>VDFB02000003.1:216268667-216377039 GCA_007258455.2 Sequoia sempervirens | reverse complement strand
AATGGACCCATACTTGAACACATGAGAACCTCTAAATGTTATATGAAAAAACATAAATACATTCATGAAGTGAAATAAGTATTTTTTTGTTTCAAATAAAATATCATAACTCTCCACTATAAGTATATCATTTAAAAAATAAAATGCTCATTTAATAAAATAAGACACTCATTTAAGCAAGTATTGTTATCATAGTGAAAAAATATTGTTCTTATGTGTACAACAATTGGGGTAGCAATGTACAAGCATTGGATAATTTTATATTAATAGTTTGTCCTATCACAAATATAAAAGGTGAGCACAATAAATAACATGTATTTTCCCATTAAATGTGAAGGATTTTCAAAAGTTTTAGTGTTCAACTATTGTTACATTTTTGTTCAGTATAAGTTGTATTTTAAATCATTATGTGTTGTTTTTATAACAACAAATAGATTTTTTGTGTTCAACTATTAGTCCATATGTGTTGAATATAAAAGGTAGAGATATCAAAGATTTATGGTTATGAATAAGTATTTGGTCCACTTAGGTTGTATATTAATTTTAATTTAAATAAAAATATCATATTCTACAAGCAACAAATGATATTTTTTTGGTTCAACTATTGGGGGTTCCATGATTAACTTTTGGTCGAACCTTTAAAAATTCAAATTTTAGAAACTTCTAAAAAGATCTTCCAATGTGGCGAGTTGCATGATGAGTCATGCCTTCAAACCTTAGTTATAGATAAATAAGAGACCAGTCTACATTTCAAAAAAAAAATGAAGGTTCTACGATATTCCAATCAATTGCTACATGCTAAGAAAGTTAGCCTGCACGACTATTGGGCCCTCTCCCCTAAAGGAATAAGGGGACATCACTTGGTCGACGACAAAAAATGACAAGTTATTTTAAGGAGGGAACACGGGACCAAAAAAAGACTTAGGAAATAAAACAATAAAACAAAAGGGGGCCCAGCCTAGACGAAGCGATGGGGCTTAAGTTGTTTTAAAGCCTTCCCAAAAAGAAATGGCCAAATAGATCCCATCCAAGGTGTAAGATGAACACTAGGGTTTTACATGGAGACGAAGGTAAAAACCCAACCTTAGGCTTTTCCCAAATAGCATAGATGAACAGAGACACAAGGCAGGATAAAATAGAACACATAGAACAAAATTTTGAAGTTCCATCACTACCCATAACCCTAAACCCTAAACCATTAACCCTTAACCCTTAAACCCTCTACCCTCTCTCTCTCTCCGTCTCTCTCTCTCTCTCTCTCTCTCCCTTCCCTTCTCCCCCCTCCTGTCTCCTTCCCTCTTTCCCTCTCCACCCCTCCACCCTCTCTCCCCCTCTCCTCTCCTCTCTCCTCCTCCACTCTTATCTCCCTCCCTCCACCCCTCTACCTTCTTTCACCATGCTCTCTATTCTCTCTCTCCACTACCTCTCTCTCCAGATCCCTCTATCTCTTTCCCAACCCCTGTTAACCATGACCCTAGCCCATAACCCTCTACCCTCCTTAACCCTAAATATCCCCCTCACTACCCTCTGCCCTCTGCCTCTATCCCTTCCTCCCTCCCTCTGCCTCTGGCATCCTCCCTCTCATCCTCTCTTATCTCTCTCCATTGCTCTCCATCCACCACTCTTCCCTCTTCCCTCTCTCCCGTCTCACCCTCCCTCTCTCCTCTCCTCTGTCTCTCCCTACCCATTCTTCCTCCTCTTTCTCTCCACTCCTCTGTCCCTCCACTCCCTTCCTCCTCTCTCTCTCTCCATCTTCAATATCCACCCCCTCCCTCTCTTCCAGGTCTCTCTCTCCACTCCCTCCCTCCACCTCTGTCACATGCCCTAAACCATAAAACCCTCTACCCTCTACCCTTAACCCTATCTCCCTCTATCTCTATCCCTCCCTCTCTCTATCCTCTCCCTCACTTTCCTCTCCACTCCACTCCATCCACTCTCCCTCTCCCTCTCTGGGTCTCTCCACTCCCTCTCTCCACCCCTAAACCCCTTCCACCCTCACCATCCTTCCTTTATCTCTCTCCATTCTCTCCCCCTCCATTCTCCCTCTCTCTCTCTCTCTCTCTCTCTCTCTCTCTCTCTCTCTCTCTCCACACTCTATCTCAAGTCTCTCCCTCCACCCTTCTCCCTCTCTTGGGTCTTTCTCCTCCTCACTCACTCCCCTATCTCTCTCCCCTCCACCCTTTTCCCTTCATTTCCATCTACCATGTACCATAATCCTCCCTCCTCTATCCTCTCCTCCACTCTCTCTCTCTCATATCTTCCACCCCTCTCCCTCTCTTGATCCTCTCTCCTCCTCTATCTCTCCATAACCACCCCCTTACTGCCCTTCCTTTATCTCTCTCTGTCTCTCCCTCCCTCTCACTCTCTCCACTCCTCCCCTCTCCCTCTCTGGTCTCTCCACCCTAAACCCCTTATCTCCCTCTCTCTCTCTCTCTCTCTCTCTCTCTCTCTCTCTCTCTCTCTCTCTCTCTCCTCTCCATCCACCCCCTCCTTAGATCCTCTACTCACTCCTCTCTATCTCTCTCAGATTAACCCCTAAACCCTTAAACCCTCTCTCTCTACCATAACCCTCCTTCCTTTATCTCTCTCTCCTCCCTCTCTCTCTCTCAAGTCTCCAGGTCCAGTCCACCCCCTCCTCCACTCCCTCCATTCCCTTCCCCATAAACCCTCCCTTCCCTCCTTCCTTTATCCCCACTCTCCCCCTTCCCCCCCCCTTCCATAAACCCTCCACCCTCTACCCATTCCTTTATCTCTCTCCCACTCCCTCCCTCTCTCTCTCTCTCTCTCTCCTCAAGTCTCTCCCTCTACCCCCTCAACCATAAACCATAAACCTTCTATCCTCTACCCTCAACACTTTTCCCCTCTCCTTCCCCCTTTCTCTCTCTCTCTCTCTCTCTCTCTCTCTCTCTCTCTCTCTCTCTCTCTCTCTTTCCCACCCTCCACCTCCTAATTACTCTTGGGTATATGTGTGAAAAAATTGGATATCCGATTTATAGCACAAAAATATTACATTTTAAAATGTTTTTCAAATTAGATATTAGACACGAATTGGATATCCAAAAAAAATCAGATATCTGATTTGTAGTACTTTGGAGTGGGCATTGCTATGGAGCAATGTACTGATAGCCAACCCAAAAAAAAGTCAACTCGAGATTTTCACATTTTTTGGCGAGTTCAAATCATGATCCTGCACATACCCAGGTCTAAATCAGGTATTTTTTATTTCTAAGGTGGATCACTCGTTTCTTCAAAGACCATACACTTGTGATTGGGTCAAGTGTTCTTTTCTTTAGAAAATTCCTATTTCCTTTTTGATAGGTTAATTATGATTTGATTAGAAGGGTTATGAAGCACTTATTTCAAACAAATAACTTTATGAAAGAAGTATATTGGCATCAAATTAAATATGATTTGTATTCCAATGTAAAAACTACAAAGAATGGAAACAATTCTTTCAACACATAAACTATTATGTAGTAGTCCATTAAAATGAAAAATCTTACTCTATATTAGTTAGGATACACAACTAAGAAAATGATCTAAAGTGACTTATTTATCCTAGAGGAACTAAGTATATAGTATACAAAGAAAACCAACAAACCCACAACTACCCCTATTTTGAAAGAGTTTAGTTTTCTCCCCTTCTTGATCTTGCTAATATTGTCTTATTATTTTAAAGAGATGAGGGTCATAACACAACTTTATTCAACCTAGTAAATAGCTTGGTTAATGAAACTTGACAAAAGAAACAAAACAATTGCTACATTTGGCATTTCATGTTGAATGAAGAGTGGTGACAATAATCTACTTACAGTTTAATAAAACATTATTATAGTTTTACCAACATATACTATTGTATGCTTGCATGGCTTCGTAGTTAATATATGGGGAGATAGAGATAGATGGGGAGAGAAAGAGAGAGATATAGAGATATATGGGAAGAGAAATAGAGATGGATATATATGGGAAGAGAAAGGAAGAGAGATGGAGATAGAGAATCGATGGATAGGGGGGATAGGGAGGGAGAGATGGTGAGAGATAGAGAGGGGGAGATAGAGAGTGGGAGGGAGAGAAAGGGATATAGATAGAAAGAGATAGAGAGAGGAGTGAGAGGGAGATAAAAGAGAAAAAGAGATAGATATATAGAGTAGGAGAGATGGAGGGAGAGATGGAGTGAATGAGAGAGAAAGGGGGGAGAGGGAGAGATAGCTCAATAGATAGAGGGGGGAAGAGGGAGTGACATAGATAGTGGGATATATAGAGATATAGAGAGCGACGGGGAGAGATATATCAATCACCCTCCCTATATCTCCATCTATTCATCCTTATCTCTTTGTCTCCCTTTCTATTTGTATGTTTGTCATTATCTCCCTCTCTCTCTATATTTTCTTACCTATATTTATCTTTGTCTCCTTAACTATGCAATGGGTACATTGAAGAGGTCTTAAAGGAGAATTATCATATCTTTAATCAAATGTCATGCTACCTTGAGCATAACTCCCCAAGGACACATGCCATCCTTGGATTGTTGACATGAAACAACCAATCAAAATTTAGTTTCTCTCTCTCATATTAATATATATTACTATTATATTAATTATATTTTGTATTATATAAAATATACTTATTATTAATTATTAATTATAATAATTTTATATGTATTTAATAATTTTGTTAAAGAATATAATATATAATTATAATAAGTTGAATAATTATATTATTTATTATCTAAAATATATAGCTAATATATACTTAACTATATTGTAGAATATTAAAACCTAGCTAAATGCATGCCAAAATTTTAACTTAATTAACATACTATAAAACCTAATGAAACCAGGTTGTAGCTCGTCAAATTGGAGAAGTGAAAGGTCAATACTAGTGCCAAGGAAGAGTTTGGAGTAGTGAAAACAAGGTCAATTCCAGCGAGGAAGAGTTTGGAGGAGGAAACAAGGTCACATCAGCCGAGGAAGAGTTTGGAGGAGTGAAAACAAGGTCAATACCAGTGCCGAGGAAGAGTTTGAGTTAAAACAAGGTCAATACCAGCTAACAAGAATTTGGAGGAGGAAAACAAGGTCAATATCTGAGGAAGAGTTTGCAGGAGGAAAAAGGTCAATACTCAGCACTAAGGATGAGGTTGAGGGAACTCAGTGGAAAATAAAATGACCAAGGGGCAATGAGTACTATAAGTTTGGCACCCTATTCTCTTTAACCTTCAATTTTCATGCCTAGTTTCCAAAGATCTTCTCGTACATTGAACCGCTTATTCTCATAAAATGGTATAAGATAAGACAAAAAAAGCTTAGTCTTTCACATTTTTATCCACCAGCCTCGTGTCTTGGAAAAACTCCCATAATCTACCCACATCTTGGTTGAGGTCTAGGATTTCATCACACATAGCCTTCATCGCATGAATCTGAAGCAATTGTAGACTTAGCCCAAGTATATGCTAGGCTAAGGTAGATCTAATGAATGGAAATAGAGGTATACAATTCTTCTTTAATACCTCCACTACAAACATATGCAAGGTGTTGGTTGTTTTTACAGTAAGCAGGTTGATCTTCTAATCTACCTATGGAATTGCCAATTCCAATAAAGGGCAGATCAAAGGACCTAGACCAACTGACGAGGATTTGAAAGACCTCCTACACTTTGGGCTCTACAAGACCTAGGAGGGTGATCCCTTAATGCATTTACAACCTCTGCACCATCATCATAAACAACATTAACAACAACAGATAATCTCATTTAATAGCTCAACATAATAGGATAATACTGAATAGAATTAGTTGTTTATCAATAATATCAACTATTTGGAGCATGAGATAACCACAACAACATTTCATAGTATAAGATATTCATTGATTTGCAATTTTTAGCAAGCAAACAAATACTGAACCATACGAATAAGTACAACTTAGATCAGTGCCATATATCCATTGGAGGAGTCAAATTTATAAGCATCTAAGGGTTTATGACAGATTTAACACATAACATATAAGACCCTTGATAACATTGCTTTACAATCTCATCAATATGTATTCTAACCCAATGCTACTTATCAAATCCTTTTACAGAACATATCCACCTACAATCCCATTCAAGCATTTTAATTAATTCCTCGAATTAAACCTAAAACAAGAATCGTACACACCACAACAGTGAGATGAATGAAACAACCCTTGATCATTTTATTCAAAATTAAGATATGCTTGTACAATGGAGAGACATGAGTTTGAATTAATCATATCAATTAAAATGTCAGTACTGTTATAAAACATCAAATCCCCATGAATTCAAAACCTACTACAGAATGACTCAAAACCAAAATTGCATTTTCCCTAAAACTATCAGACTTTAAAATTTTCTTTGCAACTTCATCTAGACTCGACCAAAAATATCTAACTTGCTAACCCGTACTTCTAGCCTTGAAATCCTTCTTATAGAAAAAGAAAGAGCAAACAAGCATCGGGCCAAAAAGCACACGTGTCACCAGCCAATTGGACCGCCTTGTGATATTCCAAAAATTTGTTACAACAACAATCTCCCCAGAGAATCTTCTTGTTCATCGTGCCCACTGAGAATGGTTGATGCAGCAACAAAAAACTTCAAGAATTTCATGCCTAGACTGTCACCAAAAAACAAAAATAGAATCTGTTGTAACTGCAACAACTGATTTGTCAACTGTTAGCAGCCTACTCCTTTTCACTCTTCCTCAATAAAATATACATTTACCCATTTCTGGTACTCTTCATCAATTGGCCAATCAAAATTGATCACATCATTCACCTTGACACTATAAGGTTTGTAATTAACTGCCACCTGATTTGCTTCTCTTTCAAAAGACTCCAAGAATGAGCTGGTGCTAATGATTTTGTCCATACAGCTCACCAACAAATCATAATTTGAGTTACCCTATTTTTGAGCATTTTGTAGTCGAAACATGATATAAAGGGGCTCTTACGCTTTTTGTGATTACTTTAGCTTGTGTAAGAGGCCCCATGGATACTGTTGTAATTGTAGGATGCATGAATAGGGCGTAAGATGAGAAATAAAGAAGGTATAGCTATTGTCCTCAATAGTTTTGTGAAGAAAAGCATGTGAAATGAGAGGTTCAAGCCTAGGTTTCAACAAAACATGTATGGGAGATCTATTTTTATGAATTTTCATCCATGTGCAAACCTAATGGGTTGTTTCTGAACATTGAATATAAATGATATACATACACACGCACACGCACACACGCACACACACACACAAAAACATATATATGTATGTATGTATGTATGTATGTATGTATGTATGTATGTATGTATGTGTATTTTTAAATTTAAATGTAAATACAATTACTGGATGCTCTCCTAGAACAATAAATGCAACATATCATTAAAGAAATCTATATCTATGTATAGACATGTGTATTTCTAAATGCAAGTGTAAATGCAAAGAGCATATGGTTTTCTAGTGTTATATGTAAGGAAAGCAAAGGTTTAGAAACAACTTTCCTAACGTCAAACCATGGGGGAGAATGCAATACAGGGCTATTAATTTTTTCAAATTACAATCTAATTAAGACACACATGAAGGAATAACAGAAATAGAGCAAATACACAAAGACAACTGAAACAACAGAATTTATGTGGGAAACCCTTTCGGGAAAAAACCCACCACACCAAGTTGTATCTCTTTGTATTATAGTAACAAAATTACATACAATCAGAAAAACAACTTTCTGGTGTTCGTCTCAGTAGCTTCTACATTCACTGTTCAAAAAACTCTCTCAGAAAAACTCTCATACAATTTGATAAACTCATCACCCTGTTCATAACAGAATCGATCTGCTTTAAACAATCTCATTCTGATTTTCCAACTGTGCATTCTTATCTGCCATTGTCAACCAAAGACAGTTTCCATTCGAGTCCTGATTTTTCCCTGCATACAGTTTTTCTAGTGATGCAATTGATGCATAAAATCTACTGTCATCATGTTTTAAAACTGCTTCTTGTGATTGGCCCATGATGCTCCACGTAGGACGGTTAGACTAGTCAAGAACGTTCAACTTTGTTGGCATATCAGTGAGACACTCATAGTGTCTCCCCGATGCCACAAAGTTTCTCTATCGACAATGCTATAGCTTCCACGAGTTGACAAGATGATATACCAACTGTAACAGGTCATAATGAAACCAACGATGTCCAATACGATCCTATCGGCAAAGGTTTCCCTTATCGGTGAGACTCATATCGAAAAGCATAAGACATATTGATGAGGATTCCATTCGGCGAAACATACCAACCTCACCAAGACATTCTGCCGACAATCTTAAGTTCCCCCGAAGCCTTTCTCCTATCGGCCAGACTCCCACGGTTTCGGTGAGACGTCATACCAAAACAAAAACTTCCACCGAAAGTCATTATGTCGCCAAGACTTGAGTCAATCGCTGTGTCATTTCACCGAGCTCCATCATGTCTTACCGAGTCGGCAAGACATAAGCCCTTCGCCAAGATGTTTCTCCGAGCACCCAAAGATAACCTGAAGACTTCTGTTGGTGTGACTTATGACATTCGCTAAGACATCCTAGAGAAACCTTTTGTCACCATGAAGACTATGTGACCTCTCCCGTCGGCGTGACTTATGACTTTCACTAAGACTTCTCAGCAAAGTCTTTCAGTTACCGCGAAGTCACCACGAGGATACACTTTGTCGGTAAGACATTAGACTTTCACCATGATGTTTCATCGACCTTCCAAAGTTGTCCCAAATACATCTGTCAGCAAGACTCAAGACTTTCGCTGAGACATCTCCTTGCGACCCGAGAGTTACACTGATGAGATCAGTTGTCACCCAGAGTTCTTCTGATCGCCAAAAGATCATGCCGAATTTAGAGAGTCATAGTGATAGTCTATTCGGCAAGACATGAACCCTATCATGGCGATATGTACATTTTAGAACTTCAAAATAGTTATTCGGCTAGACATCTGTGATGTCACACCAACTTTTCCTTCAAGGAGTTTCTTGTCAGTAAGAATTGAGGCACAGATTCCAACAAGCTCCCACTTGACGAAGATCTTACTGACACCTCCATAGCAACATAGAATTACTGAGATTCATGGGCCAAGAGGCCCATCGAACTGGCACACCAACTGAACTTGTTTGTGCTCACAGGCTTCGTCAATGCATCTGCAACATTCTCAAGAGTATCCACTTTCTCCAAAGAGACCTTCCCATCCTCCACCATATCTCATACAAAATGATACTGTACATCTATATGTTTCGTCCTGGCATGGAAAGTAGGATTCTTTGCCAAACATATAGCGCTCTGGCTGTCACAGTAGATAGTAATATTTTCTACATTAAAGCCAATGTTAGAACAAAAATGTTTTAACCAGATTGCTTCTTTATAGGCATGTGTGGCTGCCATGTATTCTACCTCTGTAGTAGATAAAGTGACTATAGCCTGCCACTTGCTCATCCAACTCACTGCACCACCATTCATCATGAAGATATATCCACTAGTGGATCTTCGACTGTCAATGTCCCCTGCCTAATCAGAATCCACATAGCCACAAATACTGAGAGTTCTCTGTGATTCAACCAAGTTACCATGGTAACACAAAGCATAGTTTGAAGTGCCCTTCAGATATCTAAACACTCTCTTCACAGCATCCCAATGTGTTCTTCTAGGATTAGCCATAAACTGACTAAGAACTCCCACTGCTTGAGCAATGTCTGGCCTTGTATAGACCATAGCATACATGAGACTGCCAACTGCACTTGCATAAGGCACACTGGTCATGTCCTCCATCTCAGAAGAATATTTTGGACAATCCTCAATAGATAGCTTCATTCCTTATGTAATTGGAACAACTAGCTACTTGCATTTAGTCATACAAAATCTCTCTAGAATAGTCATGATATACTTACTCTGACTAAGCCAAAGTTTTCTATTCCTTCTATCCCTAGTTATTTCCATTCCCAGAATATACCCTACTGCACTAAGATCTTTCATTTCAAACTTTGCAGACAACTGAGACTTAAGATCAGAAATCATTAGCTTACTATTGCCTATAAACAACATATCATCAACATATAGAGCAATAATAAGAATTTGATCACTTTCAGCTTTGTAATAGATACAGTGATCACATTTTGATCTTACAAATCCCAAAGACAAGACAAATGTGTCAAACTTTTGGTACCACATTCTAGGAGACTGTTTTAAACCATACAGAGATTTCTTCAACTTGCAAACCAACCTTTCCTTACCTTTTACCACAAAGTGCTCTGGCTGGGACATATAAATTTCTTCTTCAAGATCACCATGAAGAAACACTATTTTCACATCCATCTGTTCAATCTCTAAATCATATGCTGATGCAAGTGACAAAAGAAATCTAATGGATGTCAGCTTAGCTACAGGAGAAAAGATTTCTCCATAGTCAATTCCCTCTACCTGGGAATAACCTTTTGCAACCAGCCTTGCTTTATATTTTTCTACACTGCCATCTAGACCAATTTTCTTTTTGAAAATCCATTTGCAGCCTACAGATTTTCTGTCTTTAGGCAATGGAACCAAACTCCAGGTGTCATTCTTTTCTAATGATGCCATTTCTTCATTCATGGCTTCCAACCAAGAGTTTGAATCAGGCATTTTAAATGCCTCTTTTATAGTCCTAGGTTCATTAGTGCTAGAAATTAAAGCATAGGCACAAGTAGACTCAATTAAAGAAAACCCATACCTTTTAGGTTGCTTTCTTTAGGCAATGGAACCAAACTCTAGGTGTCATTCTTTTCTAATGATGCCATTTCTTCATTCATGGCTTCCAACCAAGAGTTTGAATCAAGCATTTTAAATGCCTCTTTTACAGTCCTAGGTTCATTAGTGCTAGAAATTAAAGCATAGGCACAAGTAGACTCAATTAAAGAAAACCCATACCTTTTAGGTTGCTTTCTTTCACGAGTTGACCTCCTCACAAGCTAAGGCTGAGGTGGTTCTTCATCTTCTTCAGAACTTTCAGAATTGCTTGAGCTCTCCTCAGTATCAGGTACATTTTGATTTTTCAATTCCTCCTTATCTTGTATCTGAGGAATTGCTGCTACATCCTTTTCATTTTCTGATTTCTTCTCTGACTGTAGATCCAAAGTAGAAGGTTTCAGCTCACAAAAGATAACGCTTCTGCTGTGCAAAACCTTCTTAGTGTCAGGATTCCAAATCTTGTATCCTTTTATTCCAGCACTGTAGCCAATAAAGATACACTTCACAGCCTTGTTTTCCAACTTAGATCTTTTTTCAAATGGCACATATGCATATGCCTCACAGCCAAAGACTCGAATATGTCTCAAAGAGGGCTTCTTTCCAGACCATGCTTCCAAAGGCATCTTCTCAACAAGAGCAACGTTAGGAGAATGATTTACCAAGTAACATGCTATAGAGACTGCTTCAGCCTAGAACTTCTCCTTCAGACCAACACTACTCAACATACTTTGTGCTCTTTCCATTACTGTCCTGTTGAACCTTTCAGCAACTCCATTTTGTTGTGGAGTGTAAGGTATAGTCTTGTGTCTTTTGATCCCATGATCTTTACAGTACCTTTCGAATTCATCTGAACAAAACTCACCGCCATTGTTAGTCCTTAAACATTTTATTTTTCTACCAGTCTAATTTTCTACAAGGTTTTTAAATTCCTTAAACTGATTGTACACTTCTGATTTACTTTTCAAAAAATATACAAATGATCTTCTTGAGTAATCATCAATAAACGACACGTAGTATCTTGATTTAGACAAAAAAGGAACATTCACTGGACCAAATACATCAAAATGTATATAATCAAGTAAACTAGAAGTTTTATGAGGACTGGAATAAAATGAAACACGGTGCTGCTTTCCATATATGCAATGTTCACAAAAATCAAATTCAAGGTTACAATCTTCAAGCCCTTCTACCAGGTTTTTATTTTTCAAGGTTTTTAGACCTTTCTCACCAATGTGGCCAAGTCTATGATGCCATAGCATAGTCTTCTCTGCTGGAAGTTTAATCTCCATGGAGTTTACACCATCAGGAATGTTTTCCTTCTTTTCTTCATGAGCAGCCTTAAGTGACTTTGCACAGACACTATTGCATTGAATAGCTTGTGCATCCAGCTTGTACAGAGTACCAATTCGAGCACCCCTAGCCAGCACCATAGAGCCTCTAGTCATCTTGCAGCCATTTCCAGAGAACGTGACTTGCACTCCAATATCATTCAGCTTACTTATAGAAAGTAGGTTTCAAGCCAAACCTGGTATGTGCATCACATCATTGATTCCCTTTACTCTTCCATCAGGGAATTGAATTCTGACTCTTCCACGACCAACAATTTCCAAAGATGAATCACTTGCTAAGTACACCTTTCCACCATTGTATTCTTCATACTTCGTGAACCATTCTCTATGAGATGTCATGTGGAAAGATGCTCCAAAATCAATCAGCCAGACATCATGTGATGCCCATGTAGCCAAAGCTGCAATGAAAGCGTCTGCATCACTATGAGAAGAATCATTTCTCGAAGAGCTCTTCTTCTTCTTTTTCTCCTCCTTGCAGTCCTTTTGGACATGACTGGTTGCCCACAGTTCCAACACTTCACCTTTGACTTCTTGCCAGGAGACTTTGATCTCCCTTCTGATTTCGATATGGACTTCTTGTCCTTCTTCTTGCCTTTCTCCTTTGGTCTACCTCTGATAGCCAGAGCCTCCTTTGCCATCTCAGAAGATTTCCTTCTCATTTCTTCTGATAACAGAGAAGCAACAACATCTTGCATCTTGAATGAGGATGTTGTACTCCCAATGGCCATCACCAGATGATCCCACAAATCAGGTAAAGAACATAACAGTAGCATGCAGCAATCTTCTTCTTCTATCTTCACACCAATAGATGCTAACTGAACAATTAGCATGTTGAAAGCATTCAAGTGATTAGCAACACCAACTCCATCCTACATCTTCAAGTTGTACAGCTTCTTCCTCAAGAACAGCTTGTTCACCAAAGACTTGCCTTGATAAATAGTAGCTAGTCTTGTCCACAAAGAGGCTGCATTCTTTTCTTCATGCACGTTCAGAAGAACAGAGTCAGCTAAACAGAGCCTTATCAGCCCTTTTGATTTTCTATCAGATAGGTCCCAATCCTCTTGCTTCATGCCTTGAGGCATTGTTCTAGAAACAACAGTCCAAAGATCTCGATCAACTAGCATATCTTCTATTTTGAGTTTCCATAGCTCAAAATTGCTACCATTGAATTTCTCTATTTCCATCCTACTGGATGTGGTTGCCATCTTAATCTGTATATAAATTAACAGACCTCTACAAGACTCCCACTGAAAAGGATTTAACACAAAAAACCCAACCCACTCACAAGGACAATACAACTGGCCAGGCTTTGATACCACTTGTAAGGAAAGCAGAGGTGTGGAAACAACTTTCCTAACGTCAAACCATAAGGGAGAATGTAATACAGGGCTATTAATTTTTTCAAATTACAATCTAATTAAGACACACATGAAGGAATAACAAAAATAGAGCAAATACACAAAGACAACTAAAACAACAAAATTTATGTGGGAAACCCTTTCGGGAAAAACCCACCACACCAAGCTGTATCTCTTTGTATTACAGTAAGAAAATTACATACAATCAGAAAGACAACTTTCTGGTGTTCGTCTCAGTAGCTTCTACATTCACTATTCAAAAAACTCTCTCAGAAAAACTCTCATACAATTCGATAAACTCATCACCCTGTTCATAACAGAATCGAGCTGCTTTAAACAATCTCATTCTGATTTTCCAACTGTGCATTCTTATCCGCCATTGTCAACCAAAGACAGTTTCCATTCGAGTCCTGATTTTTCCCTGCATATAGTTTTTCCAGCGATGCAATTGATGCATAAAATATACTGTCATCATGTTTTAAAATTGCTTCCTGTGATTGGCCCATGATGCTCCACGTAGGATGGTCAGACTAGTCAAGAGCGTTCAACTTTGTTGGCATATCAGTGAGACACTCATAGTGTCTCCCTGCTACCACAAATTTTCTCTATCGGCAATGCTACAGCTTCCACGAGTCGGCAAGATGCTATACCGACTGTAACAGGGCATAACGAAACCAACGATGTCCAATACGATCCTATCGGCAAAGGTTTCCCTTATCGCCGAGACTCATATCGAAAAGCATAAGACATATCGATGAGGATTCCATTCGGCGAAACATACTGACAATCTTAAGTTCCCCCGAAGCCTTTCTCCTATGGGCCAGACTCCCACGGTTTTGGTGAGATGTCATACTGAAACAAAAACTTCCACCAAAAGTCATTATGTCGCCAAGACTTGAGTCAATCGCTATGTCATTTCACCGAGCTCCATCATGTCTTACCAAGTCAAAAAGACATAAGCCCTTCGCCAAGACGTTTCTCTGAGCACCCAAAGATAACCTGAAGACTTCTGTCGGTGTGACTTATGACATTCGCTAAGACATCCCAGCGAAACCTTTTGTCACCATGAAGACAATGTGACCTCTCCCGTCGGTGTGACTTATGACTTTCGCTAAGACTTCTCAGCAAAGTCTTTCAGTTATCACGAAGTCACCATGAGGATACACTCTATCGGTAAGACATGAGACTTTCGCTGTGACATTTCATCGAGCTTCCAAAGTTGGCCTGAAGACATCTGTCGGCAAGACTCAAGACTTTCACCAAGACATTTCCCCACAACCCGAGAGTTACACCGATGAGATCAGCTGTCACCCAAAGTTCTTCCGATCACCAAAAGATCATGCCAAACTCAGAGAGTCATAGCAATAGTCTCTTCGGCAAGACATGAACCCTATCATGGCGATATGTACATTTTAGAACTTCAGAATAGTTAGTCGGCCAGACATCCGTGATGTCACACCGACTTTTCCTTCAAAGATTTTCTTGTCAGTAAGAATTGAGGCACATATTCAACATTATAGATACAACATATCCATAAATTAATGTAATTGAAATTTTAAAGTCTTCAACACATATAATATGAAATCGATCAAACTATTAAACTACATGAGAAATAAATGAAAACAGTAAATGCATATGTATGTGTATTTGTAAATGTAAGTGTAAAATAAATAAGAATAATGAAAATTATAAAAGAATACAAGGAAAGGTATCCTCCCTTCTTGGTAGTGATAACCTCCTCCACACACAACCCTTAAAAATTATGAATAGAGGAATATAATCTTTGAAGAACTCAAAGTTGCTTCTCTCCTACCTGATGCAATTACTCATTTTATCCCTACAAACATTTATAGTGATTACTAGAGGAACATAGACCAATTCTTCATAATAGAATAATTTGATCATACTTTTCCAATGATGGCATTATGAAAAAACCTTAGGTTAAATGAATAATTCCTAGCTAAGTTCTTTAAATCATGTCCAACTGTATAAGAGAAGACCGCTGCTATGTGTACCTAGATACCATGGAGAAAGGCTCTTTGGGCTCTTTCATCAATCATCCTACCTTAAAACATACCAAAAGTCTCCAAGAAATTATACATAGGAAGATTTAAGATGAATTAAAAAAAAATTATTACCAAAGCATAAACTTATGATGACTTAATCAGGTCTAGTACACACTCCCTCCCCATTAACCACTTAGACATATGAAAATTAAATGTAAATTTGCTACTATTTTTAGTCATGTAGGTGTCCAATAAACCACTTGGTGGTGTTTCCCTTCAAGTTTATTTACTTGAATGAAGAGAAAAAGTCCTTTGATTACAATTAGAGAATACATTTGAGGCCTTGGTTGTGTAACTGGTGGACCATAGTCACATTTAACACTTGTTACAAAATTTGGGAGTTAAAACGTTAAGTAGATTTGATTTGTGATGGACACATTTGGACGGTAGTAACAATAACTTGCAATCTATCAAGACTTGATTACCTTATAACCTGTGAAATTCTAGCGATGAAATGATAGATTAATCATAATGTCACCTTGGGATCACATCACGGAAAGAACTTCATCCAACATCCTTATGAGTGTAGGTACCACCAAATAGGTATTTGTCAGATTTGTCTTCCTCGAGCGAGGGAAATTTAGGAAGAGAAGAGGAAAGCGAGACATGTAGTATGTCTAAAAGAGGGAGATCAACTAGAGCTCAAAAGATTAGAAGAAAATTTTGTAAACACATGGAATTTTTTCTTGCTGAAGGGGGGTCATGTTCTTATGATGATGAGAGCATAGGCGACGTTGAGGTGCCCTTGAGGTACAAACATTTATGGAAACAATGGGTACCCAAGGAACTTCCTCCAATAAACACTAATTTTTGTGTCAATGAGAGGATATATCGCATAGCACCATCATCATTACATGGTTTGGGCCTATTTTGCATGGATGGCATAAAGATCTATTCCAAAAAAGTTACTGAATTGATGGAATATGTCGGACCCTATTACAATTACAAAGATTGGATGCAACTGGTTTGATATACACGAAGTATGCGTAGGTATGCACTATCAACAAATTATATACAACTAAAAGATAAGGATCAAAATAAAGGAGTGGCTATGTACATTGACGGAAGGCCAAAAGCATCAAGGAATATTATAGGGTTTATAAATAGTACATGACTTGGGTCAAAAAATAAGCAACCCAATTGCATATTCGAGGCGCATGAGGGAAACCGTGTATTCGTATGTGCGATAAAATCAATAACTGTAGGGGAAGATTTGCTAATCGATTACAATTTGAATCGCTTAGCTACAAACACAGTTACGATGGGGGTGGTACGTACTATGTACCATTTTACCCAACCTCCAATTAATGACTCCAATAAATCATTTTATTCTTATATTTTTTTTCGTAAGTCTATTGGTTTCATTTTGGTATTGTTTTTTTATATTTAATTTTTGTCATAGCGGGACGTTGATCATACAGAGAAGGCTCTGGCCTAGAGCATAGATCGCAATGTATTTTTAGGTGCTTCTACCCAATAGGTTTACCTCATTGTAATTGTACAAATTAGATACGAGCAAAATGTTTTATTATTATATTTTTTCATAAGTTTATTGGGTTAATTTTGATAATATTTTTAATATTCTTGTTGCAGTCGACTGATCTGGGAAAGGCGCCAGCAATATAGGAGAGCATCCATAGTGAGGTGCAGTCAATATTTTGTGATGATGTCATTGCTTATTTAGCAAACCCTCTCGACATGATAAAGAAGATCCAAAAAAAATGCAATGAAGAAATGGTTAAGTTGATATTCATAGTGCCTCAAATAGATGAGATAAGAGAGAGGGTTAAAATATTGACTGAGAGATTACAAAACTTGCAAGTAAGTTGTCATGAGGTCTTTAATTATAACATAAGTTCATTCATGGTTTATATTTTTGTACTCTTTTATATCCTTGAACTAAAATATGTGTTTTATAGGGGTTGTGCCTCCTCTCATGCTCCACAGCCATGATGAGAGTCTTACAAGTCTTTGAGAGGTAGGGGGTTAAGTACAAGTGTCCATCTTGATCTTCCAAGGCATACATCACATTATCTAACCCCATCATCTGTGCCTATATTATCGTTTGAAATGTCGACAACACATACCATGTAGGCATCCGTTAACGCACCCTCTCTAGCGGTGAACGCGTGCGAACATCGCGTCCAAGACATGTGCCCGGGGATCACAGAGGCCACTAGTACGATGTTTTATTTTGTATTTCTTGGATCTTCTGCATTATTACTAGATGCAGGGAACATTGCAGGTCACATTTGTGGTGACCGGGGATTTCATTCCCATAAAGATAGAGAAGGTCCCAGGTACTTTGAAATGTTTTAATTATTATTATATATAATCCAATTGAAATTTACTTATTGATCGCTCTTTTTAGACTATTGATCCCATGATCGTTTTGTAGGAAATGATGTTTTTATAAACATCTAAGTGATATTACATTGGAGGTCTTCGGGCCCACCATATGTACAAGGTGGAATTCTCAAAATCAAGATTTAAAAGATGAGCTCATTAACCGTTTAGTTGTGTTGTTCGATGATAAAACATTCAACCGAACCAAGGTCCTTAAGAGAGTTGGTACCTATCTAAAGTATGTGAGGGACCAATGTAGGTCACATTTAGAGAAGAAAAAAAAGTACGAGCATCCCCCCATGATTCTGGAGAGGGAGTGGAAGGACTTGGTGTCAAATGGAAAGGAGAAGGCTGAAAAGAAAAAAGGAAAGACACCACCGGGCCAAGGAAGGTATGTGATACTATTAACAATGTAATTATATACTGATTACTCTTTCTTTTTACATAATTTAACGTATTTCAAAATTTTCATAGGCTACCTGACACATCGAAGGAAACAAAGGCAAGACTAGAAAAACACGGGCAGCACAAACTTGGCTTTGGCGGTTATATTAAATTAGCCACAAGAATTGTAAGTATCAATAAATGAAATATAGTATCCAAATAATAAATTGAAAACAATTTTGGTTTTATCACATGATAGAAGCAAAATTAATGATCTTATGCAAAAATGTAGGGCTCTGAATTCAACAGAGTTCCCACAGAAGATGACCTAAAGATTGCCTTCTAGCAAGGCTATGGAGCCATGGTTGAATGCCTAAGAGTCTTGACTAGGAAAACACAACCTTCCACTACATCCGACATGCAGGTAAATAAACTCAATAAAGTTTATTTAAAATTGAATACTTGTGCAATCTATTCAATATTAATTTCCACCATAAAGTAATTACATTCCTATTTGTTTTAAACATTCAAGCAATGATAATACCGCACATGACATTGGAATTCAGCCCTGGTGAGGGGGAACACAACCTACGATGAAGGTCATGGTGTGCATCCCGATACTTTAGAGCATGTAGAGTGTGATCAACATGTTGAGCATGATCAGGCTAGAGAAGATTAGTAATATGATGTGGCCCCATCAGGTAAAGAGGGCCACTCTAATCTTCTTTTAAACATATTTAATTGCAATTGGTGTATTAATTAATGTAACCTTTCGTGTTTCAACTTTAGAGGCATGTAGAGCATGATCAACATGTTGAGCATGATCAGGCTAGAAAATATCAGGAACATGATGTGGCCCCATTAGGTAAAGAGGACCACTCTAATGTTCTTTTAAACATATTTAATTTCAATTGGTGTATTAATTAATGTAACCTTTCATGTTTCAACTGCAGATCAAGATTTAGAGGGTGTCCAACATGTTGAGCATGAGTCTATAACAGAAGTTCAAGAACATGATGTGGACCCATCAGGTAAAGAGAACCACTCTAATGTTCTTTTAATTAATGAAATACTTGTAACAATAATAATAAAACATATCAGTTTAACATTTCTTTGTTATTGCAGCAAACCCCCCTTGCAGGGACATCCACGTCATGAGCAGACGACTAGGCGTACATTAAGATCACAAGTAGAAGGAAGAACAACTAAAGGGGGGACAAACGATTTAAAAAATTATACTCCACTTCATGTTTTTTTAGCTTTAAAAAAGAAACAAAAAAAAAGTGATTGTAATCATATCATGACAACCATATTTTTGATTATATGTAAAAACTGAAAGAATGAATATTATATGTTAATGAATGAATGTGAATATGTTAATTAATGAATGTTATTAGTTAATGAATGAATGTTATATGTTATTAATGGATGAATGAATGATTAATGTTATATGATTGGGTATGGGGAATTGAGAGTGATGTGAGGGGGGGGAGGAGCCAAATGAGCTTCCATCGTCACATGGTTGGCCCTGTTAAGTAGAGAATATTAAACTATTCTCGAAACAAAGAGAAGCTCAATAAGGTAATGCACTTTTCAATATAAAAAATGCATCGTTTGAAGCATCAAACCAATATGCAAAGATGAAAGAAAGTGCTAACTTTTCACTATGGTGGCAGAAAAATGATTCTTTATACCCTGAATCCATGCTCTGCATCATAATTTGAAGTTTTTTCCATTCCAATGTTCTAATTTTAGTTTGTTTGTATGGATTTGTATGAATACCACATTGTGTTGTGTGTGGATTTTGTTTCAAAGCTCTGTTTCTTCTATTTTTAGTGGTGACATAACTCTAAAATTTGACTTTTGTGCATAACAGGTTAGTGGAAAAATTGATAGCTCTAAAGGGTTTAGAGGCCTCGATTGAGATAGATACACGGATATTTGGATCTTGTTGTTGATGGGAGGCTTCGACTTAACCATGAAATTTTGTACCATCTGCAGGTATGCAAAAGTTTCTCTACTTACATTCATTCTTGATCATAAATGTTGTAAATGATATTAATGCTTCAAACTTCAGATTCGTTTCATTGTTAGAATGATCAAAATGTTATACTTTTTATACATTCAAGCATTCTCTTTCCCCCTACCCTTTTCTCTCTCCCCCCTCCTTTTAATAATTTTCTTTGTCATAAAAGATTCACATTTATGTCTCATGTACACAAATTTATCTGAAGCGCTAGGAGTGAATAAAGATATGTAAAAGATGATGGATTATGTCTAAACAACAACTTTCCATCTTATAGCTAATTAAATCCTTAATATTTGAATAGTTTAGAGCTCGAATAATGCTTGTATATGCATGTGTAGCAATAAGGGAGCCTATATGAAGATTGAAATTTAAAACATCACTTTGGTATTTTTCCTTAGGCAATGAAATGATGTTTTGAGTAATACAAACCTACACACACATTGATATTTTTTGGCATTGCATTGAAGAATTTTTTTTCTCTTATACCTACCCTCGGCTAAACATGGAGGTATATAATATTGGTTTATGGGTTTATTCTATAAGTAGTTAATTTCGCAAAGGAAGACTAAAATATTCTTAATGTCCCGTGTCAGGTGTGAAAGCATATGAATCACTTACTGAAGGCACCATTTTGTATTCATCCAAAAACTGGTTTGTTCCTTTTTTTTATGTTTCTTACATGTGTTTTTTTTAGGCTCTAGAGATGTAGCTTGACTCTTTCCTTTGCACTTTTCATCTATTTTGATGATTACAATAGATTGTCATAATTTTTCATGTAGATCTGTTTGTAACCTTATTTTCTACCAATCAATTTGAAAACCACTCACATATTAAGGACCATTTCACTAACTTGTAGTCATTGATTACTTCATATGTTGCAGGTTGTGTCTGTGTGCCAATAAATCCTTATGATTACGAGAACTTTAATCCTACAAGTGTACCCAATCTTTCACAAGTAAAAGTCTTACCTTATTTTATAGTACTTTAAATGGTTAATTGAAGGTGCTTCTTTAGATATGAGATAATTGAACCCTGGATTAAAATATGGTATTAGATGGGAAGTATAATGATAAAACTGAGGTCCATTGAACAAAAATTATGAACATAATTTACTGGACTATGAATAGTGTTACAATTATAATTATTTCTCCTTTACCTACCTCTGCATTAATGAAAAAGATAGATCCCTATAAATCTAACCATGAAAGTGTTGAAATGTATAGTATTTGTAGGACTCCAGAAACTATCAAACATATTCTTTTTGAATGTTTTTATGCTCAGGAGATTTGGTACTTATTCTGCCATAAGTTGAAGGTTTGGAATAGCAATGGTAAAATTAATTGGCATGATATTTTGTTTTGTAATTTCAAGCTCAAGTTTGATTGTAAGTTATTTTGGTATTTCTTATCCAATGAGATCATGTGGAATTTGTGGAAGGTGAGAAATGATGATAAATTTAAGGGTATCAAGAGGGTACTTACTGAGTCTTGCAAGAGACTCACTTTCTACTTTGTTGCTCTATAGGTTTCAACTCTTGTGGAGATCTCAATGGAGAATTTCTTGAAGGCAATAACTGAAGGTGCTGCTAACAATACCAGAGAGGATCTAAGAAGTGGACCCACCTATAGGTTGAGCTTGGAAGAGACCATGTTGTTCCAGCAGACATTTGATGAGCTCTAAAGAGCAATTGATAAAGTTGCAAGCCTAGAAAGACAACGCAGCCCCCAACAGTTGGACCCCCAAGGAGAAACAATGGTGAACCTTGATATTGAAGAAGTCAACAATGAGGAGAATGTAATCAACACTATGAATTGTTTATGTTGATTTGAATAGCAAAAACATGTGGTGTTGTTAACAACAATTTGTGTTGTCTATGCTGGTTTTGAAAACAACTGGTGCTTTTTGGTTTCTTTCTTGTTGTGTAAAGTACTGATACGGTATATTTCTTGTTACGGAAATGCTTTGATGTTGTACTAATCCTAATGTTGGATAGGAATTTTCATGATATGTAATGGACCTTAAACTATTTTCAATACAAAAAAAAAAAAGATAGCAGATATTGGAAGTTCATTACATGTCTCATGTATGTGTTAGTATTTTAATTTTGTTTAAGTTGTTCAAGGGCTTGATTAGGTCAAGAATATGTTCTACAAGTTTTTTTCTCTTGACGAGATTGATGTGACATTGGATCTATCTTGTTGACGGAAGTCATCGGCAAGACATGGACTATTGGAGTGAGTTTTCTATCCTGTACCGATGATTGATCTCTCACCGATGGGTTGGCTTCGGTGGTCATTGCCAAGAGTCTCCATTATGGTACATTTCAACAAATATTTTTTTTTAAAAAAATTGCATTCTTTCATCGCAATTTCGACAAAAACCATTGAAAAAATCACCAAAAAGGTCCGACAAAGTTACTATAGCTACGACGAAGGCTTTGTCATAACTCCTTGCTCGATTCATCACAATTTTGACGAAGTCCACCGGCGAATCACATAAAAGGTTCGACGAAGGCTTCATCGTAACACCTTGCCCATTTTGTTGCAATTTCAACGAAGGACACCGACGAATCATAGAAAAGGTCCAACAAAGTTGCTTAGTTGCGATGAAAGCTTCATCATAACTCTGTGCTCATTTCATCATAATTTTGACAAACTCTACCAACGAATCACATAAAAGGTCCGACGAAGTTGCTTAGCTGCAACGAAGGCTTCATCATAACTCCTTGCCCATTTCGTCGAAATGGCGATGAACTTTTCATCGATATTCCAATGAACATCCGAGTCATTTTATGATGCCGACGACCGATGAATCTACATCATTATTTTGATGTTTAATACATCGTCAGAATTTTGATGAAAAAATAGCGACGAAATTGTTTTCATCATTTCGTCGCTTTTTCGACAAATATTTGTCAAACGACTGACGAACATTCATCGAAAAATGGAGCCAAATTTAGTAGTGATGCATTGATCCATCTTCCCTTACATCATCTTCACAAACTTCATCATCCTCCACTCCATCTTCATTATCCAATCCCCCTCAATCTAACCTCAAGATCCAAGTACTTGATAATGGTTGCAGAGACTATCACTTTAATCAAACCTTCTGCATTGGAAAGATTTCCCCATCACCAAAGACTTATGGAGGACCAAAGGAAATCAACAAGGCTAAACTAGTCACTATAAAGTTCAAACCTACTGTATTCACCAAATGGGGAGACATGAAAGACAAAGAAGTGTTTGAAGAAGATCTCTCTACATGGATCTACAAAGAGGAAGATAAAAAACAACAACATCCAATCCTTGGACATCCAGATAGTAAAGGTTATCAACTTGCTAAAGGTATGGGATTCACTAGAAAAGGTGACCTTGGTTTGAATGAACTATGTATAAGAGAGCCTATTATCGTAGAAAAATGCAAGAAAAATCAAGGACTAGGCTATGGTTCGTTAGATAACACTGAAAAGACCTCTTGTGAGGAAGGTTCTTCTATTGTGGTTGAGACATCAGATGATTATGATCCTATTGACTAAAATCTATACATCACTGACCTATTTGAAGACACTTGCATAAATACCCTTACTACCTTTTCCTTTAATCCTTCATCCCAAACACATGAACTCCAGCTTGTTTACCCATAATTAATCGATTGGGGTCAGCAACATCAACCACCTATTGTGGAATTATTCCAAAATGATGAAGCTATAGTTGAGTTCATGGGACTTCAAAATGATATACCACTTGGAGATCACAAGATTGGCTTTGATATTGAGTTGGGACAAGAAACATATTTTGGTAGGAAGACTATATCCTCTAGTCGCAAAATTGAAAATAAAAATCAAAACATCAAAATTAGATCTCCTAGTGAAAACCATAATGTGGCGCTATCAGATCACCAAAAAGATAAAATAAAGGACGTCTCTAAGGGTGAAAACCTCCCTGAGGTGTCTAAGGATGGAGGATTCAATCTCCCTATCACCAAATATCAAGAAATATCAGCAATGTTGGTCGAAGGATCTGAACCCATAAATATGGGAATAATAGAGGCACCAAAGATAACCTATCATGCAGCCAATCTAGATCCTAAGGAAAGAATGAAATTTACAGCCCTAATACAAGAGCACAAGATCAATTTTTCTTGGACTTATGTAGATATGTCTGGTTTGGATCCAGCTTTTGTAGTCGATCATCTTACAGTTATCCCTAGAGCTAAACCGATGAAATAGAAGCTTCACAAGATGCACCCTTAGATAGCGCTCCTAGTCAAAGTGGAACTTTAGAAATCACTTAATGTCGACTTCCTTAGACCTATTGATTATCATGAGTGGGTTTCTAACCTGGGACTAGTGTCAAAAACCACTAGGGGCATAAGGATTTGCACTTATTTTAGAGACCTCAACAAAGCATGCCTGAAGGATTATTTCTTCCTACCAAACATATACATGATAGTGGATTTAACTATTGGTCATGAAATTATTTCTCTTATGGACAACTTCTTTGGATACAACCAAATTAGGATAGCACCTAACGACCAACATAAAATAGCATTCACTTGTCCCTAAGGAAATTTTTACTAGAATGTCATGGTATTTGTCCTAAAGAATGTAGGAGTTACCTATCAAAGGGCCATGAATACTATATTTCATGATATGCTTCACATAACCATGGAAGACTATGTAGATGATCTTTTGGAAAAATCTATCACAAGACAAGGACATCTAGGTAATTTGGCTAAAATAATTGACAAGTTAGAAGAGTAGAACTTGAGCCTAAATCCAAAGAAGTGTGTGCTTGGTGTGACATCAAGAAAACTATTGGGTTACATTGTATCTCAAAGAGGCATCGAGCTAGATCCAGCAAAGGTCAAATCTATCATGGAAATGCCTCCCCTAAAGACATTGAAATAGTTGTGTAGCTTATAGGGAAGACTACAGTCAATCAGAAGATTCATCGCCCAGTTAGTAGATAAATGTCATCATTTTACACACTTTCTCCATAAGGATGTAACCTTAAAATGGGACAGAAAATGTGAACAATCCTTTTAGTAAGTCAAAGGCTACTTGGGAACTCCTTTGGTTTTCATACTTCCAATATAGGATAAAGCTATGATCTTGTATGTATCAGTGATATCAGCAGCTTTAGGATCTTTGATAGCACAACTTGATGAGAATAACAGAGAAAGAGCGGTATACTACATCAAGTCATACCTTGGTTGGTTATGAACTTAACTATACACCTACTGAAAGAGCTTGTTTGGTAGTTTTCTTTGCATCTTAGAAGCTTAGAAATTACATGTTGAACTGATAGATCAGGCTGATATCAAAATTTGATCCTTTAAAATATCTATTTTCAAAAGCAACTCTCACAAGAAGAATGGCGAAGTGTGTCATGATACTTAGTGAGTTCGACATAGAATATGTTGAAAAAAAAGCAATCAAAGGACAAGCGATGGAAAATCAATTAGTCGAAGCACCTATAGAAGATCATCAACCATTGATATCAAAATTTCTCAATGAGGGAATCCTTGTGACAACTTAGTTAAACCGTTGGACATTATACTTTGAAAAATCTCATACTCATCATGGATCAGGAGTAGGTATCCTTTTTCTCACACCTCAAGGAGAGTTTATCTAAAGCATAGATAATTTCCTTTTCATGCACAAATAATATAACTCCAAATATGAAGCAATAATCATTGGGCTAAAAATGGCCATTCAATGGAAAATTAAAGAGCTATAGGTTTATGGAGATTCACAACTAGTCATCAAACAAGTGAACAATGAATACCAGACAAAGGAAGATAAGTTGATGCCTTATAAGAGAATGGTGGATAGTTTTAAGCAATACTTTTGATCATCTTCTTTAAACAGGTTCTAAGAATCAACAAGAAGTTGTCGCTGCTATGGCAACCATTGGTTCACGTCTTGTTATACCTCAAAACATTCCTAGGATTGTATTCCTCATGGAACAATTGTTTATACCAGAATTTGATATCTCATAATCCGAACTTGTGTGTGATGTTGTTGGTCCCAATTCATCTTGGTACCAAGACACCTACGCCTTTATCCAACACAAAATCATACCACCGCACCTTACAAGTAACCAAAAGAAAAAATTTATTCATCGAACTACACACTTTACTATCCTCAGAGATCCTTTATACTCTCGAAGTCTTGATGGAACATTACTCTGATGTCTCAATGTGGAAGAAGCTCAAACTGTTTTACAAGAGGTACATGAAGGTGTTTGTGGGTCTCCCTCTAGTAGGCCTAACCTAGTAAAGAAGTTGCTAAGATCAGGATACTACCGGTCATCAATGGAACAATAAGCTATACACTATGCAAAGAAGTGCCTTCAATTTCAACAACATGATGATCTTGTTCATGCACCTGCATAAGAGCTATGTACAATCACTACACCTTGGCCCTTCTCACAATGGGGACTCATCCTTATAGGAAAGATATCCCCTACTTCATCCAACAGACATAATTTTCTCATAATTGTCAGGGAGTATTTCACAAAGTGGATAGAAGCTATACCCTTGTCCTATATAACTGGCAAATAGATAGTGAATTTTATCCTTAACTATTTGTTTTATCATTATGGTATCCCTCAAACTATCATTATTGACAACAAAACTCCATTCAAAAACTAAGATTTATGTGAGCTTCATACTAGATTCTCCATCCAACATCACCTCTCTACCCTATATTACCCCCAGGGAAACAATCAGGTGAAAGTTTCTAATTAAATGATCCTCAAGATCCTTAAGAAGATTGTTAATGACATCAGTCATGATTGGAAACTTTAGTTGAACCCTGATTTATCAGCTTATAGAACTAGCATTTGCACACCCATAGGTGTGACACCCTTTTCCCTTGTATACGGTCTGAAGCCATCTTGCCTATAAAATTTGGGATTCCATCCCCAAGGGTATCCTTGAAAGATATTGTTAGCAATGAAGAATACCAAGTATCCAGACTCCAAGAACTTGAAATACTAGATGAAATATGTTTGAGTGCTCTAAACCATCACCAAGAATATCAAAACTACCTCAAATGAAGTTATAATAAAAGAAACAAGAACATAAGCTTTCAGGTTGATGACTTATTCTTGAAATAAAATTAGAAGATTCAGCTTAACTAGGATGGGAAAGGTAAGTTTGAGCTGAACTGGCTAGGTCCTGGTTAGGTCCTTTTGTCATCACAGCAAGTTACGACTCTGATGCTTATCAGTTGGCTACTTTAGAAGGTGAACCCCCAGAAGAACCACTCAACAACAACCATCTCAAGAAGTTATATATTGAACACATCAAAATATCCTAAGCAAAAAAGAAGAAAAAAATCAAGAAAAATAGTAAAGAGAAATAAATCATCCTTTAAGTGAAAACCACCTTGTGGTGTTTCTAAGACAAGTACCATAGTGAAAACCTAGTAAATAGGAACTACGTTTGAATAAGTCTTACATCATCATTTATCTGAACTTTCCATCTTATTTTCCATACATCGCATAATAAACATGCAACCAACCATGGCTCAATAACTAGTTAAGTGTTGAACCTTGTTCCATTATCCACCTATCCATAATAATTATAATCCCATTTCAAACTAGGGGAAACCTCCTAAACCTGGTACATAGATTGAATCCTTGTTCATCCCGTCATTTGCGTAAAACCATCAAAATCCAAAAATAGTTGAAAAAACCATCAAAATCCAAAAACAATTGAAAAAACATCAAAATCCCAAAAATATTGTGGTCATCTTTCGACGAGCCACCTTGAGTCCAATAAATCGAACTATGTTGTCTTTGTGTTCATCACGTAGGCAAGGACATCATCGATGAGGCCCTGAGGCACTAGGTTGGTAAGTCATAAAATAATGACCATCAACACCCTTAAGCTGATAAAAATTTCCATTTGTCCTTCCAACAATAATCACAATTTCAAACCCTTTTCTGATCTCACATCCATCATCCTAAAACATAAGATTGTATCATTTGCTGCACATTTTTCCAACACTCAAGAGGTTATGCCTTAAACCTTTAACATAATAAACATCTTTAGTATTGTACTTTCCATCAAAACTAATTGAACCTATTCCACATATCTTAGCACCTGAATCATCACAAAATCTAACAAGTCCTCCATCATACTTTTCAAGTTTTAAAAACTTACTCTTGTATTTGGTCATATGATTAGAGCATCCATTGTCAATGATCCAATAGTTCTTATCCCATCTAGCATGAAAAGAAAATACCAAAGTACCTTCAGTCTTATCATTTCGCTCTAGAGGGAATTCCTTCACACATCTTTCAAAGTTAGCAGAAATATATTCATCTTTTAAAGCCATGAACAAGCATTCATCATCAGAAATACTTGCATCTTCTCTAACATAATAGCTTTTTTTAATCATCTTACCTATGTCCTTGTTTTTGTCATTTACAACTTTGTTTGGACATCTTGAAGCATAGTGACCTATCTTTCCACAACTAAAACATTTGAGAGGTAACTTACCTGTGTACTTACCATTACCCTTTCTCATCCTTCCTACAAAGTTAGCTTCCACATCATCAAGATCTTCTTGCTCTGGTTCTTCAGTCTTCTTTATTTTTGCAGCCTTATTTAAGCAATCTCAAATTTTGCACCATTATTAGTACCAAATTCTCTCATTTCAAATGCAGTTAGAGAACCATACAATTGATCTCTAGTATAATGATCTAGATTTTAAGATTCCTCAATAGTAGCAACTTTATGACTGTAAGCTTTAAGAAGAGTTCCAAGAATTTTCTTTACCACTTTTGGTTCTTTGAATTTTCCACCAAGACCTCTAATGGATCTGACCACACTCAGATTTGCAGAGCAGATGCAAAAAGAGTTTGAGATGTCAATGTTTGGGGAGATGAATTTCGTCCTTGGTTTACAAATTTGTCAATCTGAAAAACACATTTTAATTTCAAGGTCAAAGTATGTCAAGGAAATGTTGAAGAAGTATGGAATGGAGGATTCTAAACCAATGTGTACTCTCATGGTTACTGGTTGCAAGTTGAGAAAAAATGATGAATATCCTAAGACAGATTTGAGCAAGTATAGATCAATGATTGGTTGATTGCTATATCTTATTGCTACTAGATCGGATATCATGCATGCAGTTTATCTTATGGAAATATTTCAAGAAGATCCTAGAGAATCACATGTCGAAACATTCAAAAGGATATTTAGATACTTGAAAGGAACTCGGAATTTTTGTCTATGGTATCCCTGGGATATTGATTTCTCTTTGAGTGCTTATACAGATGCAGATTGGATAGGTTGTGCAAATGACAAAAGAAGTACCAGTGGAGGTGATTTCTTTCTTAGAAGTAGGTTGGTTTTTTAGTAGAGTAAGAAGGAGGATTCAGTTTCATTGTCTACTACAAAGGCATAATATATTACAGTAACATCATGTTGTACATAGGTGTTATAGATGAAGCAGACATTGAAGGATATCAAAGTGTCATATGATGAATCTATTTCTATCTTGTGTGATAATACAAGTGCTATCAATAAAACTCGGTAATGCATTCAAGGACAAAGTATACCTCTGTCTAGTATCACTTTCTAAGAGAGAAAGTCACAAAGAATGAGGTGAAGTTGGAGTGTGTGCCTACAAAAGATCAAGTTGCAAACATTTTCACAAAGTCTCTTCAAAAAGATACATTTGAGTATCTCCGGTAGAAGTTAGGGAGAAGTTAGGGCTTATTACCCCTCCTTTCAATTAGATGCATAAGGGTGTGTATTTTTCCAAGATACATTCTTGGTCCTAGACTGATGAAGGCTACTTCTCAAGGGGAGCAAGTAGTGGTTTGTTTTAATTGGTGCAATTATGGGGAGCATATGTTATACCCCTAAGGAGTAAGTGGAGAGAGAGAGCAGTAGAGAGAAAGTAGTGTGTTGGTGTTTCCTAAAGTGAAGCTTTCAGATGATCTCAAAGGGAGAGATTGTTTCCTTTTTCCATTGATGTCAAAGGGTGGAGAGAGATTGAAATCAAAAAACTCCTCAAGTAAAGGGGAGAAAAATGAAGGACAAGGAAAGAGAGAGTGAAGTCTAAGAAAGTGATGTCCCAATTAGGGGGAGAGACTAAAGGGAGAGAGTTGTCTAAGTGTTAGAGTTGCAGAGTTGCTTCTACTGATTGATGGTTTTTCAAAGCCAGTGTTACCATCAATGACAAAGGGGGATATTGTTGGAGATTTTTTGGTGTTGTCCTTAGTGTTGTCATTGATGTCAACCTCTAGTATGGTCAAGGACATTGTTGGAGATTGTTGCACTATGTTGGTATTAGTGTTGTGATTTGATGTAAACCTTAGTGTGGTCTTGTTCAGAAGTGTTTGTGGTATTGAGAAGGTGTTGTAGATTTGTTGAGAAGGTGTTTGTGGTGTTGTTGATGCAACTAGTTCACATGGTTAGTGTTTTTGAGAAAATTTGAATAAAAGAGTGTGTAGTGTGACAGAGGTGTGTTCAATGTTGTGCTTTATATTTTTTCATGGTTGAAGATATGCTTGAGTGGTTTGGATGTGATGATCAAAGGTGTTCATAGGTGCTATATCCAGAGTTTTGGGTTCTGGATCGTGTGACAATGGAAGTTGTTTTTGACAATGTGTTGTCTATGAAGAATGTTGTTTGAGAGAAATGAGATTGCTCTGCATTTCTTCGCATTGAGATTTCTTGTCTTGTGGATTTGGGAATGTGCTCAAATTGATTGTATATACCTTTTCCTGGAGTATCTGGTGTTCAGTTGTTTCACAAGGTTGGTGAGTGAAATGTATGTTTGTGGCAATGTGGTTGGTTGCACAAAATGAAAAGTGTTCTTCAGTTTTAGATGGTTGCAATAGTATTGTTGAATATTTTGATGGTGTTGGAATATTCTTAGATATTGTGGAATGTTTCTATGTGGTCTATGTGGTATTTTCAAATCTAGAAAGGCATGTATGTGGTCACTTGTTAGTCTTAGCATAGATTTGGACAACCTGGCATGTTAGCGTTGATTGTAGAGGTAGTTTGTTGTTTGTGGGAGCGTGTCCGTGTAGATTTGGGTCCTAGTTAACCCTTGGTGTGGTATGTCTTCACTTCTTTCCACCACAGAAGTATTTGGTGCCGACCTATTTAGTGGTTCCACATTTGAGGTGCACACGTTTCATTGAGGCTAACATGAAGAAATTTTTTGAGGTTGTGAAGGATATATAAGAAAGGTTAATTGTTTAAGAAGCGTGCGATGTGTGGTGTGGTGTGAAATGATGTGAATGTGATCAAGTGTGGTGATCTGAGTGTGATCTTAAATTCCTAAGGCTACCAAATGCAGTGAGAAAGTGTCTACATTTTCAGTGTTCCTAAAATTGTTGGAGACAATGACTCGAAGGTTGTGGATGGTGCACAATTGCAATGGTGGATTTTCTTGTTTCTCTGAGATAGTGAATCTCTCTATAACGGTCTTCTTCTATTCTTCTTTCTTTTTGAACGGTGAGTCCTTTGAGCGGTGAGTCATTCTTCTCTTTTGGGAAATGAGCCTACTATATTCAATGTTTCTATTCATATATATGTGAGTTAATCCTCACCATGGTTTTTCCTTAATTAGGGTTTTCCACATAAATCTGGCATTCTCTTGTTTATGGTGTTGAATGTGTTTATGTTTCATTTGTTTGCATTTTTTTTATGATAATAAGGTTTGATGGTTAAGAAGAGTTTAAGGTTTTAATGTACAATTGATTTAGCCCCCTGCCACCCGTTCACCCCGCCCACACCCATGTCCCCCCCTCTCAATTGTCATGTGTGTCTAACAATGTTTTATCCTCTATACCTAGCAACTTTAAAAACATGTTTTCCTTTCAAAATACCTACATTTTAAAATGCAATGATGTTGAGAAGAATATTTAGAATCTTAACATAGACAAAGGGAAATTATTTTAACTTCCTAAATAACAATAGTCTAGTTTTCAAATATAATTGGAATCAATGGTGATTATGAGTGTAGCACCAATTATGAATACCAATAGTCTAGATTTAGAATGTAATTGAAATATATGTCAATTATGAGTTTAGTACTAGTTGATGTGAATGCTAATGCAACACATAATTTATTGTTAATTTTTTGGTCTAATATGCTTTTTCTAGAGGTTATTCTCAAATACAATATTTTAAGAACTTTGTGTGTTAAAGAATATGCGTGAATTATATCAAAACGAACACACTTAGATGGGAAGTATTATATTAAAGAATCTATCTAAATTAAACACAGTTCAATAACATAATTCTTTAAAAACTTCTCATCTTCCTCTAATCTCAACTGTCCTAGTGATTCATTCTCTCAAATCTTATTCCTGCACAAATCACTGAGATGTCATCTAAGAAATGAGTAGCCTATCTACCTACAATGCAAAATCTAAATCTGCATCTACATGATTGGATAATTGTTGTATGGAATGATAAAATGATGTGATGAAATGGACAGCTGCATACAAGATGATGTGAAAGTAAGAAAATGCAAAAATAAACTAATGATAATGAAATGGAAATGATTCTACATGTTGATAAGAAACATATAAAGGAGCCATGATTCTAATCAAATTGACAAACTAAAATGTTGAATTACAAAATGCAACACTAAACTCTCAAAATACTAAATGAATTCATGCAGAGTAAAACTTATGCAAATGCTCCTTATTGAAAAGTTGTAAATGGGCCTCAATTTATAGATTTTTCCAAGGCATTGGGTGAGTTGGAAGCCATGAATGATTGAGATTTGATCTAGAGAAATCAGCGGTGAAGAATGAGAAGGATGGAGAAAACAAGGCAATTGTTCCCTTTAGTAAAACCAATTTGCCAAGTGTAAGAAGGAATCAATTGGAGGATGAAGCCATGTGTCTTGAAGATTGTTAAATTTGTTTGAGAGTAAATATCCAATTTAGAAAATAAATATAATTATTTTCATGTGACACATGGTGAGTTGGAGGGTGAGGTGGAAGGTAGTTAGAAAAGTATGTAGAAATGTGACAAATTAGAATTTAAAAATTCCAATTTAATGAGAGGGAATTAATTAGAATAAAACAAATTATTTAAATTTGTTTATTTTAATTAAATCATGAAGAGGGTGAATTAGAATAGAGGAATTAAAAGAAAGGAACTATGTAAATAAATTTGCAATTTATTTATATAGTAGAAGAATAAAGGTTTCATTAATTAAATAATCGATATATAATTAATATTTTTTAGACCAATTTTGAGTGTATACATTTTTCCCCTCTTTGAAGTGATGTGTTTATGCATTACTTCAAAGAAAATTTTACCAATGCTGCTAAAAGAAAATTTAACAATGCCCTGGATAGTGATTTTCAGGAAATTATGACTATATGCCCCTTTGGGAGATAAATCGAGAAATTTGTGATGATAAAGGATTTTTGATGATTTTTTGAAAATTTCAGTTGATTTGTGATGATGATGATGATAAAATCCTATTTTGATAATATTCCAGCTATTTATCTCCCGAAATGAAAGATTGTGAAGTCGCCCCAATTAATTGCCTCCAAAAAGAAATTAAAAAATAATGCCACCAAAATCACTCCTTTTAATTACCTTTATTAAGAGGTAAAAAGTGAAAAGGAATTCATTTATGCAAATTGTAATTTGAAAATTGTGTGAATTGAGAGAGCATTTTGGAGTTTCTGAGTAAGATGGTGATTCCTCTACAACTACATCGATTCGAGCAGGTACGACGACATAATCAACCTGCGGGATATGGACCTCCAATAAGAATTTTGAAACCTCATTTTGTGATTTGAAAATGAATTTATTTTCCATGTTTTAGATCGAATTTTGAATTTCAAAAATGTTTTAGGGCTTCCAAAAAATTGCATGGTGCCTAGGCTAAGTTTTTCGGTGCTTTCACCAATTTTTTTGGCGCTTTGGAGAGATTCTTCAATGCTTCTAGGGTCTGTAATGGTGCTTTCAATTTTTGGTGCATCTGAGGTCTTTAATGGTGCTTTGAGGTCAGTCATAGGTCCATTTAGGGTTTTGGCACTTTCGCCCTCTGTTCCAGTACATCGGAGAGATTCTCTAGCGCTTACAATGAAATGGCGCCTCTACCAATTTCCCCAATGCTTTGAAAGGATTCTCCAGCGCTTCTGCCTGAAATGGCACTTTTGAGCGATTTCATGGTGCTTCAGCCTAAAATGGCACTTTGGAGGTCTGTTTTGGTGCCTCCACGACAAAATGAAGATTTTTTTGATTATCTCCTTGATTTTGTGATGTTTGATCACATTCAGGTGATGATTAGGTACTGATGATAGGATAGACGATTTAGTGACCTCATGATAGGCAAGATACACTAATGATGATGTCATTTTGATCTCATGATAGGTGAGACTCAAAACAAAATTTTGACGAGATTTGATGAAAATCTCAATGGGATTGATAGATTGATTAATTGTTGTTTTGATTGATTTGTTGATTTGGTTTGATTGATAAGCTAATTTGTGATGTTTGAAAAATGATAGGAGATGGATTTAGATAATCTTTAGTCCAGAGAGAGATTTCCACTAACATGGGAGATGATACCATAGATGTCTCACTCTAAGAGAGACATTGTTGAGAGATGCGGGTTGTCCTCATTGATTAATATGCCTCGGGTTAGGATTAACCGAGGTTTGTTGACAGCGTTAGTAGAGAGGTGGCATAGCGACCACAACACTTTCCATTTTCCTATCGAAGAGATGGTTGTTACGCTAGAGGATGTGTACAAGATTTTATGGATTCCTGTAGTTGGAGATATTGTGACCTATGATTCGACCGAGCAGGGAGGTACGGATGTGTTATGCTGAATTTTTCATGATGATCAGATTGTTAGATGTTGGATGAGATGGTTAGAGATATTCACCAGTGATGTACCTTTTCCTTCTATTCTTGTGAGATTTTTTGGTGGCTTCTTATGTCCCGACAAAAGGGAAAAGGAATTTTTCGTCGGTTGGGGTCGTACCCTGGAGTAGATGATCTAGTTTGGGACCCAGTTTGCATGGGGCTCCTGTTTGCTTGCACATCTATATCATGATCTGCACCAGGTTGTATATCTTGGAGGAGCTAGCTTATCAGTAGGAGTTACATTGCTCCAAGTTTGGGCCTAGGAGCATATCACAGTGACACAACTGGAGACAGATATATTTTGGCCATTCGGGAGACTGTACATTTATGGTTATGCAGGTGCAATTGTCTAGCATAAGCTGGGAAAACTAGAGTATTGGCGATGTGTGCTCGATGACTTGGATACAGTGACTTGGAGGCCATACGTGGACTGTGAGCAATGGGCAGAGGATCACTTAGAGTTTCCTTAATTTATGACTGCTAGATACCTTATTGGACGGACTTGGTATATTATCGAGAGATTCTTATTGATGAGAGTGTTGAGGCAGTATAGCAGAGTTTAGGGGATGTCGCAAGGATCAGCTCTATATGCCCGTAGATAGTAGGATACTAGTGAGTGGGGACTAACATTGTCTTATGATGCTATGTGTGATGAGTATCTACACTTATAGCCAATGATCTGGGATTACCATCCGGAGATTGTTGAGGGCTATATGAGTGAGGAGTACACAGTGTATTTTGGTCAGCATCCATTTCCATAGCTTTTGAGTCCTGATGAGCCCATGCTAGCTTTCGAGGATGATGAGGAGAGACCACCTAGACGGAGATAAGGAAGAGGTGATGGAGATGGTGAGGATGGATATGGTGGAGATGAGGGTGATGATGATGATGGAGGGGATGATGGAGGTGACAACAGTGGTGGAGGAGATGGAGGAGGTGGTACACATCCTGGTTTCAATGTGAGAGTGCCTTGCAGGAGGTGATCCTTGGTTGTAGTAGCACAACAGCATGTACATATATGATTTCCTTCTCAGCAGCAGTAGTCGCAAATCACTGCTTTGTAGACACAAGTTCAGACTCTTCAGGGGCAGCTAACACAGGTACAGGGGCAGACACAGTTTTTGACTCAGGTGCAGGCACAACTCCTGCAAGCTTAGGGACAGGTTTGGACATTGACAACCGAGATAGATGTACTGAGATGATGGGTTAAGCAGGCAAAGGCCATTACAGAGAGGTTACAACAGGCTGCTACAGCTACAAGATCCATTGATTATTTTTGAGAGATACGCCGCACTTCTCAGGAGGCTCAGTTTTACAGAGATCAATATCATGAGTTGGTCCCTCCTGAGTAGCGAGAGAGTTTCAGTAGATCTCAGACGAGCATATCACAATCCCAGACTGTGAGTGTGGGTGTGACACAGCCACTACCAGGGGTCAGAAGGATCCAGGTGCAGGTCCATCTGGTGTAGCAAGGGGTACAAGTTCAATGAGGCCAGTAGCGTCAGGAGGCAGCACCACATAGTTTCATTCATTTGATGTTATACCATGATGTATACACTGACTCTTGATGATATCACCATATTTTGATGTTGTATTTCTCAGCATTCAAATATCCTTGTACATTTGACGTATTTTTGAGATATATATGCAGTGATGATGATGATCCTATGTGCTTATGCATGTTTAGTTATTATGATGGATGCATTTAATTTCTATGTCATGTATGTTATGCAATGATGATACTATATGTTATGAATGCAATATGTGTTATGATCCTAGGGTTTTGTGAAAATATCTACATGCAGTTGTTTTTGTATTTTTCTAATGCAATGATGTATGATGCAATGGATGTTAATGCAAAGATGAATGATCCTAATAATGAAATGACTTTATGTGATTCTATGGATGTATGATATGCATGGTAACCTATGTTTTTGTATTTTCTGATGCAAATTTTATGATCTAATGCATTTTATATGTGTCAATGCCTAGGATGCATTTCTAAATGTAAATGGATGAAAATGACATGATCAATGCATTTGTTTTTCCTAGATTTTTCGTGATGCAAATATATGATTAGTGACCTAAATGAATGTCTAGATGATATGATAATGCTATGATTTATGTCCTAATGCTCATGCCTCTAAATGATGTTTTTGGTAATGTAAAATGTACTCAATCTATTAATGATAGAAGTAACATCAGCCTTTGAAAAATCTATAAATTCCATTACAGCGACCAATATGAATGCAACCTAGATATGCAATCCTAGTAATGAAATAGTGACATCCCAGTGATTTATTGTGCTTATTTTCATCATTGAGCCTTTAAAAATGTTGAAAGTGAGTACAAACATCGATGGTAAAATTAAACCATGATGACCTGAGTACTACTTCCATGATGTTTGATAGTGCAAGTTAACACAAGCATCTAGGTATAATTAGACCAAGATGACTTGAGCATCCCTCATGTAAACAAACAAGAATTAACCATTTTCCTATGCGAATCTGGAATGTCATCAATGATACTTTGTAGAGCACATCCCACAATGATTCGCATAGTAATAATGATTAACTCACAGGCAACAGACAAATAAAATATCATTCTCAATCATGGCTTTTCTAGTTCCTTGACATCCTTGAATTGCTCTTGAGAAATGATAACATCAATCATAACGCAAACAATTTGAAAATTCGTGTGAAAATGTTAAAACTATGATTCAGAATAGCATCATCCTTGTAATCATGATTTTTAAGTTGTTTTTGGGTTTTTTCAATTTTCCAATTTTTAGGTGTTTTCTGAGATTTTGACCAAGAACCTAACCTAAAGACCTATCCTAGGGGCCTCGGGGGCTGATCAAAGATTAGCCTTGCCTACGTTATACACGCAGAGACCACGTAGTTCGACCGACTCAACCGATTTACAGGACCAAGATATGAACAAACACTTAATTACAATGAAATGTGACAACGCAATTCGACAAGGTGACTCTATTTTTTGCTTTTTGGATTTTTGACCTTATTAGGTATTTTCTAATGTGACAAGGATATTTGATGCATTTCTAATGGTGATTGATGTTCCATGTTTGATTTCACTATGATCAATGTTTTCGTTGTGTTTCTCTTCCTATTGTTTGTCTATTGGTTCAAGCTCAAGAGTTATTTCCCCTAGTGAGGTCAGGATTTTCCCCCCAGTGGAAACAAGCCAGATTATTATGGATATGCACAATGTTCAAGAAGTTAAGGTGAGATGTGACCGGTATAGCAAGGTATGCATATGCATCTCAAATGAAGGATGTGGTAAGTAATGGTACCCAACTAGTGATCAACACACGTTCCATAGAGGAAGAAGCCAATCTGACACAAATAGCGCCTATTGTCAGGTTTTCACCGCTTTCTTTTATTGTACTTTTTCAAATTTTATGATTTTTTTTATCTTTTTGCATTTTTCTGATTTTTTTTGTATCTTTTCTTTTTTTGATTTTTTTGTCATCACCAAGATGCCTGTTTGCCAGGTTTTCACCAGGGTGACCATTTTTTAGGACATTTTCTAATGTTTTTGGATTTTTTTAGGACTTTTTTTGATGTTTTTGGATTTTTTCAAGACTTTTACAGATGCAGCGGTTGACCTATGCATAGAATTTCTTAAGATGGATACTATTCATGGGTTCCTCAAACTGATCCCCTTCTAGTGTGGACAACTAATATGCTCTTGAACCATAAGCTGAGACATTGACAAAGGGCCCCAACCAATTTGGTTCAAACTTTCCTTTCTTCTCTCAGTCTTGCTAATTGTGGGGGTTCTCCTTCAACACTAAGTCACCAACTTAGAATTTTCTGGGTTTGACCTTGTGATTATAACTTCTGGACATACGCTATTGGTAGGCTTTCAAGTAATTCACTACATGTTGGCATTGCTCATCTGACAGCTCTAGTTCTTGTAATCTTGATACCTGGTACTCTTCATCAAAGATTATACCTTTCAAGGAAACCCAGAGTGATGGAATTTCAACTTCAATAGTTACAATGGCCTCAGCTCCATATACCAAAGCATATGGTATAGTTCTTTCCAGTGTGCGAATACTGGTGCGGTATGCCCACAAAGCAGGATTCAATTGAATGTGTCAATCACATCCCGCGTCATTGACGGTTTTCTTCAAAATCTTCAAAATAGTTTTGTTGGAAGCCTCTACTTGACCATTCCCCTGGGGATAATATGGTGTAGAGAAGCGATGTTGAATATTGAACTTCTCACACAATTCTTGCACGTCTTAATTTTTGAACGGTCTTTCATTGTCAGTTACTATGGATTGTGGAATGTCGTACCTACAGATGATGTAGTTGAGGATGAATGATGAAATCTACTTTCCAGTGATGTTGGTTAAAGGAACAACCTCAATCCATTTTGTGAAATATTCTATAGCAGTGATGATAAAATTGTGTCTGTTGGATGATGATGGATGAATTTTACACAAGATCTAGTCCCCATTGACAAAATGGCCATGTGGATGCAAAATTTTGAAGTTCCTATGCTGGTACGTGGATGAGGTTGTCATGAATCTAACATTTCTGACATTTCTTCACAAACTAGAAAGACTCCTTTTCCATAGTTGGCCAATAATATCCTAATCAAAGAATTTTTTTGGCTAAGGTTAGGCCACTTGAATGTGTTCCGTAGACTCCTTCATGGACTTCTCGTAAATCCATTTCAAACTCATCACGTTCCAGACATCATAAGAGAGTTCTGTCAAAACCTCATCGATATAGTACATTCTCTATAAGTGTATGTTGAGCGGCTCGACAAATGAGATTGCATTTTTTATTTCATGACAAGTTAGGTGGAAGAGTAATATCCTTCAGGTAGGTATAAATTTCACTATAGATTGAGGTATTGGTATCAGACAAGTAACAAATAACATGGGATTCAGTATCATCATAGGCAAGGGACAACAGTTGTTCCACCAAGAACTCGTAACAACTTCTTTTCTCTGGAATTTGTAACAAGGAAGCAATAGTAGCCATTACATCAGTGGCTTTATTATCCACTCTTGAAATCTATTCAAATTTGATATCCACAAAATATTTCTTGAAATCATCTAGTATTCTCTTGTAGGGCATCAATTTGTCATCTCTTGTTTGATAATCATCATTGACTTGGTTAATGACCCACTGAGAATCCCCATACACTTGAAATTCTGAGACTTTCCACTCTACAACTATTTTGATGCCAATGATTAATGCTTCATATTCTGCCATGTTGTTGGTACAAGGGAACATTAGTCTGCATGATTTTGGTATAGTATGTCCTTGTGGAGTGAAAAATAGAATTATGGCTCCTAATATGTGTTGGGTGTGTGATCCATCAAAGTATAGTGTCCATTGTTTCACAGCCACAGTAAGAACATCAACATCTAGAAATTCAATGTGTAAAGGATGATTATCTAGTAATGGTGCCTTTGCCAACTGATCAGCAATTGCCTATCCTTTTATCGCCTTCCTATCTACATATTGGATATCAAATTCACTAAGTATCATGACCCATTTAGCCAATCTTCCTGTTAGATTTTCCTTACTGAGGAGATATTTGAGAGGATTAATTTTAGCTATCAACTTGATGGTGTGAGTTAGCATGTAGTGTTGTAGTTGTAGGGTAGCAAATACTACTGCTAGATACGCCTTTTCAATGGAGGTATAGTTGATCTCATAGCCATTTAGTGTTCTGCTAATGTAATAGATTGCTCATTCCTCTCCTGTTGAATCTTCTTGTGCTAATAGGGCTCTCAATGATGTCTTTGTTGTAGCAATATATAATAGTAGTGGCTTCCCTTCTGATGGTGGTACTAGGATGGGCGGATTCATTAAATATTGTTTCAAATTGTTGAAGGCTCCTTCACATTGTTCATCCTATCAGAAAGAAACATTTTTATGTAGCAGATGAGTGAAGGGATGGGTCTTGTCTACCAGTTGTGAAATGAATTTGTGGATTGACTGAAACCTCCCTTGTAGAGAATGGAGTTGGATAATGTTCTTTGGTGGTGACATTTCCATAATAGCTTTGACTTTGGTTGGGTCCAGCTCAATTCCTTTTTCTGATACTATGTAACCTAGGAGTTTTGCTAACATCACTCCAAACATGCATTTCTTGGGATTTAGCCGCACCTTGAATTTTTCTAGTCTAGTGAAAATTTTATCCAGGATCTCCAAATTCCCTTCTCTAGTATATGATTTGGCCAATAAATCGTCCACATAGTCTTCCATGAAGGTATGCATCATATCATGAAAGATTGTTGTCATGGCACGTTGGTAGGTAGCTCCTGCATTTTTCAAGCTGAATGGCATAACATTCCAACAGAAATTTCCCCATGGAAAAGTAAAGGTAGTTTTATCTTGATCTTCTGGGGCTATTTTGATTTGATTATACCCAGAAAATCCATCCATCAATGATAGCATACCATGTCTTTCCATCAAATCTACTATGATATCTATATTGGGCAGAGGAAAATCATCCTTAGGAAAAGCTTTGTTAAGATCCCAGAAATTTGTGCAAATGTGAATAATGTTGTTAGGCTTTGATACTAGTACTATATTGAAGATCCACTCGGCATAGTCAATGGGTCTAATGAATCCAGCATCTAACAATTTCTTCAACTCTGCCTTTACCAATAAGGCGATATGGGGGTGCATTTTCCTCAACTTCTGCTTGACTGGTTTCACTCCTAGAGGTAATGATAGATGGTGCATGATGAGTTCTAGATCAATTCCCAGCATGTCAGCATATGACCAAGCAAAGTTAATTTGTTTTTCTGTGAAAAACTTGAGAAAATTTGGCTTTTCCTGATATGTCAATGATGTTGCTAGATGGATATTCTTCACTGTCTCTTCATTGTCGATGTTGACAGACTGTGTGGGTTCAATCAATACTTTTGATCTTTCCTGAAAATGTTCTGGGAGAGTATCAAATCTTCCATCCTTTGATGCCTCAGAGAGGTTTTCACCATTGGATGCGCTCTTTTATTTACTTTTTCCAAATCTAATGCTGCCATTGAATGGTTTTCAATATCGATCTATTTCCTATATTATTCATTTTGTAGATGGGCGATTTGATACTCCACTGTATGGAAGCCTTGTTACAATGTTCATTGGTGGAATCTTTTTTAGGATCATTGGCATAGAGGAAATTGGCGATGGTGTCATCAGTTGAAAATGTAGGGATTTCAAATGGCTCAGTTAGGTCCCAATCTATAAACTCAGGATGCACTAGGGGTAAACAATCACCAGACGGGTTGAGGTCAGAAATGGTAAGGGTTTAGATAGCAATGTCTTCAATTTTTCCAATAGAAAAATCAAGGTCTAGAAGGTAACTCTCTTCTGAATTATTTGTTTCACTCTGAGTTGAGTCGTCTACACTAGAATCATCAAGGTGTTGCAATCGAAATTCAAACGGCCTAGAACTTGATCCCTATCCTTCTTCGAGTAGGGGTGCATATTTATGTACTACATCAATGTCTTTATCATGACAAGACTCCTCTGATAGTGAATCCCACTCATATTCATTGGAATCAGTCTCATGCTCTTCACTGGCTTGTAACTGTAGGATTCTTTCAACCATCTTTATTTTGTGTCCTCTTTATAACCCAGTCCAGTCTTGTCTTTCAGATTGATTAAAATGTTTTGGATTGGTTCTACAATTCCCTCTTTTCTTTTACCCATGGGACCTTTCCCTTCATATCCCATCTTTTCTAGGATAGTGAAACCTTTTCCATATTTAGTAGTGTGTACAATTGCAGTCACTGCTTGGGATTCTTCCTCATCCTTATAAAGCTAGTTTAGAACATCATTGCCTTTTGTTTCATCAAACCTAGTGCTCTCTTTTATGAATCATCCATCAAATTTGGTAACTGGTTGTGGAGTCTGTTGTGTTGATGTGGAGGGTTGTCCATAAAATTTTGGAGAAGAAAAGTGTGAAAGACACAAGGATGTTCAAAGAAGTATTCACCAACACCTTTGTCTTTGATTTGGACCTTTTCATCAAATTGTTTTGACAAGGAATTTAATTGGGCTTCAGGATTTGAGGAGGTGGACAGAATAGCTTATTCCTTCTTCTTAGACTGTTTAGACATGGAACTGGATTGACTGTCATGATTTGTGGAAATGAACAATGGTTTAGATGAGGAACTTGACTAGCTCTGATCATTGGAAGTAGTGGGAATGGAAGCTTCTCTATTATGAGGCACAAAGATATCCTAGATAGATTTCAGGGTATTGCAATATTGGGGACTATTTGAATAAGCCGAAATGGTAATTTCTTGACCACCACAAGGAAACTTTAGGCACTGATGGTATGTTGAAGGGACCACTTGCATTTCATGAATCCATGGTTGACCCAATAGTATGTTATAGGTCAAATCCTTGTCTAAGAATTGATAGATCACATCTTTCTGGATTGGTCCCACTTGAATAGGCAGGATGATTAACCCCTATGAAGCTCTTTCCTCATCATCATATGCTTTTATTGTAATCTTTTTCTTTGAATCAATTGCATTCTCAAAAAATCCCAAGGCACAAACAAGCTTTAAAGTGCATATATTCATATCAGCTCCCCCATCTATTAGGACGTGTTTGACTCGATGTCTATGGATTAGGACTTCAATATGGAGAGCAGCATTGTGGGGATGAGAAATGGATGCGTCATCATTTTCGAAAAAGGATAAGCAATGTGGTGTAGTTAAATGTTCCACCATGGCTTCGAATTTACAAACTTCTAGATTCATTGGCACCATTGTGTCCACTAGGGATTTTTCCAAGATCTCCTTGTGGGCAGGTGAAATTTTGAGCAATTCCAATATGGATATTTGTGTAGGAATCTTTTGTAATTGGTCCACTATGTTGTATTGATTGAACGATGGTACGGATGTTTTAGATGAACCTCCTTTTAAGAAATATTTGGCATGTGCTCTGGTTGTCGCATTCACTGGTACGCTATCTTGTTTCCCATTGATTTTGATGACATTGATTTGAGTATCATTTGCATTCGTGTCTAATTGGATGTCATTGATTTGATTTTCAAGGATAACAATGTCTTGTTCTTGTTCAATTGGAATGTCATAGATCAGATTATCATTTGCAATAATGTTTGGATGATCATGGGTTTTAATGGTATTCATTTGGTTATCTGTTGCTGAGATATGATTTATGATAGTATCGTGGACATAGTTTACATTCTTTTCCTTGTTGTTCATCGTAGAGGACCCCCCTTTTTCGTAATTCGGTAAAGGATTTTTGAATGCTCCGTGAACTACATTTGTTTGGAGTCGCTTTATTCATATTATTTTGGCATCTATCAAGTCTTGTATTTTATGTTTCAATTGCATGCAGTTATTCGTTAGGTGACCTTTGCATCGATGAAATTCACAGTAATGGGCATCGTTCCACCATGATGATTTTACTTTGGGTTCAAATCCCCGAGTGTCTGGTAGTGTTATAAGGTTATTTTCAAGAAGTTCTCTCAATGCAGATTCGTGCGATTGACCCAAAGGAGTGAATTGTCTATGGTTTGATTGTGTTTGATATGGTGGAAATTTTGATGGGGTGTTGCTTTGATTGTGTCCACTTTGGTTATTAGACGAGTTGAAATTTTGGTTAGTTCCTTGATTGATGTTTTGATCCACCTTGGTTGTGGTTCCTATCAAGTTAAAGATCAATTTGACATTATGTGTTTCAACATTACCATCGTTGGCATTTTTGTTCCTTGTGCAAAATTTGGGTTTTTCATTGTTATGATGGTTAGATGAACTAGCATTGTTTTATCCATCATTGTGAATTTTCAATACCCCTCTTTTGACTAAGGCTTCTTTGATTTTGACACCGTTTTCTACCATCTTGTCAAAGCTAGGAGGACATTGCAATTGCAATCTATAGCTCATCTCACTATTAAGGTTATCAATAAAAATTTCCATCTTTTCTTGTTCGGGTATGGGATGAGCATAATGAGCGAATAACCTTCTCCACCTTTGGAGGAATACAAGGAAAGATTATCCTTGTTTCTATTTGGTATTACAAAGATCCTTCATGGTTATCTTATGTGCAATGTTATAGGAATATTGTGCAATGAATCTGTTAACCAGTTCTTGGAAGGATTTTATGCCCGGTTGTAACTTCGAGAACCATTCCATGCAATGGCCCCCTAGACTATGAGGAAAGAGTCTCATTAAATATGTGTCCTCATGGGCGAATTCAAGACTCATTGTTCAAAATTATCGCACATGGTTTATAGGGCCTGATTTCCCGTTATATTTGTTGTATTTTGGTAATTCACAGTTTTTGAGGAAATGGTATCATGTTTAACCTTCTATCAAAGGGATAGGGACAAATATCTTGTAACAAGTATCTTTTTGGATTCCCTCCTTGCATATCTTAGAGTTGTTGAAGGTTTTTCATCTAAGTTGTTAGAATAGCCATTTGATCTGTATTAGTCATTTTAGTTTCAGTTTTCTTTGGGATACTCTTCAATTTGTTAACATCAAAGACATTAGGTAACTTAGCCCCTTGGTTGGCTAACATCAAAAGGTATTTCTCCCCATCCTTTTCAAAGACTTTTTCTAGGAATCTATGGAAATTGGGGTCTTGATTTGCTTGTTCGACATCTTCTTCTGTTATCTCATCTATTTCTTTTTGGGAAATCTTATGTAAAGGATTTTCCTCTAGTTCAGCCATGGTATGTGAAGGTTCGGTTTCTTTGTCCTTAAGCTTTTGTTTTTGGGACCTTGTTAAAATGGGCATACAAGTGACTAAGGTTTGCTAAATTTTGATTGTTATTTGAGAGTGCCAAGGAAAATACCTAGGTTGAATAGAATTATAAATTCTATTGATGTAACCAAGGTAATAAAATTTGATACAAAGTATATTGCTTCCAAGATGAAGGATAAAAAACTTGATGGGGAAACTCAACTTGATGATCAAATTTGGGATGTTGATGATGATGGGCACTTTTAGATGTTTGATCAAATTTTAGGTAAAATGTTTCACTTGGATAAATCAATTTTAACAAAGTTTTGGACTCTAAGGGATAATTCCAAACTTGAGGATATTTTGAAATTTTGGTTCCAATATGGTGAGAAATTTCCTTTTCTAGACAAGATGTTCGAATCTTTGGAAGAGTCTTGGATTTTGGTAATAATAGAATGAATATAAACTGGGGTTGTTCTTTGAAGCTTTTCTGTAAAAATTGAAGAGCAATCTATCTCTAAAGTCATAAAGCATGGAAAGACATTAAGTTGGTGTTCCTTTGGACTAAGAGTTATGGGTTTTGGTTTTCAAATTTTAATTTTTCGTGAAGCCATTGGGTAAAAACCATGTTTAGGCTCTTATCAAGGTTGCAAATGGTTCTAGACTAGAAAAATGCTTGAATATTGGTTTCAAAATGACAGATGGGAATGGTATTCAACTCTCTATTTTTTGGTTTTGGTGGAAGAGTAGTTACAGTGGGCTGAAGCGCCAAAAAGGTAGAAGTGCTACAGGAAAGCTCAGATGCGCCACAGAATGGCTTGGAAGTGCTATAGAAAAGGGTGAAAGTGCCACAGAATGGTTTGGGTGCACCACATAAACAGGCGAATGCGCCACAGAATGTTAGGGTCAAAGCGCCACATAAAAGCTCAAATGCGCTGGCAAATCATGTGGAAGCACTATAACAGAGAGTGAAAGTGCTGGAAAATTCGGTGAAAGCACCACAGAAAGCAGTGAAAGTGCTGAACCCAAGAATGCAATAGTTTGTTTCCAATTTGTTTGATTTTTCTAATTTTTGGTAAAAGGACAATTTATTCCAAATGATTATTTTGAATCACAATTTTTGTAGTTTTTTCCAGTGTGTAAACTTTTGTTTGAGGTTTGTTTTGAGAACAATTTGACAAGCACAATCAAACACACCATACATTCCCTAGGGCTATGATAGACTATATTCTCTTGGATTCCACGTAGGTTTTACCCCAACCGCACTTATCTTTAGCAGATGAATTCAAAAGCTTGGTCACACAGGCTCCCCCTTACATTGCACTCTCTTCTCAGGTCAACGAAGCTTCTAGCCTCCATGAAACTCCCATGGAAGACTGATCATCTCTACTAAAGACTACAAGAATGTGGATGCCTTCACAACGATCATTGTTGTACCAAAAGAATAGATAAAGGATTTGGCCAATTCTAAAACAAGGGTTTTAGTAAGGACTTTCTATTCGTAGGAGTTGACCCAACGTGGCGAAAGACCATTGTTGCCCTTCTCATCGGAGCCAACCGCGTCATATTGGCGTTTACTCCAATATCCACATTTATATCCCAGCTAGAAATACTCTTGGCTTTAGAGTGTTACCAGTTGAGTTGTTCCCTTGGGTGGGTACTTTTTCCCCAATGCAGGACCTTTAGAATAAACAAAAGCGAGAGAGTATACCCGTAGTTCGATCCTCTTTATTCTGCATGAATAAAGAGAGAACCCTTGCTATATACCCTACTCACATTCATAGATTAACAAAGAATGGTTCTGGATTTTCGATCACCCAGTTAAGGGGAGAGCATATGCCTACCATTCAAACACACCACAAATAAATGAAAAGGAAGAGTTCTAGCTTTTTAGTCACCCAATTAAGGGGAGAGCATATGCCTACCCTTCCAAACAAGCAGTAAACATGGTGTTCATTCCTTCTTAATTAATCTATGTTCCTACTTTAAGCAAAAAGGAAATACATAAAATCCAGCCCCTATTGGAAGTTGAATTACTCTGAGAGGGGGGGTGAATCAGAGTAATATAATTTTTGAACTCTTTGATTTGAATGCACAACTTACATGTTTTGACCTTGAAACAATGTGGCAGATTTAATCAAACAAATGAACACTTAAACTTTGCAGAAAGATATGCAAGAGAATCAACTTATATTAAAAGCATCATGTAGCATTGTTCCATTAAATTGTGAACAACATTATTTATGCTTTTTGAAACAGGACTTCAACTTTACACAGTGCAAAGTTAACTTGCTTTATGGAAGGTTCTTGAACAAACTAAACTTGTCTTTTAAACAAACTAAAAGTATCAGAGCATTGACTAACTGAGCACATTAACTTGAAACAGAATGAGAGACAAGAATAATATCACATAACACAAAGATTTCTTGAGTGGAAAAACCCTCCTAGGGTATAAAAAACCACTCGCAAACTGATCCTTTAATTCATTCAAAAGAGCACCAACTATGTTACAATGTGGAGCACCAGCTCCTCTGTTTTTCAAAGTTTCAAAAGATAATACATGATTTTCAATAATGCTCACTAACATGTGTACTGAATGAAATAGTACAAAAATAATTTCATTGAAATATGAAATCTCTATAATCAAATCAGAGATATAAATCTTTTAAACTCTCTTTTCACTCATTTTAAACACAAATGATATCACTATAATAACAATCTGTTCTATGCTCAAAAACCCTTGTTCTCAGCTATACATATTTTTGCCCCACTGAGAAATGGCTTACAGCCATATATTTATACAATGTAATACAGTTAAAAATGGATTCCAGTAACTAAAGAATCTTTTCATAACCATTTTTGAACAATGAGTCTTTATTCATTAATCAACCAACTTTCTCAAACTGGTTCTCAAAGCTACGAAAATGCAGTTAGGGTTCCATGTCATTTCAATCTCAAAATAACCCTTCAGAAGAGATTAACAACTCTTAAATCTTGATTATAGAATAATGCATTTTAAATTTGAGCAGTTTATAAACAAAAATTAACTGAAGCTATTCATATTTGAGCCTGATAATAAACTAATCTTGCTTGAAACAAATCATAAAAAGGCTCAATAAGACCTGTTAACAAATGCAAAGAACCAAGAATAAAATACCCGACTTTGAGTTCTCCAAAACTTTTGATCAAATCTCTTTTTCATGTTAGCTCCAGGCGGCTAGGGTTTTGAACCCTATTCATTGCATAATGAACCATCTTATTCTTCTTGCCCTAAATAATTCTTCTTTCATGTCAATCGACGACTTTGCCAGAGTTGATAAAATTTTGAAGTTTGAAGACACAAAGACACAATTATTAACTTATTAAAAATTCTTATGAGTCTGCTTGTCTAATCATTTACCAAGGATGTCGATCACATGATCACCTCTAAATATTGCATACAAACTGTCAACACATGAGTCACTGTCCACGTGACCTATCTTCATAATGCTCTTTGACCAACAGATTATCAAATGCAAATGCCACATAATGAACCGATGTGAAACACAAGAAGCCCGAAATCATTCTTTGTGAGATGCAAATGCCAAGTTAAACATAAAAAAAAACCTGATACAAAACCACTTAGACATTATTTCCAAATAATTAATCAGCCCGATGATAATTTAATATCATATGCACAATGTGAAAGGCTTGAATCAATAATAAAGACAAGCTACCTTTACCTTAGCTTTTTCACAAGAGCTTTTAACCTTTAGAGCCTGATTTCTTTGTTTAGGAAAAGACCTCATATCACTCTAGTGCCCGACACCATGTATGGTGTAAAATATAAATAATTTAATATCCTCACCATACGACATATCAACCTTGAAGTCCTTCAAAAGAAAACATATACCAAAGTAATATAATAGCATACTGGCTGCCTGAATTCGAGTGCTTCAACCAAGGTGATTGCTAATAGAGCAATGTAAACAGTAGAATCTAGATTTCATGATAATTCACAAAGACACCATCTATTGCAAAGAGACCCGATATCAAAGTGATCTCTTTTCCATCTTGATAAATATCAATGAAGCCAAGACCTAAAGCATAAAGATCTTGAGACTTGTCAAGATAATAATAAACATATATATATATTTGAAGCAAAGGCATACCATGTCAAAAGTCAGTACCAACAAATGAAGAAATGAAACATGCCATAAACCAAGTGCCAATACATCATCAAAATCCTGAATCACCATAAACATGAATACCAAGAACACTGTCCATAATGATAACCAAATGCACCAATCCAAATCACTCAGTTGTACCATAATGCCAATGCCAAACTGATCAAATGAATATGCCTAAAAATACCAAGGCACCAACCCAGAGCAGTTTTAACATCAAGGACAAATAATCACAATAAACAACTAAAAGCCAATAGCCCCTGCATCAAATTCATTAGTAGTTTCTCATAGATTATCTTTGGCTAGCATTTTGGAGTTTCAGCATGGTCTTTGACATCGTTTTATGCAACCTGCAAAATAGAAAGGTCGACATTAGTTTCCATTCACGGGAAAATTACAGAAACAATTAAAAGCGCCAAAACAACAGAAGTGCAACAAAATTAATTAAAAGCGCCATAAAATTTGGCCAAAGCACCATAGAAAAGGTGAAAGCGCTAGAGAAAAGGGGCAAAGTGCCACAAAAAAAGGTCAAGGCGCCAAAGAAATCCTGTGAAGCGTTGGAACAGTTGGTGAAAGCGCCAAAGAATCTTTCGTAAACACTAGAGAATTAAGTGTTTGTGCCAAAAAACTACACGTCTAAGCCTGTAAAACAAACTTTCCAAAAAATGTTAAAATAATAGGAGCTAGGCCCCACAGTGGGCGCCAATTTATGTGTGTTAGAAAATATGTGTGAATTATATCAAAACAAACACACTTAGATGAGAAGTATTATAGTAAAGAATCTATCTAAATTAAACACAGTTCAATAACATAATTCTTTAAAAATTTCTCATCTTCCTCTAATCTCAAATGTCCTGGTGATTCATGCTCTCATATCTTATTCCTATACAAATCGCTGAGATGTCATATAAGAAATGAGTAGCCTATCTGCCTACAATGCAGAATCTAAATCTACATCTACATGATTGGATAATTGTTGTATGGAATGATAAAATGATGTGATGAAATGGACAGCTGCATATAAGATGATGTGAAAGTAAGACAATGCAAAACTAAACTAATGATAATGAAATGGAAATGATTCTACATGCTGCTAAGAAACATCTAAAGGAGCCATGATTCTAATCAAATTGACAAACTAAAATGTTGAATTATAAAATGCAACACTAAACTCTCAAAATGCTAAATGAATTCCTATAGAGTAAACTTATGCAAATGTTCCTTGTTGAAAAGTTGTAAATGGGCCTCAATTTATAGATTTTTCCAAGGCATTGGGTGAGTTGGCAGCCATGAATGATTGAGATTTGATCTGGAGAAATCAGCGGTGAAGAATGAGAAGGATGGAGAAAACAAGGCAATTGTTCCCTTTAATAAAACCAATTTGCCAAGTGTAAGAAGGAATCAATTGAAGGATGAAGCCATGTGTCTTGAAGTTTGTTAAATTTGTTTGAGAGTAAATATCCAATTTAGAAAATAAAGATAATTATTTTCATGTGACACATGGTGAGTTGGAGGGTGAGGTGGAAAGTAGTTAGAAAAGTATGTAGAAATGTGACAAATTAGAATTTAAAAATTCCAATTTAATGAGGGAATTAATTAGAATAAAACAAATTATTTGAATTTGTTTATTTTAATTAAATCATGAAGAGGGTGAATTAGAATAGAGAAATTAAAAGAAAGGAACTATGTAAATAAATTTGCAATTTATTTATATAGTAGAAAAATAAAAATTTCATTAATTAAATAATCGATATTTAATTAATATTTTCTAGACCAATTTTGAGTGTATACACACTTAATTTGAAATATTTATCACATAATTCAATGGATAACAATCATATTATTTGATAGGATTGGATAGAGGATGCAAGAAATTTTGAATTACAAGAAAGGTTTCTTATGCAATTTTTCCCAAATTATTTCCAAGTTGATGGGGTGATTTAATATGTTATTACACACAAGCCAATAAACAGTTACTTTATGAGATTGTGAGCCTTTGCAGCAATATAAGTATATATGATGCACAAATTTATCCTACACATTCTTGTTCAAGGTGCATCTAATTTCACAATCTAGTCAAATTTTTAAAAATCCTAAAATTTTAGAATGGTCCAACTCTATCTAAAATAATATTATTCAAATTAGTATATGCAAAATATGATTAACTTATGTACAAAACAAAACAAAACAATTTGAGAACTAAAACTAAATTCACAACCATAAAATTTGGAATAGTCCAATTCTATGTCTAGAATCATATTATTCAAAATAATAAAGGTGAAATTTGCTCACCTTATATATAAAACAATACAATTTGACCACTTTCATATTGAATTTATGACTGTTTACGAAGATCGAGAAGACTCGAGTACTAGGAAACTGATACTAGAAAAAATTTAAGATGCAAAAGCAGCTGAAACATCAAAAGCAGCTGAAACAAAAACTTCATGAAATAGAAAAACTTCATGGTCAAAGGCTTCTCATTTGAATCTTACATCAATGTTATTGAATGAAATTGGGATACTAATTAATCTGCCATTATCATCTTACTTCCAAATGTCCAGAAAGAACAAATGCAGAAATGGTAAAGGACAGGCAATCTAAACATATTTCTACGCTTAACAGCACAGAATTGGCCATATAGAAGATAGCCTTGGTCTATCTCCACCCATATTGGGAACCTCATAGATGCACTATCAAGCAATGTGTTATATTGTCGATACAACATAACTCATAGTTTGCAGTGTGTTGAATTGTCAACACACCATAACTTTCCATACACAGACGAGAAAACAAGTGCAAAAATAATCAATTTCACTCGAAACATCTATATCATTAAAACTACTCTAAAAGCATGCTTACTTCCCAATCAATAAGCATGTAAAATATTTGCATTACTTTTCAATAATTTAATATTTTATTTAAATATTGTTATATTAAATAAAATGCAACTATATTTCCATCATACTCAATTGTTCCTTAATTTACACTCAAGCCAGTTTGCCTTTTATTGTTTGTCTATGTCAATCAAGTATACCAAATTTTCTGCATTTATTTCATTGTCGTTGCATCTTATTGTTTAATAATGTCAAATAAAATTTGCCAAATTTCCTTCATAACTTAAAATTTCATGATTACATACAAATTGTCAGTCCCAATAAGCATGTATATAGTCCAGTTCCATACATTATACCCATCTCCAGTAACAATGTATAAAAATAATTGGAAACAAAATGAAAGCATTGTTTCTTAAGACCGCCACCAAACAAGACAACCATCAGCAGATTGTTTATTTGACTACCAATTTCTATGCCTCGCTCTATTACAACGGACCCACTCATGCATTAACGATCAGACCCAATTCTGTGCAACATAAGTTAAAATACGCCTTACACATAACGACGGAGCCACATAATTATATGGCCATGAAATACATCATCTCTCAATAACTCCCACCAAATCAAATGAATTTGTGGTTTTAATTTCCTTAACCCAAACCAGTATAAAGGCAACATTTCCATTGTCCGAAAAACAAAATAAAAGAATTTCATAATGTTTAAAATACTAACTTCAGGAATGGCCATCAAATTGGTAACACCATCGACCTCACAAACACAGTAGCATGGAAAGGGACCATCAATAAAATCTGTGCACCAGAGTGAAGTAGAAAATATTATGCAAATCAAAATATAATCACAAACACTAACTGTGCACACACCATAAAATAAATACATACACTAAACGGTGCATGTTTGTTTTGAAGGAAAACGAAAAGCTGGTTTGTCCTCACCTTGCCTGTATTCTTACCATGTTTTACTCCCATAAATATTTTCATGAACATGAACATGTAGATTCACTAGGGTTGGAATGCCAAGGAATTAGATCATTCAATGGATGCCAATAACTGAAGCCCGTAACATGGCAGCAGAAGGGACTCATTTAAAACATTTAAATGCCAAAAATCATTTACAGATAACTTAAAATAGTTAACTTCCTATAATTCATAAATATCCAATTTATTATGTCCCTTTCGTTTTTCTAAACCAGAAAACCATTATCACAAACTTCAACAAAATAACCATTATTATGTCCCTTTCATTTTTCTAAACCAGAAAACCATTATCACAAACTTCCACAAAATAACCAGCAAATGCCAAATATTATTTATAGAGCCCTTCACTATCACAGAAAACTCGAAATAGTTATAATCCTATTATTCAGAAATACCAAAAATATCAAGTTCTTTTCAGTATCTTGTACCATAGTACCACAACAATCTGTTCTTAAAACCATTATGAACAGCTGTGCGTATAACCAAAGCACTAGTCTAGCGCTTTGAGAATGTCATCAGCACTTGAAACCTCGAAACTCCCACCTTCCTCAATATTTGCCACTTTGACTTCAAGATTATCACAAACTATAGCAAACCTTCGGGATCTGATTCCCAGTCCTTTTTCTGACAAATCTAATTCCAAACCCAATGCATGGGTATACTTTGCAGCACCATCTGCAAGAAATTTGACGTGCTTGTTGTTTGGATATGTTTTTGCCCATTCTCTCATCACAAATGAATCATTAACTGAGACAAACCAAACAGTATTAGATTAAAGAACTTGCATTAGTGCATTGTAGATAAGATGAAAGCTCGCATGTGATGTAGAAAATGACTAACAATACATTAGTTATGACATCGTATAATATCTTTTTGATAGAAAAACCTGGGGAAAGTATAATCCAATAAAGTCCTATGCACTCGTCAATAAAGCGTTACAGAATGTCTTTCAGAATCATAAATCGAATATAGGCAAGATAATCCTATTTCCATACACTTGCAAAATGAACATTCCAGGACAATACATTTCTAGCTCATAATAGTCAAAAGAAAAAAAGTAAACAACATACAGCAAAATGAATTAAATAACCTTGCAATTTGTTCATTGGCAATAGATGAACTTAATCACATACACTTGCAGAATTAACATTCCAAAACAAAATATTTCTTACTAAGAAAATTCAAAAAAGGTTGAAACAGAACAATACACATATCAACCAACATTGCAATTTGCTCCGTAGCAACAGAAGAATTGATGCCAAAGAATAAAGATCACACAAACGTATGTGAAATTGCTCTAGCTCTATAAATTTAACAATATTCAGCAGTTGGGGGTCCATACCCACTTCTCCCTACAATACAGATCCACAACTTAGTAAAAAGGAGCTAACATAAATGGGTTGCACCGTTGCAGTATAGATGGAGGGATTGTAAATGATTATTGATGTTTGTTTTACTTTGAAGTTCAAGTTTGAAAAAGAAACACATTGATGTTTGGATGGCTCTAGGAACATTCACCGCCAACAATTCACTGCCGGAAAATTCACTGCCAACAATTCACCACCGAAAAATTCACCGCCATTACAAACTCACCTTGTGGAGAATTCACCACGAGCAATTCACCGTCGCGGATAATTCATGGCATATACAATTAGAAAATTTGATTTATGATAATAAAATTGAAAACATTTTTCAATATATTTTATTTTATTCTAATAAACCAATTATACAACAATATCAGCCATCTCTATTATTAATGCATGGAAATTATTTTTTTGCAAAAAAATCTCAAGGTCTTGGAAATATATATTAAAAAATGTTAATGCGATGAATTATTCGCGTCGGTGAATTGCTGGTGGTAAATTTTCCATGAGGTGAATTTGTCATGGCAGTGAATTTTCTGATGGTAAATTTGCCTAAAGCCATGATCCAAAAGGATTAATTCTATGTAATGCAATTCATAATCCAAGTCCATATTTACCCAAAGGTCTTAAGTATAAAGTTATACAATTTGAATTTGGATGAAGACTCCCAAGTACTAAGGAAACAGAGATTGTCTGTCACACAGACAAGGTAATAATCAGAATGGGGTGTCCTTCAGAACTAAAGAATCCGAATTCATGATCCAAGGCCAAATTTATCCAGAAGACTTAATGTAAGGTTATACAATATTAATTTAGATGGGAAATCCTAAAGCAACTTCGATCATCGTGAGATAGACGCAAGTATAATGGGAATTGGGTATCCCTCAGAACTGAGAAGTGAGAAATCAAATTAATCAACACAGCCACGCACAAATGCTAGGGCAGAGCAACCCATATGAAAGAGAAAAGAGAAGCCACCAGAATTTTAAAATGAAGCGTATAGTGTAAATCGAGGGAATGGAACCTAAACTCTACGCACATTTGAAATTTCAATGGAGTTGCAGGGGCACCTAAATTCTATAAAGTAAATAACTGAAAATTGAAAACACAGATCTCAAAAAGAAAAAAGAGAATAAATCAATAACATAAACGAAATGATTATAGTGTAATATTAATAAACGAGTGACCCTGGTTCAAATTCAACAGAAAAGCAGGCTCAAAACTCCAGCATGCATATGAAGAGAGCTAATGGTGTAACAATCACTGACGCATGTTTGTGATTCTGAAGAACGTGGTACAAGATATTGAATTCAGATTAGGAATCCTTGTTAGTGGCATCCCAAGGTATGCCTACCAATAAAAATAGAAATATGCAAGTCCAGAGAAACATAAATTTGGGCACAGTTAGAAAAATTTCAAGTTACTGTTTAAAAAAACAACTAATGTTCTATGAAAACACTCAAAAACAGATTCGAAACCTGAAACTTTCTTTACTTCATATCTTTTTCAACACCAAAAATTAACATCTGTAATTTCGGTTTTCAATTAGGAACAATATATTATATATTTCACGCTTAAACTTCTTAAAAATCGTCATCCAACATCATCTCCACCTATAATTGCCATTACGCCTCATACTGTGAATTGTTTATATGGCAGAGAGGCATTCTCCCCTACATTGTGGACCCGTTTTCACAAACTTAAAAATTCCTCAAATATATATGGATTATCATAAAATGCTAACAAAATCATACATACCACTAATGAGAATTATTTCATCCACACCCTTGGCCTTCAACTCCTCGGCCTTCTCAATAAACCCCGGAACATGCTTCAGACTGCAACAACAAAATTAAATTATAAAATAATAATAATGATTTAGCAATCACTTCTGCACAATAAAACAACCACCACCACTACCATAAAACCCTAACAAACCCTGAAAACTTTTACAAAACCCAAATTACCACAACAAGAGTCCTGTAGACAAAAAAATTGAGGAAAAAACCCTACGTAATGTTTTCGATAAAATTCAGCAACGCCACTACCTGCAGGTAGGAGTGAAGGCACCGGGAACACCAAACAGAATGATCTTTTTGCCAGCTGCCAGAGAGTGAACAGAGACTTGCTGCAGATTGCCCTCTTCATTAAAGTACGCTAGGGTTCCGTCTGGAATCTTATCACCAACAGCAATGGGAGCCATTACAGGATTCGATCACTTGACCTGCTTACTCTGAAATAAGTAGTACTATTCGAGCTCTAGATCTTTTCGCGCGATAATTACTGGGTCGATGCAAGAGTTATAAAGGGTTTTGGGAGCTAAAAAAGAAGTGGATTTTAATTTAATTTGACATCCGAATCCGAATCGCACATGGCATCTACTTCGTTTGGTGCACCAAGCCTTCCTTGTCGCTGTAGTATTATTTATATTTTTCAAAGGCATTTATTGTCCATTTTAAAGCCACGTCCAGGGCATTAAAAATGCTAGTTTGCAACCCCATTTGCAAGCTAATATATCAATTATCCATAGAATTTTTAACAGACATTTAATATACACTCCTACTATTGGTGTAGATGATAAGGAATTAACGTTCTAAGGAATTACTGTACAGAACATTGTACATTAATTCCTTCTCATCTACACTAATAGTAAATGATAAGGAATTAATGTTCTGTACTTGCAAGTTAATATATCAATTATCCATAGAATTTTTAACAGAACATTAATTCCTTACCATCTACACCAATAGTAGGAGTGTATATTAAATGTTTGTTAAAAATTCTATGGATTTAATTGATATATTAGCTTGCAAATGGGGTTGCAAATTAAGTGGGCTTAATCTTGTGAAACCTTCATGGTTAAGTGTGCTTAAGTTGGAGTGGTATTGGGATTGGTGAACTCTCGGAAGGCATGATGCTTCATCTAGATGCAATGAGTGCTAAGTGGACCATTCATTTTCATGAGAGATGGGTTCTTGGGAACCACTACTCCTAAAACATGGGCCATTGAGTTTGATTTGATAAACTACACAATTGAATCCTCATAGCAATATCATAATTGATAAATGTTATAACATTTTGGAATATTAAGTTAAGACTTTTGATTAGGTTTTTGAATTTAAATTTTTGATGAATATTTTTTATTTTATATTTAGTACAATTATTTTTTGGATTCAATTGTGCTAGCTTTGTTTTGTAACAACATCTTAGATCACACCTCATGGCTCTCTATCATCATCATGATGGATCACATAGTATGATTCATTTGCATCAACATTTTGGACCATGCTTCATGACTCTCTATCATCATGATAATGGATCATGGAGTGTGATCTAAAATGTCATTGTAAAACAAAATTAACATGATTGATTCTAGAAATATCACGCACTAATTATGATAGACTATGAAAATCTAATGTTTTTCATTAAACTTTATATTAACAAAAGAGAAATAATTAAACTATTTGTATTTTTAACTATTTCACCTAGTGTCTTAATGGGTTGTTTTGTGAGAGTTGCCTTCTTTCTTAGTTAATAATAAAGTGAAGTGGAAAGTAGTGCTTAAAGGTTTGAAGTTAGTGGTCTTTATTATTTGTAAGAAGTTGATTGCGGAAGGGGACTCTATGTTGGTTGTGTCTAGGTTGGACAAGACATTTGTTAGGTCTTAGAAATTAAAATTGCTTTTAGAAGAGGCTCTAGGTTTGAGAAAAAAAAAACTCACTATTATAAAGCATATAACCAAGTGAAAGACTTTTTGGCTGATAAGAAATTAATCTTGCCCCTCTCATAATGAAAATCAAAGATTAGATGGAAGGATAGATGGGTTTGATTGATCTCATTAGTTCACCTTATAGCCTCAAGGTTCTCAAAGTCTTTAGTTTTTTTATTTTGTTTCTTTTTTTCTAAGTTTAGTGATTGATTGTTGAGCAAGTGGAACCTCATTATAATTGGTGGACTAGTATTTACTTCATGCACAAGAAGTGTCAAACCCATTGTACATCCTTACTCTATTTCTTTAACCTAAATTTTGGGATGATGTCATATCATTGTGAGGCTTGGAATATTTGTCCATCAAAATAATTCTTAGCTCTCTAGTTTAGCACAATATGTCACTTTTGGCAGGGATCCCCATTTGAAGCTTATAGTCATGGACCATTATCTCAAGGCTATTTTCACTCTTTTGAATTTGACTTCTTTCTGATGATTTAGTAGATATTGGACCCAATTGATTTTCTAAATAAAGGTGATTCTTGGTCATGTAGCACTATTATTAAATATTTTATGGTTAAGTTGAGTATCTTGGTAAAGAATCAATTGCTACAAGAATCAACTATCTCACTAGGTTCACCTAATTTAAAGGTTCTAGATGCAGTTATGGATTCATATGGGAAACAAATGTTTGTGAGGTTTATGTTTACCCTTATTTTTATTATACCCTTTGTAATTTGAAGAGAGAAATCCAAGTAAACTCTAAGAAGATGAAGGAAGTGGTGACTCTCTAGAAAGATCTCTCTATGGTGTTTAAAACCTTCCTAATCACTCATGAGGGTGGTAATTTGATCCTCACAAGCCCCCACTCTCTTTGTTACCCCAATATCTTTCACATTTAAATAATAGGATTCATTAGAATTTTTATATGATCAAAGACATTTAGATGAATTTTGGCAAATATTTTATTTGAAAATTATGTTGTGATGATATGAACTTGTTTATGATTAATTAGATTTGGTTCATCTTACTTGATTAATCTTATTTATTTCTTGGTATAAATTTTTTGATTCATTCTTACTATTGCAATTTTTAAAATGATGTATATTATAACTTGCACTATATGTTAGTGTAAATAGAGTCATTATCATACCTAGTTAGCCAATCACCTTTCTAGGATTGACCTAAATTCACACCTAGCTTAAGTTTACTTAGGTTTATTTTGTTTTTGTCTCACTTCATATGGTTGAGACATGTGTCCTCACAACTTGAGACAACTATTGACACTTGCTTGCACACTTTTCAAGTGAGCTCACAAGTGTTCCATTTTTGGATAGCCAGAGTTTCACTCCTACCTTCTCACCTCCTCATCCTTGCCTATATATGCAAGGCTTGATCATTGTATTATACACTTTTCATTTTATATTGATAGATATATTATTGTGCTTATTTTGTTCAATTGTGGAAGTTTATTTGAAGCTCTTTGATCTTGTCATTCTCTAACACCCCCTCCTTATGTAACACACCCAAAGTGTGCCCTATTGATTTCACCTAAGTTTTAACTCAGAATGTAAAATGTTAAAGTTCTCAAAACATGGAAATAAAATTTTCCTTTTCAATTATTCATTTGTACATTTGAAATAAGCCTTTTTCATATTACATTGCATAATAAAAGTAACATTGCATAATCACAAATAAAGAATTCATCTTTCAAATACAATTTATAATTAGATTCAAGATCATAATTATAAATCATAGCTTACAAGAACTTAATGGTACATGAGTATAATGGTCAAGATGTCCACATCTAAAACTTGCATCTTCATCTTCTTTTGTTAAATCACAAGTCTCATTTTCCAACTACATGAGGGAGAGCATCACCCAAATGTTTTTTCGCCAACCACGAACTTAAGCGGGCCCCCACACATCTTCTTAACCGATAATATGGCCCTACCCTTCAACGAAGAGTTTGGTATGGAAACCCCCTAGAAAATTCCTACTTGAGCATGGTGTTGTATCTCACATAACTAGTGTTGTCATACACTAGATACTCACCTAACATGCACATGACACACCCTATTAGCTATGCAATCCTAGCTCACAATGAAGCAACAAAGTGTATGCAGTGGAATCTACACTTACTTTGGCCAAAGTTTTCATGTATATATATATATGATAAACCCACTTTTTATGAAGTGGTGTCATATGTTCACCCACCCCCTCACTCGACTTGGAAACTCTATTAACCTTAGAAGAACTCTTGACTAGGTTTGACCTTAAGATAATAAACAAGATTCCATTCCATAAAGTGACAATACACTTAAATTGATCTAACTGATTGAATAGGTTTAACCCAACCTATGGTTTAAATCCTAACCTAGGGAATAAACTGACCTCCTACTTTCAAGGGAATATGACTATCCAAGAATGTAGTTTCTCTACTCATGGTTAAACTACCAACATAGGTATACATAACATCATGTACTCTAGACGATGATGGCATTTTACTTTTAATATGATATCAATCCCTTTGCATTTCCATACAACATAACATATACAAGCATTATATGTACATCATACCATATCTTGGATATTATCATAATACCTTCTAGATAGCTTCACTTAGCTTGAGTCAATCAAACATTAAATCACACGGTAGCAATATATTATGCTAATAAGATATCTTAAGCCAACTCATATACATTCCAGCTATATGCACAAGGTCTATTCCAAAGCTACAATAAGAAAACAATGATAGAGCAATCACTTGCAAACAATAGCAAAACATAGTATCAAAATTGGAAAGAGTAAGAGTTAATAATCTCTAAGCATGCCTAGAAATTATAGCCTCCAATGAAAAACTTGCAACAATAAACTCAATGGAAAAAGACTCTGCTTGTTGCCTCCTCCAAATTCAGTCTATCTCCCTTCTAATCAAATATTTTATGCTCTCAATCTCATAAACAATCTGATCTCAATTTACTTAAGAAACACAAAAAATGAACAAAGCAATCAACAACAAAACATCAAACTACAGACCTCTATTTATATAGATTTGGCTCAAAGTAGTTTGTAGCTAAAAGGTAGCTAAGTTTTTCATCACCTTTCCTTCCTTTTCTATCTTGGGTTTTGCTGGTTGAAAAGGTTGCAGACTTATCTCACAAAAACTCACATGCCTCTCGCAATTTCCACGCCCAGCTGACTTCTTCCTTCCTGTGATTTTTAATGCTAAAACTCAACAAAAAAAACTCCCTTTTCATGGCGCACATGGATTCTAAAACTCATTCAGTTTGTTCTTCTGCCAAGTCGTGGTATTCATCAACATTATGTTAATTTCTATAACCCATCAACAAATTAATTGCACAATAAATTCACAAAAGAAATCTGATTTATAACAATTAATACAACTGGTTAATTAACAACTAATAACAGCGGAAGCAAAAATAACATGAAGCTAAACACAAAAAGACAATAACACAAATTTACCCAGGAAACCCCAATGCGGGGAAAAACCTGCAAATGTTGGATCTTCTATTCAGCCTAACAGCAAACTTTTCTTTCGAAAATACAATATGAGTTTGCTACAACAATCTTACTTTTATAGAGCCTAGCTGCTTTACTTAGCGTGCAAGGAAAGAAACTTTCCTTGCTTTCTTTGGCTTTAATTACACATAAAATCACTCTTGGACTTATCTTATCCTCACAAACTCGGAAACATTCTATTAAAGAATAAAAATCCTGCTGTTGCTAAAAATCCAACTCGAATTGATTTAAAGCATATCTAATCTTGAGTTGTTTTAAAGCAAATCCATATCCCACTTTTCGAGCTACAAAAATCAACACTCCCTCTTAGCAAGGAAGGTGTTCTGCACCACACCCAACTTGTCCCTGAAGAATTCAAACTTGCTCTTCATCAAGGCCTTCGTCAGGATATCGCAATTTGTTCGTCATAGGAATGTAAATGAGCTTCACTATCCCCTTCTCCACACAATCTCTGATGAAGTGGTACTTGATCTCAATGTGCTTTGACTTGTCATGAAACACTGATTCTCGAGAGTTTGATACAACTCTGATTATCACAAAATGATTGTAGGATCCAACTCCTGATTAAAGAGCCCAGGCTAGAAGTTTCAAGCCAGATAGCCTCACATGTAGCCATATTGGCTGCCATATACTCACCTCTAGGCTTCGATTACCCAGGCTGACCGTTTCTCGCTGTACCAAGAGGCTGCTCGATCCCAAAGCGAAACTACACCCAAAGTGCTCTTCGATTAGTACTACCTGCTAATCGCATCATGATTCACCCATAGAAATAAAATGATCAACCCTTGAAAATGCTAGATCTTGAATGAAAGTGAGCTTGAAGACCTGAAAAATACTTTTAATGTTGTCCAAACTTTAACTTTGCTTGCTTTGAAATTTAATGCTCTTGTGAAAGAATGCTTGAAGAATTTGAATGCTTGGAAATCTCTTGAAAATGCTTGCTTAGATGAAAAAATGACTTAGAAGCTTGCTTATATAGGAATTAACCCTACTTTACCATTATTCAAATCTCAAAATTTGAGATCAACCAAAAATTTGAATTAAAAAGGTTATTTTTCTCGCTCAAACCCTAAAAATCCCCAAATGGGACTCATATGCTAGCCTTGGCGTATGGGTCGCACCTAGGGGGACTCATACACCCAAGGTGGAATATGAGTCCCACCTTAGATTTTTGGGATTGGTTAAAATTTTAAGTGTTTTTGATGATTTTATTGGGCTTTTAGCTGAAATAAGCCACAAGATCTGAAATAATGGGTCTTAGGGGTATATTAATGATGAATTAATGGGTAATTAATGCAAGGGTACTAAAATAGGTCCAAATTAGGCAAGGGTTTTTACTATCTCCAAGAAGGGAGTATAATTTATGTTGCCATAGTACTAATTCTTTCCAAACATTATCAGTCACTTTGTTCTAGATAAATTCCATACTCACATTGTTAATAATTGTATACTGAGTGAAAGAATCAATAATAGTTTCATTATCTTCATTATTGGCTTCATCAAACAATTTAGCTATCAACATACAATCAAAATTTGTCATATTATTCACTAAGGCTGCTAGATTTAGAGATGGTCATTCACTTACTAGAGGAGAGCTATGCATGTCCTCCTTAGGATCTATTTTTCCTTCTTAATTCTTCTTCTCATGCACATGAATTGTGAAAGTATTCTCCTCTACCTCTAACTCTTCATCTATTGAGATATTGACTCTAGTTTCTACTTCTTCATTGCTAGTGGAAGTACTACTCCTTTTATTTCTTTTCAACTGTTGCTATTCTTTCAAGCCAAGATCTATTTCTTCCTATATAGCATCACTTAGGTTTCTCTTCCTATTAGCCTTTTTCTTTACTCTTCTTCTTTCGGGAGTAACAGATGGTGCAATAGTGGGTATTCTCTTTCTTTTAGAAGCACAATTACTAGGTCTAATGGAGGTAGTTACATCAACTGATGCAAGAGTAGTGTGTTCTTTCTTCTTTCCTTTCGCTATTGGATTAGCAATGTAAGTAGGTGCAACAACAAAAGATATTTTTCTTGATTTCCTAGTTCCAGAGGTCTAGTTCTGTTGATCCAATCTTTCTCATCAAGATCTTCCTTCAGTTGATCTATATCATCCTTAGAGAATGAATTCCCTTGGAATAATACCTCAACATTCTTTCTTTTCATCTTTTCTCTATGGGATGCATAAGTTTCTAAGTGTATTGCACTAACTTATTATTCATACATTCCATGTCTGGGAAGAGAGGGGTCCCTTGGAATACTTAACAACATTTCAATGAACCTCTCAATAAGTTTTTCATCTACCTCATATCCCATAGGTTCTATCCAAAGAGTTTTGGGTTCAACTACTTCCATGATGCATTCATTTGTGCTTACAAGAAAGGTTATGTCCTTTGCATACTGCTTCACTAGGCTTCTGGGAACCCTTTATCTTTCATGCATATAATTCTGGAAAACTACAAAAAATGTAGTCAATGCATTATTCTATGCTTTAAAATTTCCAAGACTATGTAGGTGTTCATAGATTTGATGTGCAACTAGATCCTATTGTACTCCCATATAATTTTTTTCCTTCTTGGTAACTCCCTCAAAAATAAAAACAAAAGACAAACTACCAATGTACCAAATTAAAGAGAGTGTTTCTTTGACTTAATTGGGCTTATATTCTCCATAAGTTGCAGTAAGAGAAAATCACATAGATCATAATCTCTCCCATTCACTACCATTTTATATGCAGTATGAATTGTTGTAGCAGACATGCAAAATTCCTTCGATTGGTAAAGTATCTTTTCTTTCCAATCATAATAGCAGCTTATCTTATGGTTGGGTTTGTGATAGGTTTAGTAGTTAGAGATCTCTCATCAAATGTAGCTCTAGTTAGCTTCATAACTACATTTTTCACAACTTTCAACACTGGTAAGGGTCCAATGGCACAAATCCCAACTACAGATTGGATTACCTCCTTGGTGATTAACCTAGCTATGCTTGTCCACACAAACTTATCATGTATCCTACTAAGTTCCATCCTAACAAATTTAGCATCCATCTCATTTAAAAAGTTAGGAAACCAATTACAAACATCTAGCTTTTTCCACACTAGGTTTTCATATTTAGGTTTTATAGAGTGATTATCTCCTATCAATTCATCTATCCAAAAATCTTAAGTTCTTGGTGGTTAAATTATTCTAGCTTTCCATGAATGTATGTTCTAGTGTCTTCAATGGGTAGAGCATTGGTCAGTATGTGTGGGAACGCACCCACGAGATCCATTTTATAGACTTTCTAGGCATACCTTCTGAATTTGGGTCAGGGTATCTCAAAGACTTCCACAATAGTGGGAGTGGCCATTTATTTCCCTCAAACTACTTGTATATGCTTAAGAAAAGTTTCTTCAACTTAAATCCATAAAGTTCAGATAACAGTAAATACCTTTTCAAGCTTTGTCGAAAACCAGGGCTTTGATTCAAAATACTCTGAATCATTTTCAAATTTCTTCAGCTTGCTTTGCTTCTTCCCAATTGTCAAAATGTGATTTAACTCGACTTAATTTCTCACTTTGTTACTTACAAATTTTTCCCTAATTTTGCATTAAATGCATTTTGACTTCAAAAGTTGATAAACACTTTATAAGATACACTGTAAACCCTAAAATACTTTGCAATTCTCTTGATTTGTATTATTTTTGTTGGAAACTTCTTCAACATTTTCAAAATGATACCTTACATCATATATCCTCATGTCATTTGTTGACACCTCTTATATCAAGGGTTTGTTAGATTTCTCTGTCACTGCTCCCCCTAAAACCATTACTAGGTTTAGTTTTTGGAAGAAGTATCTGCACTAGGTGCAGGTACATTTGTGTTTAACTCATCCTTATTCTCAGGTCCCTCCTTTTTCTTCCAAATCTTCTCCATTTCTTTTTTCACTTTGGTAGCATCCACTTTTTTCACAGGTTTGTTCTTTTGTTCTAGATTAGGTTTCTTCTCAATTTTTCTTCTACAAAATTTTGAGATGTGTCTCGATTTATTACAGGTGTAGCATAAACATATTTCTGACCAAACTGATTTGAATTTATCCTTGATTTTCATTGGTTATCTTTATGTCTAAACACATAACGTATATAACAATAGCCTTGAAAAGTTTGATCCATTCTACTAGTATTGAATCTATTCATCATTTTCCGACTTCTACACTCAGTAGCTCTATGTCTAAACATTTTGCATGAAAAACATTGTTTGGAGAGGAATCCAACATTTTGATTCACTACTTCTACATTCAGTTTCCCTATGATAAAATTTATTGCATGAGAAACAAATGCCATTAAAAGATGGGTACCTTTGAGCATTAGGTTGTTTGATAGGGATTATTCAGGTATTGCTTCTTCAATTCTTGAATTGTTTCTTATTTTCTTGAATCTTCCTTTTATTTTCCACTTTGTTGGGAATCTAATTTTCCTTTAAATTTTTTCCTTCTTTTAGTCCTAGACCACCTTTATCCTTAGCTGGTTTATGAAATGTGATAAACTCATCAATTGTAGTACTTGTTTTTAATTTTTCTTCATGAGCTCTTTCTTTCTCCAAGTCAAATCTTAGGGTTACCACTTCTTGTTCAAGCTTTGTACATTCATCAATTTTACTCTAAATTTTAGCTTTCTGACATTCTTTAGTTATTTTCTTTTCTTCCACTTGCACCTTTAGTTCAGTGATGTTTTCATTAGCTTTCTTCAATTAATCAATGATTTCTCTATGCCTTTCTTTGAACTTCTTGATTTTCTCTCTTAATTTTTTGATGCATTCATTTGCTTCTTTCAAATTTTCTGTCAGATTTTCTTTCTCTTCTTCACTTTTATCCAAATATTCAAGATCAACATGGAGTTCCTCAGTTGTAGTGATCTCTTTCAGAGGAACAAGATAATTTTTGTTAGCCATGTGTTTAAACTTCAAGATCTTCCTTAAGTTGTTAAAATTTTCCAAAGGAACCAAGCTCTAATACCAATTGTTGAACACACAAAATACTGAGAGGGGGGGTGAATCAATATTCTACAAAACCATTTGATTACTATCCATCTAATTAGTAAAACATATCTAGCAGCAACTTCAAGTAAAAACATGAAAGAGATCATAACATCACACAACTCATAGACACTAGGATTTTTATGTGGAAAACCCAAAGTGGGAAAAACCATGGTGAGGATTAACTCACAATATATTATAATTGATCATAAAATATTAAAGGGCACATTGCTAGGACACACTTCCCTTAAATGACCCACAACCTAAAAAATGATTACAAAAGAGTGTGGCTCACTTCCAAAATATGAATTGATGAAATGTACCTCCTGTGTGCTGGGTACAATTCCAATTAATATCTAGAAAACAAAGGTCCTACATTAATTTGCAGGTATATAGCAACTATCAACAACTATCAACAACTTTACAATATCGCATTGTTACATATTTTTGCACTAGCTCACTTTCTATATCTGAACATTATGGATGTTCCATATATATACACAATTACATCTTCATACATTAATTAGGTCAGTATAATTAGATGTTAACTCAAAATCCCTTGTAGGTTTATAAAAAAACATCTTTGATGCTTAAAAAAATGTGCCAAGTATAAGTTAGGTTAGCCTGGACCAAAACATAAGCACATTAAGCATCCATGAAATGTATATCACTTGATTAAGTCGACTAGATGAAGATCATGCCAAAAATTGTAAGCCGAACAACTATCATTTACAAATTTCAACTTATTTAGCCAAAATTGTTGAATCCATGACCACAATTGCATCTAATAATCCTAAATAACATACCAAAATCATATGAGTTGATATTCTATCTAGAGTAATTTAGACTAAATTACCAAATCAATATAGCACAAATAGAGTTTATCGTATGAGAAAAAAATTAGACACCAAGTTCGATGTTGGCATCAATGACAACAAGACTAGAGGTCTCCTTCTTTCTTCCAACACAACAAAGAGCTGAGAAGTTGCAAATAGAGTTGCAACATTGACTTGGATTTAATAGAATCAAATTAGATAATTGTCTTCATTGTAAATCTAATTGGTGGGTGCCATCAAATAAATGGGTAGGTGCTTAGTGTAGGGAGTTGGTGCTTCCTTGGAGTGGGTTCTCCTAAAACTAGGGATTGGTGCCCTTAAATATTGTAATCAAAAGATTTGATTGCAAGGCTGGATTAGGATAGTAGATCCTAGCAACTATTCTCACCATGGTTTTTCCCATCTTGGTTTTTCCATGTATTTTCTATGCTTTGTGTAATTATGTGTGTGTGAGATTATTTCTCTTCTTGTTTAATTGATTTGCATAGAGTATTAGAGGGGTAAATTTTAATTGATCTATTGATTCACCCCCCTCTTACTAGATTGTTGTGTTCCAACAAGAGCTTCAAAATCTAAAACTTGCAAGAGATAGCTTCAAAGATTAAAATATTTTTTGGAGCATTCTCCAAACATGATAATAAGAGGAAAGATGAAGAAACCAAGAACTCACACTAGCCATTGGGATTCAAACTAGTTTAGTTACAAAGCTTGCTCATGAACAAAGAAAGGTGAAAAATGCACAAAATGACTTGTATGAAAACATGTTAGAGGAAATTAATACATCATGTAAATTTTTCCACACCACATTGGAATCCCAGCACAATACGATTCTAAAATCCTAGAACAAAAAACAAAAGAGGAAAATGTGAAAAAGGTATTGGTTTAAATATAAAATAGATGATGAAAAATAAAACAAACACAATTTTCCACTGAGGGGGAGAAAAGGATAATGCATGAGCCAAATGAACATTAAAACATGCTAAGGGTTAAAATCACTAAAGTGAGCCAAAAATGTAACATAAAAATTGAAAGGGTGTGCAATTTATGATGTTATATTTTTCCACTTTATTAGGCTAATAACACTAAGTGAAAAGATACATTGAGGTACAGAAGATAAATACCATCTTAAGAACATAATCTTATTGATGATGTAGAGAGTTCTCTAAGTAGAGGAACTATTAAGCACTTGCAAAAAAACATGCACAACATAAAATATTAAGCACAAAGCCTACAAAATAAAGAGATTATAAAATATAACCTATACAATAATAGTGCTAGAAAATCATAAATAACCTAATACCTAAGCATAAACATATATAAAAGAAACATAAATAATCAAAACACAAAAGAGATACATTCAATAGATAGAAGAAATAAAAACCAAGTATTTGTAGCATAATTTGATGCTATAAATGGAAAGAATAATCACAATGTCCTCTATTTTTAGAAAAAATGTAGGGTATAGTTCAAGGTCTAGTGTGATTTATTACTAGGAGCCATGCAATACTTATGAATCCCAAGGAATAGCATGCTCTATATCTATGTGAACCATAAAGAATATAAAATCTAGTTTATATAAGTCACATAAAATATCATACTCTCTTGCTAGGTAGCTCATATAAAAATACATTACCAAGGATTACATTGACTAGAATTATTTTTTGCTAGGAAATCTTGATAAGGGTGACTGATCCAATAAATTATTTTTACTTGGGACCGAAAGCTACTAATTTCGATATTGGGAGTATGCTAACATTATTTTGTACATGTGTATAGATACACATGCGAAAGTGAAGAGTATTCCCCCCTCGAAATAATTTTATTAACTAGAATTATGCAAATGAATTTAACAAAGAAAAGACAAAAAAGTGAAAGATCTCTAGGACAATACCCCCAAAGTAACGGGGGAAGTCCAGATAAAATTGAGGGTGAGCCCCCCAACATTACTAAAAGGGAAAATATTAACAATGAACACAAATATGAGAAGTCATTACGTGACATTCTATTAGGGCATTTAGTGGAAATTTCAAAAAGTGCAAGAAATGTCCCTATGAATGGAGGAATTATCTAAGAGGAAGGGATGAATAAAGGAGAAGGTAAGTAATCCCTTCTCAGCCCTAGAAAACTTATTATCTCCCTTAACAATGAAATGTTGGATGCCAATAATAATGATGAAAATAGATTAAAAATATTGCAATCTTTCTGGCTACTATTGATAGGGAAAAAATTCTAGCAAGAAAGTTCCTTGATGAATGGTTTAATAATGTGTTGTTTATGAAATTAGGGTTTCAATTTTATTTTTATCACTTGATTCAGAAAGGGATTTCTTGATCTTTATTAAAGATCATGTAATGCAAGAAAATATCTCAATCAAAGAATACTAGACCATAGGAAATGTTGTATTCAGGGTTATTTTATGGTCACCAAAGTTGATTAATGAGGATGTGTTAGCCCTCTTGTATCTAAGATAGGTCACTATTAAAGGTGTACCCACACAATTATTAAAAATTTGTTTCCACATCTGCTATCATAGATATGCAAATTCTTGAGAGTTGAATAGGCCAAAGCCAGACTTTTGTATATAGACATGAGAATTCTTGTCTCACTGACACCCTGAATGGATATCCTAGAGGAAATTAAAATAGACTTTAGTGAAAAAAGTTAAATGTGGAATTGAAATCCTTGGTGGTTTAAATACATGCTTCCTCTTTAAAAGAGAAGGGCATTGTAGAAGGAACTACCTTATTATTAAAAAGAATGCAGGTGTCCCAAAATATAATCAAAGAAACATCAATAGTGAAAGCCAACATGTGAAAAATAGGGATAATCCCACTCTTGTTATTCTTGAAAATAGGAAAGAAGACATGTCAATTTAGAAAACCCTTATTTATTTAATTATGAAAATAAGGGACCCAGTGATGTCTGTGAGGTTATGCCACCAAAAGGGGATGGCATTACAAACCCTTCTCAGGTGAATACTAGGGTTAACCCCATTTCTGATGAAGGAAGTGTTGGTGTTCTACCTGAAGAAGAAGAAAATAATAATATGGGTTCTATAAAAAATAGCTCAAAAGAAGGTCCCCGCCATAGAGAATTTGTTACGTTAAAGTTGGTTAACTCTCCCACACCCCTTAGACCTATAGTGGGCATTAAAAAGAATGCACAAGATATTGTATGAAATTTTAAGGCCAACAAGGGATAATAAAAATAAATAGATTAATGATGAGGACAAAACTCTCCTTTGAAAGTTGGAGAAGATTACCTTGTTAGTAATAATGTTGAACCTTTCCATATAGCCCCCATTATTTGAATGCAACCATTATTTAAATGCTAATTCCTCTTTAGTATGACAGTTAAGAACCATGATGTTTGTAAATGTTTGCAAAGAGAGCTCATGAAAGAGCACAAGTTTGACATATGCTATATTGTTGTTTCTTGAGGGTTATAACCAAGTCTCATAAGGCTATGAGAAAAGGAAAGGAAAAAATCCTTAAGCTCAGCTTGGGGCTAGTTTGTACTAAGAATGGTTTTATTTAAGAATGAACTTTCCTTTTCCATTTTGGAAAAAGATTTTATGAATGTGAGAGTTCCTTGCAATGGAGACATTACCTCTTTGGTTTTTAATAGTTAACTTTTATGGGGTTTCATACTAAGTGGAAAGTCACCCAAACAGAAGATAATATGCAAATGAAGTTTCTTAACCATATTGTGACTAGTTGGGTCATTTTAATTACTTGTGTCAACAAGTGAATTCCAAGAAGACTAATTATGAGATTAGAAACTCTCTTGTACTTTGTACCTTGAGCTAGTGGTAGTTGCCAAGACCTGATAGTTACATCAAGTAACACAGGGGTTCAAGGAAAGTTAAACACTTTATCAACTCAGTAGAGTAATGATTAAGAAGTTAGGGTATATCGTGTAAAAGTTCCCTATGTTTATCCAATGGGTTGAATAGTCAGTTCAAGTTAACCCTAGGTTAGATATGGTACTCCAAGTTGAGTAGGGTGGGTGAACAAATAAATTCACTCGTTAGTAGCGATTGTATTTATAATACAAATACTTTGGAAAAAGTGAGTGCAATTTTCTCTGCATACACTTGTTAGTTCATTTTGGCCCAAATAATTATCTAATAAAAGATGTACATATTTAGAAGGTATCCATAGTTGTACAATAGTATTAGTTAAGTAGGACACAACACGAGAGCTCATATGGAAAAACTAAGAGGGTTCTTGACTAAACCCTTCATTGAAGGGTAGGGACACTTCCAGTTAGGAAGGTGTGCAGGGGAACGTTGGTCTATAGTTGGAGGTAAAACACCTAGGTGATACTCTCCCTCTTATAGATGACATGTTGAATCTTGAAAGAAAAAAAGTATTTAGATATGGGATCTCTAACCTTGTTACTCTATGCTATTATTTATCTTATTTAAATGAAATCATTGAAATTGAAATGTAAAAGTAAAAGGTGTTTACTCTTTTTAGTTTGAAAAGGATGTATAGATTGTTGGGAAAATGTGTCTCAACCTTGCAATTATATAAGGTTTATTGTCGATAGGATGTATATATATATATATTTCCTAGTTACACCGATAGGTGTATACATTGGTGGCACAAAGTGAAATGTGAGCATGCTAACTTTTTCAAGAAACTCCTAAAATGACCGACATACATTAAATGATGATATATTGTAAATATGGACCTTTTGTTATTCGGTTTTAGATTTAATGGTAGATATTTTGTTGGCATGTCTTGCCCTAAAATGTAACCCTATTTTATGAGTGTTTTGTATTACGACTGCGGTAGAGTGTGATGTTTTCTAAGAGTCTGAAAGTAGTTGTGTTGTCTCTTGATCTCTGGTGGTGATGCTCTTGTGAGAAGCTTGCTCTGCAAGTATATTGTAATCTTTGTGATTTCTCAATAATATATTGGGTGGCTTTTGGAGTGTGAGGTGTTTCTCTTGAAAGGGTTTTCCCCACATAAATTGTTGTTAGTGGTATGAATGATATTTATGTTTATTCTTTTTAAGTTTTTGTAACTGTTAAAAATTTATAAATTTTTGCATTATTCTCCTCTCAAGATTAGTGTAGGAAGCTGCTTCGCTACCTTAGCTTCCTTATATAGATGATTTGTAATATCTTTATGAAAAGAGTTATTCTCTAAACATATTCTTTTTTTTAAAATAAAAATTTTGGATCTCATTTACTATATTGTTTTGAAAAACTTGAGTTTCAGGGGACTTCGAGCAGGAAATATAAACAACAAAAGATAACAAAATAAGTCCAAACAAGTAGACGGCTATCCCAAAAAGGAAACAACAGCACAAAGAGACAACAGGGTCCAAAAAAGGACCGCCCAAAAAGCCAGAAACAAACACCACCACACTACTCCAAGGTGTTCAACAACTCCTTAGCCTCCTTTTCAACATCCTTCATATCCTGTAACCCTAGCAGTTTGAGGCGTATGTGACAGTGAAATTTCTCTTAGTGTTGCTTGGGAGTGCGAGGTCAAAATCACACTAACAGCAGAATCACGCATCCTACGTCGCATCCAAGTCCATTTTACCTATATTGTTAGTTATTAACTATTTTGTGAAAAATTCATGGTAATTATTTGTAACAAGGAGATGGTTATTACAAGATGGACAAGACCATGGTTGTATATATGATAAATTATATTGCACAAAACCAAATCGAATTATGCACAAATTCCTTCCTATTGACATACAACTTGAAGATAAAACACAAAGGAAAAAGATAGAATCTTAACTCCTCTTGAACTTTTTCAAGTGCTCAAATCTTTGCTGAAACATCGAAGAATATTATACCTCTCTTACCCATCTATTATCCTTCTCCCCCATTTAGTTTTTATATTAATTTTAATTATTTTATTTAAGTATCCAAATTATAATTTAAAATATATTTTTAATTTATATTGTAAAGAAAATCCTACTTTAATTAAAAATAAATGACACACTAACATTCTATTAGCTTAAGTATTCCTTTATTCACTTTTAAATTATAAAAACACATTAAATTTATTTAGGATCTCATGAATAACAAACTAATCAATTATAATTAGATTTAAAATCAATTATAATTAGATTTTAGTTAATGAGCCAAGATTAATAATTAAAAATGGAAGGCTTAGAATTTTTTAATTTGTTTCATTTAGTGATTGTCAATTGTTCTCTTCATTTCACTTGTAGATTCTAATTTATGCAATGATATTTGAATCTAATAGTATTTGATATTTAGATGGTACATCAACTACCACATTTTTATGTCCTTAAAAAATCCATGTCTATAGTTTAGTCCTTGTGGTCACATCCCTTTAGTGTTGTTCATAAAAAAAGACTTTTAATTAGAATCATGGTCTACTCCACTTATCAATGTTACTGAATGTGGTTCTAATTAAACTACAATTAATAAAGTGTAAAAGAATAATTATAATTTTAAGGAGATTACTTGAAAGGGGATATTTTGGTAGGCTATAATTTTATTTTTTTTATACTTAGTCTTATATGTATTTAGTTTCTATAAAGATATTTTAAAATAAAGTAACCTTGATATTTGAAAAATGGTTTCAAATGCATAACTATTCAAAGCAATTTGATTGGTAGACATGGTCAATTATCAAATTAACTCTTGATCCACTATCATCGTATTTCCAAATCCCAAGAAAGTGCAATTATAGAAGTGTGAAAAGAAAAGTAAATTTTCAATCTAGAAACATTGCTACTCTTAACAATACATGAGTTGGCCATCTAGGATTACCTCCACCACTATTGGGAGTTTTAGAGATGCATTGTTAACATTTTGTGTTAAGTTGTCAATACATCATAACTAATAGTTTGCATACACAAAGACAAAAAATAAGTACAAAGATAATCATCACTCAAAACTTTCATATTGCATTTAGTTTGAACTAATTTATCACCTTATTTATAATATCATTAATTAAATAAAATACAATTATATTTCCATCAAACTCAAGTGTTCCTCAAGCTAAACTCAAACCAATTTGCCTTTTATTGTTTGATTAGGTCAATAAAAAATGCCAATATTTCTACATATATTTCATTGCCTTTATTGTTTAATCAAATATGTCAACATTTCTGCATATCTTTCATTATTGTTTAATCAAATATGCCAACATTTCTACATATCTAAGTTCATTGAGTTCATTGTTTAATAATGTCAAACGAAAATTGCCAATTTTCCTACATAGCATTTAATTTTACGACTTCATGCAATTGTCAGTATAGTCCAGTTTCATAGATTATAAGTATCTAAAATAATCATGTATCAACATAGAGGAAAGTGTTATTTCTTAAGGCCACAAAGCATAGTTTCTCAAGGCCACCAAAAAGAAAGCACCTTGTCAATAGATTGTTTAGCCGCCTACCAATTTCTATGCCTCCCTCTCTATCATGATCAGACACTCATACATTAAGCTTCAAACCCAATTGCAAAGGAGAGATTTTGAGCAGTAAACCACAAGGACTAAGCCACATGATTTTATATTCATGATACATCCCATCTCTTGATTCCTTACATCAAATCAAATGAATATGTTGTCTTAATTTCCTTAGCCCAAATTAGTATAAAGGAAACATATCCATTCTCCAAACAAACAAAATAAAAGACCATCATATTGTATAAAATGCTAATAACTTCAGAAATAACTATCAAATGGTAACACCGCGACCTTTATAAACAAAATGATATATAGATAGAGATCATTCAATAAAAAATTGTGCTCCACTGCGAAATAGAAATAGATCATGCAAATCAAAATAGTATGACAAAAACTAACTTAACACACACCATAAACTAAATGGCAGGTGCTTGTTTTGAAGGAAAACGAAAGCTGGTTTTCCTGTATTCTTACCTAGTTTTGCTCCAATATACACTTGAGTGAGCATGAACATGAACATGCAGATTCACTAGGGTTGGTAAGAAGGATTACATCTTTCAATGGAAACCAAAACTTCAGCTCATGAAATGTTATAAGGATTAGATCTTTCACCAGAAGGGATCCATTTAGAACATTTAAATGCCAAAAATTGTTTAGAAGGTCCTTCACAATGACAGATTACTCAACAATTTAAATTCCTGTTATTTATACCATAAACCATGATCACAAGTTCTGAAATGACCAGCATTAAATTCAAAATATTATTTTAGTCCTTCACTCATAAAATTAGCCCCTTTTTCATATCAAAAAATATCATGCCATTTTCACATCTTTATATAGCACCACAAAAATCTCTTCTTAAAACCATTATTACAAAATTCTTCAAAACAACCTGCTGTATGTGATGAGAGAATGGGCAAAAACCTATCCAAACAACAAGCATGTCAAATTCCTTGCAGATGGTTCTGCAAACTATACCCATGCATTGGGCCTGGAATTAGATTTGTCAGAAAAAGGGCTGAGAATCAGATCCCGAAATTTCCACAGCACTAGTCTAGAGCTTTGAGAATTTCCTCAGCACTTGAAACCTCGAAATTGGCACCTTCCTCAATATTCGCAACTTTCACTTCAAGATTATCACAAATAAGAGCAAACTTTCGGGATCTGATTCCCAGCCCTTTTTCTGACATATCTAGTTTCAGACCTAATTCATGACTGCATGTTGTTTGGATAGGATTTTGCCCATTCTCTCATCACAAATGGATCATTAACTGAAACAAACATATCTTCCACACCCTTGGCCTTCAACTCCTCGGCCTTCTCAACAAAACCTGGAATATGCTTCAGACTGCAACAACCAAATTAAATTATAAAAGCAATCCCTTCTGCACAATAAAATAACCACCTCCACTATAAAACCCTACACAAACCCTGATATTTTTTATAAAACCCCAATTATAAACCAAAATTTGAAGAAAAACCCCTAACTAATGCTTTCGACAAAATTTAGAAACGCAACTACCTGCACGCAGGAGTAAAGGCGTCGCGAACACCGAAGAGAATGATCTTCTTGCCAGCTGCCAGAGAGTGAACAGAGGCTTGCTGCACATTGCCCTCTTCATTACAGTAGGAGAGGGTTCCATCTGGAATTTTATCACCAACGGCAATGGGAGCTATTACAGGATTCGATCTCTTCACCTCACTTAATCTCAAAATAAATAGTATTATTCGAGCTCTAGATCTTTTTGCGCGATGTATGTACTGGTTTAAAGCAAGACTTATATAGGGTTTTGGGAGCAAAATAGAAGTGGATTTTCGTTAATTTGATATATGCCTGCGAATCAGACTATATTAGGTCTATGAATCTGCCATGTCGCTCAAGTAACGTTTTCTTCTTTCGACGGATTCTGTCCTGGTTGACTGTTTATTTTAAGCTTTTTATGTTTATTTTTCGAAGGCATCTTTTGTCCATTTTGAAGGCATGTCCAGGGAATAAAGAATGGTAGTAATTGACGATACAGATGATAAATTTGTTATCGTGTTTATTAATTACCCAGTATTTGTACAGTATTCTGGCAGAAGATTTTGCGCAGCATCTATCCAGCAGTATGAGTGTATCATAAATGCCTGTTGAAAAACTGTGGAGATTATTTCGTATCTGATATATATAAACTGTGGAGATTATTTCGTATCTGATGATATATCATCGCATTATACGTGGAGGCTGCGTCGGCATCTTTTTAAACCAGGGAAGTCTTCTAACTTTTTTAAATTAGTTATATACTATTAATTAGTATTTTAAATTATTTCATAAATACATTTGAATATATAATAGAATTTTAATATTTACAAGGTCAAAGATACTCTTCTTGATGAGTAGTAATTGACAAACCTAAGAATTTGATATATTTAGTGAAGACTTTTGATTAGGTTTATGGTATTGAATTTTGATAATATTATCAAAGGTAATTTGGATGAGATAAGAGTGAGTTGTGTTTTAATGGGTTCTTTCGTGAGAGTTGTCCACTTTCTTGGATATAAGTTTAATAATGAAGTGGAATGGAAAGATTGTGGAAGGTTGGTTGTGTTTGCTTTGTAGAAGACATTTGTTAGGTGTTGGAAATTAAAATTGTTTTAGGAAGAGGTTATGGATTTGAGTAAAAAATTTAGAGATATTTTTTACTCACTATTATAGAGAATATAACAAGGTCAAGGATTTCTTGGCTAATAAAAGAATTGATCTTGTCCCTCTCATAGTGGAAATCAATGATCAAATGGATGGATATGTGGGTTTGATTGATTACATTGGCTCACTTTGTGGCCACAAGGTTGTCAAAGTCTTAGTTTCTAACATTTATTTTTATTTTTGTGGGTTTAGTGTTTGATTGATGGGGGGTGAGGCCTCATTATGAGGGGCGGATTGGCACTTCATGCATGTGAAGTGGTTACGTTATTGTATCCTCACTCTTTCTTTTTGCCTCCATTTTGGGATGATACCTTATCCTTTTGAGGCTTGAATTCTTTGTTCTTCAAAATAATTTTTAGCTCTTTGGTTTAGTACAATATAACAGTTCTAGTAGGGATCCCCATTGGGAGGGTGTAGTCTTGAACTGTCATCTCAAGGTTGTTATCACATTTTCAAATTTGAGTTTGAATTGTCTTTATTAAGAAAATATTGGTCCTAGATGATATGAAAAATAATTATGATTATTAGCCATGGAACTCTATTGCTAAATATTTAATAGTTAAGTTGAGTGTTTGGGTGATGAACCCTCTACTACAAGAATGGATTATCTCACTTATGGAAAATTCAGCTGGGAAATCATGTGGTTTTGAGCTTTACCCTTGTCTTCATGATGCCTCATGTAATTTGAAGAGAGAAACTAAGTAAAATATAGGTATCTATGATGAAGATGGTGATCCTTTAGAAGGATCTCTCTAGGATGCTTATTTTTGTAATTATGCATGAGGTTTAGTCATCACAAGTCCCTACTCTCTTTGTTACCCCAATATATTTTTTATTTTAATATTGGGATTAACTAGAATTTTTATATGATTAAGACATTTATATGAATTCTAGTAAATATTATATTTGAACATTGTGCAAATATTATGTTGTGATTATATGAACCTTTTATGATTAACTAGAGTTATTCCATCTTACAATTAATCTTATTTAGTTCTAGGTATGAAAATTTTGATTCATTCTTACTATTACAATTTAAAAATGATATATTATAAGTATTCTCTCCCTAAATGGGGAGAGAATGTCATGAGGAAGGGTAATTTCATGGATGAGAAACACCATAAATAGAAAACAAGGTAACCAATTTTTGTATAGGTTATGTAGTACATGTTTCATACTCTTTCATCATTGTTTTTTCAATTATGTTATTATGTTGTCATTTTCCTAGTATGTGTATATATGCACCAAAATGGACATAAAAATATGTTTGAATGTAATTCAATAATTTAATGTCTATTGTTGGCATTGAGTAAGAAGTGGGAAAAGTGGTTGTCCAAGGAGATAGATGATTGGATTTTTACTTGGTTTATTTGAGTAGTTTGGGGTTGGGAAAGTGATAAATATAATGCTGGTTGAGTTGTTTATTTAGACACGATTACATGAGTTGTTTGAATGGTTAATTTTCTAGTCAATCCTCTAGATATCAATATGGTCAACAAAAACCCAAGGAAAACATGAGATAAATCCCCCATAACTCTCTCACTTGTAAGGTTGGCTTGTAACCCTAGAAACATACACAATCTAATTAAAATTGATCATTTGGTGTTTAAATGTATTGTTTCAATTGTTTTCAAATGTTCAAATGTGTTTGATTGGTTTGTTTTAATGTTAATGTTCTCTTTTATTGGCTTTTTTGACTAATTTTCAAAATGAGGAATGTCTTTAAAATCTTAGAACCATGTTTATTAAATTTGAGTCACCATTATTAGTTGAAGTTGTGGAGACGCATGTTTCTCATGATGGTTCTACAAATGTCCATATCAATCCTACTCGTGTGGCTATTGGGAAGAGGTGTCTGGTATACCATACATCATATTATAATGTAAAATTAATATTTTGTGTTGTACACCTATGGTGTCTACGGATATGTGCATCACATGGCTTAGATATTCTTGGGTCCACTTTATATGTTGTGTGTAACATTGAGATAGATATTTAATGTAGGTTTTCACATTGGAAAAAAAATTGCTATTATAAAAACTCTATACCAAAAAGTAAATAAAGCATTACATGGTATTAGTCACATAGTTTATGTAATACCACTTAGTGGTTTTGTGCAAACATATTTCTCCAAAAGGAAGCACATGATTAATTGTTGAAGTTATCTATCATAACCTTTGGATGTTTTGTTAAGGTTGATTGAGGATCAATTGTAGGTTGTATATGTGACCAGAGACAAGTCATGGATTGGGATGTGTGGTTACATGAATATCATATTCTTGTTCACATAGAGTGGACGTAAGGAGCTTGATGTTTTAGAGTTATTCATGGAAACTTTGCAAGTGTATTGTAATATTTGTTCATAAGATAATACATTGAGGGTGGATGCTTTGGAGGTTGGTTTGTTTCCCTCGTGAGGTTTTTCCTAAGGTACATCTTGTGTCATCTTGATGGTATGCTTGTCTATTCTTTTACATTTTTTATTCCAAACATATATTTACATATTTTTCTCATGAAATTATGTGAAAATAGTTTTATATGGCTACAAATTTCCTTTTGATGGCAAGAGAAAGATGAGTGGAGTGTCTAGACAACTTCATTATTCTTGAGGGAGAATTTTCCTAAATGTGGCAATGGGGTTTGTGATAGCAATTGTGTGTGTGGGAAATGTGGGTATTTACTCTAATAAAACTTTGCAACTTGGGTTTATTGGTGACCAATCTTTGAGTGTCAACATTAAGAGCTCTTACAACTTTGAGAACTTTTCAAGTTTTTCCTAGGAATAGGTCTAGGTGATGCGTTTTAAATTCAAATGACATAGTAAGTTGTTCCAAGATAATTTCATGTTCCTAATCATTCTCCTATTGTATTTTTTAAAATTTCTTGAGCTTGTTGCTCATTGACAACTTTGGAATAGGATTATTTATCCCTCAATTTTGTTAGGGTGGCCTCTATATAATCATTTTTGACTCCAAGACACATGACTTTAAAATATGGATGTGATCAAGGTAGAAATTTTTTAAATTATGAATCTTTAGGAATATTGGCTAAAAAAAAGGTTTATTTTTACTTGTTGAGAGTTTTTTATGTTGATGGTCTCCTTGCTTGATTTTCTTGTTGGTTTGAATTGCTTCATTTGAACTTGCTTGTTTGAATTAATTTTCTTGATCTTTTTTTTTATTGAATTTCTATGTTTGAGAACCCTTGGCTCAAAAATGGTGTTAGAGTTATCATGCATTAGCTAGTAATTAATTAATGTTTAATTGATTATTAGTCTGATTTATTCTCACACACTTTAGCTAAACTTAGGAATGCTTTATTAGTTGAGTTAATATTAGATCATTATGTCTCATCTCATATGATGTTGACACTTGTCATGATTTGATCCATTTCTCATTTAGGGCTTTGCTTTTATAAGCATTCAACCCTCATTGTAAATATCTCTCAGATATTATCTAGAGGTTTCATATCTTCTTGAAAGTCTCTTTTATAGCTTTATCTTGTTGAAGAATATTGCACATATTTGTTTGCAGATCTCTTGCGTGGAAGGTGTACTTGTTTGTTGTTTGATCCCGTGGCTCATGGTTTTGTGATTATTTCACAATTCTAGCATGGTATGATCAAAGTGTGGATTCAACAAACCCCTTCTTGATTTATGAGGTGTTTTTTCTTCAACAAGGGTTGCAAGCTTCATATCTGAATCCCCTTTGCTTATTTTGCAAATTTTGGAGGTGGGCATTTTTAAAAACTTTTTTGTGTAAAAAGGACCTTGCTGTTGGATCCAGAGCTATCGACAAAGTCAAATTTGACTTTTGTTTCACTTGAAATCAATTCTTGATGCCAGATCTATAAGGTTTTGAAGTGGTTGCTCTTTTTTCGTCTCCAGAGGGTAGCTATATTTTTTTGTTCATTTTGGCATGAAATGGATGTCACCATCGTGCTCAGAAGGCCCAAAAACCTTAAGATTGCCTATCAAATCATCAAATTTGGTGAAGTTGGCATCTGAGGCAAAAAAAAAATTGCCAAGAAGGCCATACAGCCTTCCTAGCACACAAATCGAGGTAAATTAAAAAAAAATTCCTTGCAGTTAAAAAAAATCAAAAACACAAAATTACAGAAAAGGTATATTTAAAAACCTCTGCAGTTTTTTTTTTTTTCATTTTAAAAGTTTGTATTAAAAAAAAATGGGTTTGGAACTCGAGGGTACTTGCCCCTCACATGACAGGAGGCGGGCCCCTTGGGCCCTACCTCACATGGGAAGGAACTTTGTGGGGATTCTTTCCCACCAATGGTAGTGGCGACGCCCCTGCACCCCACTCCATGGGGTTGGTGCATGGGGTGAGCCCCCCATCCCCCACCCTCACCCAAAAAAATCTTTTAATGTTTTTAAAATTCATTTTATATGTTTTTTAAGATTTTCACTTTTAAAAGTATAAAAAGAAAAAAAAATATTTTTTTATACTAAAAAATATAATAGTTTTTTTTATGAATTTTTTTAACTTAAAAGAAAAATAGTCAATTTTTTCCTTTTTATGCAAAATACAGCACTATAATTGGAGAAATTTTTTCCAAGTACCACTATATTTGGTGGACCTCTGTTTCTAGAGGTATTTTGACAAATTTGGCGGAGTTCTCTTTTTCCCTTGCTCAGCCCCTCTTTGTTGGGCTTTTCAATTTTGCACCTCAACTTCCAGAGACCATATCTTGACCATATGGTGGTCTTTTTGAGTGCATTTTTTTTTGAAATGGGGTGAAATTTTGTTCTCTTCATGATGGTGTAGGTATTTTCCAATTTTGACTTTTTTTTTCCATAATTCTATTTTTTAGTGCTGTAGCTGCTCAATTCTTGTTTTGGAGACTTCACCGACATATCTTCTGCATCCAGACACATTTTTGGGTGCCATTTTTTTGAAAGTGCATGTTTTTTCATGTAATTCATGATACTTCTACCAATTTCCTTATTCTATTAGAGAATTGTATTTTCAACATGTTGTCCTTTTTGCACCTTATGGGCTCACATTGCATGTATTTATGATTTTGTAAACACACTAAGATAAAGCACCTTTGTATTGCACATGTATGATGAGATATTGCACATCACTTTATGCCTTATTATACTTGCACTATGCTATAAAGTTCCATGGGGGTTGATGTTTTCCTTTGTTTTGCCTTCATACCTTTCTCGCGTGTGTGCCTTAGTTTGTGCATGTTTTACATCTGCTTGTAATTTCATGTCTACACATTCAAATGTTCTTAGTTGCTGATCATGCACTGCATTTTGGCTTTAGTTTCAATGTACCTATCATGCCTCTCCCTTTTTAGCATTATGGGGGGGTTTCTACTGTTGGTACTACTGCTTCCTTGGTTTTGTTGGAGTGAGCTATGTATACAGTATTTGTTCCTATGTACTAGGTAGATGCAACAACTAGTTACCCATGCATTTTAGACCTCGGTGAGATGGAGCATTTACCATATGGACACTCTTGCATTCCTATTTCTGGAGGTGACCTTCCATTTTCACTTGATCAGTTCTTCAGAATATTGGTACTTGTGCCATCTGTATCTTTTAGTTATTGATGTTTTCCTTGGTTTTCCATCAAATTTGAGTAGTGTCATTGGGGGCACTCATATAAATTCTTGTCTTCTTGATCCTGATCATTAAATGTTTCAGCAAAGGTTATTCGCTTGGCATTACAATAGTCACTCTTCAACAGTGTTTGTAGCTTCTTCATGATTCTAGATGTTCCTTTGTTCCTATCTTTTGGGACAACCTTGCCTTGTTTGGAGGATTCTTCAGTCCTTCACTTGGATTTCATCTCTTTTTGGAGTAGAGTTTTTCCCATGAGGTTTTCTCTATTTCTCCACATTATAGAGATCTTTTGTTTGTACATGGGTACCTTATTTGGCCTTGTTTTTTAGGACCCATCATGCATTCTTTTTAGGGTTTTTAGCTACTCCATAAGTTCATCTTAAGGAGGGTGTTAGAGTTATCATGCATTAGCTAATAATTAATTAATCTTTAATTGATTATTAGTCTAATTTATTCTCACACTTTAGTTCTTTATTCGTTGAGTTAATATTAGATCATTATGTCTCATCTCATGTGATGTTGACACTTGTCATGATCTAATCCCTTTCTCATTTAGGTATTTTCTCTTATAAGCATTCAACCCTCTTTGTAAATATCTCTCAGATATTATTTTGGAGCTTTCATATGTTCTTGAAAGTCTCTTCTGTAGTTTTTTCTTGTTGAAGAATATTACACATATTTGTTTGCAGATCTCTTGTGTGAAGGTGTCTTTATTTGTTGTTTGATCCAGGTAGGTCATGGTTTTATCTTTGGTATCCTAATTCTAACAAAATGGGAGGTCCTAAATTTTGTAAAAACTATTTCTTTATTTGATTGAACAACTTTAAAACAAAATTAAAGCTAATAAATTCTTGAATGACAAAATAAAAATTAGTAAAAGGATCGACCTTTTCCATTTTTTAGTTTGAATAAATATATATTCATAAATTAAGTGAGGGAGGGGCGGAGGCCAGGATGTATATACTTGGCTACTTCCGGGCTTGTATTATGCATCATACCAACCTGCTAAATTTAGCGGAATGCGGAGGTTCATTGTAGGTTAATCGGCTGTTATTTAGTTCAAATTTTTTGGAGTGGGTTTAGAGGCATGATGGGCTCAATTATCACTACGCCATCTGAGGGACACGTAGCACACGGTTTCCCTTGTTCTATGCGCGGACGTGCCGTGTGGTAATCACCATAACTTGCATTGATCACAGTTCTCAGTTGAAGAGACGGGGGATGTATTTCTACTCATGCAAAGGACAGTTTTGCATCGCCATTAATCTGTTTCCGTATACGATGTCTGACGGACCATTATTCAGGTTGTATATCAAACTCATGAAGTCCGTTCCTAAATTTAGGTTCGGCTCCTTGGTTTTTGCCTTTGTGTTTATGTTGCAGGGTGCATCGGGCATTTCTCTGGCAATGGAGCGTCAGTCGAAGTCAAAGTTCACCATTATCATATCGGCGGAAGGTCTTGAATCCTTCGGTGTCGATACTCCTGTCTCCTTAACGGCAACGGAAAGGCAAATTGCCTTTCGGGAGGTAACAGACCAGCGTCTAAAACGCATCTTGCTCGAGGACGACCCGGCGTCGGTTGCAGCAGTGAAGATGGTCCTTGGAAAGGGACATTTAGAGCGTAAAGAATTCGCCCGTGACAATGCCCAAATTTCATCCAGGTTTCTCGCCTCGCTCTTGGATATTGCTACCCCGAAGACAATGGCTAAAGAATTGATGGTGCGAATGTTTCGGAATGACTTGCTCGGGGGCATCGACATTACTCTGAAAGCGGCTCTCTCAGGGAAGGGCATACCGCGCCTTGCGGACCTTGCTTCCATGTGGGAATCGGATGATGCGATCAAGATTTATCCTTATCTTCTGGATCTCAAAGGCCCCGAATTATCTCGGCATCGTAAGCTTGCAGAAGTGGCAGTGGAGTTTCTGAAGCAAAAAGTGAAGTTAGTGTCGGTGGAGGGAACGGACTGGGTGGAAGGTTTCATCTGTTTTGCAGAGGTTAACGGTTTCTGGTGATTTAGTGGGGAATGGTTGCTGTCCGTCAGGTTTTTTTTGCTTGTTCTTGTCTTGGTTTTCGCTGTTTCTTCGAACTGGTGATTAGTTTTTTGTAAATTTGTGGAAGATAGACTATGTTTATATCCCTTGTTCGGTGCTTCCAATATGGAACTGGATTGAACTCTTCCTTGTTAGTTTTTTGGCTGACTGAAGGTTATCAATGAAATTATTCCTGCATAGCAGACGATTGTATATTTCTCTAAATATATATAAAATCGCTGCACTTACAGATCAAAGTAAATAAATGAAATATATATACATATATTTATAACACCATATATATACTTACATATATATATACCGCCATAACATATAAATATATATTGCTAGTAAATCTTATATAAATACTTTAAAATATATTTTTTTCAATTTTCCTTCTCCATGTGTTTACATAAAAATGAATGAAAAAAATAGCCTTTTTTTGGATTTTCATACATAGTAATATTTTAAAAGATGAATGATTGTACAATTGTTTTCTTAACTATTTTGTGAAAAATCCATGGTAATTATTTGTAAGAAGGAGATGGTTATTACAATGGACAAGACCATGATTGTATATATGATAGAATCTTAGCTCCTCCTGAACTTTTTCAAGTGCTCAAATCTTTGTTGAAACATTGAAGAAGATTATACCTCTCTTACCCTATCTATTATCCTTCTCCCCATTTAATTTTTATACTACTTGTAATTATTTTATTTTAGCATCCAAATTATAATTTAAAATATATTGTTAATTTAGATTCTAAAAAAAATTCTACTAATTAAAAATAAATGATACACTAACATTCTATTACCTTAAATATTCCTTTATTCACTTTTAAATTACAAAAACACATTAAATTTATTTAGGATCTCATGAATAACAAATTAATCAATTACAATTAGATTTTAGTTAATGAGCTACAATAAATAATTAAAAATGGAAGGCTTATAATTTTTTAATCTATTCCATTTAGTGACTGTCAATTGTTCTCTTCATTCACTTGTAGATTCTAATTCATGCAACAATATTTGGATATAATAGTATTTGATATTTAGATAGTACATCAACTACCACATTTTTATGTCCTTAAAAAATCCATGCCTATAGTTTAGTCCTTAAAGTGTGGTCACATCCCTTTAGTGTTGTTCATAAAAAAAGCTTTTAATTAGAATAATGGTCTACTCCACTTATCAATGTTACTGAATGATAAGTGGCTCTAATTAAACTACAATTGAACTGTAAAAAAATAATTATAATTTTAAGGAGATTACTTGAAAGGGGATTATTTGGGTATGCTATTATTTTCTTTTTATAATTAGTCTTATATGTATTTAGTTTCTATAAAGATCTTTTAAAATAAAGTAACCTTGATATTTGAAAAATGGTTTCAAATGGATAACCATCATAAGCAATTTGATTGGTAGACATGGTCAATTGTCAAATTAAGTCTTGATCCACTATAATTGAATTTCTAAATCCTAAGAAAGTGATATTATAGAAGTGTGAAAAGAAAAGTAAATTCTCAATCTAGAAACATTGCTACTCTTAACAATACATGAGTTGGTCGTCTAGGATTACCTCCACCATTATTGAGAGCTTTAGAGATGCATTGTTAAAATTTTGTGTTAAGTTGTCAATACATCATAACTAATAGTTTGCATACACAAAGACAAAAAATAAGTACAAAGATAATCATCACTCAAAACTTTCATATTGCATTTAGTTTCAAATAATTTATTACCTTATTTATGATATCATTAATTAAATAAAATATAATTATATTGCCATCAAACTCAAGTGTTCCTCAAGCTAAACTCAAACCAATTTTCCTTTTATTGTTTGATTTGGTCAATAAAAAATGTCAATATTTCTACATATATTTTCATTGCCTTTATTGTTTAATTAAATATGCCAGCATTTCTACATATCTTTCATTTCGCCCAGAGACCATCTACAGATCTACAGTTACATCAAAATATTAGTTAACATTTTTGGCTTTTTAAAAGAATTTGATGGGCAACTGGCAGTATTCAAAATTAAACGTGAAGAGGCTATATTAATTAGTAACGCCTCCCTCTGACAATGAAGTTAAAAAACATTCACTCCACCTGCTCATCTTAGCCGTTACATGCACGCACAATATATTTAGGATTGGAGATAGATTGCTCCTCTGAGATCAATTTAATGCGGTGAAGGGGCGGCAAGGACCCAGGCAGGAGGAGGTCAAGGTTTCCAAGCCCAGGAGAAACGAGTTGCTCAGAGCTCTTTGATGAGAGCACCGTCAGTTAGGACAGATTATAGTTTAGGGTACCTTGCTTGCAGGCACCTGAGTGTGCTGACTACCAGGGGGCTATACTCTACACACTTCTGTTCAATCTAGAGTTTTCCTGAGGTTTAAAGTATGCCATGGTTGAATGTTTCTGGTTATGGTGGTCAACTTTGAGTGTGATTTTACTGCATTAAAGTCAATTTTTAAGGATTCATTTTTGCATATTTGTTTGTGAATTTTTGTTGCCATGGTGGTTTTGTTCAGCGTTTGTATGCTATTAAAGTTTTTGTGAGATTTCAAGCTCTGTTGAATTCTTCTGATTCAAGCAAGTCGTTGAAGTTTGGCTTCATTTTTATTTTACAGTTTTGAAGTGATGCTTATAATTGTTTGCTGTTTTGCAGCTTGAAGTCTGAGCATATTAAATTATTAAAATAGATCTTTTTTTCATTTCTACAATTCTTTGGGGAAGGCAGATTGCTTCGCCTCCTTGGTTAAATTTTAAGGTAGCTTGACTGCTCAAATGGGACATTTTGAATGGATCCAGATGTGCATGTTTTTTAATTTTTCTGTTTTTATTTCTTTATGTGGAAGAACTGCTAGCACCTTTCTGTCTCTCCGAGATAGCAGTTGTAGACAGAGTATTTGGGTGTTATCAAATTTAGCCATTAGGGTAATTTTTCTCAGATATGCTCTGAGATATAGGATGTTTCTAAATTCTATTCATCCGTAAATTTTCCCATTTAATAATTCAAGTCTGAAGTTCATGGTTAAAAAAATATTTCTACCATCTGAGATGCTGGATTTAGTTGTCATCTGGATTTGGTTATCAAGTCTATTTGAATACGAACTTAGGGTTGTAATAAAATATTGATAATATGTTAGAAATAGAATATAAAAATGGGAGTGAAACTTTCTTTAAAAAATATTGTTCGAACTTTCTATTATATAATTCAGAAATGAGTATTGAAAATTAATTTTTTATTCATTTTATAAAATATAATTTTTTGAAAGAAGAAAGTTTTAAATTAGAAATAATAAAAAAAGAAAAATAAAGAATATATAAATATTAAGTTAAAACAAATAAATTAATACATCAATATTTAATATTTATATTTATAAGAAAGTTTTAAATTAGAATTAAATTTACTATTGCATATAAAAGTTTCTATATTAATACTTAAAATTAAAAAATCTGAAAATGTTTTAAAAAGAAAAATATTATGTGATTCATTGTAAAATATTGTAAATTATTTTCTTAATACTAAAATGGAAATTGCTACACATAAAAAGAAGTTTCTAAAATTTAAAAAATTATGTATGAAAAAACTTTCGTAAATTTACTATTACATATAAAAGTTTCTATATTAATATTTATAATTAAAAAATCTAAAAATCTTTTAAAAACAAAAATATTATGTGATTCCTTGAAAAATATTGTAAACTATTTTCTTAATTAAAATTATAAGAGAATGAAAACAATTGTTCTTTTTAAAAATTCAAAACTAATTTGTATTTAAAATTATAAAATTAGAAAATTAAATAAAAAAGAAAATATACTAAATTTACTATTACACAAAAAATATGTTTCTAAAATAATATTAAAAAATATTCAATAATTTTAAAAAAATTGAAAAAAAATCAATATTTAATTTTATTCAAAATTAATATATTTTTAAATAATTAATATAAATTTAAGGCTTCACTAAATACTTAATTATACAAAAATATAGCAACTTAAATATATATTCAAATAGAAAGGCTTTTCATAATAAGTGCACATCTAAAATAAATTGAATTAAGGTTAGGGTTCAAATAGAATTCTAAGATAAAGGTTGGAGTTAGGGTTAGGGTGATTGTGATTAGATCAAGGTTAAAATTAGGGTTAGTGTTCAATTAGGGATAGGGTTAAAGGTTTAAGGATCAATTAGGATTAGGATTCACTTAGGAATAAGGTTAAGGTTAGGGATCAATTTGGATTAGGGTTTAATTAGGGTTAGGATTCAATTATAGTTCAATTAGGATTAAGATTAGGTTAGGATAAGGGTTAGGGTTGGAATTAGGCTTACAACTCTATTACAATTACAAATATTATACTATCATATTATAATATACTAATTACTATAATTATTATATATAAAATATAATTTTTTTTAAAATGTTACATGTTGCCTCGCCACTACTACTAGCACACACACACACACACACACACACATATATATATATATAATATGCCAAAAGGTATCCTTCTCCACCTATTCAATTTTTATGTGAAAATTTGATTAAAGTTGAGAAGGATATTAAATATGCCAACATTTCTGCATATCTTTCATTAAGTTTATTATTTAATAATGTCAAACAAAAGTTGCCAATTTTCCTGCATAACATTTAATTTTACGGCTTCATGCAATTGTCAGTATAGTCCAGTTTCATAGATTATAAACATATCAAATAGATTATAAACATATCAAATAATCATGTATCAACACAGAGGAAAGCGTTATTTCTTAAGGCCACAAAGCATAGTTTCTCAAGGTCACCAACAAGCAAGCACCTTGTCAACAAATTGTTTATCTGCCTACCAACTTCTATGCTTCCCTCTCTATCACGATCAGACACACATACATTAAGGTTCAGACGCAATTGCAAACGGGAGATTTTGAGCAGTAAACAACAAGGACTAAGCCACATGATTTTATATTCATAATACATCCCATCTCTTGATTCCTTCCACCAAATCAAATGAATATGTGATGTTAATTTCCTTAACCCAAACCAGTATAAAGGCAACATATCCATTCTCCAAACAAACAAAATAAAAGATCATCATAATGTTTAAAATGTCAACTTCAGAAATAACCATCAAATGGTAACACTGCCCCCTTCACAAACACAATGATATGGATAGTGATCATCAATAATAAATAGTATTCCACTTATGACAAAAATTAACTTGACAGACACCATAAACTAAATGGCGACTGTAAGAAAACGAAAGCTGGTTTGGCTGTGTTATTTACATGTTTTGCTCCCATATACACTTGCATGAGCATGAGCATGAACATGGACATTCACTAGGGTTGAAATGTCATAAAGATCAGATCTTTCAATGGAAACCAAAACTTCAGCTCATGGAATGTCAAAAGGATTAGATCTTTCAACAGAAGGAATCCGTTTAAAACATTTGAATGCCAGAAATCATTTAGAAGGTCCTTCACTATGACAGATTACTCCAAACAGTTAAATTCCTGTTATTTATACCATAAAACCATGATCACAAAGTTCTACAAAATAACCAGCATTAAAATGCTAAATATTATTTATAACTTAGCCCATTCATTATCACAGAAAACTCAAAATAGGAAAAATCCTATCATTTCAATTGATTATTCCATCGCACCACAAAAATCTTTTCTCAGAACCATTATTGCAAAATTCTTGAAAACCACCAGCTGTATGAATATCCACAGCACTAATCTAGCGCTTTGAGAATTTCCGCAGCACTTGAAACCTCGAAATCCCCACCTTCCTCAATATTTGCAGCTTTCACTTCAAGATCATCACAAACAAGAGCAAACCTTCGGGATCTGATTCCCAGCCCGTTTTTTGACAAATCCAATTCCAGACCCAGTGCATGGGTATACTTTGCAGAACCATCTGCAAGAAATCTGACATGCTTGTTGTTTGGATAGGTTTTTGCCCATTCTCTCATCACAAATGGATCATTAACTGAGACAAACAAAAAGGTATTAGATGAATTTTCTATATATTCGCATTTGATTATCATATAATGCTAGTAAAATCATACAAACCACTAATGAGAATTATGTCCTCCACACCCTTGGCCTTCAACTCCTCGGCCGTATCAACAAACCCTGGAACATGCTTCAGACTGCAACAACCAAATTTTATTATCAAAACTAATAAAGATTTAGCAATCCCTTCTGCACAATAATATAACCACCACCACCACTACCATAAAACCCTAAACAAACCCTATTTTTTTTATAAAACCCCAATTATTTAACAAAATTTGAAGAAAAAACCCTAACTAATGCGACAAAATCCAGAAACGCAACTACCTGCAGGTAGGAGTGAAGGCGCCTGGAACACCGAAAAGAATGATCTTTTTGCCAGCTGCCAGAGAGTGAACAGAGGCTTCCTGCAGATCGCCCTCTTCGTTAAAGTAGGAGAGGGTTCCGTCTGGAATCTTATCACCAACAGCAATGGGAGCCATTACAGGATTCGATCTGTTCACCTCCTTAATCTCAAATAAGTAGTATTATTCGAGCTCTAGATCTTTTTGCACGATGTATGTACTGGTCCAGAGCAGGACTTATATAGGGTTTTGGGAGCCAAAAAATAGGTGGATTTTGATTTAATTTGATATCCGCCTGCGAATCAGACAATAGCATATGCGAGACTGCCATATCGTTCAAGTAATATTTTTTCTGGTTTTTTGACGGAATTTGTCCTGGTTGACTGTTTATTTTAAGCCTTTTATTTATTGTCCATTTTCAAGGCACGTCCAGGGAATTATGAACGGTAGTAATTGACAGTACAGATCATTATTCTTATCGTGTTTATTAATATCCCAGTATTGCCTGGCAGAAGTTTTTAGCGCAGCATTACCCATGAGTGTATCACGTTGAAAAACTGGCTCGAGATTATTTCGTAACTGGTGTTTTCATTATCACGTTAATGGAGGCTGTGGTGTCATCGTGTATATTACAGCATATACAAAAGTTTACTTAAATTTATATGTAATTTTTTCTTTGGATTTTGTCATTTTTTTAAAGCAAAACACTTTGGATTTTGTCATTTTTTTAAAGCAAAACACTTTGGGGAATGGAGGACAACGGCTCTAGGAAAATTCATCGCCAGCAATTAAGGGAAGGAAAATTCATTGCCAGCAATTCACGGCCATGGAAAATTCACTGAGGGGAAATTCACCGTCAAGTAAAATTCACTAAGTTTTTGAAATATATATTAAAAAATCTTGGTGAATTGCTGGAGTGAATTTTCTGTCCGTGAATTTTCAATGGCCGTGAATTGCTATGATAGTGAATTTTTCTTCGATGAACTGCTGGCGATGAATTTGCTGGATTTTGAGGACAACACACTCCTAAATGCAATATCATGAAACTTGTGGGATAAATACAGATAAACATATAGGTTGGAAGGGCTCACATCACTCCAGAAAAAAATGTGATGCTTCTGAAAAATCTCATAAAACAAGATTGTGTTACAAAGTTAGAATGTTTTGGTGCTGAATATTCTATTGCAAGAATGGATTATCTCACTAGGTTTGTCTAGTTTAAAGATTTTGGATGCAATTATGGAGGATTTATATGGGAAGTCAACTGGTTGTGACCTTTGGCTTTATCTCACTAGGTTTGTTTAATTTAAAGATTTTGGATGCAGATATGGAGGATTTATATGGGAAGTCAAATGGTTGTGCCCTTTGGCTTTGTCTCCATGATGCCCTATGAGAGAAAAACAATTAAATTCTAAGTAGATGGTAGAGGTAGTAACAATTTAGAATGATCTCTATGTGGTGCTTAAAAACATTCTAATAGCTCATAGGGATGGTAATTTGATCCTCACAAGCCCTTAGTCGTTTTGCTATCCTCATATTTTTCACATTTAAAGATTCAAATTAATTAGAATTTAAATATAAGAAAGACATTTATATGAGTTTGGGTAAATATTGTATTTGAATATTGTGTTGTGATGATTTGAAGTTATGTATGGTTAATTAGAGTTAGTTATATGTATTCCAAATTTGATTCATTCTTGATATTGCAATTTTAATAATGTTTTATTATAGGTACTTGCTCTTTAAATGGAAGGAGACTGCCATTTAAGGGAAGGCAAATTCAAAGATAAGTAACATTGTGGTTAGAAAATAAGATAACCAATGTTTGGGTAGATCATGTAGTATGTATTTCATAATCTTTGATCATTGGTTACTCAACATTTTTTTATCGAGAGGATTCAAGAGTTTAGCCTAGCGACCTAGAGCTTAGATCTTTATAAGGAAAGCCCCCTCTATAATCTCTTGAGGAATGTGCAACAAACCCTCATCCAAACCATGGGGAAATCAAGAGTTGAACCCATGAATTGGGCTACCTAAAACACCAACCGAGATTGACTGAGCTAACCTCAAGGGTCCAATGGTTACTCAACATTATTAAGTTGTTATTTTCCTAGTATTTCTATATGCACCAAAATGAGCATTTTTTTCATGTGATTGGATCATTCAACATCTATTGTTGGGATTGGGGAAGAAGTGGGTGAAGTGTTGTATAGGTAGATGGATTATTAGATGTTCTACTTGGTTTAATCAAGTGGTTTAGAGTTGGGGCAATCATAAATACAATGTTGGTTAAATTTTTGATTAAGGCAATATTACAAGAGCTATTTGAATGTTTACATCTTCTATCCAATTCGGTCATGGAAATAAATGAATAAAATATGAGATAATACTCCCATAACTCTCTTGCAAGGTTGTGTTGTAACTGTGGACAAATGCAAAGCCTAATTACTTGAGAAATCATTTGATGTTTGAAATTATTGCTTCACTTGTTTGCAAATGTTCTTGAAAATTTGTTTGATTGGTTTGTTTTGATGTTAATGTTCTCATTTAGTAGTTTGATTAGCTAGTTTGCAAAATAAGGAATTCCTTAAAAATATTAAACTATCCTCACTAAATTTGAGTCACCACTAAAAATTCAAAAGTGCTACTCATGTGGCTATTAAGAAGACTTTAAGTTGTACACCTTGCACAATGTTATAGTAAAATTAATATTATTCATGGTGCACCTAGAGGATCTAGAGATGTGTGCATCACATGAGTTAGTCATTAGTTTGGAATCACTTTATATGGTGTATTGACATTGGAATAAATATTTAGTGTGCGTTTGCACATTGGGAAAATATTTAATATTAAAAAAACTTAGTAACAAATTAAATGAAGAATGACATGGTTTGGAAGATCATGTTATTAGTCACATAATTTATCTAATATCACTTGGTGGCCTTGTGCAAGATTATTTCTATAAAAGAAATAATATGAGTAGTTGTTGAAGTTGGCTATCATAACCTTTCATTTTTTGGCCAAGGTTGATTGACTATCTTCTATAAGTTGCACGCGTGAGGAGAGAAAGCATGGATTGGGATTTGTGGTTATATGATTCTCATTTTCCTGTTTGAATGTAATGTATGTAGGGAACTTGATGTTTCAGAGGTATTTATGGAGACTTTGCATGTGCATTATATTTTTTTTTCATGAGATAATGTATTGAGTGTGGATCCTTTTGGTGGCTTGGTTTTTTCCTTGTGAGGGTTTTCCTTAAATATTTTGTCACCTTGAAGGTATGTCTAGATTCTTCTGTATTGTAACTTACGAATACTTATTTTCATTTTTTTCTCTCATGGGGTTATGTGAAAATAGTTTTATATGGCTGTAAATTTTCTTTTATTTGGTATAAGACCTTGGTTGTCATGTGTTGGAGGAGATTTCTCTAATATTGTTAGCCATTGGAAGTAGTATATTTTTTGTGTATAATTGAATCCATGGCTTTGAAGGAAAATAATAAAATTATTTTTGAGGTCACAAGTGTATTTGTAAACTTGGTTTGTTGTAGATGTGGATTTTGATGGAGTTTTAGAAAGTGGGTTTTCTATTTAGGCTCTTTTTGTGAGGGTTTTGGAGGTGAGCTTTTGTCATAGACCTCCTACATAAAATAATCCTCACCATTGAGTCCATAAATCTTATAAACTTATGTATCCATATATAAATTTATAGTGATTCATTTTGGTGACAAAAAAATCTATTATTGGGAGACATGAAAAAAGTCAAGTAAATTTTTTTGTATGAATTTGCATGACTATATAGTTCTTATAATTGCATTGTCAATATTAGAAAAAAAGGTTTTAGCAATTTTTAGACATATGTTAGGGTCTATGTAGAGTACACTCATTGGTAGATTCATATGATGGAGTGAGTGCACGAAGTTGGGTCCACTTTTTGGCCCAAAGTGGAATTTTATTCTTGAAAATCAAAGTTAGTCATAGGTAGAGTAAAAACTTGAAGAATTTACACATACAATATTAACATGGTGTAAAAATATGAAATGTAGAATTTTGTTTCTCGTTTTTAAATATGTAATTTATTCTAATACCTGGATGATAAAAGTTGGCTTTGAATATTGATGAGTCCATATTTTAGTTAGCTTTTGTATTTTTTATGCATTCTTATATACATTACCAAACAATTATTCCATACATATTCCTACATTATGCTATCTTTTATTCTTAATATGAAAACCTTGAACCTGGTTTAAGTATATGGAAATATGGTCATGATATGATGGTGTTGCATGATTTATGTGTGAGTATGTATGAATTTTGATTGGGTATTTGTGCTTAGTCATGGTTGTTAGTATTGTGTACATGTTTTGTGAACTAACCCCTTGCAGCTAGAGGAGGCACTGTAGCCCAAAGCAATCGCTAGGTACGACCCGCGACTAAAGGAGTTCCTGAACAATAAAACATTAGAATTTTCAAAATAAATGGAGCACAATAACTACAACATGGATGCACTTAATGAAGATGGTTGTGCATCATAATAATGTCCAATAAAGACACTTGAGGAGAAGAACCCTATTACAATTGGGATTCTAACATAATCGATTTGAGCATTCAATGTTTTAGTTGTGTTACAAAAAAATTATAATCCTATTAGGGATCTTCTTCCTTTTTAGTTGCAACTTAGATTACTAAATCATTATCACACTCTAATATCTAGGGAGTGGTGGTTAGTGGTTTCAATTTAGAGTCTTGTTTCAATAAAACTCTCTCATGCCTATATGAATAGCTTGATGGTTGAGGCTTAGGAGTTAGTCAGTTAATTGGTTTATGTTTTAGAGAAAATATAGTTGCCATCTAATTTTCAGTTAGTTGTTATTCCTCATGCATAAAATGTTATTGTTCAATCATAGTTTTTAATGAATAAGATATCTTAGAATCTTATGCAATCTTTTGGATTTGTGTAATGAATGGTTGAGTTATCATGATTGTGTTGACCTAAGATGTTAGATTTAGTTTAGGTTAGTGAAGATAGCTACTTGAGTAAGGTCCACTCAAGGTAATTTTCCTTCACTCCATTTCTGTTTTAGTTATTACTTCACAAATGAAAGTTATATTAAATAGATTCCTTTGTGTTTTAGTCATTGAGGAATGCATGAACAAATCTTATTTCATAATTATACTGTAATTGCTTGAGTGTATTGTACTCCAAAGTGTAGTATAGTTTTAATTACCAATTTAGTTAATTTCCATTCTTTATTTTTGAACAATAGTTAGCTATAGTTTATGTTGTAGGTACCCATAGCCATAAAGACAACTTTACTTTCTTTACTATTTTATAGTCTTATGATTTTCCAGCAAGTGTAACATGTTTACTAAAATGATTTTGGTAGTCCCAAGACTTTGAAAGCACATATAAAGTGCCAGTGCCATCACAAGCCTACTAGCCTTGGTCAGTAATTCAATGAAGGTCTTTCCAAATGTTAAGTGAACTATTTAGCTAGGTTTTCCCTCTAAATTGTGTGATTGCCACAAAGTTTACTAAACACTAGTAGGGACTCTACATTTTTGGTGTCATTTCCAAGGATGGTGCTACTTTCACAAACTTTTTTTTTTTCTTTCCAAGCTTTCATAGTTTACAATTTTCTTTCAATGTTGAGACTATTAGTCTTTCTTATCAAAATACCAGAGAATTTTACAACATTGTCTAGGACCCATTGCTATGAAAATTCATATCTATTGTATGCAGAGGTAGAGGGCCCCTTGGGAAGAATTCTCCCCTCAAACCAACAAGCTAGAGCAGATATTGTTGACTACATTGATCAAAGTGAGGGTACTACTAAAGAAGAATATTCCCTTTCACCAAAATCTGCTGCACATATAGAGGAGACCTTCCAAAAAATGGTAGATGCAGGGGTGGATGAACAACCGAAACATGTGATTTTTGAATTTCTAATTACCAACCAAGAGAGGGCTACTGTGTTGAAGAATATCTCTCCTCTAGCATTACCAGTCTTCTATGGTTTGGTAACTGAAGATCTAGACACATTTTTGTTCAAGTTTGATGTCCTATGTAAGAGCTATGACTACACAACCAATTCCCATAGGCTCAAGCTCTTTCTTGCAACTTTGAAGGATGTTGCCTTGAGATGGTTTATGTGACTAGGCAAAGATGTTCTAGATTGGGACACCCTGAAAATAAAATTCTTGGATAAATACCAAGACTGATGCAGAGGAGTTGATAGGAGAGGAGATGATATTTTTAGAATGACTCAGAAAGAGGATGAACTATTGGAGGATTATTTAGAAAGGTTCCTATTCTCCTTGAAGAGAAACCCACATAATAGACTCTCAGAAGAATCCTTGAAGCTTGTATTTTTAAGGGAATTCAATGATGATTGCATGGATTCCCTCAATATTATTGGTGAAGGTGATGTGTCACAGTTACCCTTTGAAGATATCTACAAGGTATGTAGAAACTATTCTAGGACCTTTACCAAAAGGACTTGAGGGGAGAAAGAACATCCACCATTGGTAAAACATCTAATGGGATTTCAAAAGTAGAGTTAATTAACTTGTTGTCCAACATGAAGGAGGACATTATTAGTCATCTATCCACTCAGTTGGACACTCTACATGTAAAGAAGAAACAAGAAAAGGATGAAGCAATGCTTACTGAATACTGCCCCAATTGCAGACAAAGAAAAGAAAACTGTAAGTGCAAAAGAGTGGCTAGTATTATAGAAGACAAATTAGAGAAACTAGATTTTCAACCACTAGAAGTAGAGGATGGAAAGCTATTTTACATTTATCAAAGAAGGCCATGACAACCAAGACAAGGTATGCCAAAAGATCCTCTAAATTTCAATGCATCTTTTCCAATTGGTAATCAAAATTTCTCTGGTTATAATTGTCAACCCTGGCCAAATAACCCAAACCAATGGAAAAATCCTTAGCAAAACTGGAACTAGCAGCAACCAAATGCATGGCCACAAAAAAATTTCCAAGGTTCTAATTACAAACCTCAATGGCCAGTGTAGAAAAATTAGTGGTAGCCACAATGGAAAAAAGGACAAAAATGGCAACAACAAAACATGAATTGCCAATAGCATTTGTTGCCTCCTTAGCCACAAAAACAAGCTATTATGCCTAATCCACCAAACACAACATCTTATCCACCAAGAGCACCACAATTAGATTTTGAACTTGCACCTAACCCTAACAACAAGCTTGTCCAAGAGGCTTATACTTACGAGGCTATATAATACCCCACTTATGGGGTATAGGTGAGTGATGTCTACCTGAGGTTAGGGAAAATACTTGCTAGACCTTCATACCCAAAAATTACTAAGGTGGAGGATGAGGAAACCATAGCTAAAGATTTAGACAATTCACCTTTGGAACCTAGGTCAAATCAAGTAAACTAGACGACCTCAATTCTAGGGCCTCCTTTCCCTATTATGTGAGTTTTTCCCCAAGAAGAAGTGAAAGTTATGAAAAAACCCTTTAAAATTAAAAGGAGAATAAAGGATATTATATTCCTTTGATTAAAAGATATATTAATAAAGCATATGTACAAAAGCTATCTTAAGGAGGTGGAAACATAATTATTTATTTAAATAATTATTAAATGCAACCTTGCTGAAAGGGTGTGATGGTTTGGAAACCACCCCTTAAGGATTATATAAGAATTTATGTGAGACTTGTAAAAAGGAGGGACATGAAAAAGGAAAATCAAGTACAACACATTGCAGGAATAGGGTTCTAGGTTAGCAGGCTGTGAGCAGGATGTAGGAGAAGGGACACTCCTATAGTGAGTGCCCAACTTGGGGTACAAGTGTGTGCACTCAGGATGGTCCTGGCCAAGGCATGATTTTGTGGCACGAGTGTTGAGCATTGTTCCAATGGAACCAACACTCATGTATAGTGGAAATGTTTGCTTTCCTCCTAGACTACTCATAGATGGAAGAGGCTAAACCAAGGACCATTCTAGTAATAGTTGAGATTTCTTCTACATATTTCAAAAGATAAGTATTAATGCTTGATGAATTCTTTGAGCAATAAAGTGTTTTAAATCCTTGATTTTATTGAATTAATAATTTATTTATGACATGATTGAATGCATTTGAACATAATTTGTTGATCAATTATCATATGCAATTTGTCAAGAACCAATGTGAGCAATAAGGAAAAAGTAGAATAGGGGTTTTGAACCTACAAAGGGGTGAACCCAACCAAAAAATGGCTAGAAGAATGTCACCACTAATGTAAACACAATCCCCTTGGGCAACATAGAACATGGATTTAGGCGTCAACCAGTCAGTCCCAATATGCATAGGAATGGATGGCAAGGGAATTCAATCTAGGTGTGCAAGTCTGAGCACTCTCCTGTGGAAAGCATCTAAGCTAGGGCATAAAAGGTTGTTCAACCAGGGAATAATCAAAACACCAAACCCCTGGAGAGTTCACATAGATGGAAGAGAAATCCTGCCCATCGAATAATAAATCCATACACTCCCTCGCATACAAGAAGAAAAATCATGTTGATCCCTAATTCATTTATGCAGTAGAGATGGGACCATTTCAAATCCCATGGGATTTTTGTTAAATGGACAGGAAAAGATGTGCCAAGGGATCAAGTTGTTGAGTGGTTCTCAGAGCTCTTTGAGGGTTGAGTCAGAGCTAAGGCCCTCTCTAATAATTTTTCCCTCTTAGAATGTTCATATCAGAATATTAAGAAGAAGATCCTGTTTGGAGAACCATTATTCTCTGAAGGGTTCTATTTTTATAGGATTGACTGGGAGCCAAACTTTGATCCAACAAAGCATTCACCCAAAAGAATCATGCATTGGATTAAATTGGAAATCCTGCCTCCAAAGTATTGAAGCGAGGAGATCTTGGAGAAAATTGGTGGTAATCTGGGCACCTTCATAGGGTTTGAGGAAGACTTCTTTAGTGGAAATTCAAACACTTCCAAAATCCTGGTCGACCTTGATTCAGATCAGAGGTATCTCGATAACTTGGAAATTTTAACAGTAGAGGGTAAATGGTTCCAACGAATTGAGGTAGATATCAAGGGTGAAAGATGCATCTTGAGCAAGAGCTATATAGCTAGTTGCTTAAAGGCTTTAGGGAAGGTGATAAATGTGGAAATGGGGAGCCTAGCCAAGACAGAGTCACCATTGGTCAAGGAGGGAGTTTGTATCAATCCTCATCCTGAGGAGTTGATTAGCTCTAAGGCCACAATAGTCTTGGAAGAAGGGGAACTTATAGATAAGGATCCACAACCTACCCTATCAGATCCAAAATGTGTGAAGGGGAAGGAAGAGGCATCAAATGCCACCATCAAAATGGGGAACACCAAGGTCATCTCCAAAATAGTGAGTCAAAAAAGGCACTGTGCAAGGTGATCAATGATCAAATATCTTTACTTCCTTAGGAGGATCTTGTGGATATCAAGCATCTTGAATCAAATCAAGGAATTTTAAGCTCTTTGACCCCTAAAGAAGATAACACTCTCCATCATAACAAGTCTAGGGAAGGATTCCAAATAGTAGTTTGTGAAGGAAGCGACAAAGATGCCTTACTCAAAGAGAATTCCTTAAACAAAGAAATTGAAGCTGTCAACAATCTAATAGGCTTAACTGAGAAAGCTTCCCCGGATGATGAGAAGCATCTGCAAGAAAAAAGAGAATTAATTCAAAAAATCTTGGAACTAGATGCCATGAAAAAATTAAGCTTGGAGCCCTTGGAAGAAGGCCATGATACACAGTAGGGATTAAGGATGGAGGGTCTAGGAATTATGTAGGTCCCCTCAACCAAGTCCAATGTTGACTATGGGAAGGACTCCACTAAGAACGGGGTGGGTAGGAAGTCTTTGGCTTGATTAAAATCTCTAGATGGGAAAGCTCTAGGGAATATCAAGATCACCTCTCTACTAGACTTAGGGAAGGGAAGCACCCTTCCCCAAGAGCCATGATGCTCATATCATGGAACATTAGGGGCCTAAACACCCTTAAAAAAATGCATCTAGTCAAGCAGAGGATCGACTTGACTAGAGCAGATATAATTTTGATCCAAGAAACCAAACAATCAATTGAAGAAGTGAAGTCAGTCTTTAAAAGTTTCAAAAACTAGAAAGTTGAAGCTATCCTCATAGTAGGTGCATTAGGGGGTCTGGTGATCTATTGGAATTATGTAAAAGTATGTTTTGAGGCCTTAGCCTGTGGAAAATTGTGGCTAAGTGGTAAGGTTTGAAATTTAGAATTCAACCTTCAGTTTGGGATCATCAACATGTTTATGGCCCTGTATCTTGTTTGGGAAAAAGATCTTTGTGGAGTGAAATGGATGATCATATTGGCACAATACATGAAAAACACCTAATTATTGGAGGGGATTTCAATGCAATTCTGCACAGTTAGGATAAAAGGGGGGCTTTAGCAAGGCCAAGCCAATCTCAAAAGGATTTTGAAGAGTGGGTTTACAAGAATCAAATTTTGGAGATTGAGCTTAAAATCAGAAATTACACCTGGAATAATAGAAGATTAGTCTTCTGCAACATAGCAGAAAAATTGGATAGGTTATTCTTCTATGGGGACCTATCTTCATTTCCTTCCTCCTTGGAAGGCTCTATTTTACTTTGCTCTAGATCATATCACTTCCCCATCTAGTTGAGGCTACAATTGGATGCCAAATCTATAGGTTCTCCCTTCAAATTTGAATCCATGTGGTTCAAAGATGAATTTTTTTTGCCACTAGTAGAGCATTGGTGGAAGGAAGAAGAATTTTTAGGGTCTAAGATTTTTTGCTTCATGGAAATACTCAAAAAAATTAAGCGGAAAATTTTGGAATGGAATAAGGAGTCCTTTAAGAACATTTTTGAATCCAAATCCAGAGTGGAGGTGGCCTTGACAGCTCTAAATGATCTGGTAATAAAAAATGGTATGAATGACGCATTGTTCTTGGAAGAGAAGCATTTGATGCAAGAATATGAGGATACATTAGCCAAGGAAGAAACTTTCTAGAGGGAGAAATCTAGAGAGATCTTGTTAGAAGGGGGTGATGAAAATACCAAATTTTTTGCAATATTACTAAACAGAAAAGTGAACTGAATCGGATCAACAAAATTGAGTTAGCAGATGGGACAATTCTAGAGGAGTCCCTTGATATAAGGAAAAATATAGTTTCATTCTTTTAAGTCCTGCTAAAGAAGGAGGTAGGCTCCAATAATTTGGAACAGTCAAAGATTTTGTCTCATATCCCTCAAATTATTACGCAAGATCTGAACTACATGCTCACTGCCAAATTTTCTCAAGAGTAAGTGGAAGAAGTTTTTAATCAACTACATCTAGACAAAGCTCTAGGTCCTAACAACTTCATGGTTGTGTTTTTCTAGAAGTACTGGAACTTCCTAAGGAAGGAGCTAGTGGAAGCTTTAGAAGCAACAAGAAATTCATGGAAGCTCCTAAAAGAGGTAAACAACACTTTTTTAGCCATCATTCCGAAGAAGGATAATGCCATCAAATTAGAGGATTTCAAAACAATTTCACTATGTAACACCACATACAAGATAATGGCTAAAGTGATAGCAAATAGAATTAAAAAAGTGCTCCCTCTCATCACTTCAGAGGAATAAATTGATTTGTCCCTGACAGATCGACAATAGATGGGTGTTATCATAGCACAAGAAGTCATCCATTCACTCCAAATGAACAATTTAGCTAGGATGCTAATCAAGCTTGACATTAGGAAAGCTTACGACAAAGTGGATTAGAGGTTTCTATGTAAAACTTTGTAGGAATTTGGTTTTAATAATCAGTTTACCAATTGGACCTTTGAATGTATAGTGTCCCCAAGGGTCTCGGTACTAATAAATGGTACCCCAGAAGGCTTCTTCAAAATTTTGAGGGGTTTGAGGTAAGGAGATCCCCTATCACCCTTTTTGTATATCATAATGGAAAAAGCCCTGGGTAGGTCCATATCTCATGCTCTAACCTTAGGTCACATCAAAGGGATTAGGGTGTCAAGGAATATAAGGGTATCCCAACAACAATTCACTGATGACCCAATGTTGCTTGGTAGCTTAGAAAAGGAGGCTAGAAACTTTAGGAAATTTTTGGCTCTTTATGCTACAGCATCAGGGCAAGAAGTGAATCAGAATAAGTCAGAGGTGTTCATCAATACAACTCCGAGGAAGGAGATTGACATCCTAAATGAGTTAGGATTCAAAAAAGGATCATTACCTTGCTCATACTTGGGACTCCCTTTGGGAAAAGGGAAAAGGAATACAAACCTATGGAACCCTTTAAAGGACAAAATGGACAAATGCCTAAGTTCATGGAAAGGTAGGTGGCTTTCTTGGGCAGGTAGGATTGTCCTACTTAGAGCGGTTATCTCTTCTCTGCCCATCTATCTTCTTTCCTTTCTTGCTCTATCTATAGGGGAAAACAAAGATTTCATTTAGAAGATCTAGAGGTTTTTTTGGTAGGGCCTCTTAGAGAAACAAAAAATAGCCCTCATTTCTTGGGAAAAAATTTGCAAACCAAAAAAATCGGGTGGGGTAGAGCTGAAAAATCTCAAGTGGCAGAATACAACTCTTGGGGCTGAAATGATTTGGCAAATGTTACGTTGCCCCCAACTGAAGTGGGCTAGGATCCTCCAGGGAAAATATCTAGAGGAAAATGATAGCTTGAGTATAGTTAGGTCATGAAATCCCCCGAAAGGTTTGAATGTATGGAACTTTATGCTAAATTGTAAGCCAGTCATTTTTAGTTTTTTATCTTGGGATATTCACATGAGAGATAAAGCCCTATTTTGGGAGGACTCAGATAGTTTGATCAACATTCGTACCAAAAAGGAGTATTTTTCTGATCATTGGGGCTCATAGGTAAAATATTACATCAGGCTTTTGTAGAATGAGGGGGTTACAAGATGGGAATGGAAGGATCTACAAAATCTTTCTTTTCCCAACCATGAGTTAGAGGCCTTATCATCCCTCCTTGCACAAAGATAGGTAGCCTTCAGAAGGGAGGAGGATAGATTAATTTGGGAAAGTTCTAAGAATGCAGAATATAATGCCAAATATGGTTACATGAAAATTGCATGCAGAGAGGTGCAAGAAAAAACAAAGATCTTGATAGATCTATGTTGGGATAAACTTTGTGTTCCTAGAGTTGGCACCTTTGCTTGGGCAGCCTTACAAAAAAAAAAATTGACCACAGAAAGATTTTGGAAGATGGGTTTCAGAGGTTTGTTGTGGTCTGTTTTATGCAAGGAGGCTGAGGAATCAGTTGATCACATCCTTTTAGGCTACTAGTTTTCCAGGGAATGTTGGCAATGGTTGTGCACCAAATTGGGTTGGATAATGGCCCTCCCAAATGATATTTTTAGTCTTTTCCAGTGCTGGCCGAGGAGAGCTAGTTCAAGATCTTTAAAGAGCCTTTAGAAAATTTGTCCCTCCATGCTAATTTGGGAATTATGGAAGGAAAGAAACTATAGGATCTTCAATGTTAAGGAAATGTCTCTAGCCTCTTTTAAAAATAAGGTGGAAGAAACAATTATAGAGGTTGTTAATCATAGATCCTCTATGTCCCCCCACAAGGAAGCAACATTTTTTGATTGGGATGGTAAGATGAGGGTGGCTTGGCTAGGTTTGAGAGTCCCGACCTTTGTTGGAAGTGGCCCTGCAAAGTCTAATTCATTAAGGGATCAGGCTAAATGGATACCCCCAAAGCTGGATGGTTCAAATTGAACTTTGATGGGGTGTCAAGGGGCAACCCAGGCCCTATGGGTGTAGGAAGTATAATAAAAAATTGGGAAGGTCTCATTATAGGGAGAAGGGCTCTGCCTCTAGGGATTAATACCAATAATTTTGTGGAATTCAATGCATTGCTTATTGTTCTAGCTCTCTGTAAAGAATTGAATCTAAAAAAATTGAAATAAAAGGTGAATCAACTATTGTGATCAATGCAGTTAGATTAGGCCACACACCCAAATGGAAACTTAACACCATATTGGAAAGGATAATCGATATTCTAAGTTGTTCTGAGGAATTCACTATCAACCACATTTATAGAGAGGCTAATCAGGAAGTGGATGCCCTGGCCAATCTAGTAGTCAAAGGGAGTAACATCAAAGAGCTCTTGGATTAGTGTCCACCACAATAAGCCAAATCATTTTTGAATTGAAAGGCAATTAGTATGAGCTGGGCGGGGTCTTGTCAATCCAAGCGTATGTTAGCTTCATCTATTCTCAGTCGATGCATAGCCATATGGGAATTTTTTAGTAGGAGCTATTAGTAAATAGTAGATAGAAGAATTATTAGCTAAGATTTGGTCTGTGGTCTGTAATAGATCCAGGCCTTCTTGAACACTAGATGTAATCATTTGAATATCAATATTATGGCACTGCCTATTATCTAGCAAAAAAAATAATTATCATATGCAATTTAATTTCAAACTCTTTACTTGAGCTTTAAATATTATATTAAAATTTGTGCATAAAAGTTTTGGAATTAATCTCTGGATTCAATTTAAATCATTTCATTTTAAATTTGGGAATTATTTCCATTTCAATTGGTATCAGAGCCTTTGATCCTTGTTGCACTAGACATTTAATTTGTTGCACATTAGAAAATAAATACTGAAGAAAATAATAATAATATTCTTTAATTTAGGGTTTATGCTATAATTGTTATTTTTTTATTGTCAATAATATTCATAAAATTTTTGCTAATATTAAGGTTTTATTTTTGATATTATTGTGGATAATATTTTTAGTTTTGAGGAAAAGTGAAATTAGAACTATTATTGCATTTGAACTAAAATTTTACTAGTTTATAGAGGATAATATCCTTCCTTGTATCAGTTGGAGTAATTAATTTATGGAGGTAAAATTTTAAAATAGATCAAAATAAAAATAATATGCATCTTTTACTTAACGATAACACTTTTACCCTATTTGTAAATTGATTTCACAAAGAAATAATTTTTAAGGAACAACCTAGTTAACATTCCAATAATTCCATATCAAAAGAAATTATTATTCGCTTGCTTGAAACTTAAATCTGACATGACAATTATAATCCATTTTGCTGTTCTTACATTCCAATGGTCACTTAGGTCCCCAAAAATTTCATTAAAATCTTTTTACCTTTGAAAATAATTGGAAATTTAAACTAGAGGCTGATAAAAATCCTTTCACTAAAATCTCAAGCCCGAGGAATCGCGCATTGCATCAATACTACTTTCAAACACTTGTTGTTATTTGTAGAATCATTTTCATTTCTAATTGTTTGATGTATTTTTCAATCATTTGACAACTTCTTTGGGCACTAGAGGGAGAGGGTCTACCATAGTGGGCCAGGGAGGCTCAATAGTGGGGATATAAGTAGTCATCAGTGGGCCCCATAGTGGAGCACCTTAATATTCAATTGCAAAACACTTTTTATCCATAAAATACACAAACTGACAAATCATGTGATGCCACATCAGTGCACCAATAAAACATGACTTAGTGCACCACTACCGGTCTCACTTTTTTTTGGCCCTTTTTGGATACCTCAACAAAAAGCATGTTGATGTGGCATCATATTTGATGATGTAACCTTAAAATGAAATATAGAAGCACACAAGTTGCCAAATAAACTGCTATACAAAATTGGGAGTAATTTGAATTTTTCACATAAGATTTTGAGGAACACGAAGTTAGGGTGCTCCACTAATAAAATTACTAATAGTATTAAATAAGGAAAGTATATTAGTACTAGAGTTAAATATAAATTGGACAAAAGCTAATATTTTAGCAAAAAATTTAGGTATTAACAAGGGTCTAATAATACTTTTATCAATGATTAGAATAATGTGAACATTAATATCAACTATTAATGATGTTATATGTTTATGTTATTTTTTTAAAATAGTAATAACATTTTAATT
>VDFB02000003.1:216192466-216268567 GCA_007258455.2 Sequoia sempervirens | reverse complement strand
ATGAATTGAAAATAAATCTGAATCTAACTGATGATTGATTAAACTTCTGATAAAAAAATGAATCCTGCCACTCACAACAATCCCTTCACTACAATGATTCCTACAATCTCACCAATACATGATTTCATCATTAATTCATATGAAGATTCAAAACTTTGAAAACAACATATAACCTGAAAACATGAAAAATTGTGCAGAAGAACTCATAAAGATAGGACATTAAGGTTTCAAACTTGAATACACAAAACATCAAACTGTTGTTACCAGTCTTGAGACAAGAAAGTGGAAAGAAGAACTCTGCTGTATTATTGGAACAGAAAGAGTGTCAATCTGTCAAAACTGAGTACAATGTTCACAAGCTAAAAAATGCATAAGAGCAGGAACTCTGATCTGAACTACTTAGAGAGGAGAGCTGAAAAGACTAAGTCTATCAAAACCTAGCTCTCAAGAAACCCTAATCCGAGCCCAGAAAAAGATCAAGGAAAAAAGGCTTCTAACTGTCTCAAAAAACTACTAAAAAGTAGAAAAAAGCATAATTCTTTTATGATCATACAGTCAAGCCTCTAAAAATAGGCTGATCTTGCTTTAAAAGCTCAAAAAAACACCTTATCTCTCCAAGATAGGTCTCAAATCCAACTAAAAGGAAAAGTCAACAAAAATCTGCTAAAAATAGCAAGAAAACATAAAGCAATTTATAGAATATTGCTTTATGAGTCTACTTTACAAGATGCAGATTTGCTCAATTTGTCTATTTTTTGCAATTAAAGATTGAAAATCTTTTGCAAAAAAGAAAAATCTCCTTATTTCTCCATTACAATATTCTGAATAAAACATTACATAATCATCCCTTTTCACCTTATCTCATTGATCTTATTGATTTCTCTAAAATCAACTAAAATAAAACCCTAATCAAGGTAAATGACCCTTAAGCAAAAGCACCTAGGTCATATGGCATCAAATCTTAGGTCACAAGATATTCAACAATATTATCCCCAAGGCATACTATTTCACCAAGGCTTAAAGAAAAAGCACTAAGTCCTAACCCATAGACCAACTTAGGGATTCGGCCTCCATCATATACATTTGGATTTAGATTAAATAAATCACAAGGAAAACATTGTGACTTTCGGCCTCCATTGGAAATTCAACACATGTATTTTGATTGAATATTCTAGAACAATATGATGTTCGAATTAGGGTTCGGTCAAAACATAATTGAACCCTAATGATCACTCATTTTCACTTCTCCACTTGCAAGAAAGAGGCTCTGCCGCCACCATGACTTTGTCAAGCTCGAACTCGAATGCCTTGAGGAACTATTCCACGTACTCTAGATATCTGAAACTCCAGTGGGTAAGATTCGTGCTATCTGTATTGAAGTTCTTTCAATTATTACTGAATACCAAAAGCCCTAAGGCCACGGATTGTCGTGTTTTCTCCTATGACCTTTCTTCGTACTTGCTCTCCTTTGGCCACAACGAGCTCGAGCTCGAGCTTGACCTCTACAGTTCACTCCATGAAAGCTCGACTTGTACTTTTGCTTTCCTTTACTATGTAGAGGTAAGCTTTACTCGATGATTTCATAACCTCTTTCTCTCTATACTTTAAAATATTTAGGCCCTAAGGCCGCGGCTATGCATACTCCCTAATGCGTTCCTTTTTGAACTTTCTATGTCTGCAATAATCAATGTTGTGCTCTATTCTCACTATGAGGGCTCGACCGTTCTTCAAAAGCTTGAAATCATGCTTTGGGAAGCTAAACTGGAAGTTCTGGCTGTGGCTTGAATGCTCCATCAGAAATATAAACTGGTAATTTTCCTTTGTTACACATTTGTTCTTTAGAACCTTAAATAGTTCCTTTTTACTCATGGATTTTGGCCATAACAAGCTGTGCCAAATGCGCACTGTAGGAAGCATTCCTTGACTTTTGGGCTCAACCCAGAACAAAAAACTTGTTATCGTATCCATTTGAAAGCATTTCTGTTTGTGGGTAATATAGAATTTTGAATAACACTATCCCTTCTTCCTTCTATTGCTCAATTAATTGCAGAAATTACACTTTATTGCAATTCCCTACAATTTCTTTTGTGGGTTGTCTTTGTAATTGATTTTCCTAAATTTTGATGCTAAACTGAAAGTGGGTCTTTGAAATTACTAAAGACAACTACGTTTTCCTCTCCTCTGAAGCTTGACCTAGCACATAAATCTTCATATTTTTTAGTCTACTGCTATTTTATGAGAAACCCATGTGGGTATCGTAGATTATCATATTTCCTGCATTTTGAAAACCCACATGTGGGTTTTGAGGCTTCTGAAGAGAACTGTATTTTCAGAACCTGGCTCAACACAATAATCGACATTTTCACTCAACTGTTGTCTCGGGAAAACCTTCACATGGGTTGTCATGATTACTGCATTTTTTGTATTTTGAAAGCAATTGAAAATATGGGGTAACTGCTTGTTCGTTTCTATCCATATGGCTCGAGCTAAAATAAACAGTGGCTTATTAAGAACCTTGAAACAAAAGAAAGACCTGAAAGTTTGTATTTTCATTTCATTTCCTTGGTATCCTGTTTTTCAAGAAAAGAATGTATCCTCATTGATGTGGCTTGAACTATCACATAGCCAATACTGTTCAGAATTTGAGCAAAACTGACCAAATACCCAGTTGAAACTCATGACAAGAATAACATAACTTGTATGTTGCCTTGTAGCTAACTCATTGACTCATCTTACTCGGTATCCTATTTTGGCATTTCTGTAGCTCTCCTCAATAGTTGTATAAAACCTGAATTTGACTCATGATTGCTTTTACTTTTGATAAAACATTTGACTTCTCTTGTCACAAAACTGTCTTCGACATGAAACTACAAACTACCCTTAAAAAGAACATCTAATGCACATTCTAAGAATACTCTCCAGGCACTTAGAATCTTGGCAGAAAAAGTGTAATACCTTGAGAATGCTCCTGTATAAGTTCATTGTGAAGAGGAGAATCTCCATGCTTGTATTCTGCTTGTACTTCAATGTCTTTCTGACACTCTTTAATCTTAACATAGCAACCTCTACCTTTTGTTCCTGAATTTTTATGTAGAGAAACTAAGTTGAAACATTGTAATATCAAGACCACATGCTGCTCACTAGCTCATATGCATAACTGACCACTCAGAACTCATTCTGGAAATACAAAGCTTACTCTTTCTTTAATATTCTAGAACAATCACTTTGTTATTACAATTCATAATGTTGTGTTTGTTTTACTAGCCAACTGTAACTAATGATTCATTCAGCCCTTGAATGCACTGCTTGTGTTCATTCTCAGCTATAACATGGTACTCTTCATGCATTTTTTATGTTTCATTGTACAAACTATTCTTAAAATTTGTTCTCCTTGATGATAAAAATTAAAATGAAACATTAAGGCATAATGTATGCCTGTTCACTATCCGAGAAAGAATTGATGAATTGAAATTTACATGAAATATGATTACAATCATCATAGAAAATGAAGTTATTCAACAGTTTTATGATGTAAATATACTCAGTTGAATTCCTTAAGTGAACTAGACTCACTGTTCACCTGTAGCCTTCAGAAACCAACCCTGATCGTTATGAATGAATAGTTGGTTTCGTTGCTTGATGGATAAATCTATTTTTACTCTTTCAGTTGTTTTCATTTCATTTGATGACTATGATAAAGTATCTTTCAAAATCAACCCATTTAAAGAATAGGGCAGCATGCCGAGCTCTACCCTTGTGGGAGCCCGTTTTACTCCACATGCTTGGTCTTTGAATAATGTTCAGTTTCATGACTTTACCTATACCTGCACAAGGAAACAAACAATGTTAGCATAAAAAATAGAACATGTTGATCATGATATTGTTATTTCTCCTTTAGTTCACTTCTTTCATACTGCTCTTAATTGATTGTTTCAATATATTACTAATAGCATGTTGTACTATTGTGGGTGTTCCATATAAGTTACATCATAATCGGAGCCACTGACATGCCTCTTTTCCTCCTATAGGTCGACGAAGCTCGAGAAGGCAAGGTGCACCATTCGGCATCGAACGTCGATAATCAAGCAATGATGATTATACTGTCACTTATGTGTTTTCCTTTCTGCATCTTGAGTAGTACAATGTGCTATTAACCATATGTTGTCACAGTTATATCCATGGCTTGTGTGGATTTTTGATTTCAATCTTGCTTTTCAATTGAAAAGAAAAATGCATTCCATGCAATATTGTAATATCATTTTGATTGTGAAATCAAATGAAGCTTTGTAAAAATATGAGTTCTTTACGAAATAAATGAAAGCATCTGTAATGCTATTTTGCTCATGTACTCAATTTTATATTTCTTTAAATCCTGCAACATCTGAATGGCACTCTGTAACTCTATTACTTCACAAAAATGCATAACTGTTACTTGGTGCAAAAGTGATGCGAAACAACATTTAAAATTCAATTTACAATTCCACTTAATGTTAAATAACAATCAGCCAGGTCCACTAGTTGAGTTGAGGCAAAAAATATGTAACATTTTGGCGATTTCCGCTATATGCTTGCCTGCTAAGCATAGATCAGTGGCCTTTAAACAATTGGTTAGGCGCGGAGTCAAATCTTCCCCTTTCTTAGAAACTTAGAAACTTGAACAACAACACTTGAAATAGTAGTAAGAATACAAAACAAAACTGAAAGGAAACTAAAAGGCCCTGGTGACCAACAAAACAATGCACAACAATGCTTAGAGAAAGCAAACTACTAAAATGAAATGTGCGAAACACACTTATTTGCAAACTACTCTACCTAACAGTGAGATAACTTATCTCAAAGACAATGCTTGAGGTGGATCCCATTCACTGGGATAGACAACACCTCACCAGTCATCTTGGAAAGTTGGAATGCGTTGTGCTCCTTGCATTCCATGATCACATAAGGCCCATCCCAAATTGCATCAAACTTGGAATGTCGTCCAGGTCTACTTTTAAATTCATTCCACTTGAAAACTAGATCTCCAGCGATGAAATCACGAGGCTTTGCCCTCTTGTCAAAAGTATTCTTCATTTACACTTGATGTATTTCCAGCTGTCTTAGAGCTTACTTTCTGGTCTCCTCGAGCTCAACCAGCTGTGCAAACCTCACTTCAAGAGGCTATTCATTTAGCAACTCCAGTTCTTTAACATAATTCAATGTTGGTAACTCAATTGAAATAGACAACTTGGCCTCTTTGCCATAAGTTAAAAAAAAAGGTGAACAACAAGTGGCTCTTTTAGGAGTTATTCTGTCATCCCAAAGGGCTAGTTTCAACTTTTCATGCCACGTTCTTTGATTATCTTCAACAGTATTTTTGATTATCTGAATCAGATTCTTTTGTGGATTCCGCCTATCCATTGCCTTGCAGATAATAATTTGATGACATGTTCAAATAGATGTTATTTCTGATAGACCAATCTGAAATCCTCAATCCTATGAAAGCTAAACCATTATCTGAAATGATTGAATCTAGAACACCAAATCTTGATATGAGATTTTGATAGAAATTAAGTACTGAAGTCTCGTTTGCTTCTTTTAAAGCAACAACTTTGGTCCACTTTGTAAAATAATCTGTGGCAGTAAGAATCCACTTATGACCTGCACTCGAAGGTGGATTTATAGGGCCGATAAAATCCAAGCCCCACTTAGCAAAGGGCTATTCTACCTGAATTGGATGCAGGGGCAGCGGTGCAAGCCTCTGTTTTCTAGCAAATAATGCACATTTCTCACACTTTCTGACCCATGCAATAGCATCTTTAAATAGATTTGGCCAATAATAACCAGCTCTCATAATTTTCAGAGTTGTTGTTCTTGCAGCAAAGTGACCTCCTGAAGGTCCATCATGAAACTCTGCTAGCAGCTTGTCAACTTGATCAGGTTGAATGCAATGCAATAAAACACCTTGGAAATCTCTCCTATAAAGAATGCCATCAATGACCGCATAAGGGATGGCTTGTAATCTGTAGCACCTTCTTTTTGCTCTGTCCAAACCTTCAGGCATTCAACAGTTTGTAGATAATGTATCATCTACTGCAACCATGTAGCAGGGGGTGCTTGAACAACACTTAAAACATCATTATTTAATACTGTTTCTGTATTTGTAGCCTCTTTTAAGCTGTTGTTTTCACTTCCAGCAATCTGTTCACACAAACCCTTGCCTCTAACGAGCTTGGTTACTTTTAAATCAACATCAAACTCCATCACTTTAGTGATCCAGCTAGCATGCTTATCATTAATATCCTTGTTAAGCATAAAATCTTTAACAGTCGAATGAGCTACCATCAAATGAACTTTGCTGTTTGACAGCATGTGTCTGAACTTCTTCAAACTTCTTACGACAGCAAAAACATGTTTCTCCACAAAAGAGTACTTTACCTCGTAATCGTGCAAAACTTGGCTAAAAAATGCAATAGGTTGCTCTAAGCCTTCCTCATTTTGCTGACATAACATGGCTGAAACTGTATCTACTCCTCCAAAAGCATATAGAATAAAGTCTTTGTTGAAGTTTGGATTAATGAGAGTAGGAGCAGCTACGAGCGCTTCTTTGATCTGCTCGAAGTTCCTTTTACCTTCCTTGGTCTAGCTGAATGGCATATTCTTCTTCAGCATAGAAGTGAGAGGTTGCAGCAAGGCTGCGATATTTGGTATAAACCTCCTCACGAAATTTATTCTCCCAAGAAAGATTTGCAAGCCTTTCTTATGAGCTCATAATGGCAATTCAAGAATTGCAGAAACTCTTTCAAGATCGATTGAAATACCTTGCTTTGAGACAATGTGTCCAAGCAGTTTGCCTTTGTGTACTGAAAATATACACTTTTTTGGATTGAGAGATACTCCGAACTCTCTGCATCTCTGAAAAATATGTTCCAAGTGATCCAAGTGTTCATTAGCATTTCTAGAAAAAATAGTACTATCATCTAAATAAACCAGAAAAAACTTGTTCATAAGGCCGTGAAAGGCCATATCCATAGCACGCTGGAACGTTGCTCCAGCGTTCGATAAGCTAAAAGGAATCTTCTTGTAGGCCATCATGCCCCACTTGGTTGTAAATGTTGTTTTGAATTGATCCTCTTGTTTAACCAGAATTTTGTTATAACCTGAGTAGCCATCTAACAAAGAAAACCTGTCAGAACTAGAAACTACTTGTAAAATTTGCTCCATGGAAGGGAGTGGATAATGGTCCTTCAATGATGCTCTATTCAGATCTCAGAAATCAACACAAAGTCTGATTTCTCCACTCTTTTTCCTGACTTGCACTAAATTTGACACCCAAGAGGTGTGCTTGATAGGGAAAATAATATCGCTTTCAACTAGTTTATTCAGTTCAACCTTCATAAGGTGTTCCAACTTGGGATTAAGCGGTCTTTTCTTCTGCCTTATTGGTTTTGCATTGGGCTCAAGCTCGATGGTATGCTATGCTAAATCAGGGTTAAAACCTCTCAAATCTTTGTATTCCCAAGCAAAAAAATCACTATATTTTTGACATAATAGAATGAAAGCTTGTTGTTCCTCTTGACTGCATACCTTACCCAGCTTGAGAAGCTTGCCCTTGAAGATTTCAATAGCTGAATAATGTTCTTCTTTAACTGTCAAGATGCACTTGTCCTTTCGAGCTTGATCCTCTAAATTAAAGACAAATTCTAACGTCACCAAACCTTTTGGTAGCTTATTGGTATTTAATTGCACGATTTGGTCTTCATATTGCTGCTGCCACTTTTGCTGATTTCCATCTGCAAACTCAACTTCAGCAATCATAAAATTCACGATTTGCTCATCACTATCAAAAAATTGCCAGCTCACATTATTGTTAGGTACAGAAGGTCTGACCACTATTTTCACATATTGACGTGCCTCTACCTTATGAATTTCCTTAGGAATATCAGACTGGGCTCCTATGGCAGCGAGCCTATCAGAATGCTTATTTTGATTCTGAGGAATCACCATGATGTTAAAAGCATTGAAATCTTCCATTAAATCCCATACACGATGCTTGTATTTCTTAAGTAAATCATTTTTAGCAGCGTTTAAATTTCAGACCTGATTCACAATCAACTCTGAATCACCATAAACTTGCAAGCATTTAATACCTCATTTGTGGGCCCACTCAAGGCCATGTACCAGTGCTTCATACTTAGCTGTATTATTCGAATAGCTGAAAGCAAATATGCAAGCTAAAAAATACTTATCTTCTTTGGGTGATATCAATATGGCTCCACCCTTGGCACCAATACTGCTCCTCGAACCATTGAAATAAAGTTTCCACAACTCATTATCTTTTCCTGCAGACGGTTCATCCTCTTTGCAAAGATTAGGCATGTCGCAATCAAACTCGTAAATCATATAAACTCCTAAACCTACCTATCTGTGCTCTGAAATGGATCAAGCTCGTGATCTTCGACTGCCCATTCATCGAGACTGATGTAGTCTCCCTGGGTGCTACAGTCTAAGGTCATGGTTTGCTCCTCCATTTTAGAGGTGGCATAGAGATTAGCATTTATAGGGCTTGGGGAGTATGGTTCGATATGGTCTTTGGCGAGAGGCTCGGACTTTATGGTCACTTTCGTACCATACCTTGTTCTAAAAAACAAATGAGACCAATCAGAAGACAAAAACCCACCCAACTTGGTTGTAAAATCCTGTGATAAACAAATGGCGAAGTGCGGCGGTAAATTTATGACATGAATATCCTGATGAATAGTGAAACTTGGGGATGCATGCTAGGTAAGGGCTAAATTTTTAATAATACCAGCAGTCTTAACAACAGACCCATCTAATTGCACTACGCCCTTTTGAGGATTAGGCTCATAAACAAGACCTAATTTGTCAGCTAAACTCTTAGGCATGACCGAACTACTGGCACCAGAGTCGACCATACAATTATGCACAATTTTATCACCTATGATCAGACTTAAGTAAAACAGAGGGGGCTTTACCTCTTTTTCTTTCTTCCCACCTTTGTCCTCTAGATCGTTAGCCAACACAACCTTCTCAACTCCTTGATTTGCATTGTCAGAAATAGATAACTCAGCCAAAGCACTCTGCAACAAACTTTTCTGCCCTGGGAGCTGCAGAGCATCTAATATTGACATATTGATAGTAGTTTTCTTGAGATGCTCAATGATATTGAATGATGAAACATTTACCTTCTGCTAGTTTTTTACAAAAACAACTTCATTTTGCTTCTGCACAGGCTGAGAATGCATTTTTAGTTGCTCTTTGCCGAGTATCTCTTGCCCTCTTTGCAGAATCTACATTTTAGGCTACGTAGTAGCATTGATTTCTGATAAAACTGGTTGATTACTGACTAGTGGCTGTTGCTGTGCACTTCCAGCTTGTTGTCCTAGATCCATAGCTCATTTTTTAGATCTGGTATTAGCTAAAATAGGAGAATCTTTCCGATCTTGGCCATTCACACCATAGAATTTGGAGCTCTGCCAGTTCGGCAAGGCGACTTCTACATTATCTTGTTGTTCTTGATTCTGATCTACAGTATTTTCTTAAACAACATATACATTCTGCACCATTAAAGCCTGGTTTCTCACTCCGTTGGTGCATGCAGACTGGCTATGGGGTTGATTGCATGGGTAACACCAATCACAATCTTGAACAACATTATTTTATGGCACAAGTTCTTTTGATGTGCTGGCCGTGTTCAGATTTTACGGCTGGAATGGCCGAGGGTTAAAATTCCTTCTTTGGGCTTGATAATCACCTTGGAAAGTGGGCCTATTTTCCTGGTTTTGCTGATAAGGGGCTTGATAAGGCTTATGTTCTTGGCCAACATGCTTCTTAATAGTCACGACGTCATTACCGAAGGTTTTCAGTATACTCTAGCTCTTGCATCTCTGGATTTGGGGTTGGGACAGCGACTTCTTGAGCTGTATTATGGTATCCTATTGTTGGAACTAGCGGGATAGCAGCCAAGGGAGGTATAGCAACAGGAATAGGCGGCTGTATTTCTGGAAACAAAGGCATAGGAGGTCTAGGGGCTATGTCTCCAGCTTGAATGAGGCAATTTTCAGCATTTATAGCAATATTATAAGCGTTAGGAAGCGTTAGACCACCCATAGAATGAGTCATAGCAACAATCTTGCTATTTAAAGCTTTTAAATAAAATAGAAATGCATATGCCGGTAAGGGCTTTATCATTGCCGGGATTCTATCCCAGGTCCTTTGGAATCGATAATTAAAGTCCGCCAGGTGTTCATGTGGCACCCTTTGAATGGTGCTCAACTACTCTAATAAAGATAAATTATCATATTTATCAGCAAAGTGCTGATATAAACCATTACCTAGAGCATCCCATGTTGTGATTGAGTTTGCAGTGAGACCTCTGAACCACTGCAGTGCTTTGCCCTTAAGTGACGCAGCTAACAGCCTTAGAGAAAAGTTCTCCTGCATGATATTGTGCACCGAGCATAGTGTGGCCACGTCACGAATGTGTTCAACTGGTGTAGTGTAATCCTCTCCGGTGAAATATGGTAGTCCTCGAAGGGCTGCAACTAGAATATCATCATGTTGAGCAAGATCTAACGGACTGCCTCCATTGAAGGGTGTGAACGGGTATTGCCTTGGTGGTGCTGCCATCGGTGGTATTTGTGAAATCGAGACTGGTGTACCAGGTGACAAGACTAAGGTGCCAAGCACAGTAGGTTTTGACTTCGATCTTTCAGGGGTCTCAAAAAGCCTTCTTGTTGTCCTGCCTCTTCTTCGTGATGGGGACAACTCTCGATATTTAAATGGTGTTGTACTTGATCTTGTTTGAATATTTCTCATGCGCGAGCTGTACTAGCCTGCAAAATAGAACAAGAGTCACCAGGTATATTGATAGCCTCTAGAAGGCTGGAAAAAATCTGCTGCATACAGCAAACAACAAATTGAAATATTAAAAATTTCTTTGAAAGTTGCTTTCAAAGTCCCACCAGGCATGCCAAAAACTGTTATCAATAGTTTTGCACCCTGCTGAATACAATATTTAGCAAACTACTGAAACATGGAAACCTCTTTCAGATGTGGGTGATCTGTGCAAAAGAGGAATCTACAGAGTGAGCTGGTTCTCTGAATGATAAATCTTATTCTAAAACCTCAGGGGGAAAGGGATAAAAGATGAACTAAAAATAAATCTGAATCTAACTGATGATTGATTAAAACTTTTGACAGAAAAATGAATCCCGCCACTCACAACAATCCCTTCACTACAATGCTTCCTACAATCTCACCAATACATGATTTCATCATTAATTCATATGAAGATTCAAAACTTCGAAAACAACATATAACCTGAAAACATGAAAACTTGTGCAGAAGAACTCATAAAGACAAGACATTAAGGTTTCAACTTGAATACACAAAATATCAAACTGTTGTTACCAGTCTTGAGACAAGAAAGTCGAAAGAAGAACTCTGCTGTATTATTGGAACTGAAAGAGTGTCAATCTGTCAAAACTGAGTACAATATTCACAAGCTCAAAAAATGCATAAGAGCAGGAACTCTGATCTGAACTACTGAGAGAGGAGAGCTGAAAAGACTAAATCTATCAAAACCTAGCTCTCAAGAAACCCTAATCCAAGCTCAGAAAAAGCTCAAGGAAAAAAGGCTTCTAACTGTCTCAAAAATTGCTAAAAAGCAGAAAAAAGCATAATGCTTTTATGATCATACAGTCAAGCCTCTAAAAATAGGCTAATCTCACTTTAAAAGCTCAAAAACAATCCTATCTCTCCAAGATAGGTGTGAAATCCGACCAAGAGGAAAAGTCAATAAAAGATCTGCTAAAAATAGCAAGAAAACATAAAGCAATTTTATAAAATATTGCATTATGAGTTTGCTTTACAATATGCAGATTTGCTCAATTTGTCTATTTTTTGCAATTAAAGATTGAAAATATTTTGCAAAAAAAGAAAAATCTCCTTATTTCTCCATTACAATATTCTGAATAAAACATTACATAATCGTCCCTTTTCACCTTATCTCATTGATCTTATTGATTTCTCTAAAATAAACCAAAATAAAACCCTAATCAAGGTAAATGACCCTTAAGCAAAAGCACTTAGGTCATATGGCATCAAATCTTAGGTCACAAGATATTCAACAATATTATCCCCAAGGCATACTATTTCACCAAGGCTTAAAGAAAAAACACTAAGTCCTAACCCATAGACCAACTTAGGGATTCGACCTCCATCATATACATTTGGATTTAGATTAAATAAATCACAAGGAAAACATTGTGACTTTCAGCCTCCATTGGAAATTCAACACATGTATTTTGATTGAATATTCTGGAACAATATGATGTTCGAATTAGCGTTCAGTCAAAACAGAATCAAACCCGAATGATCACTCATTTTCACTTCTCCACTTGCAAGAAAGAGGCTCTGCTGCCGCCATGACTTTGTCAAGCTCAAACTCGAATGCCTTGAGGAACTATTCCACGTACTCTAGATATCCAAAACTCCACTGGGTAAGATTCGTGCTATCTGTATTGAAGTTCTTTCACTTATTACTGAATACCAAAAGCCCTAAGGCCGCGGACTGTCGTGTTTTCTCCTCTGACCTTTCTTCGTACTTGCTCTCCTTTGGCCACAACGAGCTCGAGCTCGAGCTCGACCTCTACAGTTCACTCCATGAAAGCTTGACTTGTACTTTTGCTTTCTGTTACTATGCAGAGGTAAGCTTTATTCGATGATTTCATAACCTCTTTGGCTCCATACTTTAAAATATTCAGGCCCTAAGGCCGCAGCTATGCATACTCCCTAATGCGTTCCTTTTTGAACTTTCTGTGTCTGCAATAATCAATGTTGTTCTCTATTCTCACTATGAGGGCTTGGCCATTCTTCAAAAGCTTGAAATCATGCTTTGGGAAGCTAAACTGGAAGTTCTGGCTATGGATTGAATGCTCCATCAGAAATATAAACTGGTAATTTTCCTTTGTTACACATTTGTTCTTCAGAACCTTAAATAGTTCCTTTTTACTCATGGATTTTGGCCATAACAAGTCGTGCCAAATGCGCACTGTAGGAAGCATTCCTTGACTTTTAGGCTTGACCCAGAACATAAAACCTGTTATCGTATCCATTTGAAAGCATTTCTATTTGTGGGTAATATAGAAATTTGAATAACACTGTCCCTTCTTCCTTCTGTTGCTCAATTCATTGTAGAGATTACACTTTATTGCAATTCCCTACAATTTCTTTTGTGGGTTGTCTTTGTAATTGATTTTCCTACATTTTGATGCTAAACTGAAAGTGGGTCTTTGAAATTATTAAAGAAAACTGTGTTTTCCTCTCCTCTGAAGCTTGACCTAGCACATAAATCTTCATATTTTGTAGTCTATTGCTATTTTATGAGAAACCCATGTGGGTATCGTAGATTATCATATTTCCTGCATTTTGAAAACCCACATGTGGGTTTTGAGGCTTCTGAAGAGAACTATATTTTCAGAACCTAGCTCAACACAATAATCCACATTTTGACTCAACTGTTGTCTCGAGAAAACCTTCACATGGGTTGTCATGATTACTGCATTTTCTGTATTTTGAAAGCAATTGAAAATATGGGGTAACTGCTTGTTTGTTTCTATCCATATGGCTCGAGCTAAAATAAATAGTGGCTTATTGAGAACTTTGAAACAAAAGAAAGACCTGAAAGTTTGTATTTTCATTTCATTTCCTTGGTATCCTATTTTTCAAGAAAAGAATGTATCCTCATTGATGTGGCTTGAACTATCAAATAGCCAATACTGTTCAGAATTTGAGCAAAACTGACCAAATACCCAGTTGAAACTCATGACAAGAATATCATAACCTGTATGTTGCCCTGTAGCTAACTCATTGACTCATATCACTCGGTATCCTGTTTTGGCATTTCTGTAGCTCTCCTCAATAGTTGTATAAAACCTGAATTTGACTCATGATTGCTTTTACTTTTGATAAAACATTTGACTTCTCTTGTCACGAAACTGTCTTCGACATGAAACTAGAGACTACCCTTCAAAAGAACATCTAATGCACATTCTAAGAATACTCTCCAGGCACTTAGAATCTTGGCAGAAAAAGTGTAATACCTTGAGAATGCTCCTGTATAAGTTCATTGTGAAGAGGAGAATCTCCATGCTTGTATTCTGCTTGTACTTCAATGTCTTTCTGACACTCTTTAATCTTAACATAGCAACCTCTACCTTCTGTTCTTGAATTTTTATGTAGAGAAACTAAGTTGAAACATTGTAATATCAAGACCACATGCTGCTCACTAGCTCATATGCATAACTGACCACTCAGAACTCATTCCGGAAATACAAAGCTTACTCTTTCTTTAATATTCTGGAACAATCACTTTGTTATTACAATTCATAATGCTGTGTTTGTTTTACTAGCCAACTGTAACTGATGATTCATTCAACCCTTGAATGCATTGCTTGTGTTCGTTCTCAACTGTAACATGGTACTCTTCATGCATTTTTACGTTTCACTGTACAAACTATTCTTAAAATCTGTTCTCTTTGATGATAAAAATTAAAATGAAACATTAAGGCATAATGTATGCCTGTTCACTATCCAAGAAAGAATTGATGAATTGAAACTTACATGACATATGATTACGATCATCACATAAAATGAAGTTATTTAGCAGTTTTCTGATGTAAATGTACTCAGTTGAATTCCTTAAGTGAACTAGACTCACTGTTCACCTATAGCCTTCAAAAAGCAACCCTGATCATTATGAATGAATAGTTGGTTTCATTGCTTGATGGATAAATCTGTTTTTTTCTTTCAGTTGTTTTCATTTCATTTGATGACTATGATAAAGTATCTTTCAAGATCAGCTCATTTAAAAAATAGGGCAGCATGCCGAGCTCTACCCTTGTGGGAGCCCGTTTTACTCCACATGCTTGGTCTTTGAATAATGTTCAGTTTCATGACTTTACCTATACCTGCACAAGGAAACAAACAATGTTAGCATAAAAAATAGAACATGTTGATCATGATATTGTTATTTCTCCTTTAGTTCACTTCTTTCATACTGCACTTAATTGATTGTTTCAATATATTACTAATAGCATGTTGTACAATTGTGGGTGTTCCATATAAGTTACATCATAATCGGAGCCACTGACACCCCTCTTTTCCTCCTACAGGTCGACGAAGCTCGAGAAGGCAAGGTGCACCATTCAGCATCGAACATCGATAATCAGGCAATGATGATTATACTGTCACTTATGTGTTTTCCTTTCTGCATCTTGAGTAGTGCAATGTGCTATTAACCATATGTTGTCACAGTTATATTCACGACTTGTGTGGATTTTTGATTTCAATCTTGCTTTTCAATTGAAAATAAAAATGCATTCCATGCAATATTGTAATATCATTTTGATTGTGAAATCAAATGAAGCTTTGTAAAAATATGAGTTGTTTACAAAATAAATGAAAGCATTTGTAATGTTATTTTGCTCATGTACTCAATTTTATATTTCTTTAAATCCTACAACATCTGAATGGCACTCTACAACTCTATTACTTCACTAAAATGCATAATTGTTACTTGGTGCAAAAGTGATGTGAAACAACATTTAAAATTCAATTTGCAATTCCACTTAATGTTAAATAACAATCAGCTAGCTCCACTATTTGAGCTGAGGCAAAAAATATGTAACACACACATTAGACAAGGAATTTTTCTCTTCCAATAATTTATATCTTCTTTATGGATTTCTTTAGATGATAGCCATCTACAAGTGATTCAAGACGCAAATATATTAACAATATTTAACAAAAATATACAGTATATTACATAACAAGTAAAACAAATGGCTATTATAAGATGTATACAATGAATTGAACAAATATTGCTACTTACCTCATGTATTTTCCAAGATCATATATAACTTGCTTGACATTGTTGTCAAAGTTGTCTGGGAGAGATAGAGGTAGAACGTACAACAACAATTATAAAATGATCTTTTCATTATTTTTCCAAAAGTAGTAAACACAATACACTGATAAGTACATGCATTATACAAGTGTATATAATATACCATAATAATTACCTTAATGAAGGTATTCCAATCATGCATTTTCATCCCTGACCCAAATTCACCTTTCTTTTTTATTATATTGTTTATGTTCGCAACAAATCCTGTGGGAAATCAAATTTTCGTATGAATTCTTTTATAGCATTGCTTTGCTGCTCTGTTAATAACCAAGGAAGGGCACTTATATTAATTTGGTCTCCATCACTATTTAATTGAATGACATTTTTCATTGCATGATTGGCTTCCTGAATGTCACTACAAATTTTGACAATTTTTTCTTTGTCATGCATTCCATCCAATATTTTCCATAACATTTCTGTTATATTCTTTCGATATGCATTGTATCAAACAAATGCACAATTTGTAGCTGCTCATAGTAGGGCAACCTACTAAATTTCTGGGATAACTTTTCAGTCCCTGTGGAAGCCACCATTAATGCCTTGACGACCTTCATGAAGCATATAAGTTAAACAAATTAACAACGACAATCATTGTCAATTACAACATGAGTAAACACAACACAATATAAAAATATAAATTCAAAACATATCATATATGATAGATAAACAATTTGATCCGATGTATAACCTTGACGATTAATTCTATTATATTCCAACTTCCATAGGCGAGGTGTCATTCTTCGTGGTTTTGATGTAGTCTCCTCTTTCCCATTGAAAAGATGTTTTTCAGTAGTTCGATACTTATGATTTCTATGGAGGAAGTGCCTATACTCATCAAACACCTGCTTTCCTAAATTTGTTGAATGACAAGATTTCATCTTTGGACCACAAATTGGACATGCAAATTTTCCCTTTGTTTGAAGACCTACAAAATCATATATAATTGGATTAAATTATATGTCAATTTTTATAATTATATATAATGAATAGATTATTTTAAAAACATGCATGATATCTACTTCATCAAATTAAATATTGTTAAAGTGTAGTCAAATGTTATAACATACCACAAAAATGTGTTATCCCTGGGGCATCATGAATTGTCCATACAAGCATTACATGGAATTGAAATTGTCTTTGTCCTATTGGTCTAGAGACGTCATACATAGTGACGCCATTCCATAACTTTAGTAACTCGTTGATAAGAGGCTCGATATATACATTCATATCTTTAACTTGGTACTTACCTAGTTGAATGAACATAAACATTACATAATTATTATAACCATTTTACTGCAATATATATAAATTAATGTACATGACTATTGAATGAAAAAAATATAAGTCATTATGCAACAAATAAGACAAATGAGATGCTACTACGTTAAAGAAAATTGATGTAAACAAATACCTGGAACAATCATTGACAACATTATATGCTCCCTCTTTATTGACATCCATGGAGGAATGTTATTGTTGATAACAAAAATAGGCCACACCTGAGTAAATAGATCTCAGCTCTCCAAATGGATTGACACCGTCCGCTCCCAATGAAAGCATGAGATTACAAGGTTCTTCTTTAAAGTGTGGCCATTTTTCCTCCATGTCCCTAAATGTAGAACCATCCACGGCATTCGAAGAATGTCATCCACTTCTATTCTGTGCATGGTAATCCATAAATTGCGCTAAGCTTTCGCACCTAAATAATCGTTGCATACATGGAATAATGGGAATATAACGAAGAACCTTGCAAGGCACCCTTTTTGTTAGTTGATCTATTCGATATCTACTGATATGACATTCAGGCATTCTGTTGCAAATTCTGTTGTTTATGATATATAATATGATCATTGGAACATGCATCTATTGCTTGATACTCCATTCCGATATCTTTCATAATGGCACATAAATCTCGGTATGAGCGAGGTAAAATATTTGATGGTGGTAACAAAATTCACCAATCAATCTACAACAAAAAATAATTTGTTAATATAAAGAATATTAATGGTACATATTTCATCATTTATTTACTAGTGATGAACTAACAACAATTAAAATAGATGAAAAAAGATGACATATATGACATACCTTAACATCCGTGAGATTGCTATATTTGATAAAACATTCATAACCTTCAAGTTCAATAGCAACAATACAACAGAGAGAAGAATTGTTTGGGAGCCTTCATAAAGGGGCTCGCATGCCTTCTCAAGTATAGGTAAATCATGAACATCATCAAAGTCATCTCGATCATCATGATCAACTCTACCACTAAATGTTTCATGGATCAATGTATTTGTACCATAATCTTCAACTGTGTTTTCTGGTGCATGATCATCTTCTTCCATAGGATTATTAATTTCAACTTCGATATTCATAGCTCCACTTTCGTCCGATTACAAAACCACATTCTCCGGGCCGTGATAATCCATATCATCTACCCTAGGCCGCCCCACCTTTATAATAATGATAGAAACAAATAAACCATGATCATGATCAAGTGATTATATATATATATATAATGTTAAAACAATATAAACATTTACAAATTCAATTAATATAAACACATATAATAAACAACTTACCAATGGACGATAATCATGCCCCCTTCAACATGACCATGCTGCCTACAATGTTTCTCAACTATTGTGATTAAAATTCATCTCGTCTTTAAGCCCTTGCAATTATTGCAAGGACAATAACATTTCCCATCACCCTTTCTTTTCAATCTAGCCCACAATCTATCAAGTGTCTCTTCATTTTGTTCTAGACTGATATTATCTGACATGATTTTTCTTTACCAAGCTTGACTATTTAGATCTTCAAAAAATATAAAACTCACACTCCAATAATTTTTATTCATAAACAGGTAACAAAATCTAATAATTCGAATATTTTACACCAAAAAAATTTGGCATGCAACCACCCCTGCAAAAGAGAAGATAGTCTGAAGTTAATGACCCCAAAAATTTAAACACTTTAAAATGCTAATTCCAAAACTTATTAAATTATGATTTTACTATGATTTCCAACCATTAAGACTCCTAAAATTAGAATATTGAACTTGATCACAAACTTCCTACAATGATGGAGGTAGTGAGCTAGTAAGAGCAAGTGACCTATTCCTAAGGAGCAACAAGTTGGAATCATCATTGCTAATGTCAATACAGATTTATCCTTTTAGTTAAAGATGCAATGTGTCACTTCTTACGATGAGCTTATCCCTAGGGCCCTCGGCATTGAGAGAGCCCTAATCGCACAAGGAAGCACACACTAGTAGAATTTGGCAAATAAATGATTAGGTGACTAAAAATTTTAGTCACAACAACTAAAAATGACTAAATTATGCTCATTTTTGCAACTCGGCTATAAATGAGTAAATAAATTACTAGTTTGGTCGTTGATTAAAAATTATTTAGACACAAAAATAAAAATGACTAAATAGTTAGTCATTTATTTAGTCACAATCCATTTGAATAAATCATTTAAGGAATCAAGAATATAGCCCACCAAAATACTCTAAAACTTTAATAAACATACCCTATAACTTTTGTCAAAATCTTATTTTCAGGCGTAGCCCACCAGAATGGAGTTTTCATTTTAATAAACATACTCTAAAACTTTTGTCAAAACATTATTTTCAAGCATAGACCGCCAAAATGGAGAAGTGTTTCTGTAAAGAATGACAGAGAATGGTGAGGAGATGTGCATGAAAGGAGGCATAAGATTCATTGTTGCTTATCTCATTCCTGCTCTGCTCAACAAATCTTACATTGTTCCCGCTATATTTGTAATCTAGGTATTTACTTGACATATATTTGCATAATCTCAAATTCCTTTAGAGGCTTTTGAAGTATCAATGTATCCTATATAGGGTTTAGAATGATTTCTTTTAATTAAAAAAATAAATAAATGATGTATTTCACTGTAATTAAATAATGTGAAGATCTCCTAAATCTGCCCCAAGACACTATCCTCTTTGGCATTGTATTCATTACTCCAACTACTAGGGTTTTGCATGTGACATCTTTAATATCTTCATGACCATGGCTTTTAAATAGATCTCAGTATTTTCTTTAATCCTTTTCATGGTAACCCTTGAGTTCCATAATCCACCTTCAATCTCTTCTAAGAACGGTGTCTTAAGCTAGACTGCATAGTATGCATATAAAGGCAATCCTTCATACCTTCCATTGTTCCAAACCACCACTCACTTCCTTGCTTAAAATGTTGCCTCCATAAGCACAATAGCATGTTTTAAAATCATGGTTGCCAGTGATTGACCATTAAGGTCACCACTTTCATCAAGATACAATGAGATTTTTGTCTTCAAACTCAAGGCATTATGCAAGATAACATTGTGAATTGTTTGTTGTGTATGATTTGATTTTCTTGCACATTTACTGCTTTGCTAAATTCCTTTAAGATTGGGTATTGCACCCTTAGTTGCAATCTCAAATAGCTCACTCACTATCACTTGAAGATTCCTTTCATGAGCATGATTCTATAAAATCAAAATATGCCCTATAGACTGCCTACTTACTACAAGGGACTCATTGTTTCATGGTATTATAGTTCTTAAGATCCTTCAACCTTATTGGCACTACTTCATAGTCCACAAGGTATTATTCACTATTCTCCCATCTTTGATGAGTCTCAAAACATTGCTCAAACATGCAATCCACTACCTCCATTATACATTAATTGCTAGGAAGAAACATTGAACCTATGATTACCACTGTTACTTAATTTGGACAGTCATTCCCTAATTGCATTTGCCTTGTCTAACACTACCAAAAGCATTTGAAAAACCCTTAAGGTCAGCAAGGGGGTAAGGAAACTCACTATTAAAATCTCCACTTTACTATGCAAGGTTTGAGCTTTATTATCTCGTCACTTCTTAGCCTCTTTTTGACTATCACATCTCAAGTGACTATCATTCTTCTAACCGTAGATTGCATTTACAAATGTCACTAAGCTACATAGTGTGCTTGTTATTGGCTACAATCTTTAGATTGCAAGATTTTGTTATTAGCTACAATGTCTCAAACTTTCTAGTATTGCAACCTCACTAATCCACTATAGTTATTGTTTATGTTTCTACGGAGGCCTAGGGTTTGTACCCTAATCATGCTCTTACCAATGCTTCTGTTGGTATTAAAAAACAACCTTAAATCTTGGGTCAGAAAATTAGTTGTCTTGACAAAGTTGTGGTATGATCTTGGATTGTATCCTCGAGTGTGTGGGAAGCTTGTGTTTGGTCATTAAGGTATGTAAACCTGATTAGGGAAATGTATCTTGTATAGCATGGGTCTTTCTTTAATACTTTCCATAATGGTTATTATTAGATCACATTATTATAGTTTGCGGTAACCCAAGATTGCATTCAAGTATGTAACAAACTTGGTTTTTAGTTTAAGCTATACACTTTTAAGTAGCATTCATAAGGTTTAGAAAATCTTGATCACTCTCTAGAATAGCCCATTAAACATGGGTTGTGCTTGAATGCACTACATAATTGATATAACACAACCACTCTACATATCAACCAGAGTTATAGGATCTTTATTGCAGCAAGAGGTAATCACTCTTTGATCATGCTATAATTACATCCTAACCTGTTAAACTTGAGACAACCTGAATGCACCCAATGATGATTGACACCTACATTATACAACCTGAATTAACTGCATTATATGAGTGCCTCCATTTATATCACAACATAGCCACATTAAACTTGGGCCACACATGAATGCATCCTGTATTTGTTATAGCACAACTGTGCCACATGACCAATAGAGCTATGGATCACATAATTACAGTCACAAGAATCTGTTCCTTGGTTGTGATCTTATGGTGATTCCACACAACAAAATCTGGACATGAAATTCTCAAAACCCTAAACCTCTAAAAATGAAATCTGATGAGATGTTGCTTTAAAATATGATTTTCAAACCTGGAACTACAAATCTGACTTCACAACTGAATTCTGCAAAAAGACAATGACTACCCTCAACCTGGTGATATCTTCTTGAATTTTTTCTGATTTTTCCCAAGAAAATCATCCTTAGTTCTCCACAAACTATCTCAAGTAGAGCAAAACACTGTCGCAATAAATCAATGAACTCACTTTTCTTTATGTCGGCCACAATTTGATTTTTTTCTATTTTTCATGTTTGTCGAAATTTTGACCAAATCGATTGTCGAAATGTTGACGAACGTCGGGGATAACTTTCAAAAAAATGAAAATTACACATCAAATTTTACAAGCACCCGACGATACATCAAATTATACATATTTCGACGGACATTTTCATTGGATTTTGTATTGAATGAGTTAGTGCATGAAAAAGAATGGAAAGATATATTATTACTGGGAACTTGAATGATTTTCTTGTATTTTTCTTCCAAGCTCTTACAATAGTGAAATGGTTATGGGTTAGCATATATTGTAACTTCCTTGTCATTATAAGGAAATATTGAGCATTGATGGAATACAGAGGGGACATCTTGCATAACGTGAATCCAAGGGTGTCCCAAGAGAAGGTTGTAAGGTAGTTCAAGAGCTAGTAGTTGATAGGTTGTCTCTAGTATAGTTGGTCCCACTTGAACAAGGAGTCTAATAATACCTTCATAATTTCTATCATTATCATAATAAGATCTTATAGTAATACTTTTTCTTTTTGAGCAATAACATCCTCAGAATATCCTAATTGTTTTACCAATTTCAACGTACAAATTTTTAAGCCTACACCACCATCTATCAAGACTCTTTTTCTTATTCTTATGAACACAAAATTCAAGATATAATGCTTGGTTATGGAATGATTTTTTAGGGAGGTCTCTTTCAAAAAAGACAAGGTGATGTGTAGAGGCAATGTGCCCAACCATAGCCTGAAACTGATATGTGTTGATATCATTAGGTGCAAAATACTCAAGGAGAGCCTTCTCCAAAATCTCTTTATGTGTGGGGGATAGCTTGAGAAGATCAAGGATAGAGATTTGGGCTAGGGTTTTCTTCAATTGATCCACAATATTATAGTCATTTGAGGGTTTGATGGACACTTTCAACTAAAGCGAGTCTCCTTGGATGGTAACTTTCCCTCTTCATGTAGGAATGTTACACTTGAGATTCTTACCAAATATTGTTACAACATGAATGTTGTTATTAGTTTCATAGGTGTAAGAAGCTTTTCGGTAATCCTGTCCTTTACCCTTGTCATTTCCCTTAGAATGGTCGGGGATTGGATCCTTGTAAATACCCATGTTATTATTTCCAGAGGGTCTAGGATGACATTTGATATCAAAATCTCCTTTGTCTATCAAGTCTTGGATGGGACTCTTTAGCTTCATGCAATTGTTTGTCTTATGGCCCTTGATTCGGTGGAATTCACATTTATCATTTTCATTGTACCATGGGGGTTTAAATTTTGAATCTTCATAATTTGTTTGATCAGGCAGTTTGATGAGGTTTGTTTGAATTAGCTTACACATTACAACCTCCATGGGTTCCCCCAATGGTGTGTACTTCCATTTTGTTTGGTAGTTTTTCCTTGGTAGCCCTCTTTGAGGATTCTACATTTGATTGGTTTGTTGATTATTTCGAGGGTAAGTAAGTTGAGTGTTTAGCACATTTTTTGGGGGATTGTTAGGAGGTGGTTTTTTTTTTTGAACAAACTTAACATTTACCACTCCATCATTTGTAACATTTTTGTTCTTTTCCCAAATTTGAGGTTTTCATTGGAACCTAGTACTTGGTATTTGTTGTTGTAAAGTTTTATGACACCTTTTGCTATAAGTGCTCTATCAATAATCAAAACCCTTTTCAATGATTTCTTCAAAATTGTTAAGATGCAAATAGTTAATTGATAGCTTATATCAGTGTGAATATTTGAGATGAAGATTTCAACTAGTTTCTTTTCAGGAACCAACCATTTACTTTTACTAGCTTTACATCTCCATCTTTGCAAGTATGATGTAAAATAATCCCCTTGTTTTTGTTTTATTTTGTATAAATTAGGAACTATTATGTCTTGTTCAATGTTGTATAAAAAGCGGTTTATGAATTTATTTGATAGCTCATCAAAAGTTTTAATGCCAGGTGGTAAATTATGAGAGAACCATTCAATAGCCGCACCTCTGAGACTTCTTGGGAAAAGTCTCAATAAATAAGATTCATTGTTGGTGACCTCCATGCAAGCTACATAAAATTCTCATATGTGTTATATTGGGTCCCCTCTTTGTATTTGTCGAATTTTGGGATTTCAAAGTTCTTGGGAAAGGGGGTCATTGATATGGCACAATCAAAAGGATATGGACATATGTCTTGTAGTGTGTAGCTCTTCTTGGGTTTTCCAAGTTGTATATCCAATATTTGTTGGTTAAATCTTTGTATTTTCAATGTTAAGTCATCAGTAGGTGTGTTTGTTTGAGGATTAGGGATATTGTAGCCTTGCTATCCCACAATTTATTGTGAGTTATATTGTAGGTTTTGGGTACATGAAGGTCCTTGAGGCATGGTGTGTGTGTATGATAAGGGATTGGGTCCTTGTGTGTTGTATGGATACTGTTGTTGAGGAACACCTTGATGTTGAGGAACACTTTGTTTTCAAGGCACACCTTGTTGTCGAGGGGTACCTTGTTGTTGAGGGATTCCTTGTTGTTGGGGGACACCTTGTTATTGAGGAAAAAAGGTTTGATATTGAGGAATACCTTGTTGTTGAGGAACCCCTTGTTGTTGGGGGACACCTTGTTATTGATTGACTCCTTGTTGTCGATTTATGCAATAAACCCACAATACTAATGAAATGTGATTGCAAATAAGTTAATGAATTCAAACAAAAGTTAATCAAAATAATGACAAAATTAAATATAAAAATGAGAACAACCTTACCATCCCATTTCAAAGTAACCTACATCGTGTGATATGTTAGATTGATTCAACAAAAAAGCCTCCATGATAGTTGCAAAAGCTTGATGTAAGGTGTTGACCTAGATGCTGTGATAAATTCTCAATTGCTCAAGAATCAAAAGAAGATGGCTTCGCTTTGAAAATTCTAGGTTATGATTATGAAGGATGAAGGGTTTTGAGAGGTGCCAATTTGAGATCAAAGGCTAAGAAAAAATGAGACGAATTGATTGCCCAGTTAACTGATTGCAACTGGCTGCATGAGATATTGATTGAAGTGTTAAGAGAAGTGATTGATTAGAAGAGTGGGAAATCAATACCAATTGACTAAAAGAGAGTTTCAGTTAAGATTTGAGGGAATAATGCATGATATAATTAATTCAATAATTAATTATTAGAGGAACGCACAAGATAAGATTGAGATAGAAGATGAGTTTGCTTTTTGCATGATAAAATAATTAATTAATTAAGGAACGTGCAAGATAAAACTTAATAAATAAAAATGTTTATTTATTAATGGATGGCATCTTAGATAAATTAAGTCAAGATATTTCGAAGGGAATTAGGGTAATTATCTAATTCATGTATGGTGGAAAAGGTCAATTAAATAATTTAAGATAACTATTTAATATTAGAAGGGGGTTTGATATTTAATTAAATAATTAATCGCTAACTATTTAATTAAAATAGAAGAATAAGTTAAGTTAGCAACATAATTAAATAATTGATGTTTATTTAATTAATTAGGAGGAATGAGGTTAAATTAGTGATGAAATAGTGAATTAATTAAACAATCCAAGATTATTTAATTGATAGAGGAAAATAGGGTTAAATGATAGAAATGATATTAAAATGAGATTAATGATGCTAATAATGGAAAAATACAGTCTCAAAATATGTGATATGCGCTAGACATTTTGCATGTCTATAGATTTCAAATGTTAAGTAATCTAATCATAATAATTTCTTAACCAAAAACTAATTTCACAACTAACTTAAGACGTTTTTAAGTATTGATTTATGTCTTTTATTTTTATTTTGCATCTTGTAATATTCAAGCTGGCTTTAGTCTTATCTTCTCTTTTCATTATTTTTTTCAGGTTTGACTTATTTGAAATTTTATCAACACATATTTAATTGTATTTGATGTGCTTTGATGCCAACTTAATGGCAAAAACAAATAAAGTTGACAACATTTTTGATTTAAATACATATTATATTTTACTTTTAAGAAACAAATATTTCTAGTGTGTGAGGGTGAAGGCTCTCCATGACTCACAACCCTTTGGTTTGTGGCTCCATGGGGGTTGTGATCCCCATAAGATTCCCTTGCTAACCCATGGATGCCTTGTTGCAAGCTGAACCATAAGGTCGGCTAGGTTTATTATTATTAATTTTTTTAACATTTTCTTTATATTTGATAAATATTTAATAATCTTTAATATTAATTACATATAAATATAAATTATGTAAATATTAATGAAATTAAAATTATATGTATGTTTATATATAGAAACTAAAATTATATATATTTTCTTTTTAGAAATATTAATTAACTAAAACATATGTTAATTTTAGTTGATTAATATTAATTAATACACATATATAAATTTTAGTTAATTAATATTTATAAAAAAAATATATACACTTTTTAGAAATATTAATCAATTAAAATATATATATATGTATATAAATATTTACATATGTTTTTATAGACTGATTTCACTAAAAACACAATGTTTTTGGTATTATCTTATATCAAATTTTTCCTTGAAAATTTAATAAAAATAAAACAAGTTGAAGAATTTTTTTCCTTTTTATTTCAAGTATAGAGACTAATTGAACTATAATACCATGAATTCAATTTGTAGAATGTGGTAAAATTTTAATAAACATTTTGCTAATTTGAAAACTATTTAAAGGCTTTGAAATAAAATTTCTTCCCTTATTTGAGCATGATGCAATTTGAATTAAGTCATTTCTCAAGCCAATCCTTTTTTTTCACAAACTAGTTACATTAAATTTGTTGAGAGATCTAATTTTTTCTGGATTTAACTGTGTGGATTTTTTGATGCAAAAAATCCACACAATTAAATCCATAAAAATACCTCTCATCAAATATGGATTCTGGAAATCTAATGCCTCTAATTAAGTTTGCTTCCAATGTACCCTTTGATTTTTCATTAATTTAAGTAAAAAACCCTATATATATTCTTCATTCATTTGAAAGAACAAAACATTTGTTTAGTCCCTAAAAAATGAAACAATAATGAATGAATTGTACCTTTCTTCTACAAATTGACAAGGGAGATGTTTGTTTTTGTTTTTTATAAATAAGGGGCCCAAGCCGGGAAGATTGTATTAAAATTAAAAGTATAAGGATTTACAAGACTTGAAGCCTCAATAGAAGATAAAACAAGCAGAATCATGGCCACTGTTGACACTACAAATCAGTAACTAAATTCCCAAAAATGAAGATGCATCTGCCATTGTTGGAACTAGGGCTTGCTCAACATGGAGTTATCTGTTTAAGTATCATTCCATCAGCTCCCATATTTTCCAAAGCATCTGCCATTGTATTGCCTTCTCTATAAATATGGTTAACCATTACATTTTCAAACTTATCCATCAGGTTTATTGCTGAATCTAGTAAAGATTGTAATTTCCAGCTCAACACTTTCTTAGCTCTTATCGCATTTACCACAATAGCCAAATCCCCTTCAATTTCTACTTTTTCCAAGTTCAATTCTGTGCAAAGGGATAGCCCTGACACTAGAGCCTTAAATTCTGCCACGTTGTTTGTATCAATCTCCAATGGTTTTAAATATCTTGCAATAGTTTTTCCTTGCCAAGAGTCAATCACACCACCTGCACCTGATGGACCTGGATTCCCTCTGGACACTCCATCAAAATTCAATTTGAACCACCCAATATTTGGAGGTCTCCATTTACAACTTGCTCTATTTTGTTTGCTGACTTGACACCCTTTCCCAATAACTTGAGGACTTTTTAGACCAAACTAGTTCTTGAACATATTAGCCTGTATAAAATTTTGTTTTGTTGCTTTGGGCATGAACTCTTGAGTTCATTGTTTCCACAATGACAGCTTCAATCTTATTCATAAGCATTTCTATCTCCATGGATTTCCCTTCGAATACTCTCCTATTCCTCTCCTTCCATAGTTCCCATATCAAAATTGAAGGAGAAATGATCCAAAAATTTCCACACAAGCTGTCCCTAAAAAGAATTGGCCAAGATTTGAATAGTGTGAGTATATCATTTGGAAATGCTGATATCCAACCAACATACAAGGGAGTTGTTTGTTACTCACTATACATTATACACATTTTATGTAGCTCTTGATTGTTTTCAATTTCAAATATGCCACAAAACCCCTCTTTTATTTCAAAACCTTAGTGTGATGATCGTCAAGTTAAGCTTTCATCTCCACACATGGACTTGAAAATAGATTTTGACAAGAAGAAACACAATCATGGCCAATGAGCTCTCCATTCAATCATAGAGTTGTAACTTCAATCCACCCCTGAGCTAAGGTCACATAGCTCTTCTAGGGTACAAACAACTCTTATCAATTATATCCTTCAAAAAATAAACACCACATAACATTCACATTTCTATCCTTTTCACATTACACCAATTTAATTCACATACTTATTCCCACACCTTATACACACAAATGGTTATTTACATACAAAATTAAACAAGGTGGGTACTCATACCCAAGAAAAAGCACACATAATTCACAATAAAAGACATAAGGATTCACCATTTATTTTCACATAGATTTCACAAACATAGAAAAAATTCTAAACATTCTTTTACCCATCAAAACAAAGATCTAACAAAGGGTTTGGAACCTACCATGATAATTTCTATCCAGGTCAAAGAAGACTCACCAATCCCCCTCTTCCATATTTCTTTCCTCTACCCTTCTCTTCTTTCCTCCCACTCAAATTTTCCTCTACTAAATGAAAAACTAAAAGAGACTCAAGAACAATCTACAAGAAAAAATCCTCCTCTTTGCTCAAAGAGAAAGAATAAATAGAAGGGAAAAATAAATTACCTTCCTTAACCACTTAAAATACCCAACCAACTATAATTTTTACCACTTTTCAAAAGAAGGTAATAAAAGTGGGTTCTAAACTCAAATAAAGGTATTTTATAAGGTAAAATAACCACAAACCTATAAGTCTAACACCTAGGAAACTTTTAGAATGTAAAAATGAAATTTAAACCACATAAAGGACCTTAAAATCATAAAAAAAACATACTCAAGCTAATTCAACAAATAAATAAATAGACTTCCACACTTAGACATAATTGCATAACACATATAACACAATATTTCACAATATTGCCACAAACCTTATTATTCCATATGAGACAAGGTAGGTTATTACACCAAGAATAACATATGTGACCCCAACCATCATTGTAAAAAATCACCTATTTACTCAACGAAAATGCTAGTACAACACATGAATAATAATATCTGAAGCAACTACTATGAATTAAAATAGAATTTAAAATCAATTAAGAAATTAAATCTAACAACCATAATATTTTAATATATAATTCTCATCTACACACATAATCATTTAATGAAATCAATGATAGCTTCATCTAATCAATAATTAATATGTAAAATAATCATCTAGTAATAATCAAGATAGTCAAGGTGTCCATAGGAAAATAATAATAACCTCTATGCATTAGGAAATAAGTGTCATCCATAAAATTTTGAATATAATGTTCAACAATAACACATTAAAATATTCAATATGAGTCATGATATTAATAAGGAACATACAGAAAATCAAGAACACAAAAGGTGGGATCTCACATATATGAAATAAACTATCCTCCACAAAAATCCTAATAGTCCAATCATATAAAAAAAACATGCAAGATTCAACATGGATGGGGTCTCACATTCACTCCCAAGGATACTCAGACCTGCTTAGGATGCTTTCAAATTGAAAAGTCAAAATCAATTGTAAAAAAGTTAATTTTATCATTATTTATAGTCAAAGCAAGTAATACAACACATGTTATACCCTTATCTCTTTTAAACCACTCTTCATTCAAATCATCACAACTTGGGCTTGCGAACCCTAATTTTGTGTCGTCTGTTATGTTGGAATCCTCTTCCACCCTATTTTTTCTCCAATGCTTTTTGTCTCATTGTTATTTTTATAAATAACCTTACTGAAGGTATTTTCATCAAAACCTTAACAATAATATGATGTGGAAATATTGTCACCTTGTTTCTACATCCATAAAGCAATAAAAAATAGGGGGCATATGTCTACCCTCAAATTTCATTCTCCTTAATTTTTTTGGAAGAACACATTTTTTTATGTTTGTGAGATGATTTTAGATTTATAACAAGTTGGTTTTGTAGGATGCAAATCCTAATGTTGTGGTCTTACAAGTTACTATGTTATGGGATTCATTCTCTCACTTGGAAATTTTTTGCATCCTCTATAATATCATTTTGAGTAGCCTTTTTCATATGTTTTAATTTAATTTTATGTACTTTATCTTGCATATGTATGTAGTGTCATACAATTGCTAAAGTGGAGGCTAAATGTAGCATCATAAATTGTTCTCCTTAAGGGTGAAAGCATAATTTCATGCCTTATTTGGAATTTTCTTTGGTTTCCACTCCTTTAATGCATTTTACGACCACTCTCTAGCATTGAACTTACCTCCCAACTTAAGAGAACGTGAAAACTACCTTAAAGATTCTTCTTGATAACATTACACCTTATTAACTCTAACAAATACTTAAATTTTGGGTAGATTCTAAGTCAAGGGACCCTAAACTTGTGGTCCACACTTCAACAAGTGAAAAACACCTATACAAGGGTTTTTGGGCCCCCTTATTTGTTAGAATTGTGAAAAACATGAGCCACATGATCAAATATGAACAAAGACACCTTCCACACAAGAGAGCTCCAAAAAATAATATGCAATATACTCAAAAATAAAAAGCTATAGAATGAACCTCAAGATTCTTCAAGGAAAACAAGAGTCCTCAAAGGTTGAGAGTTCAAAGACCATAGTTCAAAGGTATGATAATGCAATGAGGATTGAGTGCTATGTATGAGCAACCCTAAATGATAAATGGATTAGATCGTGACAAGTGTCAACATCTCATGCAATGAGACATAATGATCTAATAATAGCTCTCTAGTTAACATAAAAAGAACTCCTATGTTTAGCTTTAGTGCATGAGAATAAATTAGAGTAATAATTAATTAAAGATTAATTAATTATTAGCTAATGCATGATTACTCTAACACCCCACCTTAATATGAACTTAGGGAGTAGCTAAAAACCCTAAAAAAGAGAATGTAGGATGGGTCCCAACAAATAAGGTCTAGTGAGGGACCCATGTACAAACAAAAGATCTCTCAAAATTGGAGAAAAGGAGAAAATTGCATGGGAATATCCAAAAGAGATAAAGGCGAATGAAGGAATGAAAAAGCCTTCAACTAAAACAATGTCCCAAAAAAGAGAGGAACATGCAAAACATCATAGAAGCATGAAGACGTTGTAGAAAACTGTCAAAAGATTACTAGTATAGTGTTGAAATGAATAACCTCTACAAACATGAATGCAAGAGTGTCCATATGGAAATTCTCCATCTCATAGAAATGCATGGGTAACCAACCACTCATGTAACATGAACTAGATATGTAGATCTCTCCAAAAAGTTAAACCAAGGAAGCATTAGCTACACTAATAGTAGAAACCCCCCCATATGTGGAAAGAAAGATCCAAGAAAAGTACATTGAACTTTGTGAAATCATGAAGTGCGTGTAGGATAATATTTGAACGTGCAATTGAAGACTACCAACAAATAAAAGGGTGTGCAAACTAAGGCACACACACATGAAGTATGAATCAATCGGATTCACTATTGTCATGGAAGGGACACTCACTTGACAAAGGTGTGATGGAAAGACACAGGAAAACATCAACCCCATGACACTTTATATTATAGTGCGAGTATAAAGGGCACAAAGAGATATGCGAAATCCCCAAAAAGATACACCAGAATGGCACTTTATCTCAATGCATCTATAAAAGAGAAAATACAAGAAAAAGATTACTACAATACCCAAATAGGATAGAATACTAGAAATATATGTAGAATGCACCAACATAAAAAAAAATAGTGGTGATACCTACACCAATAGAAAGTTGACAGAACCATCTTTTTGAGGATATCTCGTTCACCTGATTTTGATATCATACACCCAAGTTATGGCCAAAAGAAAAAAAAATATTTTAGGGCCAAAGAGGACTTGAAGGGGCCCTTGCCATGTAGTCATACCATTGACATCAACATGACATCGACAAAATATTCAAAATAATATTCTTTTTTCCAAAAAAATACTCGACCTCCAACAAGAAAAATTGGTGATGAAATATGCCAAAAAAGACTAGAATATTTTGAAAAGATGCCATTGGCCAAGAAAAATTTCTGGCCATTGGGAAAACCGGAGCTCACTAGAAAAGAGGTTGGAAAAGGTAGAGAGGTCGAACTTTGACTTTTTTGACATGAATTAAATTTTCAGATTTTACGGTAATTTATTCCATAAAATTCAAATTTAAATGAGTCAGCCTACACCTAAATTTATTCTATATATCCCTATTTAAACATGAAATATTATTGCAAAAGAAATACAATCATAATTACAATGAAGCTCTACCAAAATTATTATCCTATTTAACAAATTTATTAGTAGGTTTTTAGATTTATAAAGATTTATGCAATGATTGGAATTTGAATCCAATGGAAGAACAAGTTGGAAGCCAAGGTTTGTGGATCATCTTGACATCTCTCAAGCACCTAACAACTTAATTTTTAGCAAGTTCATATCTTCAAAATTTGATCAACTTGCTACCCTAAGTAAGTTATTTGGATATATTTGCTTCCCTTGAGTATTTGAATTTCTCTTGGATTGGATCTTGCATTTCCATGATTGTGTCATATAGGAATCTTCTTTAATGCACTTGAATAGGGTCTTTTTCAATTATCTTACATGTTATTACTCATTATAGCCTTAGGAACACTTAAGGTTTAGAGCACACACTTTTATCTATCATCAAATCAACTATCATGGAGGTAGAAATACCAAAATGTCGGTTTGAAAAAGGAAAACTCCTATATAGCCACCCCTCTCTTCTATTTTGTTGTGTTTTGTAGGTTCAGATGCGGAGATGATGAATCTCAGAATATGAAAGTGCAGAGTAGACCTATGACTTCTATATCTAGATCTAAGTTATCAAAAGCTCTCATTTTTAGATTGGGGCACCCAACACCCTAATCTGTCTATTTCAGGCTCTTCTTAATATAACAAGTTCCCCTTTTTCTGCTCTTTCTAGATTTGCAACTATTTCATCAAATTATAGTTTCATCTATGCAAATAATTCATACTTTCATATTAGAGCTTCACAATAATTAGGTTAATTAGATCAAATTCAATCAATCTCTTTTCTTTATGACAACAAAACTAAAACAAGGGTATATTACCTCTCCTTTGAGGTAGCTAGCCAATCCTAATACCCTTGTTGGTTTGATTTCTAATTTTAAGCCAATGAAGAATTGATCTAGGTTAATCTACTAGTTAGATCTAGGATCTACTTTTCCCCCTTAATAAGTTGAAGTTCAATTACAATTATGAGTAAGTTCTTGAATATTTGATGGATCTATTATTTATACTGGTGCATTTGTAATTTTTATATTGTAAATTAATTTATATATGTTTAGTGTAACAATATTTCGAGTTTGAATCAATTATGGGTGTTTATAAAAATGTTCATGGTTTGAAAATCTTTATTTGTTTGAAGATTGCACTAATTATGTGGCATTGTGAGTTTCATTGATTAAGAATAAATTGGCTTATCTATGGGAACTATCCATTTTAGGCACTCTATTATCATTGTGATTGTCGATAGGATTTTTAAACCCTTCCCCATCTCACCTATCTTTTAAAGTTTCTTTAAAATATCCAAATTAATTAGAAGAAGAATCAAATTCATTACCAAATAAGATGATAAGAATCATTTCCAGATCTCAAATCTAGAAAATACTTAGGTTTTTTAATTCTTTGTAGAGAATCGGTATAAAACCTCATTAGAATTTTGGCTCATATATGAAAGGCCCCTTGTTATAATCGAAACACAAATTGAACCACCAAGTTATCATCCAAGGTCAAGACTTGACTATAGAAACCTTGGGATAGTCATTTTTTGATTTGTTTGGATTTGATTCCTTTCAAGAGAGATATAAAGTACTTAGTATTTTATCTAAGGTGTGTGTAGAAACACCAACCAACATCACACTCTTCCAAATTTTTAATTTTTCAAAGACTTCATTTGTATGATGTTCAATTCTATATCAATATAATAGAATTTATACAAAATATAAAAAATGATTGCATGTTATCAAATTAAAATACAAAACATGAGAGTTATCCTTCTAAATATTTAAAAGATGAAAATAATAGTTGATATTATCAAATTCAATCTAAAAACATGCAATTTAATTATTATGCATCAAAAAAAAGTTGTTAGAACTATTAAATTGTTACTTTTTTTGTCAAAATCATGAAAAGTGTGTTTCTATGTTGGAGAACACATAGTATGTAGGGTAAAATAGAGCATGTGGGTCCATAATCATGAAATTCACATTCTTTTTTACCATTTTTAGAAATTTTATTCTCTAAAAATTTGAGTGCATTATAACATGCTAGTAGTATAACATGAGTATTCCATAATGCCCTCATGTTTTTTCTTTCTTTGTGTATTTTGATAAGGAGAGAGGGAGAGATTGGGATAGAAAGAGGGATAGATAGAGAGATAAATATAGTGGGAAATATATAAAGGGGAGAGCGAGGGAGAGGGAGAGGGAGAGGAATAAATATAGAGTTCTATGAAGAGAGTGACAGAGAGAGAGGGAGATATATCTAGAGATAGAGAGGGAGAGAGGAAGAGGGAGATAAATAGATAGAGATAGAGGGGGATAAAAATAAAGAGAGATAGGAAGGTATTAATAGAAGAGATAGAGAGGAAGATATAGAGTGGAAGAGATACAAATATTTAGAGGAAAATGGAGAGGGAGAGAGGGAGAGATATAGAGGGTGAGATAGATATAGAGGGATATATCTCTCCCCCTCTCTCCCTCTCTCTATTACTTATCTCTATCACCTTTCTCTCTCATTCTTTCTCCCTCTCCATCTCCCTATCTATATCTCCCTCCCTCTATCTATATCTCATTATATCTACCTCACTCTTATTCACTCCATCTCTCCTACTATATTTCTTCATCTTTCGTTTTATCTATTTATCTTTGTATCTATCTCTTTCTATCCAGATATCTCTCTATCTCTTTATCTCTTTATCTATCCCTATCCATCTCTATCTCTATATATCCCCCTCTATATATATATATCTCCCTCTCCATTTCCCACTCTCCCTCTCTACCATTTGAGATATCTCTCCCTCCTCTCTCTCTCTCTCTACATATCCACAAGTATAAATCTATCTCCCTATCTCCACCTCTAACTCTCTCTCTCACTCTCTCTATATCTCCCCCTCTCTATCTCCCCATCTCTATCTCTACCCCTCTCTATTTATCTCCCCATATATCTCTATCTCTAATTCTATATATATTGCATTTATATATGCCTTGGGTATTGTAAACCCAAAGTGAATTGCATGCCAATGCCAAAGATGTGTCTTTTGTAAATTTTAAACAAGTGAATAAATTGTGAGCATTTTTCCATCAGGTTTACACATCTTCCAATGATGAGCTAAAAAATGCTACAATAACATCGAAATCTCTCTTACCTTTCTAACTATGTAATTTTTTTTCTACATTTTAAATATGTTTAGGTTTTTGATCTAGTCACCAAATACTCTATTATTTATATTAAATATACTAAACCGACATAATTGAATGGTCTACACCCAAAAGAAAAATCAAAGAACCAATAACATGCCACTCATAAAGGTGACAATAACATGATCACACTAATGAACCTAAATGTGTTCTAACATGATCTATTGATCCATACCATGAGAATTTAAAGCCAATCATAACTTCCAATTTGCTTAGGCTCCAACAAAAATATTTTGTGAATGAGTTTGGACCTTACAATCTTGGAATCATCACTAATCCAATAGGTCATTATCTTATCTAATGTTCGCAATGTGAGTACAATCCCCTAACCAACCTTGTGATTAAAAAAATGAATCCAATCCTCTTTGAATTGAATACTTCTAATATAATTAGTGCATTGAACAAAAAGATGAATGCATTCTTAAAATTATAGACCCCTAAAATTAAGGAGAATTCCTAATTACAAAATATATTATTACGATTCTATATAGAAATAAACTATGAAATATTATTTATAGACACCAAATCTCTATACAACTATAGCTATTAGAAGCTATGAAGGGAAGAAACATAAATATTTTGGCCTTTCATTTTCTATTCGTATTAGAGATGAAAATATACTATTCAAGTAATGTTTATAAACAAAATAGTAGATGGCATATCTTTGTTGTACATGAAGATCCTTCGATGATCTTAAGGTAGTAGAATTTTTAAGGACTACATGTAGTCAGAGACCTAAGGTTATGGGAGATACATTTTCACTTTGTTCATAATAGATGTAATGCCATGTTTTAAAATAAATGATATTTTAGACTATTAGATGATTTAGTAATGGTGGAAAGGGGTTTTGCAAACAAGTTGTTAGTTATAAAATTTGTTTTCTTTTATAAAAATGTCTTCTACTCTTATTTGTGGATAGTATTGTTGTACACAATGATTGCAAAGATTGATGGTAGGGATATAATAAAGAATTAACAATTATGTTGGACAATGCTCTATTTTGAATACATGAAATTTTCATAGTCTACAAAGATGGTAATTTATTGCTTTTGGATTAAATCATGTGAGTGATTTTTTTGGGCCATTTGACTATGATAAATTGAATATGTTGCCCTCTTATATAAGATTGATAGCATTGCAATGCATGTACGGTGAAGATGATTGTAAGGACAAGAAGGATAATGTTATACAATGATATATAGGTATAGTGAATTTTAAATAATTATCTTAGCTCTTGAATGATATGACCTCATTAATAATGTACAATAACACATTATGCTTTGGTATCATGTAAAATTTTAAGTATTTTTTTGGTTCTTATAATTATAGTCCTTTTTATAAAACCATACAACCCATATTATAACCTCAAAGATCTAAAATGGTTCTCCTCATGTTAGTTGGACTATTTGAAAATGAAGAGAAAGAAAGGGAAAACAACATAATAACCCAAAATGATGGCAGTTAGCATTGTGATCAAAAGAAAAAGAAAATGAAATTGGAGTATTTCAAACAAGAACAATATTTATTCCATTTTGAGGGTCTACAATTTGCATGCATGTCTAGTAGAGGAGTTTCAAACCTTAATTTGAATAAGCATATAGGGTTCAAAATAAGGCAATAAGAAACAAGACAACTCACTAGGGAACAAATGAATTTGTGGCTCGACCCTCATTTCAATTATTACAAGTTTTTTGCACAAGCATTGGTGGTAGGAAAAGGAAATAAAATGTAAATTTTTTGAATGAAAGTTATAACTTTGTTTGTTCTTAGCACACCTACTTTATGTTTTAGTGTTACAATGCCATAACTAATCATTGACATATGTTTTAAAAAATTAATGAAGGGAGCATAAACATATCTAATGTCAAACAAACACGATTAATGGTTAAGAACAAATAAAAGGGTAGTGATGAAGAATGGAACAAAAATGTTGATGGAAGGTTAGGGATTCCCATTTTACCATATAAATATTCAAAGGTTGGAGTGTGCTAAATAGGGATGACCAAAATAAAGATTAAAGAAAATGTTGGAACTAATTTAATTATAAAAATGTGATACCGGCCCTAAAACTAAAAAAATTAAAAACAAATAGCAAAATTACAAACTACAAATAACAATGACAAAAATAACATTAATATTGGCTTTGTTTGGATTACATTAATGTCAAAGATTTCCAACGATGATAACTGATATCAAGAGACGCAACCTTACTTCAATCACATTCATCCCCTCTCAAAACTTTATATATGTTATCCAAACTGAGATTTGAAAAAACAACATACACACATTTAACTCTGTATACGTTAGAATATTGGAATCCAAGATGAAATCCAAACCAGAAGGCCAAAATGAATCCAAAGGCAAAATGCCTTATTTTCTGAAAATGATGAAACCTTACAAAAGAAGCAGTATCAGAAGCAGTATCTCTCAGCATGGCTGTATGTTTCATCTCAGAGAAAAGCAAAGAAAAGCTGAAACACCTGAGAAGGTAGAAAAGGAAAAGGATAATAGTCATGCACATCATCTATTCAAATATAAGCACAATTTCCTTAAAAAGTACCGTAAGAGAAAAGAAAAGAAGGGCAACTCCTCATTGCCCCTTCATCACATGGTGGTCACTAGTGAGTGTTCCAGTGACAGTGAGACTTATTATGATGCACTTGATTCATTTTATGAGGATGAAGTGGATAATTGCAATAACTCTGATGAACAAAGTCATACCAATGCCCTTGGCAACCCCAATCTCACCTCTTCTTCATGATCTATGTTTCCTAAGTTTGATGGAGCATACCACTTTTTCAAATGGAGCGTGGCACTTTTTCAAACAGTGAATGGTCGATCCTTCAAGACACTGATGATTCATTTTAGCTAAAGAAAGGATCTGTGGCTTTCCTTATATAATATTCACTTTCCAAATTATAGTAATCTTACTTTTAATGGGGGTTTAGTTTTATTTAGAGCTTAGTTTATCCTGTCTGATAATATGAAACTAAAGAAGAGGTGATCTTAGTTTTCAAAGGACAAAATTTAATGTACACAATAAAATTTATGGCTCCTTTCATCATCTTCTCTTACTTTCTCCAACTTTCTATTCTTAAATACATATTTAAGGGAGAGATTTACTTGTTTTAAATATATGGAAAACCATTTAGAATAGTTGTAAGAAAATAAATGTAATCTTGTGGACTTTATGTTAAAGTAATCACTAATAATAAAATAAATATTTGAAAATTAATGATAAATAATGATATTTAATTAAATTATTTATTATTGAATAATAAAATTAAATAGTTTGAAAAATTATAGAATGTGATAAATATTGTTAAGAATTTCAAGATAATATTTAAAATTTGAAATGAGTTTTCATTGATGTTGTTTTGTGTAGTAGTTGAAAAAGTGAAAATTCTATTTATTAGAAATGTGTGAAATTTGATGAGTATAATATTGTTAAGACATTTCATTAGATAAGTTATAAGCTAATGATAAATTGTGAGAATTTATTTTGTCAATTCTATTCTCTAATTTTAAAAAATTGTTAATATTTCATGGCCCCATTATGACCCATTAGTTATAAAATCTTATCTAAATAATAATTTTATTAAAATGTGTCTAATGGTCAATATTTTCTATTTTGGATCAATTACTTAAGTCAATGGGGTGATACAATACTTCTTTTACAATTTTTGGCCAAAACCTTATTATTTTTCTAATAAATATTCATTTAGGCACCTATTTTCTAAACATACATTTTCATATCCAAACTATTGTTTGTGACAGATTATTTTTTTCTTTTTTTTCAATTTTCTTTTTCCATCTTTTAAAATTATATAAACACCATTATGTATGCTACCATAGTTATCTTTTCTCGAGGCTATTTTCATCAAATTTATTCAACTATTTTCACTGTTTCATATGTATTTATTTTTTCCTTAATCAATTTGAATCAAACCTAGACAAAGACATACATAGCCCATTATACAACATACTTTTTTTTTGTATGTCGAATTCAATTTTTTTACTAGATTCATAAATACCTACTTCACATATTTTTAGAATTTTATTTTGATAATCTGCTATTTTTTCCACATGTACCGAGAGCTTGATTTTGGAGAAAAACTATGTTTAATCAAACTATAAAAACAAATACATAATAAAATCAAATATATTAAAATTATATTTGTTGGATATCTCGTTCTAAGGACTACCATCATCCGGTTAGGTTGTGAAGTCTCCTCCATTTTCATCCTCAACTCAAGCTTTGAAGGGAAAAGTTATGCAGAAATTTGGTGCAAGAGGATGAGAAGGGGGAAAAAGGGGGGTTTGAATAAATCTAGGTTCAAGTGAACCCCCCTTGGAGGTTCGCTAGAAATAGGGTTCAAATGAACCTAGGTTTGAGTGAACCCCCTCTTGTAGATTGTCTTCATTATAAAAAAATGCAAAAAAATGAGTCCCATCATTTAATATGGTTCGCTTGAACCAGGGTCCATTCAAACACCTTTTAGGTCCATTCGAACACCCTAGTTCATGTGAACCCCTAAAAAGCAATTTTTTTCTTTCATAGGAGTGTTTTTGCAATTTTCCTTCCTCACTGGAATTGTAAACCAGTTTTGTGGGTTTACCCATTGAAAACCCAAAAACTTGAATAAGTCTTATAAAATTTGGGGCATCAAAGTTTCACTGATATACTTACCTTCATTTCTAACTTATCAGTCCCAACTCCCCACCTGCAAGGCTTATAAAAATAACCCAAGTGTTGCTTGTCTTGTCTCATTAGGCCATTAATGGCTCTATTTCTTTCTTGCATCTCTAGCATTATTTTCTTCACCTTTTTGACATTGATCCATAATAATGATGTCATGTTGACATCATCATTATTTTCTCCATCCCTTTACCCTTTAGAATATCATGATGATATCATCATCCTCAATGACATCATGTTGATGTTATCATCCCCATCAATATTCTAGAATTCTCCTCCTATCATGTCTTCCCATCTTCATTTTATGGCCTAGCTCCTCAATGCTAGCCACTTGAAATTTTTCTGTGTTTAGATATAGAGGGTTTCCTTATCCATCTACAAAGTTAGGTCCACTTCCTCCTAGTATCCTTGTTCCTAAAAACTCGATAAAACCCCTTTTTTAGGTTTTATTTTTGAGTTTTGAGGTTTCACATCCCTTCTCACCTCCCCTTATGTTGGGACTCAAATTTGTAATCACCCCTTTTTCCTAAGCCCCTTCCCTTTTTGTGCCTTAATCAGTTACCAAAGTTTGTAACAGATCTAAGAAATCAATCATTGGTGGTATTTTGTCAAAAAAAATTAGAATATTTGGGTAGAGCATGAAAAATTAAGTATAGTTTCCTTTTGAAGTAATAAAAATTGACTAGGTGTTGGCTTTATATAAACCAATCATTTATCTAAAATTTCCCTTTTACCTATTCATTCCTAAAAATGTCAAGCAACAACCTTATGGGAAACTCAGTTAATGGGGGAACCAATTGCGCTAAACTGACTGACCTTCAAGTTTTTTAAAGAAGCTGAATCCTTCTGTATTTGGGGGTTTCGAATGGGAAAAGGAAGCAGATATATAAAATAAAGATATAACCTAAGGCGATACACCAAGATGTAGGTGTGGGTATGGTAAATCTTCCTTTTAGATGGGATTTAAGGGCTCATTCAACAATCTGCATGTCCAAAAATAATAGATAACATAGATGAAAAGCCTAAGAAGTTTATCAAATAATATAAAATAACTTCCATACACGTTTACTGAAAAGAAGAGTCCAAGACATGGTCTGAATCAACAAAATTATATTTAAATTATAGAAGTTTTGTAAATAAAATACTCAGTACAATAACACAGTATAATGACTTGTCAACTAGCTAAGAAATAGAAAGGCCGAAAAATAATGGCACAATCTGTGAATCTTAAAACAATAATCTAAAAAAATACGAAACCAATTTTTTTGTATATTCCCCAAACTCATAACCCCTTTTTGGAGAGATGAAGCAATATATATAGAGAAGCATCCCACCACCTGGGAGCCAATAACTGAAAATATTCCATGGCACGAGCAATGATTTCCCATGGCCATTGTAATAGAAAAGATTTTGAAACACAAAATGAAGTCACCTTCGAACTAGATGCATCCCCCTACGAATGATGACTGTGGTACCAATGTGGAAGTAGAAAAATTCTCGTGCGCACACATGTCGCTCATCCATAGAGTTGGTTAGGACATGTGGCGACAGGGAAAGGCTCATCATTCATTCCTCCAGGCTTCATTGCGATGAAACTCCCCATGGAGAAGACACATGGAGAGGTCTTCGTCTAGAGCGTTGACTGTAGGGTCTACCAAAAAGTGCACACGAAATGATGCTACGTGGCATGCGGGCGAAGCTCGGTAGAGAAGCGAAGGGGAGCAGGCTCTCAAAGGCCCGTGTTGTTGACACGTGGAGACATGATGGGGCTCGATAGAGCAACAAGGGAAGAAATCTTTGCAAGGAGTGCATGGTGGAAATGTGGAGGCAGCAGGTGAAGCTCTTCAAAAGGGGCCCTGAGATATATAAGCAGATGAGGTGTGGGCCAAGGCTAAGCACAAAAAATTTATTAACCCAAAGGGAGCTCAAGGGACTTTCAATCCACAACTTTTGGTGACTACCAAGGTCATTTTTCCTGTAGAATGGGAACCCAAATTTTTTGGTTTGAGGACCAAAGACTTATTCATTGGGCAATGGAGTTAGAGCTTTGAGATCATGGTCTGCAAAGGAAACCAATTGGCCTCAGATGGTATCGATATGGTGCGTAGATTCTCTTGCACCTCATGTAGATCAATCACTTCTTTGAAGGGAATATTCATGGATATCCCGGTCCCAAACTCAAGCTGAAAGAGGAGTTGCACTATCTGATGGGTGATGCCTTCAATGTCCTCAACAGTAGGGGGTTGATCAAAATTCTAAAAGGTAGATAAATCCAACTGCTTCTCCTCAATTGTTGTTGTGATATTCTCTACTATAGCCATTGAATCATCAGAGAGAAATGGAGAGGGAAAGCCCATTTGAGTCAATTGGCAGAACTTCATCCATATATTGTTCAAAGTTTGACCCAGTGTTTCAGAGCAATTTATGGCATGAAGGATGGCTGCATGGCAACAAATGAATTCTTTTGCCCTGTTGGCAGTTGACCTCTGGTCCTCAATCCTTGCGTTTACTAGGTCTTCATTCGCCACTGTATATAGCTTGTCTAGTAACTTCTCCGCCTTAGGAACCTTCGCTGCAATGAAATGTGGGAACTGTTCAATTGTTCCATGAACCTCTCTACTCAAATATTCCGCTTCTACCATGAATTGAAGTGTCGACTGAAGAGTCAGACAAAAAGTCTTGACTTTTTCCCAATAGGTTTCTAGGCTATTGACAGGAGATCTGACTGAGTAGCAAGGGGCTAGGGAGGATTCTTCAAAGCATTAATTTCCATCTCTTTCGACCTAACATCATGCATTAGCTCCTTAATTCTTTTGTCTGCAACAGAGAGTCATCCCTGCAGAGTCCCTAACTCGGCAAGAAATTGTTCCTCAACTTGACTTCTGGTTGTGGATTCCTTTTCCAGGGAAAGCTTTACTTCCTAGATCTCCCTTTCAAATTAAGCTTGTTTTCCCTAGAACTCCTGATCCTTTTGTTGCATTTGCTACTCCAATTGAATTTGCTATTGCCGAAGCTCTTCGGTCTTCTGTTGCATTTTTCCCTCCACCTGAGCTAGCTGGTCTTGTAATTCCTATTTTTTTTGCTGCAATTCAATGACCAAGTTGGGATCCATGGATTGGAACTTTGCAATTTCCAACCAGAGTTTGGCACTTTTTGCGTGTGCTTGTTGAGATATTCATGTAATTTCAGCTTCCCTTTCCTTTTCTTTCTTTAGTAGGACCTCCATTCTTTCCTTGAAATTCTTGAGCTCCTCTTCCTTCTTCTTCAATTTGCAACTATGCTTGAGGAAGTCAATAGTCACCACTTGCTGGGTTTCCTCCATCAGCTCAACTTTTTCCTGTGGCTAGGCTATGTGCAAATCAATCCCTACAGTATGAATCATATAGTCCTCAGGTCGCATCTTGCCTCATAGTTTGATGGTGTTTGGATGCATGGTTGTGAAATGCAACGAATACTGAACTTCATTGAAAAGGGTCTGCATGCATGGATCAGACAACTTTGCAACATCTTTGTCTTTTCTCTTGACCTTGAGAGCTCATGCTACTTTTTTTTTGTCACCCTCCAACATAAATTTTAATATTGATTTAATCAACTCACCAGCAAAGGGCACACCGGGAGGAAGATAAAAAGGCAAAGAGAGAGTAGTGGTCCCGACTAATGTCTTTTTCGACAGAGAGACCGTTAATGGGGAGAATGGGGGAATGTTATACCAAGGCCTAGTTAGGGAAGCGATGGAAGGACTCATGGGGAGTGGTGGTTGTAGCGGAGATGTAGTGGATTCCATCTATTGGGCAAGCTAAGTTGGAGCTGACGTAGTGGGAGTAAAAGGGGTAGTAATGGTGGATCCAAACTGAGCTGCGACAAAAGGTGGGATAGACCACGAGGGAATAAAAGTTGCATGTCTGATTTGGGAGAATTGAGAGAAACCTCTCGCGACCATGGAAGCAGAAGCAAAAAAGAAAGGATGACACTCAAAGTAATAGGAGGCATAGATACAAAAAAGGTTATAGGAGTAACCAAAGATCGTGTAGTGAGAAAAGGGGGAGAGAAAGATACCTGAGGCGTGGAGGACTCTGATCCTTGGCTCGTTGCAGGTTCCTGTGAGCCTTCTCCAGATTTGCATTTGTGTGTGGCCTCTTATCGTGTGGGGAATTTCCCACCTTTATGACCTTCAAAGGTTGTTGGGATACCCTGGGTTTTTCACAGTCCATGTGCATGGTAGTGAGGCATCCGACCATGATGCAGTCACCCGCACTCTCAGTGAAGTCTTGCCAGACTGCTCTATCATTTTTCTAGTTTTCTACGCTTGAGCCTTTTTCACCTCCTTCCCCTTCTTTATATGACTTAGCTTCCTCTTGGTCTATATCCAAATCATCACTTGTGTCAGTATCTTCATTCCCTTTGTTCCATAAAGTATCAAATCTTTCATCCTTGTCTACCTCTTAGAATGACGCATCAAGGCATTTGGTCACCTGGCGATAAATCTAGAAGTCTACAATTTTTTCCTGACTCCACTGCCAATGCTTGACCAATTCATTGTGAAGGGTGACCCCCATTTGGCGCTTCTCATTAGGATTTTCCAAAGGAAACTAGAAAGAGAGCCATGGTGACCTCCTATCTTCAATAGGAATATAGGCTAGGTCCACAAATAGGTCATCCTATTCTGACTGTGGATTTCGTTGAGCTTCCCAGTAAGTCTAGGAGTTGTGAGTCACCTTAACATTCAGGTATGCTAAGTCATTTTTGGGGTTATATTGCCACTTTTCATAAATTAATACCAGCCCCAAATGAGTTAGCTTTGCTTCTAGCAGACCATGCATCTACTTCTTTGCCATTATCACCATTTTGAAACTCAAAGGGTAGAAGAAAAAACCTTTCTTATTTTCCCCCTACAAAAATTCTTGTTGATAATCGACAATTTCCGAAACACCTCGAGGGCCAACACCCTATTTGTAATGCATGCCAGGAGTTGTAATGGCTCCTCGATAAAGCCATGGAACCTAAAAAATGTGAAATCCTCCCCAAGAAACCAATCATAAGGACAAAAATTATGCATCGACTCTGTTTGATTAGTGGAAAGCCAATAAAACTTTCCATCTTCACTAAAATCTTGCAAAATTAGAGTCAAGAAGCACTCCAAAAATGTATAGTATTCATAAGTTGCAGAAAGGAGGGGAGTCCACATAGAAACTGGCCTTCTTACTCCATGTTCATCAAAAATAGCCAATCCCGTACGTTTTCTAAAGAAGTTAGGGTTTTGGTGCAAAAACATATGAGCAAGGAGAGAAGAAAACCTAAATTTATGTTATGTGCTATATTCTTTGAAATGTCTTAGCATTTCCCAGACGATGACTTCTGCGAAGTCATACTAGAATAAATAATGTTGTTTCCTCAAATGAAAACCTAGATCTAGTTGAAACTCTTCTATGTACTTGTTGTCGTCCATGCCGAAAACAAAAGCCATCATAGAGAAGGCCTCCTACAAGTCTGAGCTAAAAGTGCTGTACACAACCGAAATCTATGGAAGCTATATAAAATATTCTCTAGGCCTTTTGGTTTCTTCATTATAGAAGTCCAGAGCGAGATCTCTAGTTCTCTAGAACTCTTCTGCTTTCTCTGGAGTGAACGTCTCCATCTTTTCTGCTCTAGATCCTTTCTCAGTGGGGATGCATAACATATCCCTTATAGCCTCCATGTTGATCACAATTCTCAGTTCCTGGCCTTCAAAGGCATCGGTATCTGGGTTAAAATGTTGCATGCATTCATGGACTAGTTCCAGGCAGTAATGCACAAAAGGAACCATATACTATGGGAGACCACTGAACCATAACTTGTTTTCCAAAGACTGTTAGCTAGTGGACTGTTTCATTCTCTCACAGGTTGCTTCCCTAAGACTCTTAGGGTTGGTTTTAAGGATAGGGTCATGAATGTTATCCCATTCCTCCATTATCAGGGTTTGGTCCCTGTGAGCTTTCTGGTCCATGGTTCACGTGTGGACCCAATTCAACTTCTCTGGTATCCCAAGCGAAGCATAAGAAATATTATCAGAAATACTGGTCAATGGTGCCACACCCATGATGTCAGATAAGCTTTGGTTGCTTCTCCTTGTGCTTCCATCTAAAGATTCTAGGCCATTTCAGGAATTTGTGGAACTTAGCAATGTTCAAACTCTCTACAATTCACTTGGGTTCTTCAGCGAATTCTGTACTTAAAGCTCTTAGCGATGAATAGTGTACTCATAAATATTTTCACAATGATGTTCTTTCACATGCAACATTTAGCCCTCTCTTCGACTTATATTTGTAGACAACGGTTTCCCTTTTGCAACAAATTCAACATGTATCGCCAACTCTCTTGTTCATGCAAAATGATTTTTTTTCCTTTTCGAAAAGACATCAATTCATAATGGTGATTAGTCATTATGTCCTACGATGTGATTTCTAGGGAAATTGAGCCAACGAATGAAGGCATACAAAACCTTTCACATGCTTTGCAATTAATAACCTACAAAGAATGATTAGGCCCGAAGTGTAATGAGTACTCAAAAAGATTTGAGTTCATCCTTGGAGAAATAAAAATTCGCACAACATGACTCATTAGACACCAGATTCATTATAAATTTCAAAGATTTAAGCCTGAGACGAGTTTGATACGGGCCTTCTATGGATTTTCTTAGCACTCTAGGCCAATTGGGAAGTGAACTAGGATTAAATGGTGATGCCCTAAGTTTCAAACCCTATACATCCGCCATTAGCGCATATATATAAGCTCAAAATTTAAACATTTCAATTGCTTATTCTTGACTAGGGGAAAATAATGGTTCTCAAGCAAGATACATCAAAATACAAATAAACAAAGGACCTCAAAAAATCACTTGGAAAATGATAAATAAAGCAATGTTGGGCAGCCCTAACCATGAAATGATCAAATACTCAAGAATTCGAACACCAATAAACTTTATAACACCAAAGCCTTATCCATAATCATCAATCAAAAGCAAGGCAATCGAAAACATACCATTATGAAGTGGAAATCGATCTCAGAATCAACAAATGCGAAATTAATGGTGTCCACAAAGAACAGCGACAGGAATGCACCAAAAATCGCCACTTAAATCAAACAATTTACCAGCTCAGCGCCCCAAAATCAAATCAAACACTCGCAAGAATGCACTTCGTAGCTCAATTGATGGAAAACAATAAGCATAATGGCATAAAAGACCTCAAAGATCGATTAAATACATCATTCAAAGCTCGTATGAAAACATTTAATGCAGCCGACAAGATAGCCAGGAAAATCTGGGAACCCAACAACAAGACAGAATATGGAAAAATCAGGCCCACACAGAATTCTGCGTAGATTGAAAATCTTCGAATCCACAGTGCACAGTTGGAGTCCGAGCAGGATCCGACAAAATCCGGCCGGGGTGGAAAGTCCCAAACTTCAGTGAAAACCCGAACTTAGCTCAAAATTAAAGATCTTCAATGAATAACCTAGGGAAATCACTTAGGCAATCAGAATAAACATTTAAGCACATGCCAAAGATAAAACCTCAAAATGAAAGGGCTAGGACACCAAAACCAAAGCAAAAGAGGGTCCTTTCTTTTAGTGGGGCGTGTGTGCGAAAATTGCACAACAATAGGGAACGGAAATAAAATGTAATATTTTTGAATGAAAGTTATAACTTAGTTTATTCTTAGCACATGTACTTTATGTTTTAGTGTTACAATGTCATAACTAATAATTGACATATGTTTTAAAAAATTAATGAAGGGAGCATAACATGGTTAATTTCAAACAATGATGATTAATGGTTAAGAACAAATAAAAAGGGAGTGACTAAGAATGGAACAAAAATGTTGATTCAAGGTCAAGGATTCCTGTTTTACCATATAAATATTCAAAGGTTGGAGTGTGCTAAATAAGGATGACCAAAATAAAGATAAAAGAAAATGTTGGAACTAATTTAATTATAAAAATGTGATACCAACCCTAAAACTAAGAAAATTAAAAATAAATAGCAAAAGTTACAAACTGCAAATAACAATGATAAAAAATAACATTAATATTGGCTTTGTTTGGATTACATTAATGTCAAAGATTACCAACGATGATAACTGATATCAAGAGACACAACCTTAGTTCAACCACATTCATCCCCTCTCAAAACATTATATATGTTTTCCCAAGCTGATATTTGGAAACACAACACACATATTTAACTCTATATACGTTGGAATATTGGAATCCAAGATGAAATCCAAACTAGAAGGCCAAAATGAATCCAAAGGTAAAATGCCTTATTTTCTGAAAATGATGAAACCTTGCAAAAGAAGCAGTATCAAAAGCAGTATCTCTCAGCATGGTTGCATGTTTCATCTCAGAGAAAAGAAAAGAAAAGCTTAAACACCTAAGAAGGCAGTAAACGAAAAAGATAATAATCATGCACATCATCTATTCAAATATAAGCACAATTTCCTTAAAAAGTACCGTAAGAGAAAAGAAAAGAAGGGTGATTCCTCATTGCCCCTTCATTACATGGTGATCACTAGTGAGTGTTCCAGTGACAGTGAGACTTATTATGATGCACTTGATTCATTTTATGAGGATGAAGTGGATACCCACGTGGATAATTGCAATAACTATGATGAACAAAGTCATACCAATGCCCTTGGCAACCCCAATCTCACCTCTTCTTCATGATCTATGTTTCCTAAGTTTGATGGAGCGTACCACTTTTTCAAACATAGTGAATGGTGGATCCTTCAAGACACTGATGATTCATTTTAGCTAAAGAAAGGATCTATGGGTTTCCTTATATAATACTCATTTGCCAAATTATAGTAATCTTAGTTTTAATGGAGGTTTATTTTTATATAGAGCTTAGTTTATCCTGTTGATAATGTGAAACCAATGAAAAACTAATGAAGAGGTGAAATTTAATGTACACAATAAAATTTATGCTCCTTTCATCATCTTTTCTTACTTTCTCCTGCTTTTTGTTCATAAATACATATTTAAGGGGGATTTTTTCTTCTCTTAGTAGTTGTAATCATCTATTATTAATAATAAAATAAAAATTTGAAAATTTAATGATAAATAGTGATATTTATTATTAATGTTGATCTTTATTATGTTAGGATTTTTAATTGATTCACCTTTTTAATAGAAAATTAAGATTAGTTAGTTGAAAAACTGAAAATTCTATTTAATAGAGATGCGAAGAAAAGATAGTACAATATTGTTAAGAATTTTAAGATAATATTTAAAATCTAGTCTTTGTCAATATAAAAATGAGTTTCTTTGTTTATCATTAAATATTTCATCACTTGTGATAATTTTGTTAGGGTGAATGTGAATTTTCCCATAGTGAATGCATTCTTTTTGAGGGGAATGTTAAGTTTACTACATACATAATAAATAATCCACCATTCTCTCATTTATAGGTACTTTAGATGTTAGCAAAATAAATAAAATCCTCTAGAGACATTCTAGTCCATTTATTACACCTCATAACATAAATTTATAACTATCATGTATTGTGTATCATTTGATTTGGTGATGATTACTATCCCAAGTTTTGAGTCCTAATTAGTGAAATCCATCATGACCCCAATGCACAAACATGCCATTGACCAGCTAAATATAGTGATGTGTAAGAGATTTTTAAGTTTGATTATTGCTTTATGATGGAGTTCATTAGGAGTTACAATTGGATCCATTGGTCATAGGGATAAATTTGGTCAATTAAGAGTTATACTCTATATTGAAAAGACTTTATTTTAGAGCATTAGGCAATAATATGAATGTAGATCAATTATAATTTCTCGTTTGACTTATGATTTTAAAAAATTATTAAAATTTCATGGCCCCATTATGACCCATTAGTTATAACGAATCTAAGATATCTAAATGAGGAATTTATTAAAAATGTGTCTAATGGTCACATGAGTATCCCCTTTCTATTTTGGATCAATTACTTAAGTCAATGGGGTGATCCCACAATACTGGTTTACAATTTTTGGCCAAACTGGACACTAAACTGAATTTTTCTAATTAAATATTCACTTTCAGGCACCTATAGCGGCTAAAACATGGCGAATTTGAAGATGATACAAACTAGTGATTTGTGAAATTTTGTCTATAGATTCTAAATATATTTTTTTCAATTTTTTTGGAATCAGATTACATTTATTTTTCCATCTACTTGGAAAACTAGTTTTTATCAGTAAACACCATTTTGAAGGAGTGATGCTCACCGTATACAACATAAATTTTTTTCTATGAAGGATAAAATTCAATTTTTTTCGAATTTAGATTTGTAACTATGATACCTAACCAGTTCATTTGGCTTCATAGTGTTTTATTGAATATTTTTTCCTTAATAAAGTTTTGAAGTCAAACCAATTACAATTTAGACATACACAGACCGTATACAACATAAAAAAAAATTATGTATCGAAATTCAATTTTTTTTTACTAGATCAAGGACATAAATACCTAGCCTGCACATATTTTTAGAATTTTATTTTGATAATCTGCTATTTTTCCACATGTGCAGAACAAAGAGCTTGATTTTTGGAGAAACAACTATGTTTAATCAAACTAAAAAAATAAGTACATAATAAAAAAAAAAACATATTAAAATTATATTTGATGGATATCTCATTTCGAGGACTACTATCATCCAATTGGGTTTGTGAAGTCTCCTCCATTTTCATCCTCAACTCAAGCTTTGAAGGGAAAAGTTATGCAGAAATTTGGTGCAAGAGGATGAGAAGGGGGAAAAAGGGGGGTTTGAATAAATCTAGGTTCAAGTGAACCCCCCTTGGAGGTTCGCTAGAAATAGGGTTCAAATGAACCTAGGTTTGAGTGAACCCCCTCTTGTAGATTGTCTTCATTATAAAAAAATGCAAAAAAATGAGTCCCATCATTTAATATGGTTCGCTTGAACCAGGGTCCATTCAAACACCTTTTAGGTCCATTCGAACACCCTAGTTCATGTGAACCCCTAAAAAGCAATTTTTTTCTTTCATAGGAGTGTTTTTGCAATTTTCCTTCCTCACTGGAATTGTAAACCAGTTTTGTGGGTTTACCCATTGAAAACCCAAAAACTTGAATAAGTCTTATAAAATTTGGGGCATCAAAGTTTCACTGATATACTTACCTTCATTTCTAACTTATCAGTCCCAACTCCCCACCTGCAAGGCTTATAAAAATAACCCAAGTGTTGCTTGTCTTGTCTCATTAGGCCATTAATGGCTCTATTTCTTTCTTGCATCTCTAGCATTATTTTCTTCACCTTTTTGACATTGATCCATAATAATGATGTCATGTTGACATCATCATTATTTTCTCCATCCCTTTACCCTTTAGAATATCATGATGATATCATCATCCTCAATGACATCATGTTGATGTTATCATCCCCATCAATATTCTAGAATTCTCCTCCTATCATGTCTTCCCATCTTCATTTTATGGCCTAGCTCCTTGTTCCTAAAAACTCGATAAAACCCCTTTTTTAGGTTTTATTTTTGAGTTTTGAGGTTTCACATCCCTTCTCACCTCCCCTTATGTTGGGACTCAAATTTGTAATCACCCCTTTTTCCTAAGCCCCTTCCCTTTTTGTGCCTTAATCAGTTACCAAAGTTTGTAACAGATCTAAGAAATCAATCATTGGTGGTATTTTGTCAAAAAAAATTAGAATATTTGGGTAGAGCATGAAAAATTAAGTATAGTTTCCTTTTGAAGTAATAAAAATTGACTAGGTGTTGGCTTTATATAAACCAATCATTTATCTAAAATTTCCCTTTTACCTATTCATTCCTAAAAATGTCAAGCAACAACCTTATGGGAAACTCAGTTAATGGGGGAACCAATTGCGCTAAACTGACTGACCTTCAAGTTTTTTAAAGAAGCTGAATCCTTCTGTATTTGGGGGTTTCGAATGGGAAAAGGAAGCAGATATATAAAATAAAGATATAACCTAAGGCGATACACCAAGATGTAGGTGTGGGTATGGTAAATCTTCCTTTTAGATGGGATTTAAGGGCTCATTCAACAATCTGCATGTCCAAAAATAATAGATAACATAGATGAAAAGCCTAAGAAGTTTATCAAATAATATAAAATAACTTCCATACACGTTTACTGAAAAGAAGAGTCCAAGACATGGTCTGAATCAACAAAATTATATTTAAATTATAGAAGTTTTGTAAATAAAATACTCAGTACAATAACACAGTATAATGACTTGTCAACTAGCTAAGAAATAGAAAGGCCGAAAAATAATGGCACAATCTGTGAATCTTAAAACAATAATCTAAAAAAATACGAAGGCCTGGTATCTTTCCACAATTTTTTTGTATATTCCCCAAACTCATAACCCCTTTTTGGAGAGATGAAGCAATATATATAGAGAAGCATCCCACCACCTGGGAGCCAATAACTGAAAATATTCCATGGCACGAGCAATGATTTCCCATGGCCATTGTAATAGAAAAGATTTTGAAACACAAAATGAAGTCACCTTCGAACTAGATGCATCCCCCTACGAATGATGACTGTGGTACCAATGTGGAAGTAGAAAAATTCTCGTGCGCACACATGTCGCTCATCCATAGAGTTGGTTAGGACATGTGGCGACAGGGAAAGGCTCATCATTCATTCCTCCAGGCTTCATTGCGATGAAACTCCCCATGGAGAAGACACATGGAGAGGTCTTCGTCTAGAGCGTTGACTGTAGGGTCTACCAAAAAGTGCACACGAAATGATGCTACGTGGCATGCGGGCGAAGCTCGGTAGAGAAGCGAAGGGGAGCAGGCTCTCAAAGGCCCGTGTTGTTGACACGTGGAGACATGATGGGGCTCGATAGAGCAACAAGGGAAGAAATCTTTGCAAGGAGTGCATGGTGGAAATGTGGAGGCAGCAGGTGAAGCTCTTCAAAAGGGGCCCTGAGATATATAAGCAGATGAGGTGTGGGCCAAGGCTAAGCACAAAAAATTTATTAACCCAAAGGGAGCTCAAGGGACTTTCAATCCACAACTTTTGGTGACTACCAAGGTCATTTTTCCTGTAGAATGGGAACCCAAATTTTTTGGTTTGAGGACCAAAGACTTATTCATTGGGCAATGGAGTTAGAGCTTTGAGATCATGGTCTGCAAAGGAAACCAATTGGCCTCAGATGGTATCGATATGGTGCGTAGATTCTCTTGCACCTCATGTAGATCAATCACTTCTTTGAAGGGAATATTCATGGATATCCCGGTCCCAAACTCAAGCTGAAAGAGGAGTTGCACTATCTGATGGGTGATGCCTTCAATGTCCTCAACAGTAGGGGGTTGATCAAAATTCTAAAAGGTAGATAAATCCAACTGCTTCTCCTCAATTGTTGTTGTGATATTCTCTACTATAGCCATTGAATCATCAGAGAGAAATGGAGAGGGAAAGCCCATTTGAGTCAATTGGCAGAACTTCATCCATATATTGTTCAAAGTTTGACCCAGTGTTTCAGAGCAATTTATGGCATGAAGGATGGCTGCATGGCAACAAATGAATTCTTTTGCCCTGTTGGCAGTTGACCTCTGGTCCTCAATCCTTGCGTTTACTAGGTCTTCATTCGCCACTGTATATAGCTTGTCTAGTAACTTCTCCGCCTTAGGAACCTTCGCTGCAATGAAATGTGGGAACTGTTCAATTGTTCCATGAACCTCTCTACTCAAATATTCCGCTTCTACCATGAATTGAAGTGTCGACTGAAGAGTCAGACAAAAAGTCTTGACTTTTTCCCAATAGGTTTCTAGGCTATTGACAGGAGATCTGACTGAGTAGCAAGGGGCTAGGGAGGATTCTTCAAAGCATTAATTTCCATCTCTTTCGACCTAACATCATGCATTAGCTCCTTAATTCTTTTGTCTGCAACAGAGAGTCATCCCTGCAGAGTCCCTAACTCGGCAAGAAATTGTTCCTCAACTTGACTTCTGGTTGTGGATTCCTTTTCCAGGGAAAGCTTTACTTCCTAGATCTCCCTTTCAAATTAAGCTTGTTTTCCCTAGAACTCCTGATCCTTTTGTTGCATTTGCTACTCCAATTGAATTTGCTATTGCCGAAGCTCTTCGGTCTTCTGTTGCATTTTTCCCTCCACCTGAGCTAGCTGGTCTTGTAATTCCTATTTTTTTTGCTGCAATTCAATGACCAAGTTGGGATCCATGGATTGGAACTTTGCAATTTCCAACCAGAGTTTGGCACTTTTTGCGTGTGCTTGTTGAGATATTCATGTAATTTCAGCTTCCCTTTCCTTTTCTTTCTTTAGTAGGACCTCCATTCTTTCCTTGAAATTCTTGAGCTCCTCTTCCTTCTTCTTCAATTTGCAACTATGCTTGAGGAAGTCAATAGTCACCACTTGCTGGGTTTCCTCCATCAGCTCAACTTTTTCCTGTGGCTAGGCTATGTGCAAATCAATCCCTACAGTATGAATCATATAGTCCTCAGGTCGCATCTTGCCTCATAGTTTGATGGTGTTTGGATGCATGGTTGTGAAATGCAACGAATACTGAACTTCATTGAAAAGGGTCTGCATGCATGGATCAGACAACTTTGCAACATCTTTGTCTTTTCTCTTGACCTTGAGAGCTCATGCTACTTTTTTTTTGTCACCCTCCAACATAAATTTTAATATTGATTTAATCAACTCACCAGCAAAGGGCACACCGGGAGGAAGATAAAAAGGCAAAGAGAGAGTAGTGGTCCCGACTAATGTCTTTTTCGACAGAGAGACCGTTAATGGGGAGAATGGGGGAATGTTATACCAAGGCCTAGTTAGGGAAGCGATGGAAGGACTCATGGGGAGTGGTGGTTGTAGCGGAGATGTAGTGGATTCCATCTATTGGGCAAGCTAAGTTGGAGCTGACGTAGTGGGAGTAAAAGGGGTAGTAATGGTGGATCCAAACTGAGCTGCGACAAAAGGTGGGATAGACCACGAGGGAATAAAAGTTGCATGTCTGATTTGGGAGAATTGAGAGAAACCTCTCGCGACCATGGAAGCAGAAGCAAAAAAGAAAGGATGACACTCAAAGTAATAGGAGGCATAGATACAAAAAAGGTTATAGGAGTAACCAAAGATCGTGTAGTGAGAAAAGGGGGAGAGAAAGATACCTGAGGCGTGGAGGACTCTGATCCTTGGCTCGTTGCAGGTTCCTGTGAGCCTTCTCCAGATTTGCATTTGTGTGTGGCCTCTTATCGTGTGGGGAATTTCCCACCTTTATGACCTTCAAAGGTTGTTGGGATACCCTGGGTTTTTCACAGTCCATGTGCATGGTAGTGAGGCATCCGACCATGATGCAGTCACCCGCACTCTCAGTGAAGTCTTGCCAGACTGCTCTATCATTTTTCTAGTTTTCTACGCTTGAGCCTTTTTCACCTCCTTCCCCTTCTTTATATGACTTAGCTTCCTCTTGGTCTATATCCAAATCATCACTTGTGTCAGTATCTTCATTCCCTTTGTTCCATAAAGTATCAAATCTTTCATCCTTGTCTACCTCTTAGAATGACGCATCAAGGCATTTGGTCACCTGGCGATAAATCTAGAAGTCTACAATTTTTTCCTGACTCCACTGCCAATGCTTGACCAATTCATTGTGAAGGGTGACCCCCATTTGGCGCTTCTCATTAGGATTTTCCAAAGGAAACTAGAAAGAGAGCCATGGTGACCTCCTATCTTCAATAGGAATATAGGCTAGGTCCACAAATAGGTCATCCTATTCTGACTGTGGATTTCGTTGAGCTTCCCAGTAAGTCTAGGAGTTGTGAGTCACCTTAACATTCAGGTATGCTAAGTCATTTTTGGGGTTATATTGCCACTTTTCATAAATTAATACCAGCCCCAAATGAGTTAGCTTTGCTTCTAGCAGACCATGCATCTACTTCTTTGCCATTATCACCATTTTGAAACTCAAAGGGTAGAAGAAAAAACCTTTCTTATTTTCCCCCTACAAAAATTCTTGTTGATAATCGACAATTTCCGAAACACCTCGAGGGCCAACACCCTATTTGTAATGCATGCCAGGAGTTGTAATGGCTCCTCGATAAAGCCATGGAACCTAAAAAATGTGAAATCCTCCCCAAGAAACCAATCATAAGGACAAAAATTATGCATCGACTCTGTTTGATTAGTGGAAAGCCAATAAAACTTTCCATCTTCACTAAAATCTTGCAAAATTAGAGTCAAGAAGCACTCCAAAAATGTATAGTATTCATAAGTTGCAGAAAGGAGGGGAGTCCACATAGAAACTGGCCTTCTTACTCCATGTTCATCAAAAATAGCCAATCCCGTACGTTTTCTAAAGAAGTTAGGGTTTTGGTGCAAAAACATATGAGCAAGGAGAGAAGAAAACCTAAATTTATGTTATGTGCTATATTCTTTGAAATGTCTTAGCATTTCCCAGACGATGACTTCTGCGAAGTCATACTAGAATAAATAATGTTGTTTCCTCAAATGAAAACCTAGATCTAGTTGAAACTCTTCTATGTACTTGTTGTCGTCCATGCCGAAAACAAAAGCCATCATAGAGAAGGCCTCCTACAAGTCTGAGCTAAAAGTGCTGTACACAACCGAAATCTATGGAAGCTATATAAAATATTCTCTAGGCCTTTTGGTTTCTTCATTATAGAAGTCCAGAGCGAGATCTCTAGTTCTCTAGAACTCTTCTGCTTTCTCTGGAGTGAACGTCTCCATCTTTTCTGCTCTAGATCCTTTCTCAGTGGGGATGCATAACATATCCCTTATAGCCTCCATGTTGATCACAATTCTCAGTTCCTGGCCTTCAAAGGCATCGGTATCTGGGTTAAAATGTTGCATGCATTCATGGACTAGTTCCAGGCAGTAATGCACAAAAGGAACCATATACTATGGGAGACCACTGAACCATAACTTGTTTTCCAAAGACTGTTAGCTAGTGGACTGTTTCATTCTCTCACAGGTTGCTTCCCTAAGACTCTTAGGGTTGGTTTTAAGGATAGGGTCATGAATGTTATCCCATTCCTCCATTATCAGGGTTTGGTCCCTGTGAGCTTTCTGGTCCATGGTTCACGTGTGGACCCAATTCAACTTCTCTGGTATCCCAAGCGAAGCATAAGAAATATTATCAGAAATACTGGTCAATGGTGCCACACCCATGATGTCAGATAAGCTTTGGTTGCTTCTCCTTGTGCTTCCATCTAAAGATTCTAGGCCATTTCAGGAATTTGTGGAACTTAGCAATGTTCAAACTCTCTACAATTCACTTGGGTTCTTCAGCGAATTCTGTACTTAAAGCTCTTAGCGATGAATAGTGTACTCATAAATATTTTCACAATGATGTTCTTTCACATGCAACATTTAGCCCTCTCTTCGACTTATATTTGTAGACAACGGTTTCCCTTTTGCAACAAATTCAACATGTATCGCCAACTCTCTTGTTCATGCAAAATGATTTTTTTTCCTTTTCGAAAAGACATCAATTCATAATGGTGATTAGTCATTATGTCCTACGATGTGATTTCTAGGGAAATTGAGCCAACGAATGAAGGCATACAAAACCTTTCACATGCTTTGCAATTAATAACCTACAAAGAATGATTAGGCCCGAAGTGTAATGAGTACTCAAAAAGATTTGAGTTCATCCTTGGAGAAATAAAAATTCGCACAACATGACTCATTAGAAGTTGACTGTGTGGATGATCACTTGGGATTGCCACTGGTTTTAGCTAATTAATTACTCCTAAACTTCATACACAGTAGATGGAACTGGGTGGGATTATTAAGTTTGCTCTTGGTGGGAATTTTGAGTTGGATCTTAATGGGATTTTAGAGTTAATACCCAATCAACATCATGCTTATCGCAAAAATGTACCTTAGCTATTTCTATAAATAGACCCTAAGACAAAAATATAATTGCACTTGGTAATTGGTAAAAATTGGCATTTGGTAGTTGGGTAGATATAGGTGCAATGAATACTCCAATTAGGCTCACTAGAAATAAGTCGTAGGCAACATTTCTAGGTGAAATTCCTGGTAGGTGTCTGAAACGTATGACAAAGAATAAGCATTCTTTGGAGATTATAGCAATAAAGTGGATGATGGGGAGGGATTGCATAGAATATGAGGACAAGTATACGGTTAATACTGACATTTTCTCCCATTTCATTGCCTCTTTGCTTGATATACAGGTACCCAACCCAATGAATCACATTGGAAATATTCACAAAGCGCTACCTTGGTGGCCTTGGAGAAGTTGTGGCAAATGCGGTGTATGGCCTTGGTCTTCCAACAGAGAGCGACCTGCACAGACACATTGAAGAATATGTAGTGGTGTTGTGGGTGCCATTCCTGAGCGGATTCCACATTCAGATGCTTGAAGAGCATTGCCAGAGGGTTACTCATGTCTGCCACTTCTTGCTATGCTGCTACAACTTGGTGCTATTCTACGGCATGGAGTGGTACACCAATTTCAAAAACCTGGTGTATCCTCTGCCACTTGCCATTGCTACTGTTGATGCTCTTGCTACTGTTAATGATCCTGCTATTCTTGATGAAATTGTTCCTAATGCTACTAATAATATTGATGCTCCTGCTTGAAGAATGAACTCCCTTTTCCTGTTCTTTGTATATATTCCTTGAAAGGATTTTAATACATGCTCGAAAAACTGCATAGTATATATATATACTCAAAAAGTATGGCCTGAGAGCCATTTTGGAATGTAATATAAAAGTATATAATACCATATAATGAATATACAACCTTGTAATCAATTTTCTATCTCTTTTGCTTTTTGCATTATGGGTTTCATTCTACTTTTATGAGTTCCTTTTTCTGCTTCTTGCATTATGGGTTCATTTTGAAAGACCAGACAAACAAAAAACAAAACACAAAGGAAATTTACATAATTACATATCTACACTGGTAAAATGATTAATGAATCTTAATTGAACAATTTGAGGTGAATTCCGTTAACTGGAATTCCCAATGCTTCTTTTTCCATATTTTCTAGTTCAAATGTGTTGTGTTGCTTGCATTGAATAATGTGAAATGGGAATTCCCACAAGCTATCAAACTTTTCATGTAGACTAGGCTTTGCAACCCTTTCATTGAATTTTAGCACTAGGTCCCTGCATTTAAGACCCTAGTCGAAGGTCTTCTTATCAAACCACCTTTTAACCACCTGTTGGCGGTTATTCGTGGCTGTCAGGTATTTTTCTCTTTTTTCATAAGGTCCTATCCTATGGGGTCATACAACACCACCACTACTCTAAGATGTACTATGAGACCATTGACTGTGTGATCTGCTATTGAGTGCCTAGGAAGCACTAGGAGCTTGTCTCTTAGGAGGTACCTCTTGCTCATACAAATCCCTATAATATCGTTCTTGATCACCAACCCTCACCAACTCTCGAGCCATATCTACAACTGGTCTAGTGCAAAGTGCGGAGAACTACATGAACCTTTGTTCTTTCTCCTACCTCCATGCCATAGCCTAATCTCTCTCTAGGTATGTGTTGTCCCTCTCTAACTGCATCTCATCTCTCTTTGTAGACACAACCCTAACTTGCTCCTCCAAGGCCTCTACCCAGGCCTATAAATCGGCCAACCGCTAATCTATGGAACCCTCCTCCTCCTGCGGTGGTCTCTCCCCCTCATCTACATCCCACTCCTCCATAATATGATCTTGGAGCTCACTCTCCTCATCTCCAATCTCCTCCTTGGGGAAGTCCTCCACATCCTGGTAGCCTGCCCGTAATAGATCAAGGGTATCCAACTCCTCCTATCCCCTAGCCTCCTCCCCAACTACATCCTCTCCAACGACCTCCTCCCCAACTACCTCCTCACCAATGACCTCCTCCTCTCCACCCACCTCCCCCATGGCTACATCCTCTCCCTTTGCCTCACCCTCATAGATGGGTGATAGTACTCTACCTTGACCTCTACCACCTTTTCGACCACCCTTCCCACCTCCTCCTCTACCATCATCACCTCCACCTCTACCACCTCAACCATTGCAACCACCTCCTCTTCCACCATGTCAATGTTGTGGGCCTATACCTTAGCGCTCTATAGGGGATAACTGATCAAGATCTATGTATGGCATGATTCTATGCTCTACCCACTAGGTATCATAGGCTACTATCCTACCAACATTTATTGGCCTACCCCTCCATGCCCACTGCATTCACTGCAGTGCATTAATATTTTCCTTTGTTGTCGATGCAAGAATCTGGGGCCCCATATAGGAACCTCCCTCGACTATCTGGAGAACTTGGCTTGCCCGCACAACTCATCCTAAACCTCACCAAACTACCAGAGCACTCTATCTGGTAAATGTCTCTCAATGATATGTACAGTGGCAACAATCCTCCCAATTAGATAATGTGTCTGACGAAAGAAGGGAAAGTGTCGATCCTCATCCCACCACTATGCACAGTCCATGTATGGCCTCCAAATAAACTACACAAGGGTATCAATCATGTGCCTCCACTATCCTGTATCTCCAACATGAGTCTCTGTAATGGTCCTAGCATACCGAAATACATAGGGAGATCAATCATCTAGCTCATGTACGACGGGTGGACTGAAAAAAACAATGTGCTCCCATGCCTAGATCATCAACAAAGTAGTCCCATAGCTCATGGATTACGCCTCCCTATAAGCTATATCATGCAAATGGAAGTACAACATTGCTAGTAGATAGGGGCCCCATGCATACACAACATGTCTCTCCAACATCCCCACTAACATCTCACCCCAACCCATAGGAAACCCATGCCCTTGACAGTCTGGTAGTACAATCCCAGAAATCAAAGTACACAACAAACAATCAATCCGCTCATATCTATCTACAAGTACATGCCATCTAATCTCATAGTACTCAATATCAAGGTGTCTGACATCCTCGTACACATAGTAATGGGTGATCTCACTGTAACCCCTTTGGGTATCATAGCAGACCCTCTCGCCCTTGATCGACAATCTGAGTAACCTATAGACATCCTCTAATGTAACTGTTGCCTCTACTATGGGAAAATGGAAAGACGAAGTCTCTGAGTGCCATCGCTCAATGAGTGCAGTGAGCATCCATTGATTTTCCTGAATGTTGGGCATGAATGTCACATGGTGTAGTCCAAGACACCATATCAAATTTTTCTCTGAACTGGTCAACTAATCCCGCAAATCGTATGTTGTCAACCTTGACTCCCAGGTGTACATTGGATCCAAAACAACCTACAATTACATAACACGTATCTTGCATCAAAAACATGAAGCAAATAAATGTGCATCATTCAAAATACAAAGCCAATGTTATGCTTTAAAAGTTCAAAATATTTAACAAGAAAATGTGTCATTTTATTTAGCAAATGTGTCACACAAATACATATGTGTTACACTATTCTACAAATGTAGTTCACCATGCAAATGTGTCATAGTAACTCACTAATGCAGCACATAATTACAAATGTGGTGCATAATTATAAATGCATCATTATCCCTAGCATATGTGATTCACTATAACAAATGTGGTGTAAAATAATGCAAATGTGTTGATCCAAACAAAGACACAAAACAACCCCCATGTGTTTCGACAAATGCATCGTATTGCAAATAGATGGATTACATATGAACACATTTTCGATGCACAAATAGTGACGCATGTGAAAAAGAAACTTCAACATCCTAGAAAAGAATGAAAATTCAAAATTCAAAAGTCAAAAAAGGGGTACATATCGGGGGTCCTACGTTGGCCGGCCATCGAAATGTCTAGATGCGATATTCATGATGCTTAGTGTAGGGAACAAGAGACTTTTTGCTAGATACCTCTAGACCAAAATCACAAGTTTTCAAACTCTAAGGGTGAAAATGAATTCAATTTTACTCAATTTCTATTTATACCTAGGGGTTTTTAGGGTTTTCTTTAAAGCCTAATGTATTGGATGCACTATTTGGACACTTCCAACAGCCATTCCACTTACCAAACCTCACCAAAATTGATTTTTTTCACCACCATTTAACTTCTGGCTATCCAATTACCTAATTGGGACAATTTCCAAATTTTTATGAATTTTTCAAAAAAATGTCATTTTTCTCGAGGCATTACCCTTACCTATTTCAAACTGGGGCATGACTGGTGCATGCTATTCTTTATTCTTTAACACAAATGCCAAAATTCCATTATGTCAAAGAGGGGAACACTATAGACACTGAAAAATGGCTTAGGTCTATGACTGCATTTTTCATTATTAATTCAAGATACCCATAAAATGATTAAATGATTTTATCATTTAATTATAATCTAACATCACATTTCCTCTAAATTAATTAAATATTTTTAAACATTTAATTAATTCATTTTCATTATTCTTCTAAATTTGATTAATTAAGTAAATTACATTAATTTACTTTTATGACATACATTTTTGGACCCAAAGGACTCTGACTCTTATAGGGTTTTTCACTTAAAAGGAGAGAGATTAGGTCCAAAAATCTGTCACATTTTGGTGAACCTGACTTTTTGAGTACTTCTATTTTCTTATTTGGAGTCTTTCATCATAGATCTAGCTTGCATTAGGGTTTGCCTGATTCATTTGCATGCTAGGTGTTAAATCTTGTATTCATAAAAAAAAAAATGCATTTAGGTTGCATTTGTAGCATCTAAATTCATTTAGATTTACTAAACTTCTGCATTTTTCCCTTAGATCTGCATCTTGGCACTCATAATTCATAAAAATCAAGTTCAAATTTCTGAAAATTTTACAAATGGTCCATACTGGGACTCATTCACCACCTTGGGAGAATCAGTCCCTTTTGACCCCTAAAACAACACTTTACATATCTCAAAAAATTGTTTTTAGGCTTCTGATTCTTGCCTCAATCTATATATATCAATTAGTTGCATTTTTGTAGCATGCATTTCTTAAAAAACTAGTCCAAATTAGCTCATTTCATGCATAGTTCAACTTTCACATTTGCATTCTCATAGTGTAATTAGTCAATTATTCTTTGAAAACTTGCATTTTGGAGTTAGCATAGATTGTTATTTCAAAATGTTAGTTAATAAGCAAGATTGTCATTTCTTCATTGCATGTCAATATTATGAGAGTCTTTTAGCACAAAATAATGAAAGTTTTAATGCTTTCCTTAAACTTACATTCCCTCCTATCTCTCCTATTTGTGCGGATGATGTGTTAGAAGAGTATACAAACATAGACGCTCATGATGATCACAATTGTAATTCTCCCAATACCTCTCCTTCTAATAACAAAGGTATCTTGGTGAAAGAAGATACAATTGTTGAGAATCATGTGGCTCTTGTTTGTCCTTCTCCTCATCCCCTTTGGGAAGATACTATAACACACAAGAATGAGATTATAAATGATGAGGATGATAGATTGGTCTTAAATAATCAAATCTTTAAGGTCTATAATAACCCTCTTTATGATCTTTCCCCAGATAATCAAACTTGTTCTTCTCCTAGTATCTCTCCTAGTTGTGATGAAGATACTTTGTTAGAAACCCTAATCAATTCTAGTCATGAAAATTTTCGGTGTCTCCTTTCACTTATAGAAAACTTTATCGAGCAAATCAATTCAATTCTTGATCCTCCTCATACTTGTGATGAAGCTACTTTGCAAATTTCACCCTTAGATGAACATATTATAAGCTCTCCTTGTATGGTAGACAACATGGAATGAGAGAATGTAACCTTAGAAACACCCAACAATCCAATACAATCTTTTCCTAATCTCCCCACTATCAATAATCAAACACATTCAACCATTAACACTCCCCTTAGTTGTGATGAAGTTATTTTGGATGAACCAAACCTTACTTGTCATGAACATGTGGTTTGTTGTTCTCCTACCCACTCTCCCTCTAAGGCAGGAATTATAGCACAAGACAAAGATAATATCCCCTTCAAAGACAATGAATAATCTCACTTTATAAGGGATGTTAACAATGTTCAACCTCAACTCACCCTTTATTCCCCTTCACATAAACCTTCACCCAAATCTAAACTTACCCTTTACCCACTTTCGCATCCACTTAATCCTTCCAATAAACTGAAACTTACCCTTTACCCACCTTCGCATCCCCTTCATCCCTCTAATGTATTGCAAAAATTTAGTATTGATACTATTGCTCACACATATAACACTCAAAATAATCCGCAACCACCATAGCCAACCCCAACCCCTTTACATTTACCAAATCTGTCTGCTGCTCCTCGTTACCTCCCACCCACAAAGGAGTATGATCTTGTTGAACAATTAAAGAATACTCTTGCAAAAATTTCCCTTCGAGATTTACTTCAGACATCACCAACTTACAACAATATTCTTCAAACAACCCTACAACAAATTTCAGCTCCTCATGGTACAACTTCGAATAATGTGGCAGCTTTAGTTCATAAACCGAATCACACTAATCTTGACATTACTTTCCATCAACATGAGCTCCCTCCTTTACAGTTGCATAAACAAAGTGACGCTTTCATGATCATCGCTCAATACAAATGGATAGGCATAAAGATAACTCTTATTGACAATGGTTATGCTCTTAATGTGTGTGGTGTGAGTCTCCTTGATCACTTAGAAGTCGATAGATCACAAATAATACCTGTTTCCAGCACTATTCAAGGATTTGATAATACAAAAAATCAACCACTCAGTATAATCACTTTACCTATTATGGTTGGGGTGGTTACTTTGCAAAATCCTATTCATGTCATGCCTTATGATCTTTTGTAAAACCTTCTTCTAGGAAAACCATGGATTCATGAGATGAATGTAGTGCCTTCAACCCTTCATCGTATAATGAAATATGTCTATAACAATAAAATTTATCAAATTGAAGTTGATCCCGAGCTTGAAAGTTGCTTGAACCTTGCAAAAGGGGTTACAAGTCCTCTCACACCATTGATTCCAACATCCAATATAGATCCTCTTGAAATTTAACATAACGATGAGGAATGGACATCTAAATTCTTTGGTGACGACTGGGGATCCTTAGAATTCACACCATCAATTATGGGCGAAAATATATTCACACAAAAGAAAGATGAGAAACAACAACAGTAAACCATCATGTCAACACACAATTCAAATAAACTTTCAAAAGCATCAACCTCAACCACTTTAGACAATGCCATAAATTCTACAATCACCCCTAATGAACACAACAACGAACAACCACTCGATTCCAAAACAATGAAAAAGTGTTATGGAAAAGGATATGACTTCATGAAAAAATTTGGGTATAATGGAAAAGGTTGTGGTGCTCGAGAGTAAGGTATCCACAACCTTATAGAGCTTAACACACAACAAACAACTCATGGTCTTGGTTATTGTTGTTTAATCGAGATCAACAAGCCTTCACGCAACATCAATACTATCACACAAGACTCTTACAAACTTCTATCTTATTCACATAAATAACCTTAGTCGCTGCTCCTTGCCATGTAATAGTTGTATATAATCACATTCTCACTATTGCATGTCTTGCATCCATTGCAAGGGGTAGTATACAATCATCCATGGATCATCCTTGTCCTGTACTAAGTGGGGGGCAAAGGGTTAGCAAGCCTTATCCCCATATGTCACTTGCCAGTTTCTCTTTTGACTACTCATTAACCTTTCATGAACATATTAAGAGCAAGCTTGGGATGTGAATGACATGTCCTAAGAGTGAATTGCATGTGACATACTCCCTTTCTTCATGACATAGCCTAACTTCGAAACATATGACTTGACATAGAGCTTTCTAGGTTGGCTCTCATGTCTTGTTTCCTTTTTGCATTTTCTTTTCTTCTCTACTTTAAAGTAATTACTCATAGAGTGATGTGTAGCAATTCCTTTAAAGTGGGGGGCATACATTACCATTATTTCATTGTGCATTCATGGTTCTTAGTGTATCCTTGTCGTGTACGTGATGTATTTGTCACTTTGTGGATGACATTGGATGTGATGTCCTTTATAAGTGTGATCTTTCTAAGCATATTGCATTCCTCTTGGTGGTTCGATGCGACACACTGCATCCCCTAAGTTGTGAATATACTATTCTTTGATTGGTCCTCTCTTGGAGACATTAGACACAATGTTCCCTAGGTGACTAACCTTGCATAAACTGAACAAGACCAAATAATCAACCTAGATCTCTTTTCACAACTAGTTGGATTGATGATCGAAGCTTCACTCAATTCTTTTCAACACTTGTGTGTTCCTTTGTCCTTATGCTTAGTTTTCCATGGGATCTTCACCTTGGGGGATTAATCATCCCTTTTGATTGTTATATTCCATCTTGCTAATGTAAGTTCATTCAAACCCTTCCCTTGATGTTAATGGCTACTTTAGTGTGAGGAAGCAAGTTCGTCCTCTCACTAAAGTGGGGGCTAAATCTGCCATAGAAAAATGGCCCCTTGTCATTTTCATGGTCTTTTAGGTCTTGTTTCATGGTGTTGGAACTATGTTGCTTTGATTTTATGATGTATCCTGGCTTGAACATTCTTATTTAGGTACTAAAACTCAAAGAATTATGTGTTGTGAAGTGTTGTAAGACATTTCTACATTCTTCTAGACTCTATTTAATGCATTTCACCTAAAAATCACCTTTTTATTCATCAACAAGTCCTATATTGAAGTGTTGTAAAGTCTTGTAACAAGATTTCACACTTTCCTAGGCACATCTTCATTATTTACACCCTTCTCATGCTTTATTTTATCTTTTTATGCCCTCATATGCTTATATTAAGTGTATTTTTGGATCTTATCCTGACAAACAACATTAAACATAACATTTTCCTGACACATGGTTTTAGTTCCTAGGTGGGACCCATTCGCCATGGGTGGCAAATGAGTCCCCCTTGACCCCAAATTCAAAATATTTCAAATTTCCTTTTGGGATTTTCTTCAAATTCACTTCATGTCGACCTATGATGAGGTATGAATGGATAGTAAGGCACAAGAATTGTATAAATAAGTGTTTTTCACCTCATTTTACATCTCCTAAGTCATTCAAGCAATCTCCACATTCAAGCATATATTCAAGCACTCAAGCATTCTACATGATTAACTCATGCACTTTCAAGCACTTTGGAGCAACCATTGATGTCATTTCAGATTTGCATATACAAGGATCTTGGTAAGTTAGGAACACTTTCATGTTGTTCATTTATCATTTCCTTTTCATTCCATTCATTTCTATTGGGTTTGATTACCAAAGTGGGGTTTGACCAAGGCAAACCCCTATCCACTAACCCCTCAACATTTTTCCCCTTTTTGCATTTGTATTTGCAGCCTTGTTTTGTAGATTTAACATGTTTAAAGGTGTTGAAAAGTGGAAATTAATTCAACTAGGATCTTCAAGTCAACTTATCATCTTTTCAAACATTTTGAGTGTTTTTTGTTCGTTTCCTGTAGAATTGACCCTGACAACCCAACATTCAAACATCTCCAAATCCGGTGTAGCAAAGTTGCCTCCTAATTTTCCAGAAATCTTGGGGAGGACTAATACACCACCCTTGGTGAATGAGTCCCACTTGAAATATGAAAATCTATATTTTGTCAGATTCTAGATCCTGATTATCAAAAATTAGTTCTTGACACTTTTTCACCAGTTGGACGACTGAGTTGCCACCCTTGGAGAATGAGTCCCACTATGAAAAATTAGTAAAATTCATCAGCATTCCAGACACTCCAGACAACTCAGATTTCATCCAGGTGCACTCTGATTTACCCCTATACCTTATGTTCTACCTAATTTCTTCATTTTCGTAGTTGTTTGCATATCACAGTGTGTTTTCAAACATAGCTTAAATTGCACTTTTGCACCCATTTTAGATCATCTTAATTAGTCAATTTCATTTCTTTAAGTTCATTTATATCATATCACATTATGTACATCCTAATTTGAGTGTTACATAAGCATTTTTGGAGCTAATCTCTCTCCTTTTAGGTGAAAAACCCAATAAGAGTCAGAGAGTCCTTTGGGTCCAAAAATCTATGTCACAACTTTAATTACATCACTAATTAATTATAATCTTTTATTTTGATTAATTAAATAATTTTCCTAAATTTATTTAATTACATATTTAAATTAAATCCCTTCTTACTAATTAAATAAGTTTCTTAAATTTATTTAATTACACATCTAATTAATTCATTTTCTCCCACATTTAATTAAATAAATGATTATTCATTTAATTAATTAATCCTATCTTCTCATTTTAAAGTGACTCCAAAAAATTGAATAAGTCATTTAATTGATTTTGGAATCACGTACGCACAACTTCCTCCACAAAGAAAGGAATTAATTTTATAATTAATTCTTCTATTTGAGCACATGTCTCCTACATTTTCAACTAAATATCTCATGCATAATTCTCTCCATTCCTAACTAACACTTTCTCTTAGTTCACTCACTTAACTGATATGTCATCTCCTTTTGACTCATACACTCTTTCAGTTACACCTCTTAACTAATTGATCAAATTGGCTAACTATTCAATCAATCTCTCAATCAAATTTTCTAAATATCTAATCAATCTCATCAATCAAGGCATCTAACTATTCAATCAGATCCTCACACTCAATCTGGCCCATTCAAACACAAATCCATCTTGACTGTCGAATCTGTGAAGCTTCTATAAAAGAAGCTTTTGAATTCCATTCACGAGTAATCACAATCTTCAAAGTTTTGTTGTCAAAATACTTACAGGCTAATATTGCACACTCAGAGTTTGAGGGCATTGAGCTTTTTCAAAGAAAAATGGAGAAGAATAATGGAGAGGAGTCAAGCAAGCATGGGAATTATATGATAGTATTCTTGTTTATATAATTTATTTATTGCTTTGCACTTCATTATTGCTATGGGGAACCTTAGCATGGTTAGGCAATTCATGATTGTTGTTGTTATGATTTCATTATTCCTATTTATTTTCCCATGTCACATTGACATCTCTCAAAGTGAGTATTTACATTCAAGCTTCATCCTTGCATCTCATTCTTACATATTAGAATAGGGTTGCATTGCATTTCATATTTCCTAATCTTAGACACACTTAAGGTTAGGGTTTATGTTCACATTTGCACTCAAGTTTCATTGTTTCTATCAAGGTTTAATTACCAAAATAGGGGTTTTACTGAGGCAAACCCCCCATAAGCAAATCAAGTATATATTCTATTTTATAGGTCTTTTTTACAAGCTCGGATCCAAAAATCAATTTGTAAGGGAAAAGAAAATATTGGAGCATATATCTAAACTTTGAATTTTCAAAAAAGTGGAATGGGACTGATACACCAGAAGTGGCATATGAGTCCCACCCCATGCATTTTTCTATATTTTTACAGATCCTGACTCTACACTACCAAAAACTTGTTCCAGACTAGAAACTCTGATTTGGGACAGATATGCCCAGATTGGTGTATGATTCTCAATGTGCCAAAATTGCAGTGTTCTCAACATTTCAAAGCTTCATTCAATCTTCTTCAGGTTTCCAAGTTTACACATTTCATCTTGTAGTTCTCGTGAAATATTGCATTACATTAGGTTTAAGAATTTGGAATTTCATTTCATTTGTCTTTCTAAGCCCTAGCTTGGTTGTGAACCCCTCATTAGTTTACAATCAAACCCTAAGATAACCCTATTACAAGATCTCTTCCTCTTTTGCATATCTTAGATTGAGATCTTTAGAGTTTCCCTTCAATGAAATGATTGGGAGATGTGTTTTCTCTATGTCCTAAACCATAAGAAGCAAATCAATTTTCCTTTGTTTCAGGTGGAAATGTCAAAGAATAAAAAAGTGGTAAAGAAAATTCTCAAAAATCTTTCTAAAGCTTATAGTTATAAATTTTATTCTATTGAGGAATTTAAAAATCTAGATTTATATACTAGAGATTACTTGTATGGCTCCCTAACTACATTTGAAATGAGATAATTTGGTGCAAATGATGGTGCAAAAGTTGAGAATGATTTTGAGGCTAGAAAATCAAATAAGACTAAAGAATTAGATCAAGAGGATCTTGATGATGTGGAAGCTAACTTTGTGAGAAGGATGAAAAAGGGTACTCATGAGTACAAAGGTAAGTTTCCTTTTAAATGTTTCAGTTGTGGTAAGATAGGTCACTATGCTTCAAGATGTTCAAACAGGGCTATAAATGATAAAAACAAGGAGAACAAAGGTAAAATGATTAAGAAAAGTTATTATGTTAGAAAAGATGCAAGTATTTTTTATGTTGAATTTGATTATGGAGATGATGATGATGGTGAATGCTTGTTTATTTCTTTAAAAGAAGAAACCAATTCTACTAACTTTGAAATATGTGTGAAGGAAAGCCCTCTGGAGACAAGGGACAAGATTGAAGGTACTTTGGTATCTACTTTTCATGCTAGATAGGATATGAACTAGATTAGATAATTAGTAGTGGATTCTCTAACCATATGACTGGTGATAAGAGTAAGTTTGTTAGAGCATAATACTGATGATGTTTACTATGTCAAGGGTTAAAGGCATAATATATCAAGTTTTGGAAAAATGTGTAGAAAAGGGTATAATCTAATGTTTCAAGATAATGGATGTGAGATTAGAAAAGGGTCCAGAACTATGATTGTTGCTGGAAGGACATATGGAAATGTTTATTAGCTCAAGGGTGTTGATGGTCATTGAGATTTATGACTCAAATTAATAAAATTTGGCTATGGAACAAGAGGATGTGTCACATCAATTTTGATAACCTAGTAAGAATTAGTTTAGTTCAAGCTGTGAGAGATTTTCTAAAGATTACATAGACTACCAATGCTATTTGTAAGGATTGTCAGATTGGAAAGCAAACAATAAGTTTCAAAGGTAAAGAACAATCTACTACCAGATTGCTAGAGTTGGTGCATACAGATCCTTGTGGTCCTACAAGAGTAAGAAGTATTCAAGGTGATAGGTATTTCATGATTTTGATTGATGATTATTCTAGAATGACATGGGTTACTTTTCTCAAAGAAAATTTTGAATCCCTAGACAAGTTTAGAGCATTTAAAGTTGTCATTGAGAATGAAATGGATATGAAAATCAAAAATTTGAGGTCTAACAGATGTGGAGAGTTCACCTCCAATGAATTTAATATGTTTTGTGAGAATCATGGCATAAAAAGGCACTTTTTTTCCCCTAGAACTCCTCAGTAAAATGGAGCGGTTGAATGAAAAAACAAGACTGTTCAAGAAGCTACAATGACTATGATCAAAGAAGCAAATCTACTAGAATTCTACTAGAGAGAATCAATTCATACTACTATTTACATAATTAACAAAGTTCAATAAAAAACAAATAACACAAAGACTCCCTATGAGCTATGGTATGGAAAGATGCCTACAACCAAGTACTTCAAGGTGTTTGGAAGAAAATGTTACATTAGAAGAGTGTGTGTTGTCATTGTGCAGTGGTAGTTGAATTGGTATATTTTGGTGTGTACTCCTAAGGGGGAGTATACAAAGTACTAAAGGAAAGGAAAGTTGCAAAGCAATAGTAAATAGGTTGATTGATGTCAAAGGGGAGCATAATTATTTTGTCCTTTTCCATTGATGTTAAAGAGGGAGAGAGAGTCATTTGAAAAAGATAAGTTATTCAAGGAGAGTAAGTAATAAGCTTGTGTGTGTGTGAAATGTGGAAAAGTTAGTAAATCAACACAATCCTTAATGAAACAAATTATATTAAAGATTCAAAGCAAAGAAGCTACTCTAATTTGCAACAAAATAAATCTTTCAAGAACATCTCATTGTCCTCTATTCTTGAAGATTCATTTAACCCTTTGGCCCTCAGATTTCTATGTGCACAAAGGCTATTAGAATGACACTTAAGAAACAAGATTAGTATTCAACATGAAAGCCAACTAAGCTCCTACATGCAACTATACGATGGAAAGGATAGTGGATACTATGATGAATGGATGATGGTGTTTATCATGAATGGACAAACAGTGGTGGATACTATGGTAGTGATCTATATGATGCTATATATGATTCTACATATGCTCAAATGTTAACTATGAAAATGATAATCTAAAATGCAACTATGATGCAAAGGATGACATAAAATGCAACTATGAAGCAAAGTGTTAGTCTAAGATCTATCTATGATGCAAAATGTGATATAAAAATTAACTATAAGACTCCAAAATGCTCCCAAGCTCAAACAATATTTCTGCATGATAACTCTATTCAAAAGTGGATGCAAAATACAATGCTAAAGGGTTGTATTTATAGCCTTTTCCAAGCATCTTGTTAGGTGGAAATGATCAACGGTCCAGATTCAAACAAGAAGAATTTATGGTGGAGATGGAGAGAATCAAGATGTTGTTCCCTTGACCAAAGACAACATGCCATTTGGATGGAAGAATCTCTTGACCAATGGGAAACATGCCAAATGGATGGAAGACTCAAGTGTGGGAAGAGAAGACCATGTGCTCCAAAATTGGTGGAAGTGTGTGAGGAATAAGCCATGTGCTTTTAAAGATTGGTTGAAGATAATTCTAATTAAAAATTAGAGTTATTTAATTTCATGTGACCTTGGTGAGGTGGCACAAAAAGTTGTAGACATGTGCTCAAATTCCTAATCGAGATTAGTGAAGATTAATTAAATAAAACAATTGTGAATTGTTTATTTAATTAATTTAGAAGAATATGTTTTAGATTTGGAATTAGAAAATGAACAATATAAATAAATTGCTTTATTTATATGTAGTTGAAATATTAATTAAATAGCTAGTATTTAATTAAATGCATGACCGATTTTAGGTGTATTTTTCCCTCTTTGAAGTAATGTGTTTACACGCTACTCAAAGAAAAAAATTAATGTTGATGCCAAGAAAAAAAATTTGATGCCCCGTATGCCGATTTTCGTGTGATGACAACATTTGCCCTCCTGAGATAAACGGTGAATTTTGGAATTTTGAGAATTTTGAAAATTTGGATGTTTTGATGATGTTTTGATGATGATCTCAAAATGTTACATGTCAGAAATGATTTATCTCTCAAAAAATGATATATAAGCCACTAGGTGATAATCTGATTAATTACAACCCCTTTGAAAAATAAAAAATAAAATAATCCCATAAAATGCCACTTAATTAACCTTTAAAAGGTTAAAAAGTGAATTAGAAAGTTCATTTGTGCACTTGGTGATTTTGAAACTTGTGAGTGAGAGTGTTGAGAATTTGGAGTAAAATGGCGATCCCCTATCACACGCATCAATTCGAGTGAGTCAGATGGCACAACTGTCCAACATCGTACGAACCTCCAGTGAATACCCCAAAAAACCACCTCATATTTTGTGCCTTGAGTTCTTCCCTCCATTTTTCATTTGAATTTTTTTTTTTATTGTTTTAGCACATTAGGATACTGAAATAGTGCATACATGATTTGTTGTAGCAAATGGAATAATGTAGTGCATAGGTAAAGCGATTTAGCACATAGGATAGATGAAGTAGCACATTGGTTAATCTAGCGCATAGATGACTTGAAATGGCGCATTGATGAATTGTTTTAGTGCATAGAGTCATCTAGCACATAGCGTCATTAGATTAGCGCATTGATTAAATAGGATAGCACATTGATGAAATGTTTCGGTGCATAGGGTAGAGTGGTGCATTGAAGGTCTATTATTGCGCATTAATGTATTTCCCTAGCACATATAGTGTTTTAGCAAATTGGAGCCCTGTTTTGGCGCATTGGGTAAATTGGATAATTTTCTTGGTTCAAGTCCTTGATGTTAATGATGTTTGATCGTGTCAGTCTATGATTTGATGATGATTGATGATTTTGATAGGTTAGATGCTCATTGATCTCATGATAGGTGAAATTCAATGAGAGGATGATGATAATTGACCTCATGATAGGCGATGATCAATTATAAGTTGATTGATATGATAAACCTCATGATAGGCGAGGTTGAATTGATTGATGAAACTCATGGTAGGTGAGGTTAGGATTTATTTGATAAACCTCATGATAGGCGAGGCTGAATTGATTGATAAACCTCATGATAGGAAATGTTAGGATTTATTTAATAAAACTCATGATAGGCAAGGTTAGAATTGATTTGATAAACCTCATGATAGGCGAGGTTAGGATTGATTTGATAAACCTCATGATAGGCAAGGTTAGGATTGATTTGATAAACCTCATGATAGGCAAGGTTAGGATTGATTTGATGCCTACGAGATTTGATCAAATTCTCACTAGAGTTGATTATATTGATAGGTTGATTGATTTGGATTGATTGATTGACGTTAGTTGATGTTGGTTGATCGATTGAATGACTTGCAATTTTGTGATGATAGGAGCCTCTGAATAGTCTATAGATCAGAGAGAGGTTCCTGAGGACATGGGACTTGATTTGTCATTTGACACAGCCTGAGACAACCATTATTACCCGGTGCGGTTTGTCGTCTCTCATCGATATGCCCTAGATTCAAATCAATAGGGGATTACTGATAGCCTTGGTCGAGTGGTAGCACAATGAGCATAACACTTTCCATTTTCCCACTAGTGAGATCACTATGACATCTGAGGATGTATATCAGATTCTATAGATTCTAGTGGTGGGAGAGCTGGTGATATATGATTCATTGGAGTAGCGTGGTATAGATGCACTACGCCCCAAGATGATCACATATGCAACTATGAGATTCCGTGGAGGGACATGGTCAATGCATACACTACTTTGCCTTATGTTCTAGCCGGTTTCATTAGAGGATTCCTTTGTCCTGATTGCAGTTCAAAGGGGCTCTTAGTTGGATGGGGAAGGATTCTGGAGAGTATGATCATTCATGGGATTAGATATGCGTGGGGTTGTTGTATGCTTGGCACTTATGTCATGATTTGCATCAGGTGGTGTACCTTCGAGGGGTCAGTCTTTTAGCAAGAGTTACATTGCTCCAGGTCTGGGTCAGGGAGCATATAGAAATTAGTTAGCTGGTAGGAGATAGACAAAGGCTATCTCTGAGGGCCTATGGTCATATTTATGCTAGTTGACTTACTCAGCCTAGGTTGGGCAAGTTGGAGTATTGGAGGAGGGCTCTTGATGATCTAGAGGGTGTTGTGTGGAGACCATATGTTGATTGTGAGCCGTGGCCCAGGGATGACACAAAGATGTCGTATTTGTTCCAAGTGATGTATCTGATTGGTTAGACTTGCTCTATTATTGAGAGTTCTGAGGTAGTATGGCTGAGTTTAGCCCATGTCGTAGGGGGTAGCCCATAATGCACAATGGCAATAAGATGATACAGAGTGGGGGTCGTGCTTGTCTCATGATGTATTAGTTGAGCACTTCTATGGATTTCCAATGATTATTTGGGAGGTGCATCCAAAGATTACAAATTCCCCAATATCTAAGGATTTTGTTGTGTATATGCTTACACATCCATTCCCACAGATTACCATTCCAAATGAGCTGACACCATTGTTAGTAGAGGTAGAGGAAGGAGGGCATGGGTGCAGGTGACAAAGAAAGGAGGTGGAGGAGGAGTCTGAGGATGAGCAGAGCAGTGATAGTGATGGAGAGGGGAGCAACGATGATAG
>VDFB02000003.1:216102663-216182559 GCA_007258455.2 Sequoia sempervirens | reverse complement strand
TTCAATACACTGAAAACTAGGAAATTTCTTCAAACTCCATTAAAGTAGTTGAATTTTCTTCAAAAATCAAAATTGAAAAAATATACCCTTTGCTTTGAAAGTTTTCAAACACCCATTCTAAGCTATAAAATTCATATTTTGATCATTTCTTAAAAATTTGGGCATTATAACCCCATTTTAATGAAAATTCAAAAAAAATCTAAAAACTAAATATATATTATGGAATTTAATAAATTGAAATCAATTGGGAGCTTTCCACACTCCTCTAATCCTAATGCAACTTTTAAAACAAAGATCAAATGAACAATTGAAAATAAAATAGATAATTACCTTAAATTAATCCAATTATAACAATGAAGAATACTCCACGCACACTCTATGAATGCATGAGATCACTTGCAAGCATGCATTCCCTTCACAATTCCAATCCTAATGAATTCACTCTCATTGAATTTCCCTTCCAATTTCTCTCACAATCACAAAAAAAATGTTTTTCCAAGAAGAGGGATGTATTCCTCTCCTCAATTCTTCAAAAATGCATAATAATAAAAAGAAAATCATTTTCCTATTTATCCTTTTCAATTTCCAAAGTAAAATAAAATAAAATTCATTTTTCTATTTCTTAATTTGCAACTCTCTCCATCTTCCCCTAAATCCCTTGATAAATATTTAAATCCATTCCTAAATAACATTTATAATTAAATTTATAATTTAAATCCACACAATCCTATATTCAATTAAATTTACAAAAAATAGAAGTTGACTGAGACACTTAAATTTACAACATTGTAACTTGTCACCCTTGACAATCACACTAGATTTTTCTCTCCTATGTGCATGGACTTAATTGTTTTCTTAATTTCTTAAATTATGCATTTCATGGCCCATTTAATTACTTATCAAAAAAATAATTCAATATTTTTCCCTTGATGCTTAACATCTTGAAAAATAGGGCTTGGACAAGTGCTCCCTAGGTGGCCTAGACATCTCAATTTGGTCTCAAATTTTAATATGTCAGGGTTGGCAATTTATTATTTAAAATTCAAATCTAAGTATTGGCTATTAGAATTTATTTTGTGGGAAATTATATTAATTAGATATAAATACCTAGTCATTTCATTATTTGAAAGGAGAAGAAGCAAGAGCTAAGAAGAATTTTATTGAGAAAATCAAGTGTCCTAAGAGTATTCAAGAGTAGATTTGTCAAGATTATTGCAAAATTTCAATATCAAGGCATCATGTTAAGTTTTATGTGATCTTGTCCATGTTTATGCATACAATTTGTTGTGAGGACTAACACTTGTAAGTATTCAAGACAAATTGCAATCTATCCTTAAGGAGATGTCCATGACTTCATTCTTTTAAGTAATCAAATTTGAGTTGTAATGCCCTACCATGAAACCCTAGAAGACAACACTTAACAAGACTAAATAACATAACATTTTTTTTTAAAGAAATACACATAAGATAACATGTAGTCTAGCCTAAGTCCTGTAAGGTTCCATGACTATGCTACAAACATAACTATCAAGAAACATTTCATTAACTACAATGATTACATGAGTTAACTAACAATTTAAGTTTGTTTTAAATTGTCACATTATAAGATTTTACATTAATCATTTCCATGACATGTCATCAAATAAATAACATTCAATATCTTTTCAAATAACCATTATAAGTGAAATACATCACTTAGCATTTTCCATTGAAAGAGAGTTCATCAAATCAGTTACAATATTTACAACTTTTACAACAATGTTTCATTGAATACATGTGGGGAGAATACATTTGAATTACAATATATGATACAATTCATTTACAGTCCAATACAAGTACGTAAAATATAGTCCACGTGAGCTAGTACAAGTACTAAAGTCCACAACGGAATGAGCAGTCATCACACACATGAACAAACAACAAGGGTGCACCCAATGGAGGAAAAAGCACAAACCTCCTTACCATGTGGAACCCTAAGGTCCACCCCCCATGCTAGGAGATAACAGAAGGTCCCACTATGAATAGTCAATCAAGGAGACAATAGGTTGACATAAACAAGGGCTATACAAGACTCTAATACAACCCTGCTAGCATCATTAGTGTCACACACAACACAGACTTCACCTCTAGAGGCACACATACAATGGAAGGAGAGAAACAACTAGGGAATGCTAGACTGAAATAGGGAAGAGTTTCATTGCACACAACACATACTTCACCTCTAGAGGCACATGGTTGTCCTAGAAGTCTCTCACTAGACCCTGACCCCAACTATGGTTGTCCTGGAAACCTCTCACTAGGTCTCGACCCCATAGTGTGACACATGTGAAACCAACATTCCCTTTGTGAGGAAAAGGAAGTTGATCTTGCCAACCAGGCCTTCTCAACCCATCCTTAGCCTAAATGAGCACTACATGCATGCGTGAGGCATCCAATTATCTTGATTAATGTGAAAACTACCTATTTATGTTAAAAATAGAAAGCTAAATGATGCAATCTATAAACTCAAAATCAAAATTCTAGCATAACTCCAATGAAGCCTTTCTTAAATGAAATCACATGCAAAATATAAAATAAACTATGAAAACCAAAAATATGAGCATTCAAAATAAATAGTCACTCCATTGTTCTTCTCTTTCACCATAATCTTGATTTATGCATTTGATGCTCTTAGATTTTTATAAGCACAAGTGCAACAAGAAGCTATGATGAATGGAAAAGAATATTGAAAATGTATGATCAAAATTCAATGTCTTCCTTTTTGGTGAGAAGAGAAGGATTTTTATAGATGTCCTCGTGCGGTGGGTTCATGTTGTGGGAGAGATGTGGGATAAAAAGCATGAGATGAGAAAAGAATAATCATCCCATATTCTTCAATCAAATGCAATTGATTGAAATGGGAGAGATAAATCAGTGACTTTATGATATCATGGAGGTCTGGAATATATATTAAAAGTGGATTTGTGAATGATTTAATGGATTAAATGATTTAATATGCATAGATATTTTAATGATTAATGCAAATGGAGCAATATGAAATGATTTATCGGTAAATGGTTAATTATGATAATGATCAAATGCTTATAATATTATTGAATGATTATGTAAATATATGAAATGGATTAATGAACTATGTCGAGGGGTAAATGATTATGCAAATGTATTGAGTGAAATATGCAATGGATAAAAATGATGATGAGGAATTTTTTTATGTGTCTACATTTTTCCCCTCTTTGAGACAATGAAACCTATTGTGTTGTTTCAAAGAAAAATTGATCAACTGATACATGCCCTAGAGATACCCTGGTAAGGATAATGATGAGGATGATATGCCTCCTCAAGTGATTGATTAAACAAGCTATGATAAGATTAATCTCTCGATAGATCATGAGGAGAAGATTTGATAACTGATATTGTGTGAGTGATTTAAGCAGAGATGTACATTTGATGAAAATACACAGTTGATGGGCATAATGAACAATTTATTTAAATGATCAGTATAGCCAAGTTGATGAGCTAATTAAGCTAATTGAGTTGATCGAGTTGATTGAGACTGCTGCTAGCGCAAAAAATGATTTATTAATAGATTTCGTGATCAAGGAGTAGATTGATTGATTTGATATTTGGATTAAAAGATAAGCATCAATTATGTAAACCAATTAATCATTATTTGAAATAAGGAATATGATGAAAGAGATATGCAGGAAATGAAGATGATGAAACTTCTTGTGCTTTACAAAGTGCTTTATCATCATAGATCTTATTATGCCACAAATTAGTATAAGCATCTAGATAGCATAAACATCTAGATGACATGAATATTGTTTTCAGTTTTATTTAGCAGTGAAGTATAAGCATCTAGGTATAAGGACCTTAGATGAACTTAATACTTATTGTATGGAAGAAACTATTAGACAAGGAATGCTCTCGTCCACAGTATACTCATAGGTCCTCAATGATTTTAGATAACCATGTCTTAAGTCAAGTCATCCTGTGAATGAGAAACAATCTAAATACAAAAAACAAGTGAACATGCCCCATCCTCACCTCTCTAGTCTAAGACATCCTGGAGAAGCTAAAGGACATGCCACCAAAGATAAAAATCAGAAAATAATCAAAGATCAACAATCAAACATGCATCATGTTTCAATGTAGAACTGATTTTGGCCACAATTTATGAATTTGGTTGGATCTGAAAGATGGATTGATAGGTATGTTGCAATGTTTGTTTGATTTTCAATTGTGGAATGTTTTGATTTTGTTGAGGTTCAAAGCTGTGTGGTGACTTGAAAGTGTCACTTTTTTTTGGAATTTTTGATTTTTTTTGGGTTTTTTGGAATATCTTTTTATTTTTTGGACTTTTTTAGGACATTTTATGATTTTTATGGATTTTTTCAAGACATTTTATGATTTTTTAGGGATTTTTTTTAGGACATTTTATGACTTTTATGGATTTTTTCAAGACATTTTATGGAATTTTTCCATGACATTTTATGATTTTTATGGATTCTTTTCAAGACTTTTTATGATTTTTAAGGTTCTTTTTCAGGACATTAAGGAGGGAATGAAATGAAATGTGATATATGGCTGGTTGAATAAATTAGATGCCCCACACTAGAGGTAGTGCAACCATGGATAAATTAAAGGTCAAAATGAAAGATTCACTCAAACCATGTCACATAAGAAACATATGTTTTGTCATAAGATGATAATGTTTGATTGATTAAGATGCCAGGAATGATTGATTCCATAGAGCATGATTATGGTAAGTTCTTAGGATCACTGATTCCTCTAAGTACAATAAGGCTGATGATTGTTGATGGTTGATTGACCAAAGATATGAGGACTGGATAATTTTTTTTAGCTAGGCTTAAATATGATTTGCATGATAAGATTCAAGGCTACAAAGGGACATGATGGCCCACATTGGAGATAATTTGTTCATGGATAAATGATAAGGATGTGAACTATGATGGAATGGTAATGCATAAAGATATGAAAGGAAATCCAAAGCATGCATGTGTAATTTTTTTCCTAATCTCATCAAGAACAAAGGAAGGAAATGAGACATGGATTTTGATAAGCTAGGAGATATGGAATGGAAGAATGCAAGGATAAGGATAATGAATAGGATGATCAAGATCAACTAGATAAGATATGGACACAATGCCTAAGTATATTGCCCCTATTCCTCATCAAGACCAAGGAAGGGAAGAAAATATGTATTTAGATAGGATGGTAGAATATGGATAAGGTGAAGGATATGGTACAAAAGATGAGGATAAAGTGTATAGGATAAGATGTATGACGTTCAAGAAAATCCTTAACCTTGTAAAGATCAAAGGTGGAAATGTGAGAAATGAACATAAAGGGGATAATGGATATGAATGACAGGATGGGTGAAAATTTCACCCAAGTGAAAAGTGCAAGAGAAAGGGGAAAAGAAATAGGATATGGATAAGGATAATTGAAAATGGAAGGTAGTATATGCATGATAGGAAGATGGAGGGAGGACTCAAGCATCAAGTTCCATGACTAATATCCCTCAAATATGTGCTCTAATGAACCATGGCAATGGTAATTAGAATCATAAATGTTGATAGAATAATGGCATGATGGAAGAATCTAAGGACTTATGCAAAGGTTTGGATTAAGGGAGGATAATGGGGGATGGATGTTGGATAATGGATAGGAATTTGGAATGCTTGTTCATGGTTATAAAAAAAGGATGGAAATATCAACATCGACACGCATCTTGAAGGGTGGTGGAGTGATTGAGGAAAAATGGAGTTTGAAGGTGATAGGTTTTTAGATGGATGATTGGAAGAAGCTTTTGGATTAGAAAATTTGGATGCCAATTTAGGTTTTATGGCTTGTATGAGACTTTTAGGAATCCACATAGATTATGACTTTGATTTTTTTTTTGGGGGACTTTGTGGCCTTTGAGATTTTTCTTTTTGCTTTATGGGCTTTTGTGGCTTTTGAAAATTTCCTTTTTGATTAATGGCCTTTGTGGCTTTTGAATTTTTTTCTTTTGAATTTTGATTAGATTTTATTTTATTTTTGCATGTATCTTCAAGGAGTCATTTTGATCCTTTGATATATGTGGATTTTGATATGGAAGCTTTTGAAATTTGGAACCCAAATTGCTTCCAAAAACAATGGGATAGGTGGATAGAGATGAATGATATGGAGGTATTATGGATGGGCTAATGTAGGTATATTTTTGAGAAGGCATCAAGGATGTGTGCCCTTGTTTTTCTTGATGAATACGAGATGGAGGGATGTAGGTCCCCAATATGGATGGAAGGGTTGATGAACTAGGGTTTGAATGATAAGGACCTAGGATAGATGGAAGATTTAATGGAATAGGATAAGAACCCAGGATAGATAGAAGGTTTGATGGACTAGGATAAGGACCTAGGATAGATGGAATAGGATAAGGACCTAGGATTAATGGAAGGTTTGATGGACTAGGATACCTAGGTTTATTTTGATAGAATTTGGACTTACAATGGGTACCAATTTCTTGAGCGTGAGGTGTATAACCAAGGCCATGCTAATATTGATTTTCTTGGATATAAAGGGGTTCTAGGATAACTTGTTCATGAAGGCCTAATCCTTTTCCTTTGTAGTTCATACTTTGACACATTTTTTTTCCAATGTGATCTATGTATTATTTATGAAACAAGATGCAAGTCCATTTTGGGGAGGATATGATATGGATGAAAGCATATTTGTTGGAAGTAAACTAGAGTGGATAAAGGTAGAGGAACCCAATTTATAGGTTTGGGGTTCATGGATAGCTTCAATAGGTGTGATAAGATCTTGTGGAGGATTGTGGTCATGAGGGGAATTAGGATGGGTGATAGGATCTTAACATGGGGATGATGAGGTACTTTGATCTTGACTTGGAAAAGTATCATGAGGTGTAGGAGATGGAGTAGCTTGCTCTTTATTAGGTACAAAATCATCATGAAGTGGTATGAAAGGTATATATTGATCATGAGATGGATGAAAATCATCATGGAATGAAAGGGTATCCTTGAATAGAGGTATATCTTGATATTGATGAGGAAGGGAATCCTAAGATTTTGTGGAAAGAATATCTTGATTAGTAGATGGAAGGAAATCATTGGATATGATGGAAGAACTATCACACTCTTGGGATGCAATGAAATGATCTTGGATGAAACAAAAATAGATAAGGGGATCATAATGAGGTTCTTGGGAGATGGGATCTTGGTCAAATATTTGAGAGGATTGGATATTTTGGGTATAATTGGATGGAGGGGAAAGAATACTTTTATTTTGATGTGTAGGGGAGTCTATGCAAGCATGCTTTAAACTAAGATATTTGCATGAATCATTGGATGTAGATGGTATGATGGGAGAGTATGGTTGGATAGATTCATTAAATTGGGTGAAAGACTCATGAGCTTATTTTGACTTATGGGGGATGAAGATAGATGCATGCCATGGTAGGATTGCACAATATTATTTTTGTTTGAGGACTTAGGTTTGGGTTTCTCATTTAGCCTTTGAAGAAATTCATGGATATTGAACTTGGATGATGTTGTTTTTGGTGCGGATAAATTCTTATGAGATGATTGCATCACTTCATTCAAATGTTGGGAATCTAGTTTTTTTTCAAGCTCTTTCAAATGATGGTCAAGATATTCAATCATTTGGTCTCGCTTATAGGTTGGGGATGAATATGGAGGATTAAGATTAGAGGTTGAAGAATAAGTGGATGTGTGTGAAGGATAAGAGGAAGGCATGAATGATGTAGAGGATGGTGCTTGGACTCCCTTAAGTGTGATTATTGGTTTAGGTTTAGATGAAGATTTAGTAGAAAATGATGTGGAAGATAGGGATGAAGGCATGTTTGGCTTTGAGAGTTTTGTGAAAGGGAATTATATAAATGATCTTGGAAAATTTAGAAAGGATCCAAGGAAATTTTTGGGATATTTTGAGGATGTTTTATGATGATTAGTGAAATTTTGGGAAGGTTATGGATGGTTTAGGGATTTATTATGATGTATGAAGCATGAGACCCAAATTTTATGATAGGTGATGATGTTTGATTGAGATTGATTTTTGAACACACACGCAAGACACAAGCAGACAATTTTTTTTTTTTTGGTTCTTGATTCAAGATGAAACAATCGTGCACAATCCTAGGGTTGGAATGGATAATATTTGTTGGGCTCCCACTTGGATTTCTCCAGTCACACCTTTTCAGAGCGGATGACCTAGGACTTGGTGGGATAGAATCCCCCTTACAATGCACTCACTTATCGAGCATACCAAGTTTTGAATTTCCCAAAGAGGAATTTTCCATCTCTATAATGAACCACAAAAGTGTGGGATGACTTCAAAGGTCTAACCTCTTGTGCTAGCAAATAGAAATATTTTGGCCATTACAGAAAGGTTCTTAGTAAGGGAATTTGTTTGAGTGGTTATACGTGAGGCTAGATAACTCCATTAAAGAGGCTCCCAAAATGTAGAAGTTACACTCTACAAAGCTTTATGTGTCTCATGAGTACTTGGGGAGACACTGGTCTACATAACACATCCACATGTGGTACAAAGATTTCCTCAAGCACCCATTTTATATACCGGTTAGAAGTAGCTTGGCTTTAGCCTGTTACCAGTCAGGTCGTTCCCTTGGGGTGAGTACTTTTTCCCACCAAGGTAGCCCATCTAAAAGTTAAAAAAAAAATTGGATGGGTTTGGCTTTCTAATCATCGAGTTTGCACAAGGTGAGAACATAATACCTACCACCCCTTCAAGCATAGAAATTAGTGTTCATTAATCTCATAGTTAAATCTATGTGAAAAGAAGACAGTTGTTCTTTTTAAGTACTAATTGGAAAAATTGATCTAATAAAATGAATATAGTTGATTTCAAATCACATTCCTTTGACTGTATCCTACACCAAACTAGTTAGTAGTTTTTATTTCAAATCTTCATCAAACATATGTTTATATTTTTGAATCTTTGACATGTGAACCTGCAATAGAAAAACCAATCATTAGCCACAAAATCAATAATTAATCTATGAAAGAAAAAGACATTAATCTAAATTAGAAATTAGAAATTAATCTCAAATTAAAAACTAATATAAATTAAAAGTTAATTTAAACCAATCTAAATTAAAAACTAATCTAAATTAGAAATTAATCCAAAATTAGAAACTAATCCAAATGAAAAACTAATCTAAAAATAAAAGCTAATTAAAAATTAATCTAGCATTAAAAACTAATCTTAATTAAAAAATTAATCTAAATTAAAAGCTAATCTAGAAATTTAAATTTAAATATAAATTAAATTAAATCTACATTCTAAATTAAATCTAAATTACAAACTAAATCTAAATTAAAAAGCTAAGTCTAAATTAGAAATTAGATCTAAATTATAGGCTAAAAGCTAAATTTTTAAAAAAACTAAATCTAAATTTAAAAAAAAAACTAAAAGCTAAATTAAAATTAAAAGTTAAAATCTAAATTAGAATAGAAATCTAAACTAAAATTTAAATCTAAATTAAAAGTTAAATCTAAATTAAAAGTTAAATTTAGATTAAAATTGAACTAAGTCCAAATTAAAAATTAAATCTAAATTAAATGCAAACTAAATTAAATCTAAAATTAGTCTAAATTACATTAAATCTAAAACTAAATTAAAGCTAAATTAAATACTAATTTAATCAAAACTAACATAAGCTAGATTGACTGCTAAAAATCGGAATGACAAACAATCAACAAACAAAGAGGGGAGAGCAAACTGAAAAATTCAAGGCAAAGATTATGTCACAATTGTAGACATGCACAAAATGCATTTGTTGAGATGGTGAATGGTGAAGAAATCAAACACATTTGTTGAGATGGTAAATGCTAAAGGCATCAAACGAATTGCTGAAGACATCAAATTCCTTTGCTGAAAATGCCTTTGTTGCCTTTGTATCACATAAAGTTCATTATCAAAGACAAAAAAACTGATTTTATGAGCACAAAAAGACCATCAAAACCTCCGTTAGATTTATCCCAGCTATTTGTGACTTCAAATCATGCCATGAAAACAAATTTAGAGTTGTTTCTTCATGTATAATGGTAAAAGTGAATAGTGCAACAAATATTTCCTCAAAATTTAAAAATGTTCAACCTTATTCTTTATTTCCTCATATGCATTCAAAGGCTATTAAAAAAAAAAATTAATCATTATTCTTCATTTATTACAACAAATTCTTCATTTCCTCATATTATAGGAAATTACATTTGAGATTACTTATCAAACGTTTTCCTGTGCACCAAGTAAAAATCTATGAAAGTATTTCATATGAGATAATAGCAAACATTTTCCATAATTCTAACACAATCCAATACAAGGAGAAAGTGACTGTTGAATCAAATCCCATTTTAAATTAAAAGCCAATGGATTATTTAAATATACAACACACTACAACTAGAAAACCATTGGGCCTACTTTTGCATCAGGGTTTACCATTTTGTTTATGCTGAAAATTAAAAACTAAATGATTTAATCTATAAACTCAAAATCAAAATTAAAATTCCAGCATAACTCCATTGAAGTCTTTCTTAAAATAAAAGCACATGAAAAATATAATATAAACTATGAAAACCAAAAACATGAGCATTCAAAAGAAAAAGTCACCCCATTATTCTCATATTTCACCATGATCTTGATTTATACATTTGATGCTCTCATCACAAGTACAACAAGAAGTGGGAAAAAAGATTGGAAATGTATGATTAGAATTCAATGTCTAGATGTGGGATACAAAACATGAGATGAGAAATGAATAATTATGGGGCATATTCTTTAATCAAATGCAATTGATTGAAATGGGAGAGATAAATGAGTGACTTTATGATATGATGGAGGTTTGGAATTTCTATTAAAAGTGGATTTATGAATGATTTAATGATTTGTGAATTTAGATAAATGACTAAATGGTTTTATTTATTTCAATGATTTAATATGCATTGATATTTTAATGATTAATGAAAATGGAGCAATATGAAATGATTTATGGATAAATGGTTAATTATGCAAATGATCAAATGCTTATAATATTATTGAATGATTATGCAAATATATGAAATGGATTAATGAACTATATCGAGGGGTAGATGATTATACAAATGTATTGAGTGAAATAAGCAATGGATAAAAATGATGATGAAGACATTTTTTAGGTGTCTACACTACCCATTCCCCCTAATTTATTATTAAGTTATCACTGGATTAAGAAACTATCCAATGGGTTGTCCTAGACACAACTTTGGGTTCTATCCCCCATTGAGAGCCACCCCCCTACTTGCAACTTGTAAACCTTACAAAATAAGCAAGGAAAATACCATTTTGCACACTAAACATAATCATATGACTCCAAACAACATGCAAGGTATAGACCCACTTCCACACATAACTTACTCATAAGAATCAGTACGACACATAACATAATCATAAGAGTCAATACGCAATGCAAAGCATTAACCATTTTACAAGCAATAGAAGACACTGCCCAACTATTTGCAAACTGAAACCATCAAAAAAACCACACACACAAAAGTACTCCCTCCTAGGCCCTAGAAGCCAACTTGACAACTAGGACAGACTCCCATTTTAACAATAACAAAAATCACACCATTTACAATAATCAACACAATGTTTGACACAAATAATCAAACAAACAATACATTGAGAACGACATTATTTTCACATTTCTTATAACTCATTATGTAAACACTAAATTAACTTAATAGGCCATTTGCACAATAATTCCTAATCAGCTTTTAAAGAGAATCTAAATCATTTAATTTATGTAAGTGGAATCGTTCTTTTATTAGAGCCATGCTAAATATACATGCATATATACACATATATATAAATTAGAAAAAAATACCAGTTTCAGTTTAACATATTATAAAACAGTTGGCATACACATACATATATTTATAATTCGAAAAACCAATCGCTATACATTTACATTGGATTCATATAATACCGAATTAAATAGATTCAAATTACCATTGCAAAGTGTAGAAGTTGAACTTCATACATAACAAACTACCATTGAATTTTAATGTACCACACATATCAATTGATACCATAGCATATGATATATATGCAATTTGCAGGACATTAAATATCACTAAAAAAAAACCATTCATGAGTTAAAGAAAATGCATCACAGAGGTTCGCCTATCAAGCATATGAATCGAATGTCTATACTTCGGGTCTCATGCATATAGCGCATGCATTAAGGGGCGACATATAAATTGAATGTTAACAAATGAAATCATTAATAAAAGAAATTGAAATCCAATATCGAATACCATATATTGAGCATGGCTAACAAATTCCTAATCTATAATGAATACATTGAATTACCATCCTAACGCCTATACACTGAAAGCTAACTATAGCTTAAAATATTATATCCAATCGAAATAAAGGTATTCAAAGATAGTTGATTGGCATAGGAAAGAGAAGAATGATTTCTATTGTTTACCAAGGTAAAGTGACAACTTAGAACGTTGTTGATTAAGTATATACCAAGTATCATACACATTGAATGCCATTTGAAGATATCTCTCGGCCAGGCATGGAAAGCCAAAACGAATATCACTATCAATTCAAAAGTTGGAACTATGAAATGAATCTCAACATATGGTATCAAGGTAGGCACAAGGATAACATTGCAATACACAACAATGGCTTGTTCAAAGAATAATCCCCAAATCGCTAAAACCAACGAAAATATCCACAAAGGTAAAGGATGCAAAAATAAGAGATACACCAATATAGAGAAGGCAACGAAAAGCTAACGAATACCAACACAGTATAAAGCACAAGGTATACAATACGTAGGGGAGGGATTCACAACATCTAATAAAGGCCTCAATTCCTATACAAAAAGTATATATATATACTTTGCAATAAAAAGAACATCGAATGTCAATAACATAACTTTCAATATAAATCGAAATTGAAACCAAAGTCAACCCAAAGGCACAAAGAGAGAAAGCAATCATTCCAAATAAAATTGCTTAAGAGAATACCAAATGGGGTTGAGATGCTTGCAAAAAAATACATCACATGCAAAGCGATAGGCTGTAGAATATGCACAAAATGTTTAAAAACAAAGGGTTTTGAAAGTTTCTAGTGCAATGATTTGCTAATTGTTCAACTCAGAAATTAACAAGAAATTGTTTTTCTTTAAACGACACAATCACTCCATTTGATTTTCTACAGAACTAAAATTGAGAAAAAACAATGGAACCTGGTTACAATCAATGGGCACGACTGTAGATTTGGTTCCAAGCTTTGATTTCCCAAGGTGCAACTCCAATCACTTCAAAAAACCCAAACAATCTGTACAAAATCCCCAATTCAAAACCTCCCCCAAAAAAAAAGATGAAAGTCTCCAAACCATAAAATAATCACGGGAAGCAAACAAGGCAGTTTCAATATTTAATTCCAATCCCCTTTTTTCCAAAAATAACCAATTGTATTAACTGAGCTCTTGAGTGCATGTTGCTGCATGCAAACTTTCTAATTCTATGCAAGGTTATGCAGTAACAATTTAATGTCATTTGTTGTTGGTAAAATTTGTGTCTTTCTATGATTGGGTTATTGTTGTGATTCTTTATGGGTGTTCTTCACAAATTGAAACTACTTATAAGCCTATTGTCAAAGTATTTTAGTCATTTCCTTTTCTGAGATTCATTGTCGGTGTTTTTTTATCCATTGTGGAATATGAAGGAAATAATTATAATGTTGTATAATTGCTTTCCAAATATTTAATGCAAGTTTTTCAAGTATTGCTCATTCTAGGCGTTGTTTGCTATGCATCTGCTATAAATATAAAATCCCAATTTGAATTTGTGAGGTCTCTTTAGCATTGGGAATGTTACAAGATGTTTTAATTTGGTTATTCTGAATTGCTCAAAGTCTAAAATTATTTCCCAGGTGGATATATTTTACAAATCGGTCATAGCAAAGGGGAAAAATATCATAAGTATTGCTTTTAGATTGGTCTTGCATTGCACATTGAATATCACTCAATATACATATATTCCTTTGGTTTAAGTTTGATAAAATATTTCCTCTATCAATATGAGTAATCGAAAAAATATTGATCAATCCAGGCTAGGGATATTTCATGATTTGCATCCAATTGTCGATTCACCATTCATTTATCATTTAGCATCTATCCTTCAAAAGGATAAGCTCTCTTTCATCAATTTTTTGATTGTGGAGGTGGAAAAACCAACACAAGGTTTGTTAGAGACAAGCCCATATATGGGACAACCCTTCCTCTCTCTTTGAATGTGTTGGTTATAGATTTGAAGAAGACTACAGGAATATTGAAGACCATTTGATCATTGATGCATTAAAACCCTACAACTTGACAAGATACACAAACTCAATTATCTCGATAACAGATGAAGTTTCAACAATGAGATACCAAAGGATAGAGCCTCTAACCAAGTACCTGAAGACTATGAAAGAAGATTGTAATTTCATTCATCCAAAAAAGGGCACTCTAGGTAGCCTTGTCGAGTCAAATTAAGCCAAAATTCAAATCATAGGTGCATTCAAGTCCACTCTATCTATTTTTGGTCATTAAATTTTTCTATCAATTTCTAGATTGTTTATTTTTATATAAGAATAGTGCATTTTTATTGTTATTTGGTCACATCATTGCATTTCATCAAATATTGATGTTACACCAATTTCTCAATTACCAAATTTATTTTACCTTTATGAGTAAATATGATATTAAATGCAAATCATGGCTGTGATATGTTACACCCCATTTTGGGATTACCAAATGTTTTAATGCATGATTATGTTTTGTATATTCTGATGGAAAATGTGATGAATGAATGTGTTGCATTATGATCTGTTATTTTATTTTAATGCTTCAGTAATGAAAATGATATATGATGGAAATGAATTTCATGTAATCAACTAACTACCTTATGATGCACTAAGTTGGATGCAAGAAGGAATGAGCCCTTCAGTGAGGAGAGAGAATCACCCAAGAGAGGAGCTTAGTATGGAAACCACTAATATACCAAGTTGAGAAATCACACACTCACGGTCTAGGTTGGTCAAGCTTAGTCAATTTAGAATGGACTATGTGTCGATAAGTAAACCTTGGTCATAGCATTTGGGGATGATTGAAATGTTGAGTTAATTTCTTTGATTTTTTTTGCTGTTTCTCTGATTTGAGTCATAGTGTTGAATACCTTTGATGTGTTTGAGATATTTGAATGTTATGAACGAATGTTCATATGTGTATAGGTATGTATTTATATACATATTAAATATATGAGTATGTATTACGACGACACATACATATTACAAATATTCATGAATAAATATATATATTGATACGCACACACATATATATACACATGTTATTATACTTTAATAATGATAGATATATATATTAATATATATATTTATATGATTAAAAGATGAATATATATATCTGTGTGCTTATTGTGAGATACTAGAATAATGATATATATATATATTAATATATATGTATATATGTGTGTATTAAGTAAATTGTACATATGTATATATTACTATGTACATATACCTACATACATATATATATATATATATATATATATATATATATATATATATATATATATATATATATATATATATATATATATATATATATATATATAGTATATATATATTATACATGTATATGTATGTTATAATGATTATGCATTATATATATATATATATATATATATATATATATATATATATATATATATATATATATATATATATATATATATATATATATATTCACACACACACACACACACACACACACACACACACATATATGAATAGATGCCAATGCATATAATGTGAGGTAGGTGAATAAAGAAATGCTTATATTAAGACAAAAATTTCAACATATTATAAACCAAAGGCTATGTGAATATATTCATAAGTGCTATAGATTGTATTATTGTTGAACAATATGGAAAATGAGCAATTTTGTTGTACAACTATTTTCCTATTGTCACTAAAATATGTCCTAGGATCCGAAATTGGATTGACTATCAACCCAAAGGGTGAGTCAATTCTCAACAAGAAATACCTAGGAGAGGGTTCTTTAAGCTTTGAGGGGCTCACCACCAAGCAAAAGCTTGGAAAAGACACTTTAACATTCAACTCACAAAACCTAGTAATGCAAGCCAAATGATGAAATTAAACAAAAAGTTAGGGTATCTGTACCTGGGAAGTATGGAAATGTGATGAGGATTCTAGAAATGCAAAAATATTTTCAAAATAAGCTAGGGAGGACTAATACGCCCTTACTATTGTCTTAACCCCAATGTTGTTTTTAAGGAGAAATGTAGAATCTTCAGATGTCAGAATAGAATCTGAAAGAATCTCTACAAATTTTCACTTGGAGGACTAAGATTCCCTAGGTGGCAACTTAGTTCCAATCTAGATTTCTGAAATCTTTGAATGTGATCCTAAGGCTCAATGTGTGCACTTTCTTCTTCTCTGATCTCAGGTTCTGAAACTTTTGGATCTCTCCTATAGGCGAGTTTCTATGAAGTTGACAAATTTTCAATGCAACTTTGTGACTTTGCACTTCAAATGATATTCAATTCTTCAACCTAAATTTGCAAACACAAGCATGCAAGAGGGGAAAATCTTGTTGATTGTTAGTAAATGGGGTTTTCCTTGGTCAAACCCCTTGTTGGTAATTAAACTTTGAAATGAAATTAAATAATGATGGGAATTGATGAATGAACAACATGCAATGTTACAAATCACCAAACCCTTGTTATGAAGTCTGCAAACTTGTGTGAAATGGCTAGCTTGAATGTAGATCTTAAATCAAAGGAATTATTGATAGACGTTGACTTGAATTTCTTGCTTGAATCAAACCCCTATATCACAAATGTTAGCTCAAAATCACACATGATTCAAGAATATCCTTGATATGATGCTTGAATCTTGATGATGGATCCAAATGTTTGACGAATTACTCTCAAATGCTCTTGTGAACTCAATTATGCTATTAGGAATACTCTCACAAAAATCTTGATTGAAAATGAATGAAGGAAGCTTGTATTTATACTTATCCATGCTTAATATCTTGAAATTACATCACAATAAGTTGACATATGGATTCAATTAAAGGAGGCTAAATCCCACCAAGATTTGAAATTAAATATCGAAAATACCTTGAGGGGGACTAAGTCGCCCTAGGTGGCATCTTAGTCCCAAGGCATGAAACTCGGGGCATAGAATCCAAAAAGGGCCCATTTAAGGTGCCTCTAAAATGAGGGCCCCAAGACCTTTGGAGGACATAGACACCCTAGGTGGCATCTTAGTCCCAACCCAAAAATTAGGGACACAACAAAAAAAAATTAAATTATCATTTCCCCTTTGATGTTTGTCAAGATTAGCCATAAAAAGATATAATTCCTTATGATTATGGATGCAAAATAGGACCAATTAAGACATAAATAGGGATAAATAAAATGCAAGGGTATGGATTTTCCTACACTACATTTAGCCCCTACTTAGTGATAGGATGAAGTTGCTTCAAACTCACACTAAAGTGGCCAACCACACAATCAAGAGGGGTTCAAATGTATAAATTCTAGTAAGATAGGATGAAAATAATCAAGAGGGTGGCCAAGCATTCAAGACAAGATCCTATGCCAAACCAACATAGGAAGAAATGAACATGCTTATGGATGATATATGAAGCCATAACTAGATCACAAATAGACACCATCAAAGACAAGAAAAAGAAAAAATTAAAAGAAAAATGTATCAGATCAAGCTTTGACTGGCCATCCAATGCTTTGTGGACCGAGTCTAGGATTTTTTTCCAAAAGAGGTTCATAAGTGGAACGTGTTGTCCACTATGTAAACAAAGGCACACTCACAAGGGCTAGTGAAGCTAGTTGTTCACTAGGTGAGCCCCAAGAGGTCCATATCAAAGCCATATCCCAATGACTATGATAAGGACAAAAAGAAAATACATGCTCACAAGGGCTAGTGAAGCTAGTTGTTCACTAGGTGAGCCCTAGGGGACCATATCAAAGCCATACCTCCATGAATTTAATAAGGTACAAAAATAAAAATGCAACTAGAGAGAGGGATGTTCGAAGGGATTTTACTTAGTTCATTTGAGGTCTTAATCTTAGAGTACATCATTCCTAATGTCTCCAAGAGAGGACCAATCAAAGGATAAAATATTCACAACTTAGGGAATACAGTTCATCACATCACCACTAAGAGAATTGTAATATGCTAAGATAGATCACACTCTTGAAGGAAATTACTCCCAATGTCACCACAAAGAGAAAACACATCGTATAAAGTAAGAAAATCACATCAAGGAACATGGAAATTAAATGAAAATTAAATCATGCCAATGTATGGCCCCTCTTTAAAGAACTTGCTAATTAAAAGTTGTGAGCAATTACTTTAAAGTATCCAAAACATGAAAAAGAACAAAGGGTTGCCCCCTAGAAACAATGGACTCAGGGTTAGTATCTGTCTTTGGTGTAATGATATTAGAGAGCTTGAAACTGTCATCATTCCCCAAATACACATAGAACTAGAAGAATGACACAAAGAGAGTGAAAACAAAATGAAAAAACTTTTGGGACAACATGGAAGAGACATAGGGTGTCTCAATGCCTTGTGTCATTTCCAAAAGGAAAATGCAAGACAAAAATGAAAAGAAAGTAAAGATAGGGTATGTGTAGGATCATGATGGGCCAAAAAGTGGCAATATGATGGGTATTTGTAGGGTATGTGGCTGATCACTTTTTTACCCAAAATTGAGAAACAAAGGGTTTTTAAAGGAGATTCTCTCAACTTTCCACCAATATAAATTATGCTTTATTTTGAATTTAATAAATAAATTATTATTCATTTTCTATTTGAATTACGACTAAAGTGTGATTGATAGGCTGATTGAAAACATCTATAGCTTTCAAACACTATCACATTTTTGAATCCAAAAATATGCATCACATCTGGACATGAGTCCTCTACTTATTTCTAAAATATTATAAAATATTATTATTTTATTATGGTTAGGTGGTGAAGGCACCTTTACTTCTTATTTTTTCTCCAATTGCCACTCCATTTTTCCCCAAATGCCCAAATAGAAAAAAAAAACCTAGTAGTTTATAAACTACATTCAATTTTCTATAGATTCTATTCTTACATATTTTGAAATAATATAGATAACTTATTAAAAATTTTTCGATCAAGTTTCCTAACTCCTGATTTTTAATTTTTTGCTACTTAGGGCCTATTTTTTCCATGATGATCCTACACATACCCGATAATGAAAAATATTTTGGGTCAACATGTAAGAGACATAGGGCATCTTCATGCCTTGTGTCATCCCCAAAAGGAAAACACAAGACAAAAATGAAAAGAAAGAAAAGATACTGGAAAATATTTTGGGTCAACTTGGAAGAGCCATAGGGTGTCTCGACACCTTGCATCATCCCTAAAAGTAAAACAAAAGAAAAAAATGAAAGGAAAGCAAAGATAATGAAAATGAATGGTAAAGATTAAAGAAAAAGCAAAAAATCTTTATGACATATAGAAGAATGAAGGTACAAATAGAAGAACTCATATAGAGAGGAAGAATCAAATAGAACATCATGAGGGATCACATTACACACATGCAATCAAAAAAGAAAATAGGAAAGAAAAAAGGAAAGAAAAAAGACTAGTGAAGCACATGCAAGTTAACCATCTAGCAGTTCATCCGCATCCCAGTCTTGTTTAGTATAGGAAGAATGCATATCACCAGCGAAAGGGACAACATCAAGTGTTGAACTAGGAGAATCACTAGGTTCAACACATGATGCATCACTCGATTTAGGAGGATTACCATGGTTGTTATCATTTAAGCTCATGGAAGAGGAGAATAAAAAATTCAACCGATTATGCACCTCTTCATCAATCTTAGTAATTTCTTCATCATCATCCAAGTTAACCACTAGAGGAGGACGAATAATAATATCCATAGAAGGTGTTGGTCCTTGTTGTGTTGGAGACATAAGATCTATTAGTTCTAGTAAGGGAGAAAGCTCATCGTTTATTCCTTCTGTCAAGTTTTAGTTTTAATTTTCTATGTTGTTCATCTTTCAAGCAATAGCACATCTATGCCTGTGCTCTGTAGTATTTCAATTTCTTTTATTCATAATTTTCAAGTTGTGTTTGTGTAGGAGTGGGTTTGTCAACACATGGTGCATCACTCGATTTAGGAGGATTACCATGGTTGTTATCATTTAAGCTCATGGAAGAGGAGAATAAAAAATTCAACTGATTATGCACTTCCTCATCAATCTTAGTAATTTCTTCATCATCATCCAAGTTAACCACTACAGGAAATATGTAAGAGATTTTTTATGGATGGGTTTTGGATAGTCAAGAGGGATTTAAGCTCACTATTGTTTTCTTCAAGGGGTGGAGGTTTGATCATCGGTGAAGGAAAATTGTGAAGGGATAACTTGGCTATGCATTTTGCTTTGAACTTTCAAGTAGGATAGGAAAAGGAAGTCCTCGCAGGGTCTTATAGGTTCCATGGGCTCATGCCAAAAATAGTATAAGGAAAAATTTTCACGGGAAGACAGAGGTCTAAAGCCACTATGGTTCATAGTGAGTATTTCATTGCCAACTGGAAACTTTAAGCACTTATGGACAACGAATGGGACCGCATTAATGGAACTAAGCCATTTGTAGCCTAACTTCACATGAAATTGATCTGAATTAGAGATGATGGAGAATGATAAATTTTATTTCTTCGGTCCTACTTGTAAAGCAAGTGTGATAGAGCCCATCGTAGCATGAGTAAAACCATCATGCATTTTAATCCATACTTTTGATTTAACATATCTATCTTGAGTAAGTTCATGCACATATAAGAGTTCTATGATCACATTCTCTCCAAATATGAGATCAATTAAAATCCTAGGAGTGGGCTTGTTATTGATTCTTCCGCCTATGTAAAGAGGACCATTAGGTGCATGTTTGATTGTTTCTCCTAAAGAGAAAGTAATGTCAATAGGAATTTTGGTTTGTTGTTTACGAGGATCAATTTCAATCATTCTTATCATTGTACTATTAGGAATTTGGTCATTAGTATCCATAGGATTCTATTAATCATCATCCATAGGATTTTTTTTGTTATTCTTCATATTCTCATCATCCGTGTCAACACCTATCACATCGGCCTTAGTTTCACTAGCCTTAACAAATGAAATATTATGGTTAGGTATGGGATTGGTAAAGATTTGTAGGTTTTGGTTAGGAGGAGCTATAGATTTATTACCTTTGTGATTCACACCTCCAATTTGGATATGATTAGAATCAATGAGGTCTTACACAAAATTTTTAAGATGCTTGCAATGTTTTGTATCCCCAAAGATCTCCAAATTGGTAAATTGTCTTTGCAGATCCCCAAAGATATAAGGGTTACTCTTCTTTATAGCAGCTACTTGGGTATCAACCTGTTCGGTAGGTTGGGAGGTGGAAAATGAACAATATGGAAAATGGGTGATTTTGTTGTACTACTATTTTCCTATTGTCATTCAAATATGTCCTAGGATCCCAAATTGGATTGACTATCAACCCAAAGGGTGAGTCAATTCTAAACAAGGAAGACCTAAGAGGGGGTTCTTTAAGCTTTAAGGGGTTCACCACTAAGCAAAAGCTTGGAAAAGACACTTTAAAATTCAACTCATAAGACAATAATTCATGCCAAATGATGAATGCAAATGATGAAATTAATCAACAAGAAGTTACAGTATGTGTACCTGGGAAGTTTGGAAATGTGATGAGGATTCTGGAAATGCAAAAATGATGTTAAAATATACTAGGGAGGACTAAGACGCCCTTACTGTTGTCTTAGTCCCGCTACTATTTTCAAGGGAAATGTGGAATCTTCAGATGTCAAAATAGAATCTGAAAGAATCTGTGCAAAATTCCACTTAGAGGACTAAGACACCGTAGGTGGTGACTTAGTCCCAATCTAGATTTTTGAAATCTCCAAATGTGATCCTGAGGCTCAATGTATGTACTTTCTTCTTCTCTGATCTCAGGTTCTGAAACTTTCAGATCTAGCATATAGGTGAGTTTCCATGAAAATGAAAAATTTGCAATGCTTTGCAACTTTGCGACTTTGCACTTCAAATGATGTTCAAGTCTTCAACCTAAATCTATAAAAACAAGCATGCAAGAGGGGAAAAAAACTTGATTATTAGTAAATGGGGGTTTTCCTTGGTCAAACCCCTTGTTGGTAATTAAACCTTGAAATGAAATAGAATGATGAAAGGAAATGATGAATGAACAACATGTAATGTTACAACTCACCAAACCCTTGTTATGAAGTCTACAAACTTGTGTGAAATGGCTAGCTTGAATGTAGATCTTGAATCAAAGGAATGCTTGATAGATGTTGACTTGAATTGCTTGCTTGAATCAAAACCCTAAATTGAACAAATGTTAGCTCAAAAACACACATGATTCGAGAATATCCTTGACATGATGCTTGAATCTTGATGATGGCTCCAAATTCTTGATGAATTTCTCTTGAATGCTCTTGTGAACTCAATTATTCTATTAGGAATGCTCTCACAAAAGTCTTGATTGAAAATTAATGAAGGAACCTTGTATTTATACTTATCCATTCTTAATATCCTAAAATTACACTGTGCAATAAGCTGACATATGAATTCATTAATTAAAGGAGGCCAAATCCTGCCAATATTTGAAATTAAATCCCAAAAATACCTTAAGGGGGACTAAGACATCCTAGGTGACATTTTAGTCCTAAGGCATGAAACTCGGGGCACAAACTCCAAAAAGGGCCCCATTTAAGGTGCCTATGAAATCAGGGTCCCAAGACCTTTGGAGGAAAAAGATTCCCTAGGTGGCATCTTAATCCCAACCCAAAAATAAGGGACACAAAACTAGAATCATTAAATTATCATTTTCCCTTTGATGTTTGTTGAGATTAGCCATAAAAAGATATAATTCCTTAGGCTTGTGGATGCAAAATAGGACCAATTAAGACATAAATAGGGATAAATAAAGCAAGGCGAACCCAAACAAGTGTGAAAATTCAAGGGTATGCATTTTCCTACACTACAGCTATAATATGGAGGATTACAAACTGTATAGAATGCATTGTAATTGGTATTTGATAAGCTAAATAAAGCACTTATTTATTCTATTAATTAAATTATATATAGATGCATTTAAAATTAAAGTTGTTAAGTGTTTGAAAGACCATGTACAAGTAGATAAAAATATTAGACCAGGTCAAAGCCATAAGCTAGCTACAAGGTAAAAGAATTTGTATTGAGTTTTACTGGTTGCCTCCTTTTTAGGTGATATAAGCAAGTGGTGGAAGGCTACAAAAGCCATGATGGAGGAATCAAACCTTTAGGTAACCATTTCCTTGTTTTTTAGACTTAGTAAAATAATGATTGATGATACTTCTTAGAGGAAACTTAGCTATGTTTGAGTAGCTAATTTTTCTATGACTATATATATGATTGTATTCTAATTATTTTAGCAGCCACATTGCACTTAATTTCTCTTAATCGGCCTATTAAGAAGAGAAGTTGTTTCTAGTTTTACATTGTAGTCTTAGAGGTGACATTTAGATGTAAAAGGTGGTTGATTTGAGAACTAAATTGTAGCATTAAGAATCTAGATGTTTTGTATAAATCTAAGAAGTCAATCTAAATTAGGTTTTGGTATTTGTTTATTTCATAATTCCAATCCATTTTCTATAGATTTTACTGTGCAAAAGAGGAGTTCTTGAGTGTTGTGGTGAGGTGTGAGTTAGAGAGTTAGAGGGTTTTCTTGTATAGTTGGAGGATTTGGAAATAGAGTTAGATTGGTGAGCAAGTTGAAAGAAGAAGGAGCAAGCAAAGTTTTGGTATTAAGCTTGAGAGCCAATTCTTAATTAGAATTTAAGTTCCAAGCATGCTAGTCTTTCTTACTCATTATTCTTCTATTTCAGTATCTATGATTTTATTGAATGAATGTAAGTGCTTGAGCAAGTTATAATTATTTACCATAATTGTTAAGAAAACTTGTGCATATGGCTAGATTATAAATAAGTTGTTGGTATGATACTTATATATAAATAGAAAGTTTATGATGACAATATGACATAGTTATATTAAACTATTTAGAAGGTATATGTATATGATACCAAGATGATTGCATATTATTTATTTTACTGCATGAGCTATGATGTTAGCATTTCAATAGGAATGAAATGATAAGTATGTCATCATTAAGAAGACATGATGTTGTGCAAGCCATGTTGATAGTTTATCCTTGAATGGTTACTCATATTTCCTTGAAAGTAGGAAGATAGTCTTTTCCCTAGGGTTAGGGTGTACACTTGATTGTTATATATCGATATTCAACATTAGGGTTGAAAAACATATTTTTTGATTATGCTAGTGTCTTGTACCTGACTAAGAGTTTATTCCTATTCACAAAATTCTAGAAGAGGACTTACAATCTAGAAACTCAAAGCCATAATATGAGAGGATTAAAAGTGCAAAAGCAGAAACTACTCTCAAGCTAATAAATATCCTCCAGATTAGATATGAATGTAGTGCACATTGTAAGCATGTGAATATTTGAGTCATATTAAAAGAGAGGTTTTATGATTGTTTATGATCACTTGATTGTTGCATTACTTTTTGATTGAAGGAATAGGTTGGGATTAACCTATATGGTCAATTTGAACACTTGATTGTTGAGATTATACTTTGAAATGGAGTCATTTAATGTTGTGTGTGGATTATAATTTTGGAATGGATCATGAGGTATGAGAAATGATATTGTATTGAAGTGTTAAATATTGAAATTATAAATTTTTAATGTTATGAGAACCTGTAAGGGTAATGTGGTTGTTCCTGGGATATAGATAATCAATGGATGGGACTAATCTAGCTAGGCAACTAGATCACTTAAGTGTATATCACCTTTTTGGGTTAGAATTATGTTATGTATAGCTTGTCAAGAGTATTATGGTCATTTATTAAATCGAGCTAAGGGGTGGATGAACATATGACTACCACTTCATAGAAGTGAGACTCCATTTCTTAGGAAGTTATTTTGATATGTAATTATCATTTTTTTTCCAAAGTAGTGTAAGTTGCTAGTAATTACACTTGCCAATTCACTGTTAGCCACATTTACATAACTAAGCTGAGAATGTCATGCATGTAGGCAGGTATCCATTGTATGGAAGCTCTAGTTATGTAGGACAAAACACCATTCTTAGGAAGGCTATTATTATGAGGGTTTCTAGACCAATCTCTTCATTGAAAGGAGGGCCACCTTACTAGATAGGTAGATGTGTGGGGGGCTATAGTAATTATGTGACTGGTAGAAAATTTCTTGGGTGATACTTTCCCTTATGTAGTTGGCAACCAAAATTTGGGGATGTATGTCTAGGAAGGGAAATTTGAACCATTTGTACTCCATTTAATGGAACTCTTGGAAGCTATGTATGTAATCATGTACTTGTATTTTTACAAAAATTGTATTTGAAAATTAAATGCATTACATGGGATTATGTAATGCTATTTGAAAGATGCAACCATTACATGAGATTAAGTAATGCTACTTTATTTATGCAGTGCAAATTTGAAATGGGATTATTTCAAATATGCATATTTGCTATTATATTGGAATTTTTTATTACTGTGTTGGTAAACTTAAATAAGTGCTCACATGTGGGTTAAAACGTAGGTGAAAACAACAACTAAAACATTGGGCATGTTACATCTGATACATCAAAGCTACCAAGTCCATCTTTGGAACTAATGAGCTCATTATGTAAGTGTTATGCAAAACATTATTAGTGGATAGTGTAAATATTCTCATGCTAGGATGAAAGGGAAAGGAAGAACAAATGAAATAGTAAGAAAGTCAAATTTTCCAAAAACTTATCTAAATTTAGGGCTAGGAAGAATCATCCCTGGAGGTTGAAAATCCTAAACCAACAACTCATTAAGAGACACCCTTGGATTGTGGAAGTTATGCAATAGGGTCTAGTAGGAAGTTTATGGAGGATTACCTATCAGTACCTCTACCCTATAAAATTTCTTAAATGACTCTAAGGGTGAGAAAGAACTAAATTGAACCCTCTTTTTAATAGCAACCTATAGTTGCAAAGAGTCAAGGATTATGGATTAAATAATGATACTATGAATCTATGAATATGGTTTATATATCTATTCATACAAATGCTTTATTAGAAAAAGAGCTAATTGTTAGTATAAATTAGAAAATTCAAGTGAAGAAGAAATTCAACATATTGTGAACCAAAACCAACTAGAGAGGTATCTTAGAGGTAGGATAACCTTCTGACAATATTGCTTCAAACGAGATTAAAATCTTGCAATGATAATCAAAATCAAGAGTGAAAGATGGTACCTTAGATTAAAGGTCAGAGACCTAAATGGGTTAGAAAAATAAAAAACTCATAGAGGTGAAGATGGAAGCTAACCTAATCCCATCAACTTGAAAGGGCATGGTCAATTTGGAGACAAGACTCAAAAATGACAAAAGAAAGCAAAAAAACCTTAGAGTGTCTAAGGTTATGACAAAAATGAAATCACCAATAATTTGAAGAAAAATTTTGTGAAAGAGGATTGCAAAGCAAAAGCTTGGATAGAAAACACATTATTTAGACAATGGCTCAGTTAGAGCATAGTCAAATGGTAGAAGTTCAAATAGAACTTACAAATTTTCAATGAAAATAAATTTATGTTTAGTCCTTTGATGATGTTCTGGAGATAAATTTTATATGGAAGAAGACTATGTTTTCAAATTAGAAGAATAATTGGATCCCTTTGGGATTAAACTTATTTGAAAGATATATACCTAGTGAGGATAAGATAAGGAAGGTAGCATTCATTCAACTATCAAGAGCCCACCAAAAATAAATGTTAATATGAAGGGGTTCCATAGGATTCGTGGGGCCCAACAAAGGAGTAAGGGAATAAACATGATTATAGAGTCTTTGAATCAATCCTTGATGAAGAGGGGGAGAAGCAGGTCTTTAGCCTTGCATTGTTTCAACGAAGAGAGAAAAAAAAAGGAGATGTTGATTCTCTCTTTTCTCCTAATATGGCTTAAAAATAGAAAATGATAGAAATGCACAATTGTGTACATACCTTCTAAAGTATTTAGTACTCATGATGTGGATGCTTATCAGGCCATATGGTATTCAGAGTTTCTCATGGTCATAATCCTTCTAGCATATTGATACCTTCTTATCCCCTTCTAGAAAGCTAACAATGAAACGTTGATAGTTGTCATTTTTAGCTTTGGGGACTTTCAATCCATGGGGTGATCCCACAATAGTGGTTTACAATTTTTGGCCAAACTGGACACTAAAATATTTTTTTAACTAAATCTTCACTTTCGGGCACCTGTAGCAGCTAAACCATGAGGAATTTGAAGATGATGTAAACTAGAGTTTCGTGAAATTTTGTCTATAGATTCTAAATATATTTTTTTCAATTTTTTTGGAATCAGATTGCACTTCTTTTTCCATCTCCCTCAAAAACTAGTTTTTTTCAAAAAACAACATTTTTAAAAAGTGACGCTCACCGTATAATGCATAACTTTTTTTCCATGAAGGATAAAATTATAATTCTTTCGAATTTAGATTTAAAACTCTGATATCTAGTGCTTCCACTTGGTTAGATAGTTTTTTATTGAATATTGTTTCTTTAATCAAGTTTCAAATTCAAACCAATTATAATTCAGACATAGCGCGACCGTATAACGCGTAACTTTTTTTATATGTAGAGAAATTCAATTTTTTTTCTTTGTTGGATCAAGGACTTCAATATCTAGTGCACTAATATTTTTAATTTTTTTTTTTTTAATAATCTGCTATTTTTCCACATGTGGAGAACAAAGAGCTTGATTTTCAGTGAAAAACCTACATTCACGAGAAATAAAAAATAAATATAATAATCAAATTAAATTTATTTAAAATTATACTTTTTGGGAAGCTTATAATAAGGACTACATACTTACAAAAATAAATTTAAATGAATTCATTTGATCCCAAAAGGTAAATCAAAAGTGGTTTTTATCAGCATTTTGATAGGTGTAAAGGAGACTCTGTTATAGGTATGGTTTAAAACTAGCAGGGTTCTATCCAAGGGGGTTTGATTTAAGGTAGTTTGATCAAACCCTCTTCCATTGGAATTATTTAAATGGAAATTTTCAAGGCTTAAATCATTATATTTTCTAAAAATATGTGATTTCAGCAAAAATCAGTTCCTCCCAGAAATTGTAAACCACTATTTTGGGAGCACCCCATGACACTCCAAACTTGTAGCTTCAAAAATTAACTTTGGGGTAACTATCAAGATGATGCAACCAATATTTACTCTATCCTCCCACCATGAATTGAAGAATTTGGATTTCAGGTCGTCATTAAACCTTTCTATAATGTCATAAAATTATAGACCTTGTAATTTTACATACATTCTTGTATCCACTTTAGTGTCCACTCCCTTAACATTTGTGTAGGTTCATTTTATCCATTGCATCAACCTTTTTCCCCTCTCAAGATGCATAGGGACCCTTTTTTAGCAGCTACCTTCATGCATTAGCTTTTCATCAAACCCTGATATTTTCTAGTCCTTATCATTTTTTAGTGTGATGCTTGGACACTAGTGCAGTACATGAACAACCACATGTTGTGCTAGAGTCCTATGACATATCAACATTCAAGAAAAATTTCTAAGTGCCTTTCCACTTATTAGCTACTTTTGTTAGTGGTAATAGCCTGAGACTCCTTTTAACAACTCGAGAAGATTCTTTTCACTCTTCTTCTCTCTTTAAATGCTATATTTTCAATTCATTTTGCCTTCTTCTAGCTTCTCTCGAGATTCTTGGTTTTTATCTCTTGGGTACACTCTCTCCTCTCTTGCTCTCTTGCTTGCATAGCTCTCTTCAACTTTCTATAACACTCAAGCTTTCACATTCTTACAATTCTCTTTGCAACTCTCTTGGCTCTTATAGCTTTGTCTCTCTCCTTGGCTTCCTCAATCTTTGTAGGTGATATCTATCTTGTTTCTTGTATCTTTAAGCATCTTGGGATTTCTCACATCCCCCATCCATTGCATCTCTATTTTGTGATACAGGTTATCCTCCTTGAGTGTTGATTTCTTTTATCATTCTTGTACTCATTTCATTTTTTATTATTATTTCTCTCTTTCTATCTGGCTATATGTGGAGGTGGGAACATCAAAACGGGGGTTTTACTGTAAAAAACCCATAAACAAGCCCAACATTTTTCCCTCAGTCTTATTTGTGTAGATTTTGATGATATCTACTTACTGGAGGCTTCATTTCTTGGTTGGTTGTGAGCACTTTCTTCCCCTTCTTTCATTTTATCATCATTTAATCTATATATTACTTAGTTTATCTTAGTTTACTTCAGTTTTGTTATACTTTGTTATTCTCCCACATTCTGGAAGTCCTTAGTAATCAGATTGTTAGTAGTCACTCTACTATTTTATGTGATATTCTTAGCTTTTAGTCCATATGATACGCTAGTCTGCCTTTGGGACTCAAGCATATTGCACTGTCATACATTCACCACATTGATGTCCTTTGGCTGAAAGCTTGCTAGTCTATCCAAAAAATCTATGACCTGCTCTTTTTGATTTTGAGACTCTTGCATTGTTCCTTGAGGTAGTTTAGGGAAATTCACTCCCTAGGATTCTCTTGAGAATAAAGAGACTTGTGAGTAGTAAATCCCTCTTCTGTACACTTTGGTGAACTTGACGTGATGTTTTGGCCTTCACCCGACTTGTTTATGCATTCATTATTATATTTAACTTATAACTATATTCAAAATAAATTTAATATTCTCTTTTATCAGTTTAGTATCTAATTTTATTAAAAGTGTTAATGATGTTCCATTTCATGCATCTGATGGTGACTTGGCTTTGCCCATGTCACTCTCTATCTTTGATCCTTCTCATGAAATTCCTCACTTCGAAGGATGTTTTGTTGCAAGAAGATGAAATAATTGATACTTTTCTTAATATTACTCTACCTTCTCTTCATTCCAATGCACTCTGTTCTAGAGATGATGCATTAGTGAATGATGATTCTCTCCATTCCAATGCACTCTCTTCTAGAAATGATGCTTTAGTGAATGATGAAGTTCCTCTCACACTAGATCCTCCAAAGATGGATGTTGAGTATATTTCTTCAAATGATTCCTCCATAAGTTGTAAGGAATCTGTAAATATCATCTATGTCTCTACTACCCCCAAAAGGCCTAAGAGATTGATCATTTATTTGACCTCGGCTAGTCCTTCTCCTAAAAGTATTTTTTCTATTAATAGTGTTCAATTTAACAATGATTCTCCTGATCTTTGTAAGGCTACCTCTTATAGATCAGTATCCCATGCTTATAATAGTAGAAGGAATAAAAAAAATGTTAATCAACCTACTCCATTACCACCTTCTCAACCAATTCTTCCTTTAACACCTAAGCCTACAACTAAAGCACCTGATGATTACGATCTTTTCAAGCAAATCAACATTACTCTGGCCAAGATCTCACTATGGGACTAGCTTCAATTTGCTTTGGTTTATCAATGTATGCTTTAGGAATCCTTGCAAAAGATCCTCTTTCCTTCTTCTGCTAGGCCGGTGAATGTCAATATGTTGATAGCTCATATTCATGCAAATTCACTAAATATTACATTCTATCTTCAAGAACTCCCACCCCAAAAGTATAGAAGCAAGTGAAGCCTCTAATAATTATAGTAAACATTAATAAAATTGGCATTAGACGTACTCTCATTGATGTTGGTTCAAAACTTAATGTATGCAACATTGATCTATTGCCTATGATTAATATTGATTCTTCATCTCTAGCTGCTTCTTCTCTTGTTATTTGTGGGTTCGACAGCAAACTTTAGGAACGATAGTCTTTCCTTTAAGATTGAGACCTATTACTGTACCCACCCTCGTATATGTTATGTCAAAAAAGTTACCATATAACCTTCTTCTAAATAGATCATGGATTCATCCTATGGGTGTTGTCCCATCTACCTTGCATAAATCTATTAAGTTCATTTGTAATAATCATGTAGTCACAATCAAGGGTGACCCCAATGCTATACACTTATGTGAGATGGAAGCTACTAGTCAAGTTTTGGTTGTGCCTACGCTTATCCATTTAGTGTCTTGCAATGTGTTGATGTCTACTCTAGTAGTACCTATTACAAAGGACATGCTTGAGGTAGATGTCCCTAAAGAAGATCCTTCTAAAGCAAGAAATCTTAAGTCTTCTCCTTCTACCTCTTGTCAAAGAATGCATGTCTTGCTGATGATTGGGGTTCTCTAGACTTTACATAATCCTTCATTGGAGAATATAAAGTTGACTTGATCCACTGAGTCCTTTTGATAACATCATCCAAAATCGCTATCAAATATGGTTATTCTTTTGTATCGCGGGATAATATGAACACAAATTATAATGTTCTTAATGTTGATCCCCCCCTTTTGAGGGAGATGATCACACTTTTGTTAAAGAGGCTAATGTTGGTAGTCCTATCAAGAAGGCTGATGGTGATTCCATAGAGGAGTATACTCCCCATTGCTAGAATAATGCTCTTTATGAATATCCTCCTCTTTCTCAAGATTTGCAAACACATTATAACCCTAGTTACAAACTCACCTCTAAATAGGGCTATGGGCGTAAAGGTTGTGGGCGTAATGAACAAGGAATTCAGGTCCCTATAGAATGTGCATCTCATAAGCATAATTTGGGGCTTGGTTTCTCAAATGAACAATCTAAACGGAAACCACAACTTAATGTTCACATGATTTTTTCTCAACCTTGCTCTCTCAAATTTATTCATCTGCCATTATCTTCTATCTTCATGTCTTCTTGTGAGAAGTCAATATTTTCTCCACAGGAGAAAGGGTTGCTTCTTACTCCTCATCCTCTATCTAAGCATGAGTGTATCTTGTTGAGGCTTCTTAAAGCCCACTTAATTTCTCGTCCTCCTCCTACATATAAGAAATCTCATAATTATGATGAAATAAAACTTTCTTTTTATGCATCTAGTAGTGAATGTAAGGCCTTGAAGGATAAAATATAACTTTATGATTCTAGTGCCATCAAAATCTTGTTTGTTGATGCATCTACCTCTTCTTCAAATGACAAGTGATATCGAGGCTTGCCTCTATCATGTCTCTTCTAAGCATTTTCTCATGAGATTCTTACACCTTCCTTCTATAGTATCTTGCAAGGTTCTCCTCCCCTATATGTTGGGGGCAGTGATAACTTTTCCAAAGATGTGCATCCTTCTTGAGGACCCCCTCTCTTATCTCTGTCTTTCAATTGGTGTGTTCCTTTGAATGGGACCCTTTGTGTCTTGAAGGGTTCCCTATCGAAACAAACCCCTTTGAAAGCATTTTTCTCAAATGAATTCTATGGTCTCTAGCTTGGGGGAAGCTCGACTAGAATTTTTTTATATCTTGGTGTCTAGTTTGGGGGCAACTTGACTAGACCTATCTTTTTTGTGATTGTCCTATAATGCAGCTTGTAGTAGCCACATGCTTATTTGATCAGTATTTTGTAGGACCAATAACCTATAGAGCTCCTTTGTATCAATCTTTCCTTACAGGACCAAGCACCTATGAGGACCAATCAAACTCTATGGAACCTTTTCACATCAGGCTTCCCTTAGGACCGAGCACTTGGGGTGCCTCCTTCGCAAATCCAAGGAATTGTAAAGTTCTTTCATCCTATAGGATCTCTTTGTTCAACTCTATATGATTGAGCACCTGCGAGTCCTTTTGTTCACCTTTTTGTAGGTTTGAGGCCCTACAATAATTTTGTTCAAATATTTATAGAACCAAGTACCTATTGAGCCATCTCTCTCTTAAACTATCTCTCTCTTGGGTATGTGCAGGATCATAATGGGCCAAAAAGTGGTGATATGATGGGTATGTGTAGGGTATGTGGCTGACGACATTTTTTTACCCAAAATTGATGAAACCAAAATAGTTTTTAAAAGAGATTCACAACTTTCCACCAATATAAATTATGCTTTACTTTGAATTTAATAAATAATTATTATTCATTTTCTGTTTGAATTACGACTAAAGTCTTGATTGATAGGTTGATTGAAAAACATATATAGCTTTCAAATGGTATCACATTTTTTGAATCCAAAACATGCATCATATTCTATGCTTCGTATACTATAGGATTTAAAAAAAATTGAATTTCATGAAGTTTTGACCAAGTTAAGTTGGTCAGACATACAAGCTTTTATATTTTTTAAAAGTTGTAATAAAAAAATCATAATTAATTATTTAATTGGAAAAAAATTACAAAAAAATATGCATCACATCGGGACATGAGTCCTCTACTTATATCTAATTTTTTATAAAAAAATATTATCATTTTATTTTTGTTATGGTGGTCAAACAAACACCTACTTCTTATTTTTTCCTTGAAATTTAAGTACTACTACATTGAAATTTCAAATGTTTACCAAATAGATTTTCTTTTCAAAAATAAACTTAGTAGTTTAGAAACTTCATTCAATTTTCTATAGATTCTATTCTTACATATTTTTGAAATAATATAGATAAGTTATTCAAATTTTTATGTCAAGTTGCCTAAGTTGATTTTTTTGAAATTTTTGCCACTTAAGGGCCTATTTTTTCCATGATGATCCTACACATACCCTTTTCTCTTCTGAATTGTATATACTAGATCGAAGATCTAATTTTTCTTTATCCTTGGTATATGCTCTTTCTAAATTCAACATTGGTTGCTTCCCCATCTTTTGTATTCATTCTTCTCTCCATTTAAGAATTCTTTTGTGTGTTATTTCTTAATTTAGGGATGATGCATAGTATTGAGAAAATATTTTACATCGAGGTCTCTTTCACTTTGCTAACTCAAATCCTTTAGTTTTGGGTATGTGCAGGATCATCATGGAAAAAATAGTCCCTTAAGTGGCAAAAAATTTAGCACAGTCAGAGTTAGGAAACTTGACATAAAATTTTGAATAAGTTATCTATATTATTTCAAAAATATGTAAGAATAGAATTTGTAGCAAATTGAATGTAGTTTCTAAACTACTAGGTTTTTTTTTTTTTAAATCTATTTGGTGAAAATTTGAAATTTCAATGTAGTAGTACTTAAATTTCAAGGAAAAATAAGTAGGTGTCTCTCTAACCACTAACCACAATAAATGATAATATTTTTTATAATATTTTAGAAATAAGTAGAGGACTCATGTCTGGATGTGATGCATATATTTTTTGTATTTTTTTCCAAGTAAATAATTAATTATAATTTTTTTATTACAACTTTTAAAATTATAAAAACTAGTATGTCTGACCACCTTAACTTAGTCAAAACTTCATGAAATTCATTTTTTTTTTTTTAATCCTATAGTATGCGAAGCATAGAATGTGATGCATGTTTTAGATTCCAAAAATGTGATACCGTTTGAAAGCTATAGATGTGTTTCAATCAGCCTATCAATTAGGACTTTAGTCGTAATTCAAATATAAAATGAATAATAATAATTTATTATATTCAAAGTAAAGCATAATTTATATTGGTGGAAAGTTGAGAATATCCTTTAAAAACCCTTTTCATTACATCAATTTTGGGTAAAAAAAATTTGTCAGCCACATACCCTACAAATACCGATCATATTGCCACTTTTTGGCCCATCATGATCCTGCACATACCCTTTTCTATGTGCTTGTATTTGTGTTTTTTATATGTTCTAAACCCATGATGTAATAGTTTTTCATGTTCTAACATTGTTTTCTTGTGAAGATCTTTCTTATCTAATGTGTTTATTTTGTAGGTCTTTAGCCTAGGGGCATGCTTCCTTGGTTTGAAGAGTTGTCTGCTTCCTCTACAGTATCCTTTTAGCATCATGATGTTATTTATGTTTAGTATATTTCTTTTAGCATGCATATTAGTGTAGATTCATATGCCCACTAAAGTGGAGGAAAAATGTAATGTCGTAAAATTACACCCCTTGCAATTTCATATACATTCTTGTATCAACTTTAGCGCCCAATACCTTAGCATTTGTGAAGGTTCATTTTATCACTTTCATCAACATTTTTCCCCTCTTAGGATGCTTAGGAACCCCTTTTTAGTAGCTACCTTCATGCGTCAACTTTTCATCAAACCTTGAGCTTTTCTTGTTCTCATCGTTTTGTAGCTGGCGCATCTAGACACTAGCATGCTACATGCATGTCCATGCACTGTGCTAGCATCCTGTGATATTTCAATGTTCAAATGATCATTTTTGAGTGCCTTGCCACTTGTCAACTACATTTGTCAGTGGTAACAACTCGATATTCCTTGTAACAGTTCAAGAAGCTTCTTTTCCCTCCTCTTCTCTCTTTAAATGCAATCTTTTCAATTCATTTGGCCTTCTTCTAGCTTCTCTTGAGATTCTTGGTTTTTCTCTCTTGGATACACTCTCTTCTCTCTTACTCTCTTGCTTGCATAGTTCTCTATAGCTTTCTATAACACTTAAGCTCTCACGTTCTTACAACTCTCTTTGCAACTCTCTTAGCTCTCACAACTTTGAATATCTCCTTTGATTCCTCAAGCCTTGCAAGTTATATCTATCTTGTGCCTTGTATCTTTGAGCATCTTGGGATTTCTCACATACCCCATCCATTGCATCTCTATTTCATGATGCAAGTTCTCCTTCTTGAGTGGGGATCACTCTTATCACTCTTGTGTTCATTTCATATTTTCTTATTATTTCTCTGTATCTATCTGGTTGTCTGTGGAGGTGGGAACATCAAAACAAGGGTTTGACTGCGACAAGTCCCTAAATAGCCCCAACATTTTTCCCTTAGTCTTATGTGTGTAGGTGTTATTCAAATATCTACTTTCTAGAGGGTTCATTTCTTGGTTGGTTGTGAGATCTTTCTTCTCCTTCTTTCATTTTATCATCATTTAATCTATATATTACTTAGTTTATCTTACTTTACTTTAGTTCTATTATACTCTATTATTATCCCACATTCTAGAAGTCCTTAGTAATTAGATTGTTAGTAGTCATTCTATTTTTTTCTATGATATTCTCAGCTTTTAGTCCATATGAGATGCCAACATGCCTTTGGGACTCTAGTGCACCACACTGTTTTCCATTTGTTGCTCTAACATCCTTTGGCTGAAAGCTTGCTAGTCTATCCAAAAAAATTGTGACTTGCTCTTTCTGATTCTGAGACTGTTGCATTATTCCTTAAGGTAGTTTAGGGTAGTTCACTCCCTAGGATTTTCTTGAGAATAAAGAGACTCATGAGTAGCGAATCCCCCTTCTCTACACTTTCATTGCCAAGAAAAAGGAAGTCATTCCCACCTCTTCAAAGAGTTTCTAGAGTTCCACATTCTATCTCAAAGGCATGTAAGACAACGGTTTCAATCTCTTTCTATGCCCCCCATCTCTGTTCTATAATATTTAGAATTTATTTGCTAATCTACCTCAACTTTTTTGACTACACACTCACAATTACTTGTACCTATATTGAAATAACATTCTCCAAAAGCTTTGGAAATGAAATAAGTGTTTTAAAAAAAAATAATGCTTAAGAAATCCAGTTTATTATTACCCTTCTAGAAAGCTCACCCATTATTTTTAATAATTCAATCATCCAAAATCAAGGCCATTTGATTTTGATTTTTAGAGAAGACCCGAAGCTTGTGTGAGGTGTACTCACATCTTGCAATTAAATTAAGGCTTTTAAATTTGATCTTCCATTATGGAGATAAATAATGTGACACCCCTTTGTAGATATCATATTAATCATTTAGTTGGCCTCCTTTTTGTTATCCCACAAGCCATAGATGATAAAATATTTTATACACATGTTTTTAAAAATAATATTACTTATATACTTAGTTAAATAAATACCATCCCCATCTTTACTACACACTACCTTAGAATGATTACGTGCCTAAGATTATTATTTATAGTGTGCTTATCCATGTTGAAACTATCCCTTTCTTTAATGTATACCCTCTCATTAAAGTTATCCCCCTTAGAATTGTTTTTTATTTGAATCCAATGTACTTCCTAGGCTTTCCTCCTTATTGTGCAAATTATTCCAAAGGGACCAACCTATGATTAAATAAAGCAACATGTGGTCTAAATTTTTTTAAGGGCTAGCTTGGGAAAAGATGCCCATTTACACCTTGTTCCCTATCTGCTTCTAGCACAACATCCTATGAGCAAGAAAATTCAAATTCAAAAACAATCAGAAAAGGGAAATCCATAGCCCCAACAAATAGGATTAGTTGTTTCATTCATTTCTCCTTAGATGATTGAAATTCAAAGTGTTAATTTGACATTTATCATTTGAGAAAAAACTTTAATTCATAGGGGAAGGTTCTCAAAATTCCAAATTTTCCACTAAAAATAGGTTAAACCTACATTAGAAGTAGTGTCTACCACCTTATTCCCCTCCCTAAAGGTATGTTGCAATATATACCAATCAAATATTTTATCATGATTTTTGAAACAACAATCATTCTCTTAATCTTCCATGGGGGATTCCACTATACCTTTAAGTTATTCAATATAATCAACTTAGAGTCACCTTCAATGGTGACTTTTTAAAAGCTGATTTCTTTTAACCTCTTCAATCCTTACTAGGTTACAACTACTTCTACCTCATTACTAGTGGTAATCCCTAAGAATTTGCATAGCCTTCAATATATTTATCCCTACGGTCTCTTAACAATCCACCTACAACAACTCTTTGGTTTCCCTTTGAGAAACCATCAAAGTTTAACTTAATCCATCCTTCCAAAGGAGGAGTTCAAAAAATTAATCTTCCACTTAAAATATTGGCCTATTTTATTTTAGTGAGGTCATGTTTAATTCCCTAGATCTCTATTATTATTAGGTCATTATAGATCAGCATTACCTTAGAGAGGCCAAATATTTTTTAGTTAATATTCTCCTGAATTTGTTGTTTCATACTTAGGAAAAATCCTCTACTGTGTCTCTACAACTCTCTAAATATTTTGTTGTTTCTTTCTTTAAACAAATGGAGGGATTTTTTATTTAACCCTACAATGATTAGATGTGATAAAGGATAAAAATTCCATTTATCAATAAGGTCCTTAAGATCAACGGGAAACACCCAATTAGTTAATGAAATATCTAGGACCAATGACCAAACCACCCTTTCAAAGGGGCATTAAAACAATAGATGAATTATACTTTCAACATCTTCCAAACAAAGAGGGCATCTATTTACAAACGAAAAACCCTTCCTATTAAGGACATCAATAATAATAATTTTACTATGTACTATTGCCCGCATAATTTATCTTTGGAATTAACTTTGCATTCCATAGTTTCCTCCAATTAAAATTTTGAAGGGTGTGAGATGATTGTTCCAATTTAGTATAAGTAGCTTTAACCAAAAAATCTCTAGAAAGGTTATCACTCCAAACCCACAAATCTTCACAATTGTGGAAAAAAAAAGATAGTCTCCCATAAGAGAATCCAGGATGGAAAATGATTCGTAGCACTGAAGTTGACTACCACCCCTCGTGGCTCTCAATTCAAGCACTTCTTGTCTAAATTTGTTCCATTTAGGTGTTCATCCACCTCAATCAACATAATCGTATAAGAAAGTCCCATATATCCTTATGAGTTCTTATTTAATTAGATTCAATTAGAAAATTGAGGAATGAACATGACCATTTCTTCAAGTATCATTCCAAAATCTAATAGGTCTTCCATTCCTAACTCTTCTTCTAGTACCTTGCTTCAAAGTACCTCTTGTTTTCACAATGTTATTCCAAATGGCCAATCCTTTAGGCTAGTCATGGGAAGAAAAAAAACAATAGGGGTCTTCATTCCCCATATATTTAGCTTTTAGAATATTAACCCAGTTCTTTCTCCTTTGAATAAAAAACTAGCCAATTTTTTAAAGATCTTTATTAAACATATTCAACCTCTGAATCCCTAGGCCCCCAACTTTATTAGGTGCACAAACCTTATCCCAACTAACCAAATCTATCCTTGCTCTTTCTTTTTTCCTTGTACATAGGAATTTCCTTTGAATTTTCCCAATTTTATTAATAATAAAAACTGACATCCTAAAAGGGAAACTAAGTAAATAGTAATATTCTGAAAGGAAGACTTCAACAATTAAACCTTACCATCCCAAATCATCAATTTACCTTTCTAACCTACAATATTTTTTTGAATTCTCTCAATTATTCCACACTAGATGAAATTTGGAGGCTTTTCAATACTTAAAGGGAGGCCAAGATACACATCTAGAAGAGAAGCCTCCTAACATTCAAGGATTCTTAAAAGCTAGTCCTTCAACGATTGGTTGGAGTTGAAGAAATACATCTTACTTTTAGTGTAATTAATATGTTGGCGAGAAAATTTAGTATAGTCCTACAAGATATATTTCCAATTATTTGCTTCAACAATAGAGGTAGCACCAAAGAGAATTGTATCATCAACAAACTGTTGATGGGAAGTAGGAGGGAGGGAGGAAGCAACTTTGATTCCTTTAAGAAATCCTCTATCCAGACTTCTCTGAAGGTTATGACCCAAGAATTAATCAACTATTATGAATAAATAAGGGAGAGGGAGCTCCCCTACCTCAATCCCTTCCCATAAGAGAAAGATCTTTTGGGATGCCATTAAGAAAAATAAAAAAACTTGCAGTGGAAACATATTCTTTGATTAATTTTTAAAAAAATTCCACTCATGCCATACTTTTCCAAAATAGAAAATTGAAGACTACAATACACTCTATCATAAGCCTTCAAAGTGTATAACTTAAAAACCATTCCTAATTTCTCAGAGTATTCCATAGAGTGGATATATTCATAAGAAACAATAGTAGCATCCAAAATTTGTCTTCCTATTGCAAAACCTTTTTGATTTCTCAAGATCATTTTGTCAAGCACATCCTTCAACTTATTACCAATAATTTTAGAAAAAAAATTAAATACATTGTATTACATAGACTTATAGGGAGGTAGTAAGACATTGAAGAAGCATCCTATTTCTTGGGTACAAGGACAAAATAGGTAGCATTGATTTGGTAGAGAAGGCTTCCTAACCTGAAAAATATCTTGCTACATTTAGCATGCCTGATGAAAGGATATCCTAGAATTCTTGAAAAAAAGCAAGAGGGGAGCCATTTGGCCAAGTGCTTTAAATGCTGCAAAGAAAAAAAAAAAATCTTCACTTGCTAGAGTAACCACATTTCTAAGCTCCTTTAAGTCATTGTTAGAAACCACCTTTAGAATGACTTCAAGGATGGGTTCAAACTCATGAGAAAAAGGGTCTTGAGCTCCTCCTACATTTAAATAAAAAATAGAAGGCCCCAACAACAAGGTCTTCTTCACTAGTAAGTAAATCTCCATTCTCATTAACAAGGAAAATTATTTTATTCCTTCTTCTATTCTTTAGAGTTGATTGATGGAATAATTTTGTGTTCTTGTATCCTTCTCAAACCCATTGTACATGGGATTTTTGTTTCCAGAAGATTTCCTCCTTCTTGGTTGTAAGAAATCTCTCTTCCCTAAGTTCCTTTTCTCTTTTTGAAATGTCATCATCAACCTCACCCATTTCCAGTTTTAGTTGAATATATATGAAGTTAAAGAAAGGATGTTATTTTTCATATGGAAGATGTTTCCAAAATAAATTTTATTCCATCCTTGAACATTAAACTTTATTATTTTTATGTCGATAAGGGCATGGTTTGGTGGTCAAGTCACTCGGTTGTAGTGTTGGCCACTAGGGATCAAACCCTCGTTGAGCTATAGTGCTCGCAAGTCGTGTTCCTTCGCTGGGCTAATGTGCTTGTGGGTTTGGTAGTTTCTTATGGTTTCTTGTACCCAGTTCATAGCTCTGGTCAAAAGAGTTTACCCCTAATAATATGGGTGTGTTGCACCTTTTTTAGAAAAAATTAACTTCATTATTTTTATTTTTTGAGCCATACACAACCTAAGAGTACTTTTGTAGGGAATGTTCCACCAAAGATGAATGAGATCTTTGAATTTAGGATGCATATTCCACATAATCTCGTATCTGAATAGATATAGGCCTTTAGTTCTTTGATCATCCCATTTAAAAATGAAACCACTATGATCAAAGGTAGATCTTAGAGGAGCAAATAGATGCAACTTGGCAAGGATACCTCAATCTCAAGAAATCAACACTCTATTCAATTTAACTTGTATATAATTTTGACAGTGGTGTTGGTTAGACCAGGTAAACTTGGAACCCGTTAAATCCACATCCTGAAGACCTTGATTTGAAATAAAATAAGAAAAGTCCAACATGTCAAAGAAGTCCTCCACACACCCCTTTTATCAAACAGGTAAAGGGGGGTATTAAAATCCCCTACTAACATCTATCTAACCCTCTAGTTCTTGTACAAAATCACCGACAAAGAAACCCAAAGTTGGTTCCTAGCAACCCTTTTATTTGGAGCATAAATGCTAAGGAGATTCAATTTGGTATTATTCCACCCATCGTGCATTACTATTTCCAAATAGTTTTTGCTACAAAATCCTTTGGATCCACTAGTCTTGTCAAGGTTCCAAAGGGTTGCAAGACCACCTGAAGCACCTTCTACATTGCTAATGTAATACTCTGCCCTAGGCCAGACATAATTTAACCATTTTTCAAAGGTATCTTGCTACATTTTAGTTTCTTGAATAAGAAGAATATCAATTTTCTTATCTATAGTAGAACACTTCACAATATGAGCATTGTTTTAAACAACTATTCAACCCCCTAATGTTCCACATTAGGATCTTCATGGAACAAAAAAGAGGTCAGTATTCAAGAAATACTGACTCAAGGGGAGAATCCTCCCCAACTATAATTTTTGGATTTAGCATGATTCAAGCGCCCCTCAAGGGTCCTCTATTTTCTCAAGGAAATCTCTCTTGTCACTTCTCTAGATCTAACATCTTTGTTGTTCACTCTCCCCTATTTTTGAGAATTCCCAACATCCACTTTTTTTCTTCTTTTTTGATTTTCCATTAACTTGAGTCCATGTATCCTCCATTTCCTCTAATTTGAAGGCCAAAGGAGAGTCTAAATATTTAAACTTCAAAATAGCTAGAGAAACTTGCATCCTCTTATGAAATACATCCTTGGAAATAGTATCATCCTTATCCAAAGAGACACATAGGTTCTCACCAATATTTGACTCAGAGCTTCTTGGGGATAGTAGGAGAGAGTCCATTGGCCCCTCATTAGTTTTTCCATGAGAAACATCCTTAATCTGGGGCTGTGGAGGAGGAAATAAAGGGGTTTCATGCAAGACATTCTCCACACAACCAATATCCTTACCTTCAACATGTAAAGCTTTTGGTTCAACAACTCTAGATAGTTTAGGATGAAGAGATTTGACCCAGTCTTTTGATACCCATCTGACAACTCACCAAAAGATGGAGGAGTAGCTGACATGGGGACAATTTTATCTTTTTGGTTTTGCTATTTTTTATAGGTATGACTAAGATGGTCAAATTTCCCACAAAGCTGATAAAAAGGCTAACCTTCTCATACTCAATAGCTTGTGTCCATACCCCATATTTTGATTTCAAGGTTATAGAGAAAGGCATAACTTTATTAACATCCACACTAACATATATTCTTGTAAAAAAAAGCCTAGAATTTTGGGTAGTAACGTTATCAATTGCTAAGAGGCTAAGAAAGAGTTGGAAATACCTTGAAAAACTTTTTGGATCCATAATTCAAGGGGAAGACTAGGAAGCCAAACCAAAATGGGAGTGGTTGAACCGAGATCAACAATAGGGTCCAAATAAGGTTTACATTTACATAGCCTTGGAGGGGAAATTTTTGAAATTCTTGTCAAGATCCCATAGGCCACAATCAATAACCTTAATCATATCCTCTTAGTTAAAGAAATTGAAAAGAAAAATGCCATTTGACATAGCACTAACATTTACCTCTCCTTTCAAAGACTAGTTAGATTTAATCCATTTGCATACCTAGTCAATATTGGGTTTGAAAGATAAGAACTTTCCTAAAAGGGAGAGCTAAAGACTCACGATGGAATCATCCATAATTTCATCTAGAATATCCACGTCTAGACCATCTGCAACACAACATGCTTTAAAAGTGACAGGGGATAAAAGATTCCTTTTTGAAAAGGGACCCTAAGCCTTGGCCAATTTTTTTGCATATGAAACTAGATTCTCCTAAAAAAAAGGGGATTTAGAACTAATAGGGGGTGATTAGCTATCAATTCCACCATCCTGACACAAAGCACTATCAGACAACAAAGTCTTTTTGACTTGAATCCTCAAGGAACTAGCAAAAGAGGAAGAATTTCCAATGAAGATAGCTGAAAAGGAGGAAAAAGTCTTGGAAGGGGACACCCATTGGGCCCCCCATCCTAACATCACCATGGCAAAAGGATCAAAGCAAAAATTTGAAAATGCAAAAGGTGCACATAGAGCTCACTAAAAGTTTGTTAGTTGTTCATTTTAGTTTTTTTTTTTTTATAGGTAAGTGTTTTCAGGGGACAGCTCCCAGAAAATACGATCAAAAAATGAATGCCCTATCCACCAGGGGTGCACCAACACAAACATAATTTCACCTAGTAGAGCATGCAACAACCCAAAAATAGGTGTGACCACAAATTATACCTCCAGAATTCCTTCTTTCTTTGAGGATCTAGTGACATTGGATGTTTTTGTTTTGAAGGTGGAGATTTATTTTTCTTCACCTCTGTCCAAGTCTGTTGGTCAACTGATGAAGGATGTTGGCCCACACACGAAACTACCAGCAAGGAAGAATCAGGGTTACAATCTGCGGTAGTAGCCACCGAAAGTGAAGAAGAGATAGACTTGGGGACCACCAAAGATGGAAAAATACTGCAAGCATCATCTTGTTTTGAATCAGGTGTGGTCACCTAAACATTATAGTCTTCTATAGTCGAGTGGGAAGGGACCAGAGCCAGAGTAGTTTCATGCAATGAGGGAGTGGAGGCACCAGCATTCTTTACATAAGGTGAAACATCATAATGTCTGGATTCAGCCCCAACCAACCATGAGGGGTTGTTGTTTGGGGCAACACTGGTATTCTCCCCAAAACATTTTTTATCACACTGTGCAATAGCATGTTCTGTAACAAAGAAAATTCAACATCTGAATGCAATCTTTTCATAATCTATCGGTTGGAGCCACCTTCTTTTTCCAAATTTAAGAAAGACTATGTTGGGAGGCCATTTGAAACATCCATTTCTACACATAAGCGAGCAAAAGTCTAATTTTCATAGTTAATTGTTTCATCTGAGAGACCATGGTATTTCCCCAATATGTTGCCAATCGCTTTCAGACAGTCAATTTCCCAAAATTGTAATGGGAGGTAAGGTAAACGAACCCATAAAAATATAGATGAAAAAGACTCTATGCGTGGATCAAATGAAGGGGACCAAGGTTTCATGTACAGAAAATCCCCTTGGAAGAACCATGCCTCATTTTTAATACCATTTCCTTTACACACGGGTAAATGGTGATTTTGTCTTCTAGGTATTCCTTCTAGTTTGCTTTAATCCAAGAATGGAGGTCACATAATTTAGGCCAAACCTTAGTAAATCTACAAATTAGTGCATGATCTTGCAAGTAGTCTTCTCTGTCACAAACAAGGTTGTCTAAACTGATCTTAGGGGCAGAAGATTGTCGCACGACAAATGGAGGACGCAAGGAGGCCCCGCCATGGAGCCTAAGAGGCTCAGATTCTCACTTGTTAGGGGATATACTAGTAAACTACATGCTGAGGGAAAACCTCAGCCCATGAGGACCCTTACACGGAGAGGAAGGGCGAGCAACAAGGGCATCAATGAAGCTTTTCTACCTGCAACCTTCGTCATCATGGCGTGAATCTAGCACACCAACCATTGCATGCTTAACAAAAAAAACACTACCATCTTTCAGACTCATCCTTTCAACCAATGGAGACTTAGGGTTTCACACAGGAATGTCTTCCCTGCCACACACTAGTTCACGCACGGTCACATCTAGGGAAGAGCCAGAAATGACTAACACCTTTGCCAACATTGCCTCCCTGAAGGCTCCTTCGCCAAGGCCATTCACAGAGTGAGGCTCACCTACAGTCAAAGCAAATGCGAGAGTTTTCATAGTAGACATTTTTCCTTTTTTTAATGTAATCCACATATATTATAATAAAAAGAATTTTGGGAAGTTATATTATATCAATTTTAGTTTATTGTTATTGTTAATAAAAATTTTAAAATAATTTTATTTAGAAATTTACGTCTTGACTTTACAAAAGATAAATATTTATTTAGAGTGAAAAATACTAACTTTTCATTTATTCCAAGACAATTAATAATAATTATTTAATATTTCTCATTACAATAATATTTCTCTAAAAGATAAATACTAATAATAAATATTAATAAAAATCATAATGCTATTTAAAATAATAAATTAATTTAAATAATTTTAAAATTTGATTTTATTCTTAATAAAAAATATTAAACATTATTATAATTAAAATTTTTATTTTTTAGATTTGTAGTTAAAATAATATTAACTATTAATTTAATTTAATTAATAAATAAATTACTTAACCTAAAAAATAATAATATCCAATTATATGATCCATATCCTCGCATTCCTAAATATAAAGATTTCAAATCTGTTATTAATATTATAAAAAATATATCTAATCATTTTTAATAATAAAAAAATTTAAATGGATGGAAGATGTTCAAGGACATTCACATGTTTTCCAAACTTCTTAATTTTATGCTCCTTATGAGGGACCTACAAAAGATTAATGAAGACAAAATAGTCACTATTGCTTTAATCTTTCAAAATGAAAATGGAGCTAGTAGGAAACCATTTACCTACCTTCAAGTCAAAAGGAATCTAGCCTCCCAACATCATACTAATCAATCTCTTTAGAAGAGTTATTGATTTCTTTCAGACAAGCTAGATTGTTTTTTTTGCAGTCTAATAAATCTTAAAAAATATAAAAATTCTAAACAGGCCATTAAAAAAAACTAGGAATAATTTATAATTCTGAAATATAGCTACTATTGGTTGCAAATTGATTAATAATTGAAATTTGAGAATTTAAAATTGGTTAATAATTTGAACTTATAACATATTTTGAATCACCACATTTAAAAAAATATATATTGTAATAAAAAAATTTAACTAAAAAATTCACCACAACAATATTCAATACCGATTAAATTTTATAAATTATAGTAGAAATCTATATTAATTCACCATTTTAGGGCGATATTTTTAATCTTTACTTTCTACCATTGATTTATTATATAATATAATGGTCCTTGTTGTATTGCACGAGTAAAATGTGCCATGATCTCTAACGCTCATGAGACCCACAATTTTGGATTTTATGAGCATGAGGTAAAATGTACCCACGATCTATAATGCTCATGAGGCTTGCAATTTTAGGTTTTATGAGCATTATTGGATGTGAGTACAATGAGGGTCATTAGATCAATTTTGAGCCCCATGAGAATTACATATCATGTGTGCATTTTATCTTATAGAATACAATGAGGCCATTATATTATATAATAAAACAATGGTGGCAAATAAATATTTGTCTATCTTTTAAACCCATTAATAATTTTCATCCTTGGGACCCTTCTTTTCCATGAAATTTTATTTTAAATTGGATGGATTCACCATCTTGATTGATGCATTTTCTTGATTCACCAAAATTTTAAAATTAATATTTTTTCAAAAAAATGGAAGATTCTCCAGTTTTTTATATCTTTTTTGAGGGGTTTTTTAAAGTTATCACTATTGCAAAATGAGATATACAGAAATCATAGATAGACTAATTATTAAGTGGTTGGTAATTCAGTGATAGAACATCCCAACAACAGTGGCCTCAAATTCAACTTTGGAATGATTTACGAAATTTTTTTATGATGATATCCAAATTATGGATAATGTTAGATTGAACTCCTAACTGATTCATGAAATAACCATTGAAATATTGATTCATTTAATAATCACTCCATTTGTGATTTTCAAACAAACAAATAATCTTATCTTTCTTCTCTTAACAATTTTTATTTTTTTAAGGTGAAAAACAGAGCAAAGCTCAGAACAAGAAATGCATAAGGCAGAATAAATCTTCTTTTCAGCTCTAAATTTTAGGTAAATCTGAAATACCTTAACAAATAATCCAACCTTCACAATTTTCAACGAATCACACCCACTGGCTGCTGCAGCTCCCTGGGACGGAATCAAGCAAGTCTTTCCTTTTTTATATGGATGCTTTTTCTCTTTCCGTTGTTTTACTTAATGCTTCTATTCTTTTGACTTAGTGGAGGTAGGCTAAGTAATTTGGTTCCGTGATGTTAAATAGATACATACGCAAAGAGAGATCCTGGCTAGATCAGTCGTCTGGTCTGATTGGATTCATTTGTTCTAAGGGTGGTTCGAATTGTCTATATATGTATTAAAGATATCAATCTGATTTAGCATAAGCTAAAAGTTTTTTTACAGTTCTTTAACATATTTTCTGAGCATCAATAGCTTAGTGGCATGAGAGAGGTTTTCAGTCAATAAAATAAACTTAGAGAAATGCAGAATTTTTTTCTTAAATACATCTGGTATTATCTGAAATATTTGTATGGAGATTTAAGACATAAATTAATACAAATGAAAAAGAAAAATTGTCATTCAATTAACAAAAATCATTTCAAATGAAAAAAAAAAATTTCATCCAGAATCCAGTTGAGAAATCTATATTTATCTAGCTTTTAGATAATTTGGAAGCTTTCACCTTATATTTTTGGAAACTATTATCATTAAACAATAGTTGAAACATGTTTTCTGATTGCAGGGGTGAGACAGATTTTCAAGTCATTTGTAAACTAACAAGTCCACTATTGAAGCCTATCGGCTAAATATAATTAATCCAGGTTCCAAGAATACAAGCCATTAGTTGGGAAGCTTGGGAGCTGAAACAAATGGAGAAAAAATTGAAAGAAATGGAGCGAGAATCAACTGCAGCAGTTGAAAGAGATGGAGATTAGCATGGTATATCGAACCTGCCTCAATCTATGAAGGAATTGATATTTGGAAAGCTTTCATTTCAATCAATCTATGTCTCTCACGTAGTCTTCAAGGAATGGAACTCTATTTTGTTCTCGCATAGCTTTCTATTTTCATTGACCACTCAAAATCCATGGCTTCTTATTTGTGGTCAAGAAAATGATGGCAACTGGTATTGTATGGCCTACTACTTTTTCACACAAGAACGGAGGACCATCTCTCTCTTTTCTCCCAAGTCATGTGGGAGAAAAGATAATTTTCACACAATGAGGGAAAATATTCTTTCCCTTATACAATATATAACAAATTTTTATTAAGTGTAGTGCAGGGGTTAATGCTCTTTCAAGGAACCACTCCACAATTACGTGTTTGCAATCCCCTTATGAGATCTTATGCAGAGAGAGAAATAGATGTGAATGACAAAGTAATCCATCTTGTACAAGGAACAAATGGAGAGCCCTATTTGGTAGTGTGATTGAAATTTGATGATTTTTCCTTCCAAATCTACCACTATTTTCAAGATTCATGGATGATTTTGTTTTAGTTTGCAAGGGAAACATGGACTAATATATTAGGTCATGAAATGGTTGAGTGAAATGGTGTTCTTTCCTAGAGGGGAATGTTTCCTACGACCATCGTGGGTTACAATATCCAAGATGGCTTCATTAACCTTGTTACAATTGTTAGAAATTTTTGATTGCATAGAAAACACAGAGTTGCTACTCTGTTTCCCCTAAAAACACAAACAGGGAATACAAAATGCGGAATAACCAAAAACAAATCAAGGAGACATGCAAGCTTTTTTTCTGTTCATTAAGCTGGAAATGGAAATACATTAAAGGCTGAAGGGTATGTGCAGGATCATCATGGAAAAAGTAGGCCCTTAAGTGGCAAAAAATTAAGAAAAATTAGAGTTAGGCAACTTGACGTAAAAATTTGAATAATTTATCTATAATATTTCAAAAATATATAAGAATAGAATCTATAGAAAATTGAATGTAGTTTCTAAACTACTGGGTTTATTTAAAAATAAAATAAAATAATTTGGTGAAAATTTTAAATTTCAATGTAGTAGTACTTAAATTTTAGGGAAAAAATAAGAAGTAGGTGTCTGTCTTACCACCCTAACCACAATAAAATGATCATATTATTTTATAAGATTTTAGATATAAGTAGAGGACTTATGTCTTGATGTGATGCATATTTTTTGGTAATTTTTTCCAAGTAAATAATTAATTATGAACTTTTATTACAACTTTTTTAAAAAATAAAAAACTCGTATGTTCAACCACCTTAACTTGGTCAAAACTTCAGCCGGTATTGGCATGGTGTGATGGTTTATAGGTGGCATTGTTGTTCTTTCCACCAAGGTTCAAACCCTGTTGGGGTGTTATTGTTGAATGGTTGTATCTAGTTCATAGCTTCGGTCAAAAGCGTTTACCTCTTCAATAAAAAAACTTGGTCAAAACTTTATGAATTTTTTTTTTTTAAAATCCTATAGTATGTGAAGCATAGAATGTGACGCATGTTTCAGATTCAAAAATTGTGATATCATTTGAAAGCTATAGATGTTTTTCAATCAGCCTATCAATCAGGGTTTTAGTCGTAATTCAAATAGAAAATGAATAATAATTATTTATTAAATTCAAAGTAAAACATAATTTATATTGGTGGAAAGCTGAGAATATCCTTTAAAAACCCTTTCGTGTCATCAATTTTGGGTAAACAACAAGTCGTCAGCCACATACCTTACACATGCCCATCATATCGCCACTTTTTGTCCCATCATGATCCTGGACATACCCTGAACATAAAACTTAGAAACTAAACTCAAACTACAAACTACTAATTTTTGGGAGCTTCATGAGCTGCTCAACCAGACATACAACAAACTTCAAGAGCTGCTAGGAGCTACACAGAGCTCTTCAGGAGCAATCACTGCTCACTCACAAAAACAAATAGCTGCTACTATTCAGGAGCTTTCAAGAGCTCACACAAAAATATTATCTGTCTACAGACTGTTGTTGCTCAGAAAATTCTTCAACTCCAACTGAGTCTTCTCTATTGACAAAATAAAATTGCCTTCATTCCTTTTGTCTTTCAAACATTCCCTCTCAAATTTGAAATCACCTACCAGCAATAAATTGGAATTCAAAAATTCCTAACTTCATTAATTCTTCTGTAGTCTTCAGCTGCACGTGAGGAGAAAGTGGGGAAAGCAATCCCTAAAACAATCTTTCAATTGCAGGCATCAAATGCCCCTAACAAGTAGGTGCCAACGGGAAGAGGCTCAGGAGCATTCAATTTTCCAACACTCCCCCTTGATCCCGAGCCGATGAAATAGGATCAAACATGATCCAAATCAACAACACCCAATCTGCTCCTCAGACGCTCAAAACTGTCCTTGTTCAAAGGCTTGGTGAATATGTCTGCTAGCTGTTGTTTAGACCTACAAAATGTCATTTTAATTTCACCTTTCTCAACCAATTCTCTAATAAAATGATACCTAATTTCAATGTGCTTGCTTCTTCCATGAAACATAAGATTTTTCATCAAAGCTATTGATGAAACATTGTCATAATAAATTATTGTTCCATCCTCTTGTTCTTCTCTCAAATCTGCCAAGATTCTTCTCAGCCAAATAGCTTGACATGTTGTTGCATTTGCTGCTATATACTTAGCCTTTTTTGTAGATAGGGAAACTATTGGTTGCTTCTTGGAAGCCCATGAAATGACTCCCAAACCCAAATGAAACACATAGCCCGATGTGATCTTTCTATCATCCAAACTTCATGTCCAATCACTATTCATGTATCCAACTAGCCCAAACTCATTTGTTGTTGTGTACAAAATTCCATATCCTTTGGTGCCATTCACATACCTCAGAATTATTTTACCTGCTTTCCAATGAGTGTCCCGTGGAGTCTTCATAAACCTGGAAATAAGACTCACATTGTACATTATATCAGGCCTAGTTGTTGTTAAATACATTAAGCTTCCAACCAAACTCTTAAACAGGGTCAGATCCACATTGTTGCTGCAATCTTCCTTGCTCAACTTTAGACCTATGGTTATTGGTGTTGGGGCAAGCTTGCTTTCAACCATCCTAATTCTCTTCAAGATTTCATTTACATATTTTTCTTGAGAGATAAATATACCATCATGCATTTTTTTACTTCTATGCCTAGAAAATATCTCAAGAGACCTAAATCTGTCATTTCAAACTCTCTTTTCATGGCCTCTTTAAAATCAGCAATGAGGAAATCATCATCCCTAGCAGTAAAAACTTAATCATCAACATACAAGACAACAATCAAAACCTTACCATTTTCTGCCTTGATGTAAAGAGTGGGCTCACCATCGCTTTTGCTAAAGCCATTGCTCATAAAATATGATTCAATCCTACAGTACCATGCCCATGGAGCTTGCTTCATCCCATAAAGAGCTTTCTTCAGCCTATGCACCTTGTGTTCTTGACCTGGAACTTCATATCAGAATGGCTGCTCCACATAAACCTCTTCATTCAACACTCCATTTAGGAAGGCGTACTTCACATCCATTTGAAATACCTTCCACATGTGCTAGGTTGTGATTTCTCTGACTACCTGCATGGTTTCCATCCTTGCAACAAGGGAAAATGTCTCATTATAATCTCTCCCAAACTATTGTGTGTACCCCTTAACAACTAATCTTTCCTTGTGCCGGTCTATCCTTCCTTTGGCATTGCATTTGGTCTTTTAGACCCATTTCACTCCAATAACTTGTTTGTTGGGAGTCAAATCTATTAACTCTCATGTGTTGTTCCTCTCTATTGCATATATCTCCTCATCCATGGCCTCGCACCATTTCTCCTAGGTGATCCCATAATAGTGGTTTACAATTTTTGGCCAAACTAGACACTGAAATTATTATTTTTAACTAAATCTTCACATTCGGGCACCTATAGCGGCTAAACTCTGAGGAATTTGAAGATGGTGCAAACTAGAGTCTCATCAAATTTTGTCTGTAGATTCTAAAAATATTTTTTTCAAAATTTTGGAATCAAATTGCACTTCTTTTTCTATCTCCACGAAAATAGGTTTTTCAGAAAACAACATTTTAAAAAGTGGCATTACAACGTATAAATTTTTTTCCATGAAGGATAAAATTATAATTCTTTCAAATTTAGATTTGTAACTCTGATATCTAGTGCTTCCACTTGGTTAGATAGTTTTTATTGAATATTTTTCTTTAATCAAGTTTCAAAGTCAAATGAATTACGGACATAGCTGACCGTGATAATGTATAACTTTTTGTATATGTCAAAATTTAATTTAATTTTTTGTTGGATCAAGGACTTCAATATCTGGTGCACTAATATTTTCAATTTTTTTTTTTGATAATATTCTATTTTTTCACATGTGAAGAACAAAGAAATTCATTTTCGATGAAAAACCTATGTTTAATAAAACTTAAAAAACAAATACATAACAAAACCAAAACATATTAAAATTATATTCATTGGATAGCTTGTTCTGAGGAGTACCATAATCATTTCAAATAAATTTTAAATGAATTCATTTGATCCCCCAAAATCTAAATAAAAAGTGATTTTTTATCAGCATTTTGATAGGTGTAAATGAGACGAATTTATAGGTATGGTTTAAAACTAGCGAGGTTCTATCCAAGGGGGTTTGATCTAAGGTGATTTGATCAAACCCTCTTCAATTGGAATCCTTAAAATGGAACATTTTAAGTCTTAAATCATTATATTTTCTAAAAATATGTGATTTCAGGTAAAATTCGATCCTCTCAGGAATTGTAAACCACTATTATGACAACACCCTTCTCTTTCATAGCTTCTTCAAAATAAACTGGATCACCATGAGAAAATAATGCAAAATTCACACTCTCATCAAATTCTTCATCATACATTTGATTCTGGTAGATCTCCCTTAGACTCTTGGTCTTCTTTGGCATTAGGGAGGCAAGAGGTGGATTTGAACTTTCACTACTATTGCTGTTGTGCTGAGCAGGTAGGTTCAAGAGCTATCGGGAGTTCTCAGGAGCTCTATCAGAGCTTTTAGGAGCTCTTCAGGTGACTTCAGAAGCTCTTAGGAGCTCTTCAAGACCCAATCTTATGGAGCTTTCAGGAGCCAATATTTTGGCTATCTCTGGCTACTTTCCTTTCTATCTACTCACTTTAGGAGCTTTCAGGAGCTGTCGGGAGCTTTGAGAAGCTCAACCGGTAGCTTCAGGAGCCAATCCTCTAGCTAACTATATATGTCTTCCTGATTATCTTGCTGACTGTCTTCCAGCTTCAGGAGCTGTCTAGAGCTTTTAAGAGCTCTCAAGAGCTCGTCTAACACTTTCAAGAGCATCTACAGACTCGTCTAGTTGAACTTCATGTTCTGTTTTTGCTTCTTCAGGAGCTGTCAAGAGCGGTTCTGATTTGTCAAAATCTACCACTCTATCCCATGACTTGTTTTCTAGGAACTCCATGTCCCTACTAATGACTATTTTTTGGTGACTGGATTGTATAGTTGATAGGCTTTGGACTCTTCACTATAGCCTATGAAAATACATTTTTCACCCTTGTCATCCAATTTTTTCCTATTTTCTTTAGGCATGTGTGCATATGTTATATACCCAAACACTCTTAAGTGCTCAACTATCCACTTGTGTCTCATCCATGCCTCTTGAGGTATCTTGTCACAGACCGCCTTTGTTGGACTTCTATTAATTAGATAAACAGTTGTTGCTACAACCTATCCCCAATATTCAATAGGGAGTCCCTTTGCTTTCATCATGCTCCTTTCCATCTCAATGATGGTCCTATTCTTTCTCTCAACCACTACATTTTGCTGCGAAGTATAACTGGCTATTAGCTCCTTCTTGATGCCATTTTGCTTGCAAAAATTCATAAACAAATTAGAGGTATACTCTCCTCCATGATCTGGCCTTAGGACCTTAAACACATATCCACTCTCCTTTTTAGCCTAGGCCTTAAACAAAAAAAACTTATCAAATGCTTCAAACTTATGTTGCAAAAAAAAACCCATGTCTTATGGCTGAAATCATCAATGAAGGTCATTAAAAATCTGCTTTTACCAACAAAAATTATTTGCATAGGGTCTACCAAATCCATATGCACCAGCTCCAATGGTGCTCTTTCCCTTGTAGAGTTGCCCAATTGAAAGGGCTGCCTATGTCACTTGCCCAAAATGCAAGCCTCACATCTAACAATAGGCTCTACTATCCTTGGAAAACCATCAATCATTTTATTCTTGGACAAAAGACTCAAACCAGCATAGCCTAAATCTCCATACCTGAGATGCCATAGCTTGGAGGGATCTTGAATAATGCTCTTGCCCACTACATGATGTACTGTTGTACATTCTCCATTCTTGAGAGGTACAACAATGGACTGAGATAAGAAGCATGTCTCAATCTTCAACAAAAACATCTAGTTCTTTGTCATTTGAACTGCTGCAAACACCTTCATCCTCTCATTCTTGTCATAAATGATGCATTGACCCTTCTCCATCAACACTTTATATCCATTTTGGATCAGCTTACCAACACTCATGAGGTTATGCTTTAACCCAAGAGCAAGGAATACACTTTGTATCTCCTTCTTCTCACCTTGCTTGGTGTAGATCATAATAGATCCTCTTCCAACAACAGGAACTACTCCATTGTTCCCCATTCTTACTTCAGACTTTATATTTTTGTCAATAAAAGAAAAAAGGCTTTCATTAGCACTCATGTGGTTGCCGCAACCGTTGTCCAAGTACCAGAATTTGGGGTTTCCTTCTTCATTAATGTTGCACATGATGAAGGCTATGGACTGGTTTCCTTCACCCACATTCGAATCAACCACATTTGCATTCTATTTTGACTAATCACGTTGCTTTGTCCAGCATTCACTCACATAATGCTTGAACTTATGATAGTAGTAGCATTCAACATTGATCTTGTCATTCTTCAGATTCGAACTGCTGTTCTTCTTGCTTCTTCCAGAGCCGGCCTGAGAGTTGCTCGCTCCCTCTTGGTTGTTTGCTCATGCTGAGCTTTCTTCTCCAACATTACCACATTCAGATCTCCCTCTACCACGTCTAGAGCTATTTCTACCTCTCCCCCTTCCTCTTGCATTCAATTGAGCTTTAAAAGTTGGCTCATGGGAGGAACTTGTAGACCTATTTAGGCGCTACTCATGGGTTCGCAGAGAACCCATCAACTCATCAAGAGACAACATTGTGAGATCCTTTGCATCTTCAATGGCAATCACCACTGCATCAAACTTCATGGGTAAGCTCCTGAGAATTTTCCCCACAATCCTCTAATCATCAATGATCTCATCATTCACTCTCAATTGGTTTATCAAACCTGAGAGTCTTGTGTGAAAAACTGAAATGGACTTGTTGTCCTTCATTTCAAGAGTCTCAAACTCTATTCAAAGCATCTGGAGCTTCACTAATCTGACTTTTTCAGTTCCTTTGTAGTTCATCTAGAGGACTTCCCAAGCTTCCTTTGCATAGTTGTTGCTATTCTGGGAAAAATGGCCTCTGTCAAGGCTGCTTCTATCAAACTTAATGCCTTAGCATCTTTCCTCCTTAACTCCTTCAATTGGGTCTTCTGGTTGTTTGTGAGCACATCATATGATGTTGGGTCAGTTACATTATTGAAACCACTACCACAAACTCCCACAAATCATTGGTGACCATTATGGTCTTCATATTCTTTTCCCAAACATCATAGTTCTATCCATTAAAGGATGGTGGTTGTTGCCAAATTTTTCCTTCATCTCCAACCATGTCTCCTACACAGAAAAAACTCAATACCCAGAAAAAAGAAATGCCCTAACTCATGAGGAAATGGGGCCTATGGCTCTGATACCATGTCAAAAAAATTTGATTGCACAGAAAACATAGAGTTGTTGCTATGTTTCCCCTAAAAACACAAACATGGAATACAAAATGTGAAATAACCAAAACCAAATCAAGGAGACATGCAAGCTTGTTTTCTATTCATTAAGCTGGAAATGGAAATACATTAAAGATTGAACATAAAACTCAGAAACTAAACTCAAACTACAAACTACTAATTTATGGGAGCTTCATGAGCTGCTCAACTAGACATACAATGAACTTCAGGAGCTGCTAGGAGCTCAACTAGCAGGAGCTATGCAGAGCTCTTCAGGAGTAATCACTGCTCACTCACAAAAATAAATAGTTATTGTTGTTCAGTAGCTTTCAAGAGCTCACACAAAAACATTCTCTGTATACAAACTACTGCTACTCAGAAAATTCAACTCCAACTGAGTCTTCTCTACTGACAGAATAAAACTGCCTTCATTCCTTTTTTCTTTCAAACATTCCCTCTCAAATTCAAAATCACCTACCAGTAATAAATTGGAATTCAAAAATTCCTAACTTCATTAATTCTTCTGCAGTCTTCAGCTACACGTAAGGAGCAAGTGGCGAAAGCAATCCCTAAATCAATCTTTCAGCTGCAGGTACTGAATGCCCCTGACAGGTAGGTGCCAATGGGAAGAGGCTCAAGAACATTCAATTTTCCAACAACAATATCTCATTAACCTTATTATAGTATCTCCCTCACTCCCCCCCCCACACACCATCTTCAAACTTTTTAAAGATGAGAATGTGAATGTTTGATCTATGGTTGCATGTGAATTGTTCATACTAGTGGTGGCGACCTCATAGGGATCCCCCAGACACTCTTTTCCTCATTTTTTGTACTCAGAACTGCTCTACACTCTATACTTATTTTGGTGACCGTTAACCCATATAAATTTCTAGACCAAGCTGGTATTGTTATCTGGGAGTTATTTGAGGACGAGGAAGATAAGTTGGTTGGGCAATGAAAAGAGTTTGCAAGAATTCCTCCACATTCTCTCCCTAAATATCAAGAGGATGCAAACAAACATAAGAGGTGATGTGCTAACAAAGGAGGTCATTATGCAGGTTGGTAAATTGGGAGAATGAGAATAAAGACTTTTTGGGATACATTTGTGATAATATTTCACATTCTAAGAGGCAATCCAAACTTCAGTAATGAGAAGACACTCTCAAATAACTTAGTTATTCATTTATCATATCCATGTTATTTTGGATACGTAGGCTTTATATTTTCCTATTTCAAAAGGTTATGGGTTTGTAGACCTATGATATTTCATAATTTGAGACAACATATTTATGGTCATCTAGACGTTTAAGTAGATTTAGATTTGTATAGATGGTTTTGTAGGTTTTACATGTTAACGAAAACATGTAGTTTGCATATTTGTGAAAATACTATGTTTAAGGGCATTTTAGATTGAAACAAATAAAATTTGCATGTAATATATTAGATTCCTTAACTATGGTTACTCTAGTGTGGATTTATTCGGTAAAATGGATCTAGTATTGACATAGTGTTAGCCTCTTGGAAATTTGCATGTTATATTTGGTTTCCTTTTTTCTACATGTTTTTGATTTGGTGTTAAATCTATTTTTTTAGTTATTTGAGATTCCATCACTATTCATAATTTTATCCTTTGAGATTTTACATGTCTATAGATATTGTAAATTATCTCATGCAAATTCTATTTGTTTGAAATTTCTTGGTCACCTTGTTGCATTGGTGTGTTTACTATAGTGAGATAGAGAGATGGTAATTTATATTACCTAATATACATAGTAGGCGAATGATTAAAGAGGTGTTACCCACTTGATTTTAATATTTTTTCTTTATTTATATCTTGTCTTAAGATTATGTTTATTATTCTTGATCTTTGTTAGTTTTGAGTGCTTGTTAAGTAAAAGATGCATGTTTTATGAATTTGTGTTGGTATCTTTTGTTTTGGTCTTGATCTAAGGTAATATTTCTAAGGAATTTTTTAGTGGTTTATGAATTTGGGCATATTCTCTTTTTTCTTATGATTGATTGGTTTATTTGATATATCTTTAATCTAAGAAGTTGGCATCTGTTTGTATCATGTTTTCAATTTAAGTTGAATGGTTAGATATTGATATCCTTTTAGTTTTCAAATTTTAGGGGAGATCATGCATTATATAGCTTTACACATATTAATGTTGGTACAAGATGATGGTTTGATTTATAGGATCTCTCCTTATTTATGGCCTTCTTTCTAAAGGTTCTTATGCCTATAGATTTAGGTTTGTATGAAGTGAAGTGTTATTATTTATACTTCAGTAATTTTTCGAAGTTGTTTGGTAGATCCTTGATCTCTTTTTTAATTTGTATGGAGGAATTTGGAGAGTTTTTTTGAGATTAGAAATGAGATATATATTTTATAATGATGTATTTTTCACATCAATGAATGTTTCCTTGACACTATGTCATATAGGAGAATCAATTACATCCTCAATGTGAGTGAAACAAGTGGGATTGTTAATTTCTTGATCTAGTTTTTATATTTAAAATTACCCATAAAGTAGGATTTTTGAAATGTATGAGACGGACCCCTCTCTTGGATTTTTTACACTTTACAACAATGTAACAGTGATTTAGAGGGTTTTTTGTTGCATATCTATGTGTGTTTCTACCTTTGAGATTAATTTTGTAGTATGTTAGATGTATATGGACTTGATGTGATTTTTTTGGTCTACATGTTGTTGGCTTGGAGTTCTACCTATGTTGGATTATATACCCCAGTTTGAGGTATAAATACACTAGATGAGATAGTAACTTGTGGTTACTATTATAGTTGGTATGAGTTATGTAACCACTTGGATAGATTTTTTACCATTTAAACACACACACATAGTCACTCAGAGACTTAAGCTTCTAGGATCACCTATAAAACCACAACATCCTTCTACAAGAGAAAATAAGAGAATAAATTTTCCAATAATGGATGCAAAATATATTAAATCAAATGTAATTAATGATCATGTGCATATCTATATAATATACAAAGTATACATATGATACATTGCATAAATAGGAAAGGTTGAGAGATAAAATTAGACAAGACTATGGCAAGTGTCTTAACCTTATACATGAGACAAAAAAACTAAATTACCTAAGAAACAAGAACTAAATGACTTAAGATAATATCTAATGACAAATAAGACTTGTCAAAATAATCCAATAACAGTAAATAATCCTCTAAGCACTTCACTGATAAGTATCAAGTACTTAACTATTATCACACATTCCTTTATAAGGTTGAGGAACATTTCATTGAAGCCAAAAAAAAAATTAGTTCTTGGAAAAGGATGTGTTAGGCCACCTTATCATAATCTTTGGATATATTTGGTTTAAAAACCATGCTAGAGGTGTTACTTTTGTCCATAGAGTGCAAAGTTTCATGAGTGGAAGTAGTAGCATCTAGAATATGATGTTTATAAACTTGGTTAAAGTAGATAAAAGGAATATGAAACCATGCATATCCATGAATTATTTTAGATGTATTTCTATTAGCTAGTTTTGGAGGATTTTATATTATCTCTTTCTATCTAAACACTTTTCTATAGTGGGTTCCCTTTTTAGTATATTGTATTCCTATTTTATGGGAGTAACCATGTGGGTGTTTTTAGAATTTGTTCATTACCTTTCTCTTTGTGATTCACATCTCCTTTAAATACTTTGGTAGTTGATGTAATGAGGGTGTCTATTATAAACTTTACTTTACCTTATAATCAACCTTATCGTGTCAGTCCTATTTTGGATACTCTAAGGGTATTTATCTTAGGCCCTTTTAGAAGATAATCTTGTAAATTCTTGGTTTTGTGTAATTATAGCACATACTTTTGAGTTACACCACTATTATATATGTGAACTTTTTTCTCATTGATCTAAATATACTTAATATAATTATAATTTATGGGTGAAGTTGTTGACCGATTAGAGTATTATTAATTATTAAGTGATTTAGTGGTTATACTATTTTATGTACTTGTAGAGTAATAGGACATGTTTTGTTGAAACCTATAAAACCAATATCAAAGTTAATCACAATATTGGATCCTTAATGTGATAGACTTATAAAAAAAATTGTTGTGTGATATTAATATACATCATTTATGGAATTCCTAGATATGCACTAAAATGGACTAAATAGGCTTTTAAAAGTAAAGTTATACTTTGGGGATTATTGACTTTTATGAAAGGAAAATATAATTGTTTTCAAAAATTAAAGGAAACTCTTAAAAATAATATATGTCAATTTTATGATACATAAAAATTAAATTTATTTTGTGGGAACATGAATTTTTGTATATAATTAATGTGTCATTTCCCTTGAATGCATCTTGAAAGTGTTCTTGTCTTTTTCTAAGGGCTAATTATAAAATATAGTTCACTTTGAATGTATGATAGAAAGAATTAAGAAGTGGGAGCCTTGAGTTGGTGGATATAACTAAGACTTATGTTATCCTTATAAAGAACACTAGATTTAGATTATTCAATACATAATTATTAAAATAGTGTTTTGTATGATAATAATGAATATATAAGATTAATTATGTGCTCTATTTGAAAATATGTTTCACTATACCACAAATTTGTAATTTATTTATATTGTTGCTCAAAAAAATAATTTAATATATATATTATGAATATCTCTTTCACTCCCATATGGGACTTCCTTAGTAGTATGAATATATGTTTCCAAGGTAAAGTGGTTGAACTCTACAAAAGGTTGGTATGCATCCTTATTAATTTTGGTAAATATTCCTTCATGAATAAAATTTGACACATTGATGTACAACTGAGAGTACAAGTGTCAACTATTTGAACCTAGGTCTACCAAGTAGTATAGAGAATCTACTACAAGAAGGTATACAAAATTTCCTTATGTATAACTAATAATACAAGTATTTTAAGAGAAAAAGTACATATGAATATCCCATTAGTCATATATAGTGCTATTGTTGAATGTAAGTAAGATGTTGGTTCCATATGATTTGGAAAAAAATAATTTGCATATGTTATATTGATTGATAATATCTATAAGTCTATAAGTATATGAGTGATAAATGTATTATTTAATCACCTAGAATAGTATAAGATGGACTATAATGGTTGTTTTATGGAATCTCCTCATTGTAAAATGGAATAGGTTAATTAGGAAGAGAAAAAGAAGATATTTCCTTAGTCTCAATTACTCCCACAATAACATGTAGATGTAATGCATCATAACAAGTTTAACATGAGAATCATATATATTATCATCCTTAAGTTTTGCATCCATAATAATAGTATAACGTGCTTCAACATTATTCATAATATTAAGAAATATATTTGTATAAATTCCTAGTTGACTATTTTTATGAGCAACATAAGGATTTCCATTATTATTGAAATTTTCCACATGCTTCATCTTATTGTCTATTATGTGTTAATTTTCATACTTGAAACATATACATGATGGTATAGTATGTCTGTTGACTTAGGAATTTTCACAATGCTTGATCATTATTACTTCTAGGAGGATGTTTGTTTAGATCTGTATACACTTAAAAATGGTCATATCACATTGTCTGGTAATTAATTAAATATTTTTAATATTTAATTAAAATCTTTTGATTCTATCTACGTATAAATAAATTTAAATAATTTATTTATATTGTTCATGATTTCATTTCGATTAAATATTTAATCACCTTTTCATATTCATTTCTTAATTAATTAAATAAATGTTACAATTTATTTATATTAATTATCATATAATCTTAGTTTGAATATTTTATTCAAATAAAGATTAAAATATTATAATTCTTCTAAATATCATTTATAATTAAATATTCCAAAATATTTGATTATTTCTTCTAATCTAATATTCATTTTTAAATCATTTCAAAATTCCTCTAAATCAATTCAAAAATCTATTCATAATTAAATATTTCCAAAAATATTTAATTAAATTCTTCTAAATATTTCAAAAATCTTCTAAAGTCATTCATGATTAAATATTACCAAAATATTTAATTAATTCTTCTATAGTTTTCAAAAAAATCAAAAATCAAATATCAAAAAGCAATAAAGGAAATTAAATAAATTTAAATATTTATTTAATTTGGGATTTATCTTCAACTCCCGGGAAACAAACTGCCAAAACAGAAAATTAAATTTCTCTGTTCCTGTGCAGGCTTGTTCCCGTGGGTTGAAGACAAGCTTCCATTCTTCTCTCCAACCTCTCAACCTTCTCCCTTTTCTTCTCAACTTCTCAATCTCTCACCATTCAAACATACCAGACAATTCACAGCCGTAGATTCTTGCCAGCCGGGATGAAGCCTGCAAAAATCTATAAATACAGCTGCCGGGAGCTCCAAATCATATAGAATTGGAAGCAAGAAAACTATAGCCAAATTACAAGCAGCATTAGCATTCATAGAGTATTATCATAGCAATAGTATAGCAATCATAGCAATAGAATCATGACTCATCTCATCTACAGCCCCTGTACATAATTACAGCCCCTGTCCATCTTCACCATCATTTAGGATAGTTTTCCTTTGCATACTCGTTCTGCAGTAGTCATTTGGAGAAGCTCACACAATCTGAGAGCCAGAAAGCTTCAAACCAATCTCTGGAGATAGAGAAAGACGGAACGTTCTTGAAGAATTGTTATTTTATAGCCAAGTTTATTTCAAATTTTCTTCAATTTAAAGTTCTGTTAATAGTGTTTTGTTTTAATTAGATTAACAATAGAATACATTACACATTTTTGGCGCCCACCGTGGGGCCTTTGCCCCCTTTTTAATGTTTTGTTTGTAGTTTTTTTTGATAGGTTACAGGAAAAACAGCGGAATAGCGCAGACGACACGTTTTCGGAAAAACATTTCCAGTTTAGCGCCCGTGATAAATCTTTCAGCGCCCGTGACTAATCCTTCAGCGCCCATAAAGTCTGTTTCAGCGCCCTTGAAGTATTTTTCAGCGCCCGTGACTAATATTTCAGCGCCCGTGACTAATCCTTCAGCGCCCGTGAAATCTGTTTAGCGCCCGTAAAATCCTTCAGCGCCTGTAAAGTCTGTTTTAGCGCCCTTAAACTCTGTTTCAGCGCCCTTGAAGTATCTTTCAGCGCCCGTAATGTTTATTTCAGCGCCCATAATATTTCTTGCAGCGCAAATTTTTAAAACACTGTAATCTGTAATCTGTACTCGTAGTTTAGTTTTAACTGATTCCGACGCAGCCGCGGACAGTTAATAATCTAAGGATAAAATTTACCAATCCTAGGGTAGTCATCTAAAGGATAAAATGAAGCAATTCTAGGGTAGCCATTTAAAGAAAAACGAACCAATCCTAGGATAGACAAATCATTTTTCAATTTTAGCTTAAAATGAATTTTCTCTTTATGTGAAGCAAAATCTTCACTTAGTTTAGAAAATTTTAGTTTGGTGCTTAAAATTGAATCTAGTGTTTGCTTTGTTCTCAAGTGATAGGCCTATGCTCTCCCCTTAACTGGGTGATCAAAATGCCAAACTCACTTATTCCTTTTTATGCATCTTTAAGTTTTATTACAACCTTGTAGAGAGCCTGCTCTTGTGGGAAAAAGTACTCACCCAAGAGGAACGACTCAAGTGGGTTCAAGCCAAAGCCAGGCTATTCCACCCCACTATAAAATTTAAAGCAAAATTGGGGAAACCCTCTTTTGACGGTAGTGTGCATGATAACCATCCCCAAAGCCTTTGTTCTAAAGGTAGGGAGGTCTCTCGAGGGAGTTTATCATTTGCCGCACCGAACGGAAATCCTTACTACGAACCTAGTGTAGTAGCTAACCGAGTCAGTATCCAAACATCATTTCAATTACAGTGCAGGGGAGGGAAGAATCTACCCCCAAGATACTCACCATATAACTGCCAAGGATTGTTTGCTCAGGGGATCCGGTATCCACTTCCGTCACTCTGAGTACGCACCTGGAAAAGACAAAAACACGGGCGCCCTTTCGGGGGTGACACGGCTGTGTGAGTCAACGCAGTTTTAAGATGTGGGCTGTTGATTGCTATGATGACCTACTTGAGAACTAAGAGTGAGTCTGTTTGAAGTGCTTGTCATGTGTAAAACCTGTTAAAACAATTTTTGAAAAACATTTTGGTTACACACTTGATGTTTAGCATAGGACTTAAAAACAATTGTTTTCAACTTGTTTGATGTGTTTTCATTACATTAATTTAGATAAAGATCATCCAAAACACTCATTATCATATTGATCAATCTCATGTTACGAGATTGGAAATCTACAAAGTTTGTAAAAAAATCCGTTTCCAAAAGGATTAAGAAGCCAAAGAAACCTCTCAACCACAAGAAATTATTGAAGAAACAAAAATTCTTATATCAAAGTCGAAAAGTTTTACTTAAATATAGAACTTTTCTTCATAGGTATCATGATTGTGTTAGAGGTCTTTCAGATGATTATGCCATAGAGCCTTTGTATTCACAAGCTTATTTTCAAAGAAGAGCCCTTTCTCAAAGGCATAACCATAGTCAACGCATCCGTTTTAGTTATATTCCCCAACCAGCAATTGAATACTCTACTCGTCCAAATCAAATCTTACAATAGAGAACTTAGAAAACATTGGGCATCTATCACAAAATTCATCTTTTTACAAAGCCATGATCAAAACTTCATAAAGTGCAACAACCATCCTTTTCTAGATCTTTTGCTTATATTCCCACCAACAGGATTTTCATCCTTTCACTTAGGGAACAACACAAGTTACAAGATTAGAAAATTTCATGTAAGTCATAGAATTTTCATTCTATCTTGACCTTCATACATACCACATCAATTGCACTATTTCACTCTTTTGATCAAAAGTGAGTAAAATTTTGATACAAATCTATGCCTGTCTTCACGAGATCTCAAAAACAAATGGAAAAAGACGAAGGAGAAACTACAACTAGTAAAATGGGTGATCGAAATGAAAAAGAAGAGGAAACATTTAATATTGATGAGATAACGGAAGAAAAGCTTCAAGAAGCAGAACAAGATCCTCAATTCCATACTCTTATGGAGAGAATCCTAGAACGTAACAAAGAAAAATACTTCCTTACATTAGCTAATCAAGGAGCTAAGTTGCCTCACACCTTTGACATAGAGGGGATTAAACAAAATCCTGAAAATCCTCCTAATGACTTTAGTGCTCTTAATCAACAGATCAAAGAATTACAAGGGCAAATAAAGGAAATGCAAGGAGGTACAACAAAGAAATATGTTTTGGAAGACATATCTCCTTATCCATTTGATAGGAGTCTTCAAATGATCCCATTTCCAAAACATTGTGAAATTCCTAAGTATGATAGGTATAATGGAAAAACCGATCCCATAGACCATGTTAGGGATTTCCGAAACATGAGTCTTGAATTTGCCTATGATGATACTTACTTGATGCGATTATTTCCACGAAGTCTAGGCGTACAATCCATGGAGTGGCTTTCAAAAATCACTCCACCTATCAAAACTTTTGAGGAGTTGATAAATCAGTTTATCTCACAATACTCCTACAATATTCAACATCAAATAACAATGCTTGATCTTTGTAAAGTGAAACAAAAAGTAGGAGAACCCTTTACTACATTTTTACAAAGATGGAGAAGGTTATTTGCACGATATTCTCGTCCTATTCCTGAAAAGGAAAAGATGGATATTTTTATCAATAGCCTTGATCCAGAATTAAGCTATAGGCTTAACCTTCATTGTCCTCATAACTTTGAAAAACTGATTGAAAATGCAATCACTATTGAAGGGGCCTTGGTTAAAAGGGGAGTGATAAAACTTGATAATCCAAGTACATCAAATCAAAACAACGATAAAACAAGGTTTTGGAATAGAAACAAAAATGTTGTTAATGATGGTATAGTGGATGCAAATAATTTACGAACAAGACCATCCGTTTTCAATTTATCAAGTACTCCAAGAAACAATTCACAAGGAAATACAATACAACAAGGAAACAACAATCAACAAGGACAAATTTCCAAGCAAGAGAACATAACCAATCAAAATACCAATCAAAATCGTGGTAATTTCAATAATAATCTTGGCAATACCCAAATATCAAATCCGTCTAGACCTTCATTCTTTTCAAATCGACGGACTTTTACTGCTTTGGGTCAATCTCTTGAATCTGCTCTCAAGGAACTTCTTGATAATAAGGTTATCACTTTACCACCACAAAGAGATTATGAGCCACAAGTTAAACCACCATCATGGAATGACTCGTATTATTGCAATTATCATCGATGTAAAGGCCATAGGACAAACAATTGTCAAGCTTTGAAAAATCTAGTACAAGATTTAATTGACAATGGTACTATTACAATTGAGGGACATCATACCAATGATGATCATCAAGCATTCAAAGATCCTTTGCCAAATTACCAAAAGGGGGAAACATTGGATACTAAAGCCAAAAGCATACATAATGTTGAAGACAATATAATCCGCCATATTTACATAGATGATAATCGGATTAATGTTATCAAAATTAAAGGAAAACAAGAATATCAACAGGTTAATGTAACAACAAGAGGTCAAGCAAAGGTTGTTTTAAAAGGAAGTTAGTCTAAAACAACTATTTCTTCTCCAACTCAATATAATCTGGTTGATCAATTGAGAAAAACATCAGCTCAAATTTCTATTCTTGAACTTCTTAAAATATCCCCTATACACAAAAATATTTTAGAAGAAGCGCTTGTGAACACAACTGTTGATATTGATCTAGATGCAAATAGATTTCAAGCCATGGTAGGACATTTGTCTTCCCCCACTTGTCTTTCATTTTCCGATAAAGATGATGCTTCTATGACACATCCACATAATTCCTCGTTATATCTTGAAGTCATGATCCATAAACATCGAATTAGACGTGTCTTAATAGATGGAGGAGCCGGTTTGAATATTTGTACCTTAAAATTAATAAATGCCTTAGGAATTTCAGAAAATGAAATTGATTCATGAAGGAAGATAACTATTAAGGCATATGATGATGAAGAAAGAGCTTCTAAGGGATTAATATTGCTACCTATCAGAGTGGGACCTGTTGTGAAGAATACTTTTTGTCAGGTTCTAGATCGAGATTTGTCTTATAACATACTTTTGGGTCGTCCGTGGATTCATGATATGCAGGCCGTACCATCAACATATCACCAATGTATCAAGTTTCCATATGATGGACAAGAAATAACCATACAAGCTGATTACAATAGTACCCAAACTTGTTCCAATCTTAGGGTGAGTCAAGATGTCTTTGTGCCACATAATAGAGAAGCTCTTGTTGTTTCTTCTTCTAATTTACAAGTCCAATTGCAAGAATTGACAAACAATCTTGATACTAAGCTGAAGTTTAAAGACAAAGGGGTAGGTGAATATTCACTATCTCTTTCTACTTTACCTCCTTCTCCAAGATCACATGGATTACCAACTTTATCAAATCAAAAGATTGCAACTGCTTCTACATCTCAAACTTCCGTGACAATCACAAAGTTTGATGGAAAATTCATTAGAGCTAATACCACTGAAGAAGAAGCTGAAGATAGGGACATTCTAAATTGGCTATACAAAGATGAAGATGAATCTCTCTTACACATTAAGTTACCTAAAGAACAATATGGTAAAGGGTACGCTATCATGCAAAAGATGGGTTATGAAGGAAATGGTCCTATAGGGAAACGAAGAGAAGGAATTGTGGAACCAATTCAGCCTATTTCAAAGCATTCAAGTGATAAAACAGGACTTGGATATGGTAAAGATAAAGAAGAACTCACTTCACAGCAGACATCATTAATTCATGAAGGAGAATCCGTGTCAGATAAATCTCATGAATCAGTTTTCCAATTGCAAAATAGTTCAGATACTGATTCTAATGAATATGAATGGGACACCATTTATAATGATGAATTCTGGAAGGATAAACAAGTTGATATTATACACAAATATGCACCTGTTCTTATACAAGGAGAAGGGTCAAGGCCTTCACTCGATTATGTTTTACAAAGCGATCATGACTCAAGTGAGGAAGAATCAGATTCTAACGAGATGGATAATCAACAGGAGAATACCATCATAGACCTTGTCTACCATGAGGATGACAACCACATCATGACTTTGACAATTCAAGACCTTACCCAACATAATGATCCTATGCCTTTAGTTTATCCAGAACTTATAGATTGGGATATTGACGCACCTATCCACATTCCTACATTCAGTAATGATGAAGATGTTATAACTTTCCTTTGTTCCTCAAATGAAGAAAACAATTGTTTCATTCAAGAATCTTATACTCATGATTTTGACAAGGAGAGTGTCAAGTCTCTTAGCTGCAAAATAAATGAAATAAAAGATGGATCTATTGATGAAAACCGAAAAAAGGTAGTGATAGATCAAAACAAGAGAAAAATAAAGAGCGAATCTGACAGTGAAAACCTTTCTGAGGCACTGAAGGATGAGAAACTTGACACTCTTCCCAAGTATTATCATGAAAGATCTTCTATTTTGATTGAACCAACAGAATCAATCAACATAAGTACACCAGAGCAGCCAAAAGTTTTGCAAATTGCAGCATCATTAACAGTTGAAGAAGTCCAAAAATTCATGCAATTCTTGAAGGATAATCAAATTAACTTTGCTTGGTCATATGCTGATATGCCAGGGTTAGATCCTAATCTGATAATGCATCATTTATCTATTAACCCTGGGATAAAACCTGTAAAGCAAAAGCTCAGAAAAATGCATCCACATGTTGCATTATTGGTCAAGGAAGAATTAAAGAAGCTTTTAGATGTTGGATTCATTCGAACTATTGACTATGCAGAATGGATTTCAAACATTGTACCTGTTTCAAAGCCAGATGGAAGGATTAGAGTTTGTACAGATTTCAGGGATTTAAATAAAGCATGCCCTAAAGATGATTTTCCTTTACCTAACATAGATTTGATTGTTGACTTAACTGCTGGACATGCAATGTATTCATTAATGGATGGATTCTCAGGATACAACCAGATAAAAATTGCACCAGAAGATCAAGATAAAACAGCGTTTACATGTCCTTGGGGTACTTATTGCTGGAATGTCATGCCATTCGGGTTAAAGAATGCTGGAGCTACTTATCAAAGAGCAATGACAACTATTTTTCATGATATGATACATACATTCATGGAAGATTATGTAGACGATTTACTTGCTAAATCTCATACACGAGATGAACACCTAGAAATCTTGTCAAAAATCTTTGTCAGAATGGAAAAATTCAATGTTCGACTGAATCCAAAGAAGTGTGTCTTCGGTGTTACATCTGGAAAACTCCTAGGGTACATTGTTTCAGAAAAGGGTATAGAAGTTGATTCAGAAAAAGGTACAAGCTATAATGGACATGCCTCCACCACGAAATATCAGTCAATTAAGATCCTTGCAAGGAAGATTACAGTCCATCAGAAGGTTTATAGCTCAACTGGCAGACAAAAGCTTGCCATTCACACATTTATTGCATAAAAATGTTCCATTTAAATGGGATGACAAATGTGAAGCAACATTCAATCAGATCAAGCAATATCTTACACATCCACCAGTTCTAATTCCGCCTATTCCAGGAGAGCCGCTTATACTCTATATTTCAGCAACAGAAGTATCTTTGGGAGCATTGCTAGCACAAGAAGACTCTACAGGTAAAGAAAGGGCTATATATTATATCAGCAGAACCTTAACAAGACATGAGTTAAATTACAGTTTCATTGAAAAAGCCTATCTTGCAGTAGTGTTTGCTTCTCAAAAGTGGCGACATTATATGTTGACTCATACAGTTAAGCTGATAACAAAGATAGATCCATTGAAATACCTATTAAGCAGAGCCACTTTAACAGGAAGACTTGCAAAATGGGTAATGATCTTAAGTGAGTTTGATATTCACTATATAGATCGAAAAGCGATTAAAGGACAGGTCATTGCAGATCAGTTAGCTGAAGCTCCTTTACAAGAAGATAATCCAATACATATTGAGTTTCCTGATGCAGATGTCTTTTCAGCAACAATTCAGAGATCGTGGGCATTATACTTTGATGGATCATATACACAATATGGCTCGGGGGCAGGGATTCTTTTTGTTACACCTGAAGGACATACCATCTCAAGATCATATCGATTGATGTTTCCTTGCACAAATAACATAGTAGAATATGAGGCATTACTCATAGGATTAAAGATAGCTTTGGAATGGCAGATTACAGAGCTGGAAGTTTATGGTGATTCACAACTTATCATTAATCAAATTAATGATGATTATCAAACCAAAGATGATAAGTTGTTACCATACAAAAACATGGTGGATGATTATAAGAAATATTTTGTGTCAATTAAGTTTTCACAAATATCAAGAATTGACAATAAAGCTGCAGATGCAATGGCTACCATTGCTTCTTTATTACAAATATCAGAAGATCAAACTAAGTATGAATTCTTGGTGGAACAATTGTTTTCTCCTGCATATGATAATCCTGAAAACCAAGTTATATGTCATTTGACTGGTTCAGATTCACCCTTATATGGCAAAACATATACCTATTTGAAAGATAACATCTTGCCTTTAGATTTATCACGAAACCAAAAACGGAATTTCATTCGCCAATCATCCCGTTATACCTTAATTGCCAATATCCTTTATAGACGTGGTCTTGATGGTACACTCCTTAGATGTCTTGAAAGTGACGAATCTGAAAAATCCTTACAAGAGGTTCGTGGTGGTATTTGTGGAACTCATTCAAATGGTTTGACCTTAGTAAAGAAACTTGTCAGAATGGGATACTATTGGCCTACAATGGAGCAAGATTCTTTTACTTTTGTTAAGAAATGTTCTAAATGCCAGATTCATGGGAATCTTATTCATGCACCTGCACAGGAATTGCAGCCTTTTATTTCAACATGGCCTTTTTCTCAGTGGGGATTGGATCTTGTTGGTAAAATACATCCTTCATCGTCAAATGGTCATAAGTTTATCATCACAGCTACTGAGTATTTTACAAAATGGATTGAAGCTGTTCCTCTAACAACAGTGACTGGTAAACAGATATCTTCATTTATCCTGAATTACATTATTTGTAGATATGGAATTCCTAGTTCTATTGTTACTGATAATGGAAGACCTTTTAAGAATCAGGATGTTGATGAACTTTGTGAAAGATTTCATATCCAACACAGGTACTCCACACCTTATTATCCACAAGGTAATGGTCAAGCAGAAGCTTCTAACAAGACCATTTTAAAGATATTAAAGAAGATAGTAAATGATGCTGGACGTGATTGGCATGTTCAACTCAACCCAGCTTTGTGGGCATATAGAACTAGTATTCGCACACCAACAGGAGCTACACCATATGCTTTAGTCTATGGAGCAGAAGCAATCTTACCATTGGAAGTTGAAATACCTTCGCTTAGGGTTTCACTTAAGGGATTGATAAGTGATGAAGACTACCGAGTTTCTCGCCTTCAAGAACTCAAACTGTTAGATGAAAGACGCCAACAGGCAGCTGATCACTTGAAAGGTTATCAACAAGTCATGTCTCGTAGTTATAACCACAGAGTTAAACCACGGGCATTTCAAGTGGGTGACTTAGTTTTGAAGGAAAATCCACGTAATCAGCAAGATAGAGAAAAGAAAGGAAAATTTGAACCTAATTGGCTTGGTCCATTTGTTATTATAGCAGCATATGGTTCTAGAGCATATCAATTATCCACATCAGAGGGGGACCTGTTTGAAGAGCCAACCAATAGTATTCACCTTAAGAAGTTTTATGTCTAAAAAGTCTTGAAAAAATCAAAAAAAAATCATAAAAAGTCCTGAAAAAATCATAAAAAAATCCTGAAAAAATCATAAAAATCATAAAAAATCCAGAAAAAATCAAAAAAATCATAAAAAATCCTGAAAAAAATAAAAAAAAATCAGAAAAATCTTGAAAAAGTGCAATAAAAACAAGTGGTGAAAACTTGGCAAACAAGCGCTACTTGTGATCGAAATGGGCTCCTCCATTTATTAGTTTATGTCTTATTTTCACTTTAGGCATCATTCATCCACGTCTATCATCTGTAAATATCTTTCATTATCCATACCATGTAGTGGGAATCTTTAGGTTTCATCATGGCTTGATGAAATTTGTACATATCTTTTATCTTTAGGTTGTGTTTACATTGGGGGAAAAACGTAGAAAAATACAATAGAGGGGTAACGAGCTTTCAAAATATCACAAGCAGACAAGTAACAGTTTGACAAAACAAAACGAACATTGTCAAATCAACTCAATCACAAACATGTTTATGCCAATAACATGATCCAAACAACTATCGAAGTGAGAATATCAATGATGATAACCAAGTTGGATGATCTTAATCTGAATAAATGTTTGAAATGTCTTAAACAGGATTTGAATAGTTGTTTAATTTTCTATCATATCTCTGGAGTAATTCGATGATGTACTGAACTAGAAAAGAAAGGAAGGAGTATGATTTTTTTTTGTCTTCTGTTTGTGAGGAAATCATTAGTACTATGCAATTTGGTCGCGAGACATGCTCTACTATAGATCATGGATGACCTTTCGGAATTTGCATGGGAAAAGGGTTAACTCTTGTCTGTTTATGCAAGCAATACTCAGGTCATCTCGGTTCAATTATACCTAGATGCTTGTATTAACTTGCTATATTAAAAATCATGAAAGCAATACTCAGGTCATCACTGGTGCTAACATACCCTTTGATGCTTGTATTAACTTTCAACATTTCAAAGCTCTATGATGATACAAAAAGCATGTATAAGCTCTCCAAATGGAAATATTGTATGAATGTCCTGCATGGTTAGTATAGATTGCATTCATGTTAGAATTTGCATTTTGAATTTATAGATTCCCAAAAGCTGGCAAAGAATCAAAGATCTATATCTTTTCAAATATGACTGAGTATATTTTGACATTCATAAACATCATACATTCATTCATTTATCATAAACATCATTTCATAAATTATTGCATCATCTATCATAAACATCATACATTCATTCATTTATCATAAACATCATTTCATAAATTATTGCATCATTTATCATAAACATCATACATTCATTCATCTATCATAAACATAATACATTCATTTATCTCATAAAATCATATATATAAATATCATAAATCATGAAGCCATCATATAGTACACATCATATATATATATCATGTAAAATCATCTCTGCATATCTCAAAAATGAATGTCAAAATGTACAAGGATGTCAAATTACAAATGATATGATATCATCAAAAATGTGATCATCTCACGGTGTATACAAAATGTCTCAACAGAATATCATCATATACAATGCACTAGGCCGAGCTATCCTGTGATGGAGCTGGCCTAGGACCTGTACCACCTGCCCCTGATGGACCTGCTCCGCCTGACCCCGGTGGCCCTCTAGGAGGTAATGGCTGTGTCACACCCCTGCTGGTAGTACGAGAGCGACCATGAGTAGATCGTGACTGAGTGTAGCTCTCTCTCTGCTTAGCTGGGACTGCATCATGATATCTGGTCCGATAAAACTCTGCCTCTCGAGTAGCCCTCGTAACCTCTCTCATCATATCACCTGGCAAAGTGCTACCTGCCACTCTCTGTAGGCTATCTGCTAAGGCAATGGCCTGCTCACCCCGCTGTCTAGCCGCATCTCTCTCGGCAGTGATCGAAGTCACCTGACCCTGCAACTGTGAAATCAAGGCATGTGCCTGTGATAGCTGAGCCTGCAAGCTCTGTACTGTGCTCTGTAGAGAGGATATCTGACTCACTACTGTCGGATCCACTGACGGAGATGGGTCAGTATGCCTCATCCGTGGTCCACATCTGCCTACACTACCTCCTCTACCTACACTACCTCCTCTACCACCTCTCCTGCCGTCTCTCCTGCCACCCCTACCATCACCACCATCATCTCCATCTGAGTCATCATCTCCGCTACCCTCCTCGTCCTCACTGTCCTCTGAATCATCATCACCTGACTCTGAATCTCTCTGTCGACGTCTCTGTCCAATGACAGGAGCAACGCCCTCATCAAGATCAAACATGCGTGGAGGAGGATGCTGTAGAACATACTGAACATACTCATGTGTCGCCCCTGCATCCAGAACATCCGCCTGGTAGTCCCACATCTGTGCACCTAAACTGATAAACTCTGCAACAGCTGCATCATAAGAGATCTGTGGGCCCCACACTGCAAGCTCTGCCTATCGCCGTGCATAAATAGCTGAACCAACAGGCATACCCTGAGTCCGACCAAACTGTCGCAATACACGTCCAGCAAGAAATCTCTCCAAGATCCATGTGATCCGTCCAATCAAAAATCTGGAAGTGCATACAAAAGGCATCTCCCTCGCATCCTCTGGCCATGGCTCACAATCCAAATATGGCCTCCAGCATACTGTATCCAAACTATCCAATAGCCGCTGCCAATACACTAGCTTGCCCGGTCTAGGCTGAGCAATAATATGTGAATATCTCCATCTGTATGCTCGACCAGCTGGTCGATCTCCTCGAGTCAATGGACGTAACACTGCAAAATGCTCCCATGCCCATATCTGTAATAATGAGCATCCAACCGCAAAACTCCGGCCTCTACCATAGACAATGTGATGTAACTCGTCATATAGGTGGGCTAGCATACAGGTACCCCATGCATATCGTGTGCCCTGCATCACCATGCTCTCTAAGACACGACCCCATCCGATCGCGAACCCCTTCGACCTATGGTCGGGGCACAACACACCTCCAATGAAACCTGCAAGCACAGCTGGTAGTGGTGGGTAGGAATCTGTAATCTCACTCCATGGGATGTAGTACCCAGCTATCTGATCATCTCTGAATATCCGTCTCAAAGCAAGAGTACCTCCAGCCTCTCGTCTGTCAAACACAACTACCTCTCCCATCACTGGGATCCGTAGGATGCGATATACATCCTCGGGAGTCACTGTAATCTCGCCAGTCGGTAAATGAAAGGTGTTGGTATCGCTATGCCACCTCTCTGCAAGTGCTGTCAATAGAGCCCTATTGAGGCGAACCTCGGGCATATCAAGTAATGAAGTCAAACCACAGGCATCAATGACATCTCTATCAGACTGTAATAAATGTGGAATCAATGACCATGTACTCGGAAAAGCCTCTCGTATCTACAAGACACCTAGTCTCTCCTGTTCACATACATTATCAAAACAACATCAATATCAAATCATTTTAACATATCAATTCAAAATGAATCAATCAAATTATTTGTTTTCCATCATCATGGCACGCAAATAATCAACATCAAGTTTCTTTCTAACAACTTTAGAAGAAAACTTATCTATACTATTTGTTTTTAACAACTTTAAAAGCAAATTTATCAACTACTATTTGTTCTCCAACAATTTGGGAAACAAATTTATCATGTGGAACAAAAAGCGCTACAGAACTAGTTGTATGCGCTACAAAAATCTTTATCAGCGCTAAATAAAATTTTGCGCTACAGAATCAATTAATGGCGCTATGATTTATATCACGGGCGCTATGGAAAAGTTTGCGCTATAATAATTTTTAAGAGCGCTATAAAACAAATCAGGTGCGCTATGATTTCATATGCGCTATAGAAATAATCAAAAACGCTATGAAATATATCACGGGCGCTATGGAAAATTATGCGCTGTGGAAAATTTCAAATGCACTACGATACGCCTTAAGGGCGCTACAATATTGTATGCGCTACGAAAATTGTTGAGTGCGCTACGAAAAACTTTAAGAGCGCTAAAACTGAATGTTTTTGAATTAAAACATTAAAAACGTGCGCAAAATGAAATTATCCACAAACAAGGAGTTATGAGATACATACCGGAGGTCCGTAGTGCGCCGGTCGCTGATAACGTCGGATACGCTCGAAACGGTGTAGGTGAACTGGAAGTGCCATGATTGTCAACCCAGAGCTCAAAATTTACAAATTTTACTAGGTTAAAATTGAAAATGACATGGAAAATGACATTTTTAACCTATATAATGGTAAAATTAGGGCATTTTATCATATTTTTTTACATACAAGGGGCAATTTCTTCATCAAATTTTCATTTAATATTTCTTCGGGTCAGTTTCTTCACATCATTATTTTCGAACGATGAATCGACATCTTCAAAATCAAAAAAATTGAAAAATTCCACAAAAATCTAAAAAAATTCAAAAAAATTCAAACATCGATTCATCGTTCGCGGGGGCATATATCTATCAACAAATCAAAAATCAATATTTGGGGCAAAATTTCAAAAATTCTTTGAAGTAATGCGTAAAACACATCACTTCAAAGAGGGGAAAAATGTATACACTTAAAAATGGTCATATCACATTGTCTGGTAATTAATTAAATATTTTTAATATTTAATTAAAATCTTTTGATTCTATCTACATATAAATAAATTTAAATAATTTATTTATATTGTTCATGATTTCATTTCGATTAAATATTTAATCACCTTTTCATATTCATTTCTTAATTAATTAAATAAATGTTACAATTTATTTATATTAATTATCATATAATCTTAGTTTGAATATTTTATTCAAATAAAGATTAAAATATTATAATTCTTCTAAATATCATTTATAATTAAATATTCCAAAATATTTGATTATTTCTTCTAATCTAATATTCATTTTTAAATCATTTCAAAATTCCTCTAAATCAATTCAAAAATCTATTCATAATTAAATATTTACAAAAATATTTAATTAAATTCTTCTAAATATTTCAAAAATCTTCTAAAGTCATTCATGATTAAATATTACCAAAATATTTAATTAATTCTTCTATAGTTTTCAAAAAAATAAAAAATCAAATATCAAAAAGCAATAAAGGAAATTAAATAAATTTAAATATTTATTTAATTTGGGATTTATCTTCAACTCCCGGGAAACAAACTGCCAAAACAGAAAATTAAATTTCTCTGTTCCTGTGCAGGCTTGTTCCCGTGGGTTGAAGACAAGCTTCCATTCTTCTCTCCAACCTCTCAACCTTCTCCCTTTTCTTCTCAACTTCTCAATCTCTCACCATTCAAACATACCAGACAATTCACAGCCGTAGATTCTTGCCAGCCAGGATGAAGCCTGCAAAAATCTATAAATACAGCTACCGGGAGCTCCAAATCATATAGAATTGGAAGCAAGAAAACTATAGCCAAATTACAAGCAGCATTAGCATTCATAGAGTATTATCATAGCAATAGTATAGCAATCATAGCAATAGAATCATGACTCATCTCATCTACAGCCCCTGTACATAATTACAACCCCTGTCCATCTTCACCATCATTTAGGATAGTTTTCCTTTGCATACTCGTTCTGCAGCAGTCATTTGGAGAAGCTCACACAATCTGAGAGCTAGAAAGCTTCAAACCAATCTCTGGAGATAGAGAAAGACGGAACGTTCTTGAAGAATTGTTATTTTATAGCCAAGTTTATTTCAAATTTTCTTCAATTTAAAGTTCTGTTAATAGTGTTTTGTTTTAATTAGATTAACAATAGAATACATTACACAAGATCTAATGGATGTACTAGAGGAAGACTAAAAAAATAGAACATAATAAAAAATTGAATAAAACTATCCAAGTATTTGTGTTTTTGATTGATTAAGTAGCGAAAGGGTCCTAACCATTACAAAAAGAACATTAGACCAAAGAACAACATTCAGTCAAAACAACACAAAGAGGAAGCAAAATAGAGAAACACTCCCCCAGCCAACCAACCAAAAACTCAACCTATTCCCTTTGCATCAAAAAAAATATCCCTATCATCCATAACAAAAAGGAAAGTCTAGTTCATCTTAAAATCCCACCCAAAAAGTAGGCTATAACCACATAACCTTAAGATAGTGTCCAACATTAAACCAAAAACTTTAATATAGATATGACTAAAAATATTTAAGTCTAGGCACCAACAGCCAAAGTCAACATTAACACAATTAAGACTAACAAAAAAGACCATAGTAACAAGCAAGAGAAAGTGAGAGAAACAAAAGCCTAGGATCAAGCATCCTTGGTCAAATTCCAAGCCTTCAGCAAGTCTTTGACAATGTCTTCAGACTTCTCTTTGGGATCCATCTCTCTAGACAAGCTCGCTTCATCATCCGTCACCATTTTCCTCTACTATTTTTTTTAATTTTACCTTGGTTTGAAACCGTGGCCATTACATATTTCTTCATGACTACATCCACCACCCTACATAGGCTCTTAACAATATTTTCAAGAGCCTAGAATCTGTTGTCATTAGCTTCCTCTTGCACAAGTTTTTCTAACATTTGCATCCTTTCCTCCACCCTTTGAATTCTAGTTGTGTCAAAACCCGGAAATTTCTCTTGCCTGGGGTTATTAATCTCCAATTCCTCTGTGTTATTGGTGGCATCAACATTTTCCACATCCCTATCATTTTCCTTATTATCTTCTTGTATCTCCTCTTGTTGTGACTTCCCTTCCTCATCCTCATTGGTAGCATCATCCTCATCTTTCGACACCAATTCATCCTCTTCAGTAGAATCATCCCTAAGGCTATCCATAATTTCATTAGGAGAGGAAACAATATCCTCTCTTACCTTCTTCCCTTTACTATGCTCAGACCCAATAGCACACTTTTCATCTGAGCTTCTCGACTTTTTGTTGCTATCAAGTGCTTTAGATGCCACCAAAGCAAGCCTGGTAAACCTACGACCCATCAATGTTGAACACTCAGGACTAATTTCCTTGTCATCTAGAATTGTGATAGTGTAGGGATTAGCCCCAACTCCCAGATAAGGATATTTATTTTTTTGTTCACTTGACAGGGTTAATAGGAGCACTCTATTTTTCAAGAGTGACTTTAAGCAGGTCTGACCAAGCAGGGTCAATAGAGTTTGGAGAAGTCTTAGAATATTTTTTGGTTGGGGTTTGGGGACAGCTTTCAATAAGCTCAATTTTCACAAAGCTCTTAGGGGTAGGGTTTTCAATCGAATTAAGGAGAATATTTCTTTGTGGGGAAGTAGTTAAAACATATTTTCAAATAGCAAGGATAAGACCCTAGTGTAACGACAGATTAGCTCCATTGGTTAGACTCTGGCTCAAGGATGAAAAGAGGAAGCAATATAGGTTAATCTTCTCAAGATTTCAAATATGGTTTAGGATTGGGAAGTGGTAGCCATGAACAGACTGAAACCTACCTTCAAGCGTAAAGTATTTCATCACAAAAAACCACACATTGTGGCATGGGGGAAAGCAAAACCCTAGAATAGCCATTCTAGAACCTATATGCTTTTTCCTTATCCTCAAAATTTTTTCAATATAATATTGGTACTTGCCACTACTTACCTTTGCCACCGTCTTCCCTTCATAACTCGGCCTTGTTTCCATATCAATGAGCTTAGCATCCACCGTAAAATGTAGACCACCCAGCTCTACTTCGTCGTCCTTCCATGCATTTTTAAACTTATAGCTTAGCTACTCATTATAACCTTTCATGGCAACAAAGTATGGGTAAAACTATCCTTCTCAAATAGACCCCACAACTTTGAATTCTTTCTCAGAGAATCATACTAATGCAGCTCTGTCCTTTTTCTAGGGCCTCCCATGGTGTTATCCTTGCAAAAGTAATTCTTTGGAAGGAGAATAAACTCATCTTTTTGTCC
>VDFB02000003.1:216055354-216102563 GCA_007258455.2 Sequoia sempervirens | reverse complement strand
GTACTTGGTTTCCAATTGCTTTCAAGAAAATTTGAATAAAAGAGGAAACAATGTGTTGAAGAGGTGTTCTACTATACAGAGTGGCATTTTGGTTTTGCTTCGCACTTCTTTTGTGTTTAATATTTTCTTGTGTGGTTTGTTGTTTGGAGGTGTTCAAAGGTTTTGTATCCAAAATTTATTGGTTTGGATCGTTGTGCAAAGAGATTGTGTTCACCAATGTGTGAATTTTTGTTGTAGTGGAGTTTGGGAGAAATGGTTTTGCTTTGTGTTTCTCTGTAGTTTGGTTTTAGGTCTTGCAGTTCTAGAAGTGTGTTGATAATGATCATATCTACCTTCAATCAAAGTTTTTCATGGTTTGGTGCTTCATAAGTTGATTTCTTGAGTTACAGTGTATGAAAGGTTGTCTAAGTGTACTAGGTGTTTAGGTGAAAGTTGTGAATGAATTTGTTGAATTACAATGTGTTTGTGGAATATTCCAGATTGTGTTCAAGTGATGTTTGATGTCCATGAGTTTTCTTTGGATTGGGGGAAGTGTGTACTTTTTTCAAGGTTGACGAAGGTATAAATAAGTTTCGTGTTGATGGAGGTTAAGTGTGTGAAGTGTGTGATGCAAATTGCAGAGGTGTGAAGTGCAAATTTGTAAAGTGCAATGCAAACTTCAATGATTTAGACTACTAGAATCAGTTAGTAGATAGTGTTTGCACTCTTTACAAGGACTATGAATGTGTTGGTGGTGCTTTGGTGGACTTTTTTTTTTGCATTGAGATGGATTTATCACTATAACATTCTTCTTTCTTCTTTTCTGTAATCTAATCCTCGCCATGGTTTTTCCCTTCTTGGGTTTTCCACATAAAATATAGTGTTCTATTGTGTATGGTGTTGATGTGTTTCAGTTTTTGTTATTTTCTTTCATACTTAATCAGTATAACAAATTAAGGGTTAATTAAGTTAATGTGGATCTGAATGTTTATAATGGTTTTGAAGTTTTAATGTACAACTGATTCACCCCCCTCTCAGTTATCTTGCATGCATTCAACAATTTTTATCAGAGCAAGGTTCCTTGGAAGAAATCTTAACCGCTTGAGGTAGATCAGAGATGGTGTACAAGAGGGATGCTCCTTTGTTTGATGGAATGGACTATGGTTTTTGGAAGACAAGGATGAAAGATTTCCTGGCATCTCTTGGATTTGGAGTTTGGAAGTCTATTGAGATTGGATATACCTATGCCCAGTGGTTCGAGTACTAATGATGAGCTCAAGGCCTATGAAAATAATGGTAAAGCAAGGTATTCCCTTTTAAGTGGCCTTTCTAACACTAAACTTGTGAAAATTACGAATGTGAAATATGATAAAGCTATGTGGGAAAAGTTGGAAAGTATATTTGAAGGAGATATTAAGGTCAAGCAAGCTAAGATGCAAAATTTAAAGATCACATTTGAGAACCTAAGGATGTATGAAGATGAAAATATTACAAGCTACATGTAGAAGGTTGACGAATTTGGCAACTCCATTAGAGGTCTTGGTGGAAATCTTGAAGAAGAGGAAGTGGTAAAGAAGGTACTAAGAACTCTTCCTAAATCTTATAGTTAGAAATTTAATGCTATTAAGGAAGTTCAAGATTTAAGAAAATATTATAGAGATCAATTGTATGGTGCTATATTTACTTTTGAAATTAGAGAATTTAGTCCAAGTAATGCCAAAGTTAAGACTACTTTTAAGGATGAAAAATCATAAGAGATTGAAGAATCAGATAAGGAGGTTCTTGATGATGTTGAAAAAAATTTTGTGAGGAAAATGAAAAAGGGCTATGGTAAATACAGAGGTAAGTTGCCTTTCAAATGTTTCAGTTGTGGTAATATAGGTCATTATGCTTCAAGATGCCCAAACAGAGCCTTGAATGATGAGAATAAAGAAAACAAAGGTAAAGTAATTAAGAAAAGTTATTATGTTAGAGAAGATGCAAGTATATTTGATGATGAATTTGATTATGGAGATGATGAGGATAGTGAATTCTTGTTCATGGTTATTAAAGATGGAACTAATTCTACTAACTTTAAGAGATGTGTGAAGAAAAGTGCTTTGAAAGAAGTTAAAGATGCTATGGTGATTGATTTTCATGCTATGGAAGAAAATAACTACTGGATTATAGATAGTGGATGCTCAAATCATATGACTAGTGACAAAATTAGGTTTGTTAAACTTGAGAAATATGAAGGAGGTCTAGTTAAGTTTGGTGATGATACATCTACTAAGATATGTGGAAAAGGTTCAATTAGTTTTGACGGAAAGCATAATATAGATGATATTCTTTATGTTAAGGGTTTAAGAAATTATTTTGAGTGTTGGAAAAATGTGTAGCAAAGGATATAACCTTATGTTTCAAGATGATGGATGTGAGATCAAAAAAGGCTCCAAAACTATGGTTGCTACTAGAAGAAGGGCAGTTGGAAATCTTTATTAGCTTAAAGGTGTTGATGGTCATTGATTTATGACTCAGATTAATGAAAGTTGGCTATGGAATAGAAGGATTTTTCACATCAATTTTGATAACATAGTGAGGATCAATTCAATTCAAGTTGTGAGAGATCTATGAAAGATTACAAAGCCTATCAATGTTGTCTATAAGGAATGTCAAATTGGGAAGCAAGCAAGAAGAATTTTTAGTCAAATAAAAATATACTAATGGACTATTGGAATTAGTGCAAACAAAACTTTGTGGTCCTACCAGAGTAAGAATTCTTCAAGGTGATAGGTATTTCTGCTATTGATTGATGATTATTCTAGAATGACATTCTAGAAAAATAAGAATCTCTAGATAAGTTTAAATCTTTCAAAGTTTTGGTTGAGAATGAAATGGATATGAAAATAAAATGTTTGAGGTTTGATAGAGGTGGAGAATTCATCTCCAATTATTTTAACAATTTTTATGATAACCATGGGATAAAGAAGCATTTGTATGGCCCTAGAACTCCTTATAAAAATGGAGTGGTTGAAAGGAAGAATAGGATTGTTCAGGAAACTGCAAAAAAATTATGAAAGAGGCAAACCTACCAGAAGTATATTAGAGAGAATCAATTCATACTTTTGTCTACATTCTTAACATAGTTCAAGCAAGAACAAATAGTGCAAAGACTCCCTATGAGTTGTGGTATGGAAGGATTCCTCTTGTCAAATACTTTAGAGTGTTTGGAAGCAAGCGCTATATCAAAAGAGATGAAGAAAACTTAGGAAATCTTGATACAAGATCTAATAAAGGTATCTTCCTTGGATATTCTATAGAAAGAAAAGGTTATCGGTGCTACAACAAGAGTTTGAAGAAGATTTTTGAGAGTGTAAGTGTCAAAGTGGATGAAGACTTACAAAAGAATATCGTGGTGATAGATGGATATGAATTAGATGAGTCCTCTTGCAGAGAAAATGACAAAGATGAAGGTAAGGAAATATAAGTTCAAATTGAAGAGGAAGAAGCTCCAGAAAGGATCCCTAAGACTCCTAACTATGTGCAAAAGAATCATTTTGAAGATCAGATTATTGGTGAAAAAAGCAAGGGTGTGTTGAAAAGAAGGAAATATGTTATGGCTAAAGAATAGGTAAACCTATGTTTGATTTCTAAAGTTGAACCTAAAATAGTGATTGAAGCAGGAAAGGATGAGTATTGGATCAAGGTTATCGAAGTAGAACTAATGGAAATTGAGAAGAATCAAACTTGGGAACTTGTTCCAAGACCAACAAACAAGAATGTGATTGGAACTTAGTGGGTATTCTGGAACAAACTAAATGATAATTGAAAAGTGATAAGAAGCAAGGAAAGGCTTGTGTGTAAGGGCTACTCACAAGTAGAAGGAATAGACTTTAAGGAGACATTTTCTCTAGTAGCAAGATTGAAAGCTATTAGGATGTTTATGGATTTTGCAAGACACAAAGATTTCAAAGTATATCAAATGGATGTGAAGTATGCTTTCTTGAATGGTGAATTGGAAGAAGTATACATTGACAAACCAAAAGGATTTTAGTTATCAAAAAAACTAGATATGGTTTGTAGATTAAATAAAGCATTACATGGATTAAAGAAGTCTCCTAGATATTAGTATGTAAGGTTGGATAGGTACTTAATACATCAAGGATTCAATAAAGGTATCACAAATAATAATCTTTATTTCAAAGTTTAAAAGATAAAATCTTGATTGTGGTTGTGTATGTTGATGGTATAATCTTTGGAGGAAATGAAGCTATGTGCAAGAAATTTGTAGAAGAAATGCAAAAAGAGTTTGAGATGTCTATGTTTGGGGAGATTAATTTCTTTCTTGTGCTGCAAATTAATTAGACAAGAAAAGGTATATTCATTTCACAATCAAAGTATGTCAAAGAAAGTGAAGCAATTTGGAATGGAGGATTCCAAACCGGTATGTACACCTATGGTTAGTGGTTGCAAGCTAAGTAAGAATGATAAATCTCCTAAGGTTGATCAGAGAAAGTATAGATCAATGATTGGAGGATTACTGTATCTAATTGTTACTAGATTAGATATCATGCATGCAGTTTGTCTTGTGGCTAGATTTCAAGATCCCAGAGAATCACATGTAGTAGTGAAGAGGATATTCAAATACTTGAAGGGAACTCTGGAACATGGCTTGTGGTATTTAAAGGATATTGATTTCTCTCTGAGTGCTTATACAAATGTTGATTGGGAAGGTTGTGTGGATGATAGGAAAAGTACAAGTGGTGGAGCATTTTTTCTTGGATGTAGATTGGTGTCTTGGCTAAGCAAGAAACAAGACCTAGTGTCTTTATCTACTACATAGGCAAAATACATTGCAATAACATCGTGTTGCACACATGTGTTGTAGATGAGGAAAACCTTAAACGATATCAAGGTGATATATGATGAACCAATCTCTATTTTTTGTGATAATACAAGTGTTATTAACATTTCAAAGAATCCAATGATGCACTCAAGGAAAAAACATATCTCAATCTAGTATCACTTTTTGAGAGAGAAGGTTGCAAAGAATGAAGTGAAGCTTGAGTATGTGCCTACAAAGGATTATGTTTTTGATATATTCACTAATTTTCTTCTTAAAGATATGTTTGAGTATCTTTAGGAGAAGTTAGGGGTTATTTCCCCTCCTTCTTTCATGAGGATATGCGTCAGTCTAGTGGATTTCAAGATTCACTCTTTGTTCTGGACTGATGTTGGAGCCTACCTCTCAAGGGGAGTAGGTAGTGGCTTTGTTTGTTGTTGTAATTAGGGGGAGTAAGTATTGTTGAAGGTTGGTGTTGTCCTTGTTGGTGTTTGATGCAGTTTGTTGTGTGAAAGTATGTATGTTTGATGTCAAAGGGGGAAAGAGATGTAAATGTGTTGCACTTTTCCATTGATGTCAAAGGGGGAGAGAAAAAAATGTGAAAAATATCAGTTGAGAAAGGGCTCGAGAGAATAACGTAGTTGAGGGAGAGAAAGAGAAAGAGTTGATATGAAGTATTGTGTTGGTGATCAGAGTTGCTATGTTTACAGTTGTTGATGGTTTTTCACATCATGCATTTCCATCAATGACAAAGGGGAAGATTGTTGCAAATATGAGTATTTGGTATTTTTATTTATGTCAACAAGCCTATGTTTTTGTTGCCATTAATGTCAATTGGTTATGCTTTGATTAGTTGCATTATGTTGTCATTAGTAAGTGTTATTCGTTTCAACCTCTAGTGTTGCTTTGATAAACTTCTTCTTGTGAATGTATAGTTGAGTTACATTTGGTTTAGTGGTGAAAAGGAAGTATTGAAGATGATGAGGATGTGTCTCTAGTACTTGGTTTCCAAGTTCTTTTGAGAAAATTTGAATAAAAGAGGAAACAATGTGTTGGAGAGGTGTTTCGGTGTACAAAGTTGTGTTCTAGTTTTTCTTTGCATTTATTTTTTGTTTAAGATCTACTTGTGCGGTTTGGATATGTTGGTCAAAGGTGTTAAAAGGTTATATATCCAAAATTTCTTGGTTTGGATCATTCTGCAGAGAGAGTTGTGTTCCCCTGTGTGTGAACTATATGTTGTAGTGGTGTTTGGGAGATATGGTTTTTCTCCACATTTCTCCGCAGCTTGGTTTTAGGTCTTGCATTTATGGAAATGTGTTGATAATGATCATATCTACCTTTAGTCAAGTTTTTTCATGGTTTGGTTCTTTGAAAGTTGATTTCTTGAGTTATAGTGTATGAAAGCTTTTCTAAGTGTACTGGGTGTGTACATTATTCAGGTGAAAGTTGTTGCGAATGAATTTTTTTAATTTTAGGGTGTTTATGGAATATTTCAAATTGTGTTCAAATGATGTTTGATGTATGTGAGTCATCTTTGGATTTGGGGAATCGTGTACCTATTTTCAAGGTTGAGGAAGGTATAAATAAGTGTTGTGTTGATGGAGGTTAAGTGTGTGATGTGTGTGATGCAAATTTTAGAGGTGTGAAATGAAAATTTGTAAAGTGTAGTGCAAACTTCAAAGAGTTAGAGTATTTTGAGTAGTGAGAAAAAAGTGTGTACAATATTCAAAACAAATGTGAATGTACTGGTGATGATGTGGTGGGATTTTTATGTTGCATTGAGATAGATTTCTCACTATAACATTCATCTTTCTTCTTTTCTATAATTTGGCAGCAAGCCATTGGCAGTGAGCCCATCTTTTTGTCTGGGCACTGAGCCTATAATTGTATTTAGTGTTGCAATTACTTTATATTGTGAACTAATCCTCACTATTGTTTTTCCCTTCTTAGGTTCTCCATGTAAATCTAGTGTTCTATTGTGTATGATGTTGATGTATTTCATTTTTTGTTATTTGCTTTCATACTTAATAAGTATAACAGATTAAGGGTTAATTAGCTTAATGTGGATCCAAATGTTTGTGAGGGTTTTGAAGTTTGAATGTACAATTGATTCACTCCCCCTCTTAGTTGTCTTGTGTACATTCAACAACTAATGTTCTTGTAATGTGTGTATGATCTAGTCACTATTATACTTGTAATGTATGCTTGAGCCAAATGAACTTGGACTTATGGAATGATATGACCCTAGTGTGGATTTGTGGGTATTTATACACTAATGATTGGTATTGATTGGTATTGGACTAGCTCACTTGATGAAAATTTATTACCATTCTATTATAATTGGATTAATTTGATAGCTTATGATTAATAAATAGTTATTACTCAAAGGTATCATAGAAGAGAAGAGGGTGAACTCTCTCTAACATTGGTACATATGAACTATAAAGCCTGTTATTCCCAAAAAATGATATGTAGGAAAGGTTTTCATGAATGAACCCTCAAGTTTTAGGTTTAGGTCTAGGAATGAACCTAACTTTGGAGAGATTACCACCTTCTAGTGTGATAATATGAGTGGTGGCATGGAGTGATCACCATTGTGATGGTTAGAGGAGTTATGAAGTCAACATTGCTAGATTATTTTGAAGATGCTTGGCCAACTAAGTTGGTAGTTGATGTGAATTGGTTTAAGAAAAAGATAGTATAAATTGAGGGGCAATTGTTACATATAATTTTTTTCCCTTTACGATCAAATAACAAAAAAAAATAACAAAGGGAAGGAATATGAAAAAAGAAGTAATATGTTGGATATTGTTGAAAGCTCAAACATAATAAATAATGGAATAAGAGGTGAATTTAATTACTTTTATTTTCCTAGTGAGTTGTACATATAGCATGGTTCCATGATACTATTGGTTCAAAATTTCCAAGTGCTACACTCCCATTGGCTAAAGTGTTCCTTGTCTCCACAATAGTGTCTAGTGTAAAGGTAAAAGCTATGAACCATTTTCAAAGCCACAATTATGGATATGTCCTTCCAAGTACTCCATCAATTTTTAGGCTTTCCATTATGGGCCACTTGAATTATGCATCTTCAAATTTGCACCTCCCACTCAATGAAGGAGATATGATATCACATAGGTTATTGTCAATAATTTTTTCATGATTAGGTCAACCCACATAGTGAGTCCCACTTGTGGAACATAAAAAAATTGGATGGGGCTCAGGGGAGGAAAATTGTGAAACATCTTTCCTTGAAGATGATTACATAAATACATTCAAATGAAGGTCCCTTTAAATTTTAATATTTTAATACTTTTTACTCATGGAAGGGACCTTCGAAAAAAGGTCCTTGTACACTTTCATTCAAAGATAGCTCCATTTGAAGGTCCTTCTAATTAAAAGAATTGGATTTCTCTTTGTATCTTCGTGCTTATGTTTTTATCATTTTTTAATTTTAAACCTTGGGTTGGACCAACAAATGGAATCATCATGACAAGATAATATATAAGATTGTAGCTCTCGAAATAAACTTTCCAACAAGTATAATTTTGAATATATTTAATTTTTTTATAATGTTTATTTTATAGTTTCTAGTGAATATAGGGTTTTCATCAAACATCAAGGTATTTGTTCCACACCTATGGAAAAATAGTAAAATGGAGAAAAAAAATCAAAAAATATTTATGCACTAGGTATTGATGTCCTTGTTTCAACATTTTTTTGAATATATACATAAATATCATGTTTTATTGAATAAACTTGTCTAATTTATAATTAGTTTCACTTAAATAATAATAAAAAATAAATATGCAACAAAAGTTATGAAAAAATATTTCCACACTAGATAGTAGTGTTACAAGTCTTTGCATATGGATTTATAATTGTAGTGTCAAAATTTATCACCCTTGACAATTTCACACTAGGGATTTCTCCCCCCTATGAGCATGGACTTGATTATGCATTTAATTGTTCATTTTATAAATATCTTCGTAAAATCAATAGAGAGGAAAGAAAATGAGCACTTGATATTTACCCCTAACACATCAAGCCCCAAAAAAGATGGACCTAGTCAAGGGCGCCCCATGCCCTTAACCAACCTATTTTGGCTCCATTTTAATATGTCGATGTTGTTATTTTATTATTTAAAAATTTAAATTAATTTTTGGCTATATTGGCATTTGATTTTTGGGAAACTATAATAATTGCATATAAATACAAGTCATTTTATCATTTGAAATCCTAGAAGCAAGCTAATGATTTTCCTAAGGCAATCAGGATTATTATTGACCAATCAACAGTATTCAAGTGTAGAATTATCAAATTTATTCCATCATTTATGTCAATCAATCATCATATCATATTTTATGTAAGTTTATTCATGTTTTATGAGTACTAACACTTACATGACTTCAAATTAAGCAACAATTTCTCCTTGAAGGTGATGACTACATGACTTTAGTCAATCAAGGAATGCATATCTAAGTGGTGAGTTGCAACAATTTTTCAATTCATTACTTTTTTATCAAATTGGCCTTTGCCCGACCAAGGGTAAGCTCTCTTTTTCATATCATCCTAGCCATTGTGGAGGTATAAATACCCAATCAGGGTTTGACTTAGGAAAGCCCCTATATGGAACAAACCTTCCCCCTCTTTCATGTGTCCAATTTTTAAGACTTGAAGAAAATTAGAGGCATATTGAAGACTAATTTTCCATTCATGCACTCAATCCTTACAAGTTGTCAATTCAAGGAATTCACATTTTATCATCAACAAACGAAGTTCTGATAATGATTGCGGGAGAACAGGACCTACATACTAGAGACTTCAGGCTTGTGATTTCATATCTTAAAAATAGGAAGCCAATCAAGAGTGCCCCATTCCCCTAAATAGTCAATTCAGCCTCAAAATTACATGTCGGGCTCTTATATGTCTTCCCTCTACTTTCCTAAAATTTGTTTTTGTCTATTAGTTTTAAATTTCTCAAAAATTACATCAGTTTGTTGCATTTTCATAATTAGACCTAGGAACATCATTTCATCGCATCAAAGATCAAACTATCCAAGCATTCCTGCCCCACAAAATAAGGATTAAAACCCTAATTCATCACTCAATCTCTCCCATTGAGGTTTGTAGCAAGTGGATTTTGAGATCACTTTTAATCCTTCATCCAAATTTGGGAAGGGTATGATTTAGGACTTAGATTCCTTTTCCCAACTAAAAATTTTGGTGAACCTGATGTGTCTTACACTTCTAAATCTTCTAAAATTTGAAACATGTCATCTAAAATCTAATTTTAACCTTAGGTTGTTTGAATTTATCATTTAGGCATCTATAATTTTCATAAAAAATCATTGAAAAATTCAAAAATTTGCATTAGATCATATTCAAATCTGAAATCAAACCTTTTTTTTTTTTTTAATTTTGATTTAGGCATATGTATATAATGAAAAGTGACAAAAGTTGCATTTTTGTTTAAAAAGATAGCAAAATTTAAATTTCTATATTTTTCAAGTTAGGATCAGTCAATTCCTGTAATATTAAATCTGAAAATTACTTTTAACATTTCATTTATTGCAGGAAAACTTTGAAAATTGCAAAGGGTTTTATATAGAGAAAACTTACAATTCAGTGCATTTCTAGAAATTTGTACACACTCAAACTTGACCACTACAAAATAGGACCCCTAAACATTGTTGAACACATTCTTGAACTTTGAAAACAACAAATTTAATTCACTAGTATAGGGTGCCCACTGCACTTGACCAATTAATTTTATATTTGATTTTAATCATAGTTTTGTTCTTGTGTTTCTTGTGTGGTTTTGGCTTCTAATTTTGTAAATAGTTTCAATTTATGTGACTATACTATGTTTTCCTTTCATAGTAAGTCTCCTTGTGTGTTTTGAGCTTCACAACTTGGTTTCCTACCACTATACCCTTGTGAAATGTAGTTATAGACTTATGGCCTCCCAAGTTGCTATCACAATCGTTGTGGAGCTTGGGTCTTATAACTCTTTCACACAAGGTATTGCTCCTACCTAATCCATTTTAGATTCCATCCCTAGTCCCACATTACCTATGACCTCCTCACAATCTAACAACCATGTGGAATTAAAGGCCACTATTTCCCATTTCCTTGATTATAAAATAAAACAATTGGATAAGGATTTAGAAGGCCTTCAAGACTACCTTAGCACAAAATCCTTAGTTGGAGATACAATTCCTATTGTGGAAAATCTTAGGAAGTTGATAAATGATCCCAAGGAATAGAAGTATTGTGTAGTCTAGATCACATAATAGATGCTAATATCCCTCTGGAAGCTAGTTGTGCTCAAAAATTTACTAATGCTCAAAACCAATTAGGAAAATAAGTTTCCTCTCCCACAACTATATCTTTTATTCCCACATTTATACCTCCAACCATAGCATCAACAATTCAATATACCAATGGCTTCAATCCAAGCTTAGGGCTTCCTAGTGGAAATCCTTATAACTTTGTCACTTCACCCATAACACCACCATGTTTTTCACTGCTTATCAACATGCAACACATTAACCTACCATCCACTTACAATAGTCCACCATATTCAACAATATCTCAAAACATGTCACCTAATGATCTAGTGATAAATTAACTTTTGCCTTTTTAACATGACATCACTCCAACAACAAATTTTAACCTTAAATCAAAAATCAAACTAGTAAACCTCTAAAATACATCATGTGTAACCCATTGTCATTTTCTATCTTAAGAAAACCTATACCACAATATATTTAAATACCTTTATTTGAAAATTACAATGGTAAAGGAGATTCTAACAACCATGTATCAGTTTTTATTGTACTATGTAGTGACTTAATTTTTTAAGACAAGCTCCTAGCTAGAAATTTTCCTAGATAATTGAAAGATATGGCCTTGGAATGGTTTTTCTCATTGCTAGACAACTCTATAAACTCATTCACACAACTTGTTAGTTCATTTCTCCAACATTTTCAACAAACATTGGTCCTCAAGTAACATTAACATATTTAGTGGATTACAAACAAGGACCCAAGGAAAATATAATATATTTTATAGGACGATACCAATTTATTTACTCACAAATCTCCTATAGTATTCTTGGTGTTGATATTCAATGGGTGTTTGTAGAAAACTTGCAACCTAATATTAGGGATAAAATATTGTTGATGAAGTACCCCTCCTTTACACACTTATGTATGTATCTTCATGATTATTAGATATAGGTTAGTTAGTATGAATTAATACCTTCATCAACTCCTACTAGCCAATCCAAATCCACACCTCAAAATAATTACCATTCCTTTAAAAGAAAAATAAAAAATTCACTAAGATAAACAATCCTCAAGTGAAGCACACATCATTATCACAAGTACAAATCCTTATCAATTTAGGCTGAGAGATAGATAATTTACATAATTTCCTAATTCCATTCGTGTGATAATGTTACAATTGCTAAATAAAAACTTGATTCAACTACCTCTTATTACGCCCATGGATACAACTAAACTTTTACCACCAAAATTCAACATAAAATAATTTTGTTAGTACCATCATACACCTAGACAAGATATGGAATGATGTATATGACTTAAACACCAAGTGCAAGAGCTCATTGATTCTAATCACATCCAATTGGCCGATGTTAATGATAAAGGAAACAAGTTGGTTGCACCACCTAACCTATTTCCTATTTGTGCATGAACTTTGCAAAGATTCCTATGAACAACTAAAATTATGGCTAAAAACTTGTGATGGTTTCGTTCACCCTATAATAGGTTTGATAACTCTCCCACTCAAATTTGGACCAAAATAGTTGGATTTTTCACTCACCATCATCCCAATGTTAGACCAATTTTATATGAAGCTTGGTTATACATGGATACACTCAATTAATGTGGTTCCATCGGTAATCCACAAATGCATAAATTTTTCATTTAAAAAAGAGACACACTATCTATCATAGTGGGTTTAAACCTTTGGCCTCTCGTGAAATTTTTTCACTATATTAATTTTGGCCTCAACATACTGAACTAGTTAAACCTTGTGAGGATCACTTTTTTATATCCTATCAAAAGTTTAAAGCTAAGTGTATATCCAAGTTATCCCTTAGTAATATCCCACTCAAGGTTCCTCAATCTATTGTGACTTTGATAGATGCTCATCCTACCTCACAAGTAGTGGATGAATCCATGTTTGAACCAAGTATCCTCCCTCATCAACTTGACCTATATGATATGACTCCACCTCCAATATAATGTAAATGACCAAGAGACAATCACATAATTACCTTCATGTCTCTAAAGGAAAAACATGTTTATATACATAAGAATATAGTAGTTTCCTAACCCGAAGTGGTCCCTTCAATTCCTCCTCAAAAGGAAGAAAAGAGACTAACATTGGAAAAACCCTCTATTACTCCTTTGTAGGTTGAAACCTAAGCAAGAAGAAATAGAAGTGCAAAGGAGTGTAAACGAAGACATTGTTCCTTAGCTCATCAAATTGCTAAAAAATATAAAATACCTTACCTAATAACCAACCACCCATCCAAACTAACTCCAAGGAGTTTCCTACCACCCATCCATCCTTGTCATCACTTGGCTCTACATTACTACTCTCACCAAACCATGAAGCTAAGTCTTACCTATCACAACCTAAGGAGAGAATGAAAGAAGAACAAATGAATGTTGTTACTCGTAAGCATGTCACTCATAAACAATTTATTGTGATAAATTTGGATAGTGAAGAAGAAGAATAAAAGAAAAAGAAAAAAGAAAAAATAAAAAAAGATCATAATGAACTAGCTCTTATGTTTTCTAAATCAATATTCATTTAAATGGGGACAACCATGATAATCCTCCTACTGAGATTGATCCACCATGTGTTGAACTTGGTGATTCTCCTTGTATGTCACTTACTACAATCCCTTTAATGTATTGTCTACCTTTTATTTATATGATGAGAAAAAATGGGATGCAAACGATTTACTTTAGATTGGCTCACATGTGTAGTACTCTTTTATGTGTGCGTTGTGTGTTTGTATGCATGTCATGTGATCTCCTATGTTGTGTTGCTTGGTGTGTCTTTTTTATTTTTTTATTTTTCTTTGGATGACCCTTGTTGTTCTCATTGGCACAAGGATACAAAGAGAACAAATCTATTGTGACATTTATCTATTTGTATCTCCATTCTTCTTTATGTTGTAAACATTATTGTCTTGTGTTTTCCTTTTAGGAATGATGCAAGGAATTGAGACATTTAGGTATCTTCCATGTTGACCAAAAATCTTGTTTATTATCTCTTCCATGTGGAACAACGAGCATCCAAGGAGTGATGTCAATTTTGAACATAATCATTTTACATATTATCTATGGTCTATACTAACCACAGATCCATGGATCCCTTATGTGATCTCTTTTATCTTATTTTATAACCTTTTCTTAGGGGCAACCCCTTGTCATGAGTTAGCTTTATTGGGAACATATCACTAGTATAAGGCTTTCCAATAAGCTCTCATGACCTTATCATGTTGTATTTATCATTTTATTCTACCTCTAAACAATTGCTCACAGTTGGTGGTTAGCAGTTACTTTAAGGTGGGGGCATGGATTCTATTAAATTCTTCACTTCGTTCACTCATGTTGGACTTATTGATATGTTTTCTTGGCATATGAATTATTTTTGTAGCACCTTATTAGAATTATTGGGACTATAATTCTTGGTATGGTTGATATGGGATCACACCTAGTGATTATTAGACTTCACTAGCCCTTGTGTTTCTCATTTTTTACCTTTGCAAAAACTCACCTAGTGAATAACATACTTCACTAGCATGTGTTGTTTCTTTCCAAAGCTCACCTAGTGAATATTATACTTCACTAGCTTGTGGTGCTTTGGCTCATGGCTCACCTAGAAAATATCAGACTTTGCTAGCATGTGACTCATGAATGCCTTGGTATGGATCCTAGTAGAATTTCCATGGATCATGTTAGTTTGTGATTGTCATATCCCCTTTTGCATGTTTGCATTGTGTTTGTATTGTGTTTGCATCATGTTTTTTGCATCTTGTTTTTTTTGTTTCATGTTTGTATGTTGTATATCTTCATCGTGTATGCTTCATGTTTACCATGTTTCATTGTGCTTCATGTGTGTGTTCATTTGTCCTTATATTTTCTTGCTATAGGATCTTGAATCTGGGGGCTAGTGCATTCCCTAGATTTGATGTCATCCTATCTCTGCAATGTTTGGATAATTGAACCCTTCTTATCTTATTCTTACTTTAGTGTGAGTTTGATCGTAAGTTCATACTATCACTAAAGTGGGGGCTAAATGTAGCATTGAAAATTGTCACCCTTGATAATCTCACACTAGGTTTTCTCTCCCCTATGTGCTTGTCCACCTAATTATGCATTTAATTTCCTGTTTTATAAATATCTTTGAAAAATCAATAGAGGGGAATGAAAAGGAACACTTAATATTTACCCACGACACTTTAGGCCACAAAAAGGATGGACCTAGTCAAGGGTGCCCCATGCCCTTGACCAACCTATTTTGGATCCATTTTTAATATGTTGGTCTTGGTATTAAAAAAATAAATTCATTTATTAACTATTAACATTTGATTTTCAGGGGGAGGGGGGGCAGTGGGCCTAGCTTGATTGGCTAAAGCATCCTATTGTAGGAAAGAGGTCATGAGGTCTAGTCTCCCCATCATCCCCGTGGTACTGGTGGGCGTGTCATGCCAGTGCCACCAGTCATGTGAATTTTTTTTACCAGGCACACTAGAGTTTATAGGGGGACAGATACCCGACTGGTTCTTGCAGTCTAAAAAAATTGATTTTTGGGAAATTAGAATAATTGCATATAAATACAAGTCATTTTATCATTTAAATCCTAGAAGTAAGTTAATGATTTTCCTAAGGAAATAAAGATTATTATTAAGCAATCAAAATCATTCAAGAGAAGAATTATCAAATTTATTGCAACATTTATGTCAATTAAACATCAAGTCATATTTTATGTAGGTTTGTTCACATTTTTGTGTTCATTTATTTTGTGAGTACTAACACTTGCAGTATTTCAAATCAAGAAATAATTTTTCCTTGAAGGTGATGAGTACATGACTTTAGTATATCAAGGAATGTATATCTAAGTGGTGAGTTGCAGTAATTTGTCAAATCATTACTTGTTTATCATTGACTTTTCCCCAACCAAGGGTAATCTCTCCTTTTTACATCATCCTAGCCATTGTGGAGGTAGAAATACCAAAATAGGGTTTGAATTAGGAAAGCCCCTATATGACACAATCCTCCCCCCTCTTTCATGTATGCAGATTTAAGATTTGAAGAAAATTGGAGGAAGATTGAAGACTAATTGCTCATTCATACATTCAAGCCTTACAAGTTGTCAAGTCAAGACATTCACATTTTATCACCAACATATGAAGTTTTGACAATGATTCCTGGGAGAATAGGACCTACAGACTAGAGACTTCAGGCTTGTGATTTTAGATCTTAAAAATTAGGAAGATCATCAAGGATGCACTACACCCTTGACTAGTCAATTTAGCCTCACTATTACATGCTAGGTTCTTTTGTGCCTACCGTCTACTTTCTTGAAATCAATTTTTGTTTGTCAGTTTTATATTTCTTAGAAATTACATCAATTTGCTGCACTTTCACAATTATACCTAGGCACATCATTGCATTGAACATCAAAGATCAAACTATCTAAGCATTCCCACCCCCACCAAAGAAGGATTAAAACCTTGATCCACCACTCAGGCTCTCCTATTGATGTTTGTAGCCAAGTAGATTTTGAGATCACTTTTAATCCTTCATCCAAATTTGGGAAGAGTATGATTTAGGACTTAGATCCCTTTTCCCAACCAAATAATAATTTTATCCTTATTGTAAAAAGGTTATACATTATGAAAGAAATATCATTTAAAAAATTATTATTAACTATTCAAACAAGTTTTTTAAAATTATGTACAAAAGTTGACAAATAATTATTAAAAAAACATTGAGATTATACATATTACACAATCTAAAAAAATACTAGTTCACATCATCTTTAAATTATGAATGATTTAATTGCTATGGGTGACTACAAGTGAAAATTTAGTTAAAAGTATTGATTTCAATGTCTCAGTTTTGACAAAAATTCAAACACACTATTGTGGGATGAATCAATTTTATTGAATCCTAATATTGACCATCAATGTAGTTGGTCAATTTGAATTGTATGAGATGTTATAGATTTCTATAGGCATTCTAAGTGCTCAATTCCTACTTTCTATATATAAAATTTTACTATTTAAGTAAATATTTGGTCATTGTTATTTTCAGTGGTATTTTATGAGTATCAAGTGAATTTGAGAGTTCCAATTGTTGAATGTTTAGCTTTTAAGAGTAAAATGAACTTTGAAATATCTTTAATCATTTTGTTAATGACTATTGTGGATGCTTAGAATATAATGTCAAGGGAACTTGTAATTTTTTGTACAAGTTCTCTTTTGTCACATTTGTTGATACGAATGTAAATAATATTTGATAAATATCACATTTTAAAAACACTATAAAATTTGTAGTGATAATTTATTTCTTGCATATAGATTTGTAAATTGTAACTTTGGATGATTAAGCATGTTTTATGTTTGATATCTACTCTTTGGTGTATTTATGTTTAGATCATTCTTTTGTGTTTTCATTCTTTATTTTTTTCCTCTTGTAAATTATGACACTGTTACCCATTTGAATAGTCTATGGTTCATGGAAACAAATAATTCAATCATATTCTTTAAAAAAATAAATCATTAACCAAGAATTTCAAATTAGTTCAATAATTTGTAGTTCATGATTCAATGGTTAAAATAGGAAGAATACTATTTGTTACTCTTTTAGTAGAATACCTTGTGTATTATGTACACTTGCTTTCATCAAGTGCAATTTTATAATGATATTGTTTTGATTAGGGGTAAAAAATGGGTTTTGAAGGGGCCCAAAACCCTTTACAAAGGAAGACAACTGAAACTCAAGATAACAACAGTAAGCATGAATCAACCAACAACAAGTAGCTGCTAAAAGAGATAACTCACATACCACTAGCAACCCAACAACAACCACTACCAGATAATCAAGAAATCATAGGCTACAAAAGACACACAAGCATGGGCCTGAAGCCCATATGCAACCTGGTTTTATCTGGGACCAGAAACCCCACCCAAGTTTTGACTGTAAAAATCCACCTAAAACAATTAGGCAACAAACCAACACAACAACAGCCAACCATCTGCTCAGAAACAACATACCATAACCCACCAAAAGAAACAAAAAATAGTGGTAAAGACCACCATTAACCCTAACCACCTAATCAAAAACACCAACACACAAGAGGAGAGACACCCCTTGAAGCTCCCAAGCGCACCACAAACCAACTCCAAAGCCACCTCGAGAGAACTAAACTCCCCTCTATAGGAGAGGATACTGTGAAAACCCAAAAAACCAAGAGCACACCTCTCCAAAAACCTTTCCCTCCACCTTGATAGGAGAAACTTCCACCTCAATAGGAAAACCACTAGAGGAAACCAAAAAAGAGGACAACCATCCATATCCAACACACCTACCTCCAACTCAATAGGAAATGATTCAAACTGACCATCAAGAGTTGTCTTTGCCTCAACAAAAGAAATAGTGCACATAAAATGGAAGAGAGTCAGAGCTCTAGAAGAATGGGGAGCCACACCATCCTTTGGATGAGCATGCACGAGATCCAAGAGAGAGATCACACCCAAACCAACAGGTATCTCCAAGGGAGCAAGAGGGAAGGGAATTCCACTCCACCAGCTAAAAACACTACCCAACATCCAAGTCAGACCCAAAAAAAGAGAACTCCTCCAAGAGAGACCTTGGAGCCAAAAGCAAAAGAAAACCCCCTTCGAGAAAGATATTCAAGACAACCAAAAAGGGTACCCAAAAGCTATTATATAGAGCCCAAGAATAACACAAACCCACCTCCCAGTAGGCACCACTGAAACTCCGTCATCAGAAACCCTTTCCTCCACAGAGAGAACCCACAATGGGTACCCAAAAGATCCAATAGCTCTGAAAGAGAGCCCAAGAAGAACAACATCAAAAGCTAGGCCACTTCCCAGAACACTCCAAGCGGAAAACACCAAACAAAAGCCCTCAGCCAAAGAAAGAGATGCTCCCCTCAAATGCCCCAAGGTATAAGCAACGAAGGCTCCAAAAATAGAACCAACATAACATAGAGAGGGCAAGGACAATAAGAATCCATCCACCAAAGAGAAAGTTGAAGAAAAAACAATAGCAAAGAAAAAATGATACCTCAAGAGAAAAAGCTCACTATAGCCCCACACCACACCTCAACCACAACAACAAGGATTGGAAAAGAGGACAACAACACCTCCAGAAAGCCAAACACAAAAGAAAAAAGGAGACCCTCCAGCCAAGAAACAACAAGAACAACATTCGATTCAGAGCCCTCCACACAGAAAACCCCTGAATACATAGCATCAAAGAGCGCTACTTCAACTACTCCAAAAAACCACCAAGGAATGCCAAGCCAAGGGCCCCCATCATTGGACAACAAGTGAGACCCCCAGCCACAGAGAAGGATCTTTGACGGCTCACCAAATGCCATCACCCTGCAAACAGGGACCATTGCACCCTCATCCAGGTCATCATCCTCATCCGATGCTCCCTCCTCCTCCAACGCACCCTCAAAATTGAAAAAATCCCTCCCGCTTGAGCTCCCACTCCCTCTCCTGCTTGTCATCTTTATAATGATAGTTATTAGCTCCCGCTCCCGCTTGCCATCTTTATAATGATATTGTTATTAGCTCTAGTAGAAGTCATATGTGTAGTTGGATGGTTTTTAATCTAGTGACAATATCTAGGGTTAAACTTGCCCCAGACATAGCTGCAAAACTATTACACTATTTTATCTTTTAACACCATCAATCCTATTCAGGATCACCTTTATGAATACTTTTTTAGATTTAAGTTGAGCCTAAAGTGTAGAAGAGATTATCCACTCTATTCATTGGCCTCTAAGCCTTCAACATCTATAGATGAATTTTGATTTTACGTTTTTGAAGACACCCTTGGCCATGAAAGTAGAGTTTTGTTCTAGGGTTATGAAACAATGGTTTCAAGGCCCAATAAAACCTCCATCTACTACATTTTTGGCTCAATTTATGACATCCATCTTAAGGGAGAATAATTTTGGGGCCTTGATTAATATGTTCTATAGTGCTTGGTAGTGAGATTTGTTGGCATTATTTATATATGCAATTTATTCTATCAAATGATTGGTGTCTAAGCTAATATTTTGGGTAGGAAAGGTTTACAAACATGTTCTAGGGCATCAACCATTGAAGGTATAAGATGCAAATGAGAGAATTTGTTTAACAAAGAGTAGGAAGGTTTTGTAATGTACAATTTTAGATAATAGTATGTCTCCATGTCTACTTGTAGTGATTTAAGGAAATATGTAATCACAATTATATATTTTCTCTTGCAACATTTATTAGCATGAATGCAATGAAGACTTGGTTTATGTGTGTGTGTGACAACTTCAAATGTATTATAAATGATTTGTAATAGCCATTCCTTGATTTCGTATGGGTCATGGTAGTTCTTGTTATGGAGATGTAATATTTGATGATCAAAAATCTAGTTTTGTTGATACTTTACCTAGTGGCACGTCCTTTCCCTTTGCTTTTCATGACTTTATTACCCAATAAAGTAGGCACCATTTCACATTGGTGAAGAAATCAATTATCCACTATTTAGTCATCCTCCATCTTGTTAGTTGTAGGAGTAGAGTAGGTGTTAGTGTGAAAGGGGTACTTTATCTAACTAGTTCATTTCCTAGCTAGTTCTCCACTTAAGTCTTCTTCACACTAGCTTAACATTACATAGGGATAAGTTTGTTGAGCTTTAATGACTTGAGTTGTCACACCTCATAGGATGATAATACTTGTCATAATCCAGTTACATCTTATCTCTCCCCTTGGCCTATATAACCAAGGCACTCCCTTTGTAATCTTCACCATTCATTCCAATTCTCAAGCTCATAGAAGCTTTGCATTTTCTTGAGAGGAATACAATTTATTATTTGTCATATTTTATTTTTGTATTTGCTTTTCTTCAGTCATTTGAATCTTGGGTAGGCTATTTACCAAATCTTCCATGGTATCAAAGCAAGAATGAGTTGTGGGTTAACAATATTTAGGAAATTTGAGAGTCGAGTTATTTTTTTTCAAAGCGCTAAGTATGCTTTTCTCTTACATCTTTGGATGATTTGGAGAATAAAAAAAAGTGTGGGGAAAGTATCATTTTCTAGGGGGTTCATACATGGACTTTCCATTTGTAGGTTTTTTGAAGCTTTTTGGAGAAATTCTAAGCTCACCATTGAGTCCAAAGCACCTGAAAAAGTTAGATCTGCTCTTTATTTCGTTTGAATCAGACACTAAAGACCATATCTGCTAGAATTTGAAGCAAAAAACTCATTGCCAAATCTAGTAAGGAACTACCATTTTAGAGCATTCTAGGTCAAATTTGACCCTTCCATCACATTTAAAAGACTCAAAAAAGTTAAAATTGACTATTAATTTGTCAATTTTAGTTGAGTTTGCAAAAAAAAAAAACTTTTTTTCTGTTGAAGACTTCATGAACATTATAGTTTAAGCTTCAATTTTTTTCAATATTTTGCATTTCATTATTAAAATGCAAGTTTCAAAAAAAAATTTAGTGGATGGGTACATGGGTACTCTATAGGACCCCACACCCCCATAAGGGTGCAAACCCATGGGGCCCTGTGCCCTTTAATGACCACCCATCTCATTTATTAAGATTTTATATTTAATTTCTTAAAAAGCTTTCGTAAAACTTTAATAAATCCCCATAAACATGGGGACCCATCGGGCCTTGTGCCTTAATGGGCCTCCCACTAACTTTAATAAAGTTTTATTTATTATGTGCAAGGCATTTAAAGCAATATAACTTTTTAAAAGTTTTTTAATGTGTGGGGTGTGGGGAAGACTATGACCCCCCACTTTATTATAAAGTTTTAGCAACTTTTATTATAAAGTTTTTTTTAAAGATTCATTTTAATTAAAGCTTTTAAATAATTTTTTTTCTTTAATATTTTGTTAGTAAAGTTTTTAATATTTTTAATGAACTTTGTTAATTATATTTAATAAGATTTATTTAAATTTTTTAAAATAAAAATCTTTATTAATTTTTTTAAAATAAAAATCTTTATTAATTTTTTAAAAATAAAAATCTTTATTAATTTAAAAAAAAAATTAATAAATGAATTTTCTTTATTAATATTTTTAATAAAGTTTTTCAATAATGTTTTTAATTAATTTTTTTTTTTAAATATATTTTTCTTTAATAAGCAGGTAAACCCACAAAACTGGTTTACAATTCCACTGAGGAAGGAAAAATGCATTTTTGGATGGAAGACACTTTAAGGGGTTCACTAGAACCCTCTAAAGGGTTTGCTAGAACCCCCTTCTAGCGAACCCCCTTTAATGGGTTTTATTTTTTAATTGCATTAAAGGGGGGTTCGCTAGAAGGGGGGCTCAAGCGAAACCCCTGGTTCGCTAGAACCCCCATTTTTTCCCCTTCTCCCCCTCTAGCACCAAAAATCTCCAAATTTTTTTCCTTCGAAGCTCGAGTTGATGATGAAAATGGAGGAGACTTCATAAACCCAACTGGATGATGGTAGTCCTCAAAACAAGCTATCTAACGAATAAAATTTTAATATGTTTTGATTTTATTATGTATTTGTGTTTTTAGTTTGATTAAACATAGGTTTTTCACTAAAAATCAAGCTCTTTGTTCTACACGTGGAAAAATAACATATTATCAAAATAAAATTCTGAAAAATGTGTGCATGCTAGGTATCAATGTCCTTGATCCAATAAAAAAATTTGAATTTTGATACATTCAAAAAAAATTATGTTGTATATGGTCCGCCTATGTCTGAATTGTAATTAGTTTGACTTCAAAACTTGACAAGGAAAAAATATTCAATAAAACACTATGAAACCAAATGAAAGGGTTATATATTGTAGTTATAAATCTAAATTAAAAAAAAAAGAATTTTATCCTTCATAGAAAAAAAGTTATGTTGTGTACGGTGAACATCACTCCTTAATAATGGTGTTTACTGATAAAAACTAGTTTTCGAAGGAGATGGAAAAAGAAATGCAATCTGATTCCAAAAATTTTGAAAAATATATATTTAGAATCTACAGACAAAATGTCGCAAATCATTAGTTTGCATCTTTTTCAAATTCTTCATGGTTTAGCCACTATAGGTGTTTGAAAGTGAAGATTTAGTTAGAAAAATTTAGTTTAGTGTCCAGTTTGGCCAAAAATTGTAAACCAGTATTGTGGGATAACCCAAGCAAAATTGGAAAACTTTTCTTCTGATTGACCGTCGAGCTTTGTATTGTACCATTCGTGGAATTCTTCCTTCCGACAACCAACAGGGGCCAGTTGTTCTTGACATTATGGAAACATCCCAATTAAAGGGAAAATTTATCAATCACATATGTTGTCAACTTCATAATTGATTTATGCTTGACTTCATCATCAAAGTTTCCATATTTGTATTATTGATGTTGTTCAAGTAACTCCTATATGTAAAAGATATTGTATATGCACTAAAATAAAGTGCCAAAATCTTGTCACTTTAGTGTAATCAACCAAATTGTTCATATTTGCATCTTTACATTGTATACTTCTCCCTAAGTTGCATTTAAGGGGGGTGTTTGTGTGAAAGGGGTACTTCATCTAACTAGTTCATTTCCTAGCTAGTTCTCCACTTAAGTCCTCTTCACACTAGCTTAAATTTACATAGGGATAAGGTTGTTGAACTTTAATGACTTGAGTTGTCACACCTCATAGGATGATAACACTTGCCATACTCTGGTTACATCCTATCTCTCCCCTTGGCCTATATAACCAAGACATTTCCTTTGTAATCTTTCACCATTCATTCCAATTCTCAAGCGCATAAAAGCTTTGCATTCTCTTGAGAGGAATATAGTTTATTCTTTCTCATATTTTATTTATGTATTTGCTTTCCTTCATTCATTTGAATCTTGGTTAGACTATTTAACAAATCTTACAATAGGATATGCATGTTGTTTATGATTTAATATTACAAACTAGGGATAAATTGAAGTAAATTTAAGTCGTGAAATTATTAGAGAATATGAGCATGCGTGCTTGCAATTTGCCACCATATATTTACTTACAAATAAAAAATATTTTTTTAAGGGATTGTAAAACTATTGTTATCCATATATGCATGTCCAAGGTGTTATCAACTATACAAGAGGTTATGTAGCTAGTTTATCTTTGAACTAGCAATAATATTTGAGGTCAAGTGTACACTCCAAGTGTAGCTACTGATTTTTATTGTCATGTTACATTCTAGTTGATGTACTAAACTATTTTTGTACCTTTAGGAATACCGGCTTGGATTTAAGTTGAGTCCAAACAGTAGGATATACCACCTACTCTTGTTGCAGGCCTTTAACTATCCATAATTTGTTGATGAACCCCTCCTTTATCTTCTTGATAACATATAATTGGTCTTGAGGTAAGAAATGTTTTAGGATTTTGGGGCCTAATAGATCAAATAAAAATAAAGAAGTAGAAAATGTTTTTCTATAATGCCCAAATGTTTAAAACAAAAAAATAATTGTATTTAAATAGAAACATTTAAAGATCTCATAAATACTTATTGAATCATTCTATGACGAGGATACACATTTTGTACCAAACTGCTTCATATAATTTTACATGGCACGATATGTACCACAAAGAAATTTCACTTTCTTCACAAGTATGAAATAAAACTAGTAAATCAATCAAGGCTTTGAAGGGTGAGACACATTCCTCTTTCATTAAAAAGGGCGTGAACAAGCCAATAAGGCCAACTTACGACTTAGAAAGGAGAGATGCATGCCACTTTCTTTAAAGGTTAAAATCAACCCAACAAAACAAATCTATAGATAAGTTCGCCTTTCTTCACAAAGTGTGAAAGCAAACCAATAAGTCAATAGAGGGCTTAGAAAACATCACAATAAAGTTACATAGTGTACTTGACACCACACAAATTGTAAAGTAAACTAATAAGGCAATAAATAGCTTCTAAACCAACATATATAAAATACGATAATGCGTCAAACACCACACAAATTGTGAAACAAACCAATGAATCAATGAAAAACCTAAAAACTAACCTAACAAAATTCCACCACACAAATTGTAAAGTATTTATTAAGTCAATAAATAGCTTCTAAACCAACATATAAAAAATACGATAATGTGCCAAACACCACACAAATTGTGAAACAAACCAACAAATCAACAAAAAACCTAAAAACTAACCTAACAAAATTCCATAATTTAATCAATACCATACAAATTATAAAATAAATAATAACAAATAAAATTGTATAATACATTAGGCACCACTCAAATGGTGTGCCTCCTTATCCCAAAACATACATCATTTCTTCTTATAAAGTCAAAGACAAAGACATTCCATTTGCATGAAGAAGGAAATGCACTAATGAAAGATGATGACCCCAATGCAAGTTACTTTCTAGCTAAGGATAAGCATGTGATAGGCCACTGTTTTTAATTACCTAAGCAAACGAGGACTCTTAGGGACTTTGTTTAAAAGCTACGGATGACTGTATACTTACCGTATAAACCGGGAAAACCATAACTTTTTTCAACATAAAAAATAGTCATTACTTCACATCAATGTCACAAAGTTGTAATTAAAATGACAACTTAAAACCCCACCAACCTCTCATCAATAACCTTTACTTCATTTTAAAAACATTTTCAAATAATCTAGAAGGAAAATATTTATTTTTAATTTTTTTAATTGGAAGAAAATACCTGCCTTAAAAAGCACAAATTTCCTTAAAACCTTTTGTAACAAAACATTTAAAAAACATAAACAAAAGAATAGAGTAAAAATATTTGTTTTTTCTATTTTACTTGGAAGAAAACACCTGCCTTAAAAAGCACAAATTTTCTCAAAACCTTTTGTGGCAAAACTTTGAAAACAACATAAACATAAAATAAAATAATAAAAAACTAAGAAAAAATGATTTAAAAAGAAAAAAGCTTCCCTTGCAAATCAAAACGTATCTCACTTTCCAATTACAAATTATTTTCCGCTAAGCTTAGCATTCAAGTGAGTGGATCTCGTAACGTTTCCGCGTTGTACTAGAATATTCCAGAGAGTAAAGAGAAGCCGTAGATTTCTCCATTGGCTAAAGCTGACCGTCGGATATTTGTACAGAAAGCGGTTTAAACACCTGACAGGTCATGCTGTTCTCGGAATGACAACACAACAGATAATGGACGCGCAACTTAGTCAAAGAGAATGAGGAATATAGCCATTAGAGGTTGATCACATTTCTGAATTGCGCCTTTAAAGTTGCAGATCTTAGCAAAAGCACAAATAAACAACAATGTCGGATCCCAAATACGCATATCCATATCCTGCGCAAGGTATGCTTGTAATCTGTAAAAGCCTGGGCTGTGTCAGTGTTTTCTTCTCGAAACCCTCGATTCTTTTATTTTTCTGAGTGATGAGGGTTTTGCTTTTATTAAATTTGTTGTTTTGCAGGGTACCCGCAGGGATATTACCAGCAACCGCCACCCGTGGTAGCGCCGCCGCAGTACGCACAATCGGCGCAACAGAAACGGACAGGGTTTTTGGAAGGATGGTGTGTAGTTTCTTTGCCCTAAAGTAGTTGCTGTTTTTTTTTTCAATTTTTATTTTTTACAAATATGTAGTATTTCTATGGATAAGTGTATGATATAATTTAAAAAAAATACAGTACATGAAAGAAATCGAGTGAAATCATAAGTCCATGTAAGGTCAAGTTTTCAACAAATTAAAGTAAAAGACTATAATCGTGGTCAAAATACTATAGAGCAAAAGTTATAGAACCAGTGAGCTGTAAGAGTTGAAGGAACAAGATCAGAGGGTTTCCTTCAAAATATTTCCTCAGTCATCTAGGAGGTTTAGACTGTGAAGAGTTGACTCACTGCATAAAATCTTCTTTTTCATTTTTATTAAATTTTATTAATAATAAACTTTGCAGAAGCTTCCAGTTTAGGTAGTTAAATTGAAGAAAACCATTTGATTTATAAAGGTCTGTTGTGAGAATTTCTTAATTAAAGACAAAAAAATTTCACAGTCCATCATATTGGCTTTGGTATATTTGTTAATTTGATTATGTAAACTTTTCTTTCATCAGTGTTTTCGTTCATGCTCTGTAATCTATCATCAAGATGGAATAGGAAGAAGAGAAGAGAAATGAAAGGTAATTAACAGACGATGTTGAGGGTGCAATGTGGCACAAAACCCAAGAAACAAAAAGAAAAGGAAAGAAAAAAAGTCAACCAATTTATTAAAGACTCAAAACATTAAAAAAATGAGAAGGGAGAGGAGTGATAACAATAATAGAGCTAAAGATAATAATCATAGTTGCTGGGAGACCCAGGGTACTCGTACTGGGGACGGGGACGGGGACGGGGACGTCAATCAAATTAGGGTACGTGAGTTAAATGAATAAGGGGATGGCTATTTTATATGTAAATGATTCACTGGAAATTTTGGATATAGAGATTGGTACGTTGTCTATGTTCCCAAAATAGAGTTTTCCGACAACTATAATAATAATATTAAAAAAAAACAGATAACAAAAATGAGGATCAGAACATGCTCAAGAAAATGCAAGATTGAAAGAAGAAATGGCAATAAAGAGTGAAATACCTAGATGAGAAACCGGATAGTGACATATCTGGTATAAAAAAATGAGCAATCAATGTATGATAGAAGAAGACAATGGAAAAGCAGGAATGTAATGAGAGCAACAGACTAAGCAAAAGAGTGTATACAAAAAGGTAGGGGAAATTTATGAAACGATTATGGTGATTATAAGAGTAAATGGATAAAGATAAATAGTATGTATATGGTTTTGAATTCTAAGTTACTGCTTGTTTTTACAATGTTCCTAGTGATACTTTGTAAATAGACGTAATGATTTTCTGCGTTTCACTGTTTGTTTTAGGTTTTTTAATGGTTGCTCTGTAAGTGGCTTATAAGGGTTTCATTATAAGAGTGTCTAGTTGTAGTCTGTCAATTATTTTGTAAGGCTTATTATGGTGAAATACCAATGTGTTGTTGTTTGGGGGGTTTAATTGCTTTGGAACAGTTTATAATGGTAGTTTGTTTGTTCTGCAGTCTGGCTGCCTTGTGTTGCTGCTGTCTGTTGGATGAGTGCTGCTGTGATCCCTCTATAATATTTGTCTCTTGAGCATAAAGGTTAATTGATGACTGCAGATGCAATCTTTATGTACAGAGAACACTTCTGGAGGTTGGAAGTTTCAAATATATTATCCCTGAAGCACAGAGATTGGTCAATGCATTTGTGGTTAATGATTGTATATTAAATAAGATGTCAATAGTACTAAAATTGTTGCCCTAATTATGTTTTAGATTTATGCGTTTTCAACTGAATTAATTGAACTTTGCAGTTTGTGTTATTCTATAAATATTGTAGAGTTAAAAGATCATTTCCAAGTCTATATGTTATTATTAGCCAGAGACCATTTTTCTGGTTTTGATGTCTTTGACCTGTTTGTCTGTGAAGTTCAACCGTTGGTATTGTAATATATTCTATTGAAAATTAAATCCAATACAAAAATTTAGTATGCATGATTGTTTTTAATATTTATTGGGTAAATTGGGCTTCTACTTTCAGTTTTACTCTGGAAGGTTGTCCTATAGAATTGGAAAATTTCAATTACAAGATTTAATTTAAAGTAAAATAATTTTTTTACATATATAGCTGTTAAATTTCCCCTCGTATTAGGGAGGGGTGGAGAAAATATCCTCCACGAACTTGCAGTAAATGTTCCAATGTGTGATTAGCTTATAGTATTTAACAGTCATCCTAAAAAAGTGTTTTTGCACAATTAAATATTAATGGTGTTATTATTCTTAAATTTTTTCTGTTTACTCTAATAATTGAATAATTGCAACCCCTGTCCTGTTTTTCGTGACATATTTCCAAAAGCCAATTAAATTCTCTTTTATTTTGAATTTTAGATTTATATGATTATTTGTATTGTTAAAATCTAACAAAGTACTAATAATGTTTTATATTTGTGTGGCAACTTTCTAATTATAATTCTTTATTAAACCACTGTCTAAATATTCTAACTAGCCCCTCTCTCTCCATGGAACCATAAACTTGAAGTTGCCTTCAATATTCTTTTCTTTTTATACTCTCCAATTCTTTCTCAGCCAATTTAAAAAAATGGAATTTAATTTCTTTTAGGTTACAATGTTGAGATTTGAGAAATTATCTACAACATTTTGCAGGATTTTATGAATTAGGCAATGTTTGAGAATATATATCTAAATATCTAACAGAGGCTTATAAAGCTTTTATTTAATTTAATTTTATTTTTTTGTTTTTTTTATTTTATTTAATGTTGTTTTATTTTTGTTTTTTTGGGGGCTTTTCAGCTTTTTGAACAGAGCTAAAACTTTATTTGGTTTGCTTTGTTAGTTGACTGAACACTTTTGTCTGGCAAAGATTGAAAGGGTTTAATTAAAATGGATTTGATTTTTTTTTTTTATAATTTTATGAAGGTTTTTGTTGGAAATATTTTATTGCAGTTTAATGTAGTAGAGTGAGAAAGAGGGGTGAAATAATGTAGAAATGCATTGGAATAAGATGGATTCAAATGAAGATTGCTAAAGATAAAATTTGTTTCGACTTATTTTGTTTCCTATCCATGCTAACTACAATTAGACCATGTGCCCCAATTATGTACATGACTTGAATATTTGGCATGTAGGGGTCAATTACACCTAAATAATTGTGATAGTAACTCAAGTTTTTAAATTTATTGAGGCTTTTGTTGGAAATGTTTTATTTCAGTTTAATGTAGTAGAGTGAGAAAGAAGGGCGAAATAATGTAGAAATGCATTGGAATAAGATGGATTCAAATGAAGATTGCAAAATATAAAATTTGTTTTGACTTATTTTGTTTCCTATCCATACTAACTACAATTAGACCATGTGCCTCAATTATGTACATGACTTGAATATTTGGCATGTAGGGATTCAATTACACCTAAATAATTGTGATAGTAACTCAAGTTTTTAAATTTATCAAGGCTTTTGTTGGAAATGTTTTATTTCAGTTTAATGTAGTAGAGTGAGAAAGAGGGGTGAAGTAATGTAGAAATGCATTGGAATAAGATGGATTCAAATGAAGATTGCAAGAGATAAAATTTGTCTTGACTTATTTTGTTTCCTAATCATACTAACTACAATTAGACCATGTGCGTCAATTATGTACATGGCTTGAATATTTGGCATGTAGGGGCTCAATTATACCTAAATAATTGTGATAGTAACTCAAGTTTTTAAATTTACCTAGGATTGGTTAAATATATTTATATCGATTGCAATCACTATGGTGGTCCACTGTATTAAAGCCTCCTAAATCCAATCTAGATTAGGGGAATGTTTATACATCCAATCCCAAAGAATAGTCATCTCTTTGGGATCATTAGGAGCATATGGAGAGGAAAACCCAATAGCTTATCCATTGAAGAAAATAAAAACCCAAACACAACTATGTGAGTGGTCTTCACCTTTATCAATCACATTGGAAATCCATAAAGACATCCCTAGAACATCTCCACCTTTGTTTTTATGAGATGTTTATAGTAAAAAAAGATTCTTTCCATATATTATGAAGATAATAATTAAGACACATCACTTAATTTAGCTTAATGAAAAACACAATATTAAACTTTCCATTTATTAATATCTTTTTTGACCCTATACTTGACAAGAGAGATAAATCCCTCACATTCAAAGAAAATATATTGGTTCATGATGATAGTGGGATGCTTTCATCATTCAAAGGATATGCCCTAAACAATTGTAGATTGATATGCATTAATCATGATTGATTTGGTCCCTAGAAGTAATTAAAGGGAATTTTGATCTTTAGCACATAGTAGGGGGTGGGGAAGTAGATAGATTAATAGGGTCTAATGAGGAGGTGGAAGGAGGAGGGCGGTCGTGAGATGGAGATAGTTGGGGAAATGGAAGGGGACTCAAAGGTTCTTTGTTTTTTTTAGTTATTATCCAAACATGTTAAACTTCACAAGGAGGAAAGGGTTGAAGCGATGATTGGTTAGGAGCTAAGGGGTAGAAGATGTCTAAAGTTGGGAGAGTCTAGTTTTCTTGATATGATACTCATGTATCTAATGTTCCTCATTTCAGTAAACTAAACATTATTAAACTTGATTAAACAAACTATTGATCGTTCCTGTGATCAGGTGAAAATATCGTTTCATAAATGAGCAATAAACAAAGGAATGCAAGAAACAAAGATTAACACCTTACACCTCAAGATAGGGCAAAACGTTTAAGTTAACAAAATAAATGGAAGGTTTTACCTTGTCAAGTCGCCTTTTGGTTGGGCCTTTGATTGTTGACGTGATGTATGCTCCTCTTGATGGAAAAAGATGCACAAATGCTATGTAATGTGGATGGGAAATGGATGAAAATGCAAGTTTTTAGCTAAGTATAGCTCAAATGAAAATTTTGCAAGAGTTTGGTTAGCACAATGATCAACCCCCAAAATGAGAGAAAAGAGAAGGTATTTATAGAGGAAGTTGATTTATTCAACAAAGCCAAGATGAAGGGCTATGGTGAGTCGAGGACTCACAAACCCTCACATCTTGACATGTGAAATGTGAGATGGCTAAGGGTGTAATGAGGTGGAAGATAAGTACATGATGTGGAGGAAGGACATGCACCTTAAAAGTACATTGGAAGATGAGAAGATTCTTTGGAGGAATAAATGTGAATTAAAAATTCAAATGCTTGGAAGAATCCCATGGACAAGTTAAGGTTCCAAAGGGGAAGCACTTGTCCACATGTGACTTGATGTGACAAGTCAAAGATTCTAGAAGATGCATGGAAAAAGGGGAGGTAGTTGGAAAAATAAATGTGAATTAAATTCATATGCTTGGAAGAATCTCATGGATAATACAAGACTCCAAAAAGGGAAGCACTTGTCCACATATGACTTGATGTGACAAGTCAAAGATTCAATGGGGAAGAGTCCACATGTGACTTGACGTGACAATTCAAAGATTACATGTGGAAGATTCCACATGTGACTTTATGTGAAGTCAAAATCACATGGGGAAGAGAAAAAAAAATTAATATTCCTTGGAAGGATAAAATGAATTAAAAATTCCTTGGGAGGTTGATTAGGCTAGTTAATGAAGGATTAGAGGAGGGTTAGGTGGCTAAGAGAGATTAGGGGCCAACTTGCAAAATTTGGAGGATGTGATACATCATAATCAATGATAAGGCATGTGCACATTCCTAATGATGGAATTAGGAGGTTGATTAATATTAAAGTAGGGATGTGACATGTGAGGAATTAAATAAATGTCATATTTATTTAATTTATTTGATGAAAGGGGAATTAAAGGGGTAAAGTATTTAATTATTAACTAAATATCTTAGGGGTTAGAAAAACTTTAAGGGTATTAATTAAATAATAGTGATATTACTTAATTAATGTGGATAAGGGGATGTTTAGACAAAAGGGGATAAATTTGGACAAATATAAGTGTCCAAATTTAGGTGTCTACATTTTGCTCCTCTTTGAGATGGTATTACGAAGTAGCATCATTTCAAAGAAGATTAAAACATAGAACCCAAAAGAAGATGGTTAGATCGGAAAAGATGCCTCAGTCATTCAAAGGAGTGACTAGGAGGAAAAATGATGGGAGTGAGGATGAAGGTTAGGGATGAAGGATGCCCCCTCGAGAGGACATGCGGGTTCAAGAGAACACAAATGTGCTCTTGAAAGGGATGAGACGATGATAATGGATATGAGGAAGATGATGCAAAGTGATGGGTAAGAAAGGATGAAAAGGTGGCAAGAGATTGGGAAGCATAAATGGATGCAAGGACAAAGGGGATGTTGCCCCAGTCAAACTACAAGCAAAAATGGGTTGATGATAGATGGAGTGTTGTTGATGAGGGAATGACATCACGAAACAACATGAGGATAGGGAAGGATACATCCCGATGATGATGATGAGGGAAGGATACATCCCAAAACAACACGAGGATAGGGAAGGATACATCCCGATGATTGGATCGAGGCTTGTAACAAGGCTAGGGATAAGACGGAGGATGTGATTAGATGATTTGGACGAGGTTGAATGGATGAGGATGGGATTGAGATGCGAGATGGATGAAAGGAAGTGAAGAGATGATGACAAGATATTGGATGGATAGGGGAGGGAGATTGATGAAGGATGAATGAATGGGTGGGGAAGATGAAATGAAATTCTAATGCAATTTGCCATCTTTAGAGCAATGATTTTTGCTATAGCATAAGACATAAGATGCTAAGGTATGAAGAACTAAGGAAAATTCGTGTCTAATGCGTAAAACAAACACAACAAACAAGAAGGCTATCCCAACACCTCAAAGTTATGAAGACCTTGGTTGAGCTAGGTATTGGGATAACCACAAGCATAGAAGGATACCCCAGTGTAACACAAGACCACATGACTCTTGGGGGGTACTACACGGGACAACCAAGAAGAAAACAATAAAGAAAAGATCAAGATACGCCCCTATGTTTACTAGTCAAAGCACACCATGATATGATGGATCAAGGCGACCATGACAAGTGATGATAGAGAGCTCAAATGATAAACAAAAATCAAAAGCATCAAAAGATTGCAATCAATTTCAAACATCCTTTACCATAGGATCAAGGGGATGGATGGGATTGATGAGGTCTGTTAGGAAGGATGTATCCTGTTGAGACTGATGATAGATACTAACTAAAAGATCGATATGACGCAGGATGTTCAAAACCAATTGGATCTGATGATACAAGTGGATCTTGTTTGTTAAGAGCCAGCTAGATAAGGGCATAACTTGATGACATGACATGAAACAAATGACTGACACACCCTAAAGACCTAGGGGCTCGGGGGACGATCAAAGATTAGCCTTGCCTACGTGAAAGCGTAGAGCCCTCGTAGTTCGATAAAAGGCTAACGACTGACCATGGATAAAAGCAGAAAGAAGATGATGAAGATCGATGATGGATGATAAAGAAAGGATAGACAAAAGTAGAAAGACCGATTATAGACGATAAAGGAGCCCCGAAGGCAGATCAAATGATCGACCTTGCCTACTTGAAATTGTAGGGGCAACGTAGTTCGACCAAAGACCAAAGACAAATGATGGATAAAGGATGATGTGATAACCATGATAAATGGATAAAAAGATGGGACCGATACGATGAGTCAGGATAGACCTGTTGGATTGGATAGGTCGATGATGGTGATCACGAAGCTTAGGGATGGGATAGTTATCCAAATCATCAAAATAAATTGGAAGGATGATATGATGGAGATATGAATGATGAGAAATGATGAGAGATTGGAAAGATGTGCAAAAGAATCATAAGTGATGACGATGAGATAGATGGCATTGGATTGCATGGAGAAAAGCCTATAGCTAGATACCAATGACAAGGGATTATGAGAGGGAATGAGGATAAAGATGAAGGGATGGATAGAGAGATAAAGATGGGGGATGGGAGGGATTGTTTAGATTGGTAAGGGGATGAGAATGGGGAGATGAAAGGGATGTTGGGATAGATGGATAGGAAGATAAGGATTTGAATGGGGAAAATGTTACCGAATGGATAGATGAAAAGGGATACTATGATGGAAGGATATGAAGATAAGGATTGAGAGATGGAAGGGATTGTTATGATGGATAAAGGATGTCTCCAAGGACTATATCACAAAGGAAGATAGATTCCCCCACTCTAGATATGTCAAGTGTGATGGGGCATGAGGGCTGGAAGATGGAAAGATGGGGAAAATAAGGGAGTGATATGGATATGGATAGGATGAATGGATAAGGAAAGGAGATTAATGGTAGCATGATGGGTGGACAAGGAAGGTAGATAGATGTGAATAAGGATTAGGATAGTGTGCAGATGAGGGGAATGTATGTCAAGAGGTGTCCAAAACATGTTTATATGATTGTCCCTATCGATATCAAGATCACGAGGAGGATGGAGGGATTTGGATAAATGGAGTATGATAGGTAGGATGTGTAAGATAGGTTGGATGGAGGAGATGGGTGAAGGGTTTGCAGTTGCCCCCAAGTGTGGAAGTATACTGGATGGGGTGTTACAGATGACGCTTGTTTGCTAGGTTTTCATCATGGTACTTATCCAATGCACTTGTTTGCCAAGTTTTCACCATTGGATGGATTATTTCTCTTTACTATTTTATTTTTTCCGATTTTGACTTTTTTTGGATTTTTTGGATTTTTTTTGACTTTTTTGACTTTTTTGGATTTTTGGATAGAATGTGGATGGAGATGGATAAGTATAGGGAGGTGGATAAGTGGATGTGGAATATATCATGTGATAAGAAGATGGATGAAGGACTCAAGCATCAAATTCCATACGAGGTAAGAAGAGCCCATGTGTGAAGCGACTGTTGGATGGTGGTACAACCTTATTAGGATAAATGAATTATGCAAGAGGATGAATTAGAGGGATTTGATGGGGAAGATATGTGGGATAATGGATGGGATGTTGGAAAGGGTATGGATAGAATGATGCAGTAGATGTGTGATGGGGAGATGTGTTAAGGACCAACATTGGCACATATGGTGGTGGATGTGAAAGGACAAAATGATTAATGGATGGAGAATGTGGGGATAATGGAGGAGATGGGGTAGTGAATTTTGGGACATAAGAACCCAAAACATATTTAGGAGATGGTGGATGGGAATGTATAACATTGAGATTAGTGACTTTGGATGTTACAGATTTTTCATTTGAAGTTATTGCATCCTTTTTCTTTGGAATCCACACAGTTTTGATTTTTTCTTTGGTGGGCCTTTGCGGCCTACAAATTTTATTTGAATTTTGAATTTTATTTTTGTTCTCTTCACCATGTCTTTTAGAGGGGACATGGGGAGCTTTAGATTCATGTGGATGTTTGGATTTATGCATTTTTGTTTTAGCATCCAAAGTGCTTTTAGTAGTAATGGGATGGGTGCGATGAGATGGATGATGTGGAGTGATGGAGGTAGGATTTTGAGGATGATATGTGGATGGAGGATGTGTGGGTATGTGCCTTTGTTGATCCTGATTAGGGAACATGAGAGTGTTGTTTATGATGGGTGACATGGATTGGTGATGGATGGATGAAAGAATGAATATGACAAGATGGAGGAGGTGATTTTGGGATATAAGGGCCCAAAATAGATGTAGTGGGTGGAGGGAGTGTGATGGCGGATGAAGGGACATAAGGAACCAAAAGAGATGAAGGATGGGAGATGGTGGATGGAGGTATGTAATGACCCTGAATGGATGGAGCGGATGAAGGAGGAATATGGATGGTTGTTTTGAGGCAATACAATGGAGGAGGAGGGATGGCAGCAAATGATCTAGTGGAGTGATGGGAAGAGCCTATATTTCTTTTGAAAGAGGCTCGTTGAGGACATCTAGAGGTTGTACCAATATCTTTATATTTTGAGTCCTGAGAAAAATGTCCAAGACTTTGCATATAGAGTTGTTCTTTGACCTAGATGGGCTCTAAAATACCTTTCTCATGAGGGCCTAGACCTTTTCCTTGATAGTTCATGTTCTTAAGAATTCGATCCATGATAGGATTTTTGTTATTTTGGAAGAACGATGCGAGTCCATTACTAGGTGGAGGATGATGGGTGGTATATATGCTTTTTTTTTCTTCTACAAGGAGACCACCATGGAAGAATGTGAGAGTACCAAGGGGATATACAAGTGGTGAGGGGATAGTAGGTTTAGGCGATGATGGAGGATCATTAGATGGGGATGATGGGGGTGTATGATTTTGAGGTGGATTAGAGGGTGATATGGGATCATGAGATGGAGGGAGTGAATTTGTAGTGACAGGGGGAGCATGAGGTGGAATGGATGAGTTAGAAGGATTTTGAGATGGAGAAGGGGATATGTTGGCATGCTTTGGATCAAGCTCATGGAAAGCTTCATCGTGTGTGGGAGGTATGATGATGGAGTCTTGGAGGGACTCTTCAAGTGGGGGAGATAAAAGGATAGAGGATTCAAGGCATTCATGGGAATGGATTGTAGTGATACTGGGAGTGGGAGAAGTGGATTGGATTTGGGTTTCTTCGATGGATTGGATGGATCTAGGAGTAGGGAGAGTGGATTGGATTTGGTTATCATTGATGGGTTCGATGGCTTCTAGAGTAGGAGATGGGGGTTCGATGGATCCAGTGATGGTTTCAATGGTGTCAACGGTTTGAGTGGTGCTAGGGGTGGTATCATCAATGATAGGTGCTGGATGGAGAGGGGTCTCATCACTAGTGACCGTAGATGATGGATTGGGATAGCATGGTTCCATGACTCCAAGTGGTGGAGTGGGGGATGTGTGATTTGTCATAAGTCCTTGGAGAACTTCTGGAGTGAGAAACTTGCATACTCTAGGCTGAGATGGCAAGGTAGGAGTAGATGAAGGATCATGGATTGGTGAATTAGGATTATACTAAGGAACGAGATTGGATGGAAGACTAGGAGTAGATGGGAGACTAGGAGTAAATGAAGGATTAGGGTTAGATGCAGGACTAGGAGTAGATGGGGGATTAAGATTAGATGAAGGGTTAAGATAGGGTTATTGGTATGGTGAATTAGGATTGGATGACATGGATGGTGAATTGATGCTAGGGGAAGTAGATGGGTAACTAAGATAGTGATATTGGGACGGTGGATTAGGACAAGAGGATATGGGCAGTGTGTTGTAATAAAGGTATTGGGATGGCAAATTAAGATGTGAAGACATGGATGTTGGATTAGGGTAAGTTTATGGGGTTGATTGGTATGGAGGATTAGGATAGGGGGACATGGATGGGGGATTGTCATATGAGTATTGGGATGATGGATTAGGATAAGAAGATGCGGGTGTCAGATAAGAGGAAGGTGTAGATGAAGGATATGATGGATATGCATACGATGAAGATAATGAATATCCCTTGTCCTTCTGCCCTAAACTACCTCGGGTTGACAAGAAATTTTTGTAAAGACTAAGGTTGAAAAGGAAGGGCAAGCAGTGCACCACTTTCCTTTCTACTAAGAATAGGTGTTTACAGAGTCAGAAGAGCCAACTACAGAGGTTTCAGTCAGTTTTCCAAACAACTCATCATTTGAGGATGGCATCACATATCTCAGACTCCTACGTGGCACACTAGCATCTCAGGGACGCACTGGCATCTAGTACGAACAAAGGTCTAGAAAAAAAATAGAAAACATAACACTTGAAAGGAAACTATTCTAAAAATAAGAATAACGGAAAGAATAGGAAAACGTACCGTACTTCCCATGATTTGATTATTTGATTAGCTCCACTCGAACATTCCTACACACATAGAAATAGGAAAAATGTTGGCTTGTGTTTGAGGTATGCCTTAGCCATACCCCTGTTTTGGTGTTCCCACCTCCACAGATATCCAAAATGCCACAAGATATATAAATTAATAAAGAAAATAGAAAAGAAGTAGTACAACTAGATAGAAAGCAAAGAAAATATAAATGTTGTCCATTAAGCATGGTGATGCAACCAAATAGAGAGATACAAAGTTACCTTCCCAACTATGAGCTCTTAGGGCCAATAGTGGAAGGGATATAGTGACACCACTACATAGAGAAGATGAAGGTTGAAAATCCTACAATGTCAATGGTGTTGTAATGAGTATACATTTTTGGAGCCAAGTGAGAAGCTTGTAGCAAGAATAACAATGGTGTAGAAGAAAGAGTTAAGAGAGAATGAGAGAGTGAAGTGTTAGAATGTGAGAGAAAGCATGAAAGAATGAATGAGAATATAATGAATTTAGTTTGAATTGGAAAAATGGAGGCAAGAGGATGATTTTCGTTAGTCAAGGAAGGTAGAGGACACTACCTTTTACAACCAATGGAAAATGTAATGGTTTTGCAAATCCAAATGGAAAGAATCCTATCAGGACAATATAGTGCCACATAGATGTCCACATGGTGCATGCACATCACTGACAAAAAATTCCTCCACTGATGCAAACAGACACGACCAAGTGGAAGGGACAAGGTGGTAGGTAGAATTTGCATCATTGGGTTTATATTTTATAAGGTAGGGATAAATAAATGGGGAATTTGTCTAAGGTGCAAATTTGCGCCATTATATTTTTCCCCCACTTTAGCGAGCATATGTGTCAATGTAGGTGAGGTAAAGTAAAAAGAGATTGAAGAGAATATACCTTAACCATTGAGGAAGCAAACCTTCAATCTGGTGTACCTAGAATTGAAGGATGCGACTCTATAGGTTCTCGATCTCATAGGGAAACCTTGACATGAAAGAAAGATGGCTCCATAGGTTCTTAGTCCTGTAAAGCTATGGAAAACAAAGGGGACTCCATAGGCTCCCAGTCTTGCAAAGTAAGCTGCGATATCACCAGAAAACATGTTAGGCTACATATAAAACATTTTAGGAAAAAAAATCATAAGACACACAAGCTGACATGATCAAACACAACCTGATTAGATACACTAGTCAGGTAAGGCCATAGCTGCTGCAAACTCTATTGCAGGATAGTCATAGAAAAGGTAGGTCTAGTCGGGCTACCCCCAAGCTAGAATCGAGGATATACGATGTTGGACACAGTGACACTGAATATCAGATACAAGGCACACAACTTCATAAAACACTAGAGAATTCAATTGAAGGAGAATTTTTTAAGGGGTTCCTTTGTAAAATCTTCAAGACACCAAGGGGTCCATTCAAAGGAATGCTCCAATTGAAAAACATCACATTTTCTGCAAATGATTCTGTCATCAAGGAATCCTTTTGAAAGATCCTTTCATCAAGGAATTCATTGGAAAGAATGCTCCTTCTCAAAGGAGAGTTTTTAGACTTTCTCATTTTAGAAAAAGTACTCCTTTTTCAATGGAAAGTTTTCAAATTCTTTCAAATAGAAGACTGTTTTCAAAAGAAAATTTTGTCCAGGAGTCTTGAGATAATTCATCATTTTAGAAAATGACAGGTTTCAATATGGGATTCTTTTGTCAAGGAATACATTTTAAAAATTTTACACCAAGGAATCCTTTTGAAAATAATTCACCAAAATTGAAAATCAAAACATCATGGTAGGCCCCCTTAGGATGGTGTGTGCTACATAGAGGAGCACATGGCATCCTAAAGAGAGAAAGGAAAGGCATAGATGTTGTGGCACACAACACATGATGAGATGTATTTCATGGTATATTGTCACAGACACATGAGGGACAACACATAAGAACCACAACATCAAGAACCAGACAAAGATGAATAAATCAAGAGAGATAGGGGTATCTAAGAGTTCTAGGTTAGATCTATTCATAAATACAAATAGATATGATACATTGTATGAAAAACGATCATCAATCCTCGAAGTACTCAAATCATGAAAAAGAGCACATGAAGAGAAAAATAAAAATAAACATTGGGTCAACATGGAAGGGGACCTAAATGCTACCAACACTTTGCATCATCCCCAATTGTCGAAAAGAAAATTTACAACATATAGAAGAATAATGATACACATAGAAGAAATTTACAAAAAAAATTCTAGGCTTGTATCGAAGCACCTACAAGGGTAGAAAGGGTCCTCAAGGCAGGATAACAAACACAAAAATAAGCACGGGGAAACACAAACACAAATAATTTAATCTACAAATAAAAATGAGGTACTATCCTACTCCTCATTGACTAGTAGGTCATCCTACTCCCAATCTAGATCATTATAGGGGGAGGGAGGATAGACCTACAAGGGAAAGATAGAAAGGGAAGTACTCTCTAACTCTCTTGCAACATGGGCCAAGGAAGAAGGCCCCTCAAGGTCTTCTTCGTTGAGCTCTTGTGAGGTAAAGGTCATCGATCTTGTGAAGATCGAGGATAGAGTTGGGATATCATCAATTGATTTAAACATGCACTTCATTGGAGTGCCATGTGTTAACCAAGTGGGAGAAGGAGGCACCTGAGATCCTTTTTCAAACTCATTGAGAGGGGTAGTGGCAAACACAGGGGACGTAGGGGCTGCCTCCATCATAAGGACAACGTAGGCTAGAACATAACTCGCTTTCGAAGAAAGTGACCCCTTCTTCCAACCTCCACTGGAGGCGAGGTTTTCCTCCAACTTACGCATCAATGGAGGATGTAGTGAAATCCCCACAAAATAAGTTGAAGGTGATGAGGAAGAAGACAGAGCTATAGCAAACACCATCGTGGTGTTTGACATGTCTAAGAGTTGGGGAAAGGGAGGGATGTTTGGAAGGGACATCAAAAGAGAAGGTTCCATGGAAGGAGTGATGATGACCTTCATCATTTTGGGGTGAGGATCATCAGCCCCTATTGGGGGAGCTGAGAGCAGAACAAAGATGATTGGAACTGAAGTAGGTACAATAGGAGAATACAAAAAAACAAAAGATGATACAAAATTGAGGGCCATTGGCTCCCCCTCTATCCTCTATGAGGCTACGTATTTAGCGGAGAGAGAATTTTCCCAGAACTTGTGCTCATGTGCAAACTGGTTACATTGATTACGAGTGCTAGAAGATGTGGACTGAGAAGAGGCTAGAGGTTGCTACACAACCACAAGAGTATCCTTCACAACCATGGCTAGTGGAAAGGTAGGCTCCTAGGCAGGAGCAGGAGGAGGAAGAACAAGGGAAATAGAAACCATGAGAAGAGAAATAGAAACCAGTGCCTCAACGACATGCCTTTTCCCGTTCTCTACCTTAGGGGTAGATAGAGAAGCTATAGGAGGCATAGGAGGCCGAGAAACAGGAGCAACCCCATGAGGACCTTTCCCCTTTCCATAGATAATTGGCCTAGGAACCATGGGTAGGACAGGAAGTTCAAAGACTTGGCACTTATCTTTTCTCTATGTGGGAAACATCAGAATTCCCATACAAGGCATGGGAGCATGATTCAAAGAGGCCACAACAGAGTGAGAAGTAGAAGTGGGAGAAGACTATACAAAAGAAGAAGGCCATTGAGCATGAGCAAGCTTCTCCTTCATCTTTTGCAAGAAGCAGCTTGCTACTACGCAATCATGGAAGCCTTCATGAAGACTACATAGGGAGGCACTAGATAAATAACCTTTGGTGTTGAACCCCCTTTTCTTATACTTAATATAAGCCTTGTATAGAAAATTTCCCTTAGGAGGGCGAGATTTGACTAGGGCAGGCCAGAAGTGATCTAGTGTAAAAACCCCATGTGACACCATTGGTTTATAATCAATGTCATGCACTATGTGCATAGAACCTTCATGAATGAATTTCAAACATTTATGAACCACAGAGGTGACTCCATTCATAGAGGAAAGCCAGGGGATTCCCAACTTAACTAAAAAAAAAACTTTAGAATGATAATAAATGAAGCATCGATAGGCTTGGGTCCTACCAAGATTGACAAATTAATAGAACATATAAGGAGCAACCGAGATTCCATCATGTGGATGGAGGGTGGTCTCCGACTCTTTGTAATTCTCCCTATGCATGTCGTTTGTGAACAACGTCTCCTTTGTTACCACATTTACATGACTCGTTGGATCAACTAAAATGCCAGTTACGACATTTCCATTGATTCAAGTGAGGTGTATAAAGGGGAGACTTCTTTATTAATAGGTTCATCATGTGAGGTAAATGTTATGTTAGGTGTAACACTCACATTTTTTTGGGAAGTATGCATGAATGAAACCACATTCATGTACTTTGATGGAACTACTTTAGATGATGCAAAAGACTGAACAGTTAGATAGTGACCTACCCGAATTCCACTTCTAAATATCCAAGATCCCTTCTAACTACGTAGCTAAGGGTTGTAGATTGGGTTGCATGGATACATGCCTTGCAACACACAAACCTAAAACACACCTAGGACATGAGAGAAGGTTCCTCAATACCAAGAAATGAAAATAAGGAGTTCTCATCAGGTTCACCAAAATTGTAGAGAAGGGGGATCCATCACCCTCAAGACTCTAGGTCATGGGAGATCCCCAAGGAATGAACTACCCTAAAATTCCTCGGGTTGACAAGATAGGCTTGGAAAGATATAAAAAGATTGAGGTTGAAAAGGAAGGGAAAGAAACACACCACTTTCCTTCTACTAAGACCGGGTGTTTACAGAGTTAGAAGAGCCAATTACATAGGTTTTGGTCTGCTACCTAGACATCTCAATGTATGAGGATGGAAATGTGGATCTTGGACTCCAATGCGGAATGATGGCATCTTGTACAAATAGAGGTCTGAAAAATAAACATAAAACATTAAGAGCCTACTGACTATGCGACTATTGATATTTTACAGTTTGATAGAAAGTACGAAAAAATGTAGAATGCAAAATACTTGAAAGGAAACTATTCTAAAAGTAGGAATAACAAAAAGAATAGGAAAAGGTACCATACTTCCCATGATTTGATTATTCTATTAGCTCCACTTGAATGTGCCTACACACATAGAAATAGGAAAAATGTTAGGTTGCATTTGAGGTCTGCCTCATTCAGACCTCCATTTTTGTGTTCCCACCTCCACGAACAACCAGAATACCACAAGACATAGAAATTGATAAAGAAAGAAAAAAGGAAGTAGTACAACTAGACATAAAGAAAATACAATAGAAATGTTATCCAATAAGCACAGTGATGCAACCAAATAGAGAGATACAAAGTTACCTTCCCAACTACGAGCTCTCAAGGCCAATAACAGAATGGATATAGTGGCACCACCACATAGGGAAGATGAAGCTTGAAAATTCTACAGTGACAATGGTGTTGCAATGAGAATATGCTTTTGGATCCAAGTGATAAGCTTACAAAAAGAAGAACAATGGTGTAGAAGCAAGAGTGAAGTGAGAATGAGAGAGTGAAGTGTTATAATGTGAGAGAGAGCATGAAAGAATGAATGAGAATAGAATGAATTGAGTTTGAATTTACAAAATGGAGGCAAGAGGCTGATTTTAGTCAGTCAAGGGAGGCAGAAGATGTTACTTTTCGCAACCAATGGAAAACATAATGGTTATGCAGATCCTAGGGGTAGGAATCCTATCAGGATGGCAACACGTCATGTAGACATCCATGCAACACACTTGCGTCCCTGAAAAAAATTCCTCCATCAACACAAAAAAATGTGGCTAGGTGGAAGGGACAAGGTGGAAGTGGTAGGCTTTGTATCATTGGGTTTATATTTTCTATGGTAGGGGTAAATAAATGATGAATTTTCCTAAGGTTCAAATTTGCGCCATTATAGGGTGAAATGGAACCCAATAGGTATCTTAAAAAGATAAAGGCTAATAAAATGTGTTATAAATGATAAAATATTACTTGATCTAGAAATCATGTTGGGATGGTGTACATTCCATGAATGTAGGACTAATGATGGATTAAGGATTGGTAATTTTGATTGATATTGTTAGGATGATTGAATTGGATTGCATGGATGTACAAGTTGGATGATGAAATATCACAAGGATGTAATGTAACAAAATGATTTATGATTTGATGATGAATGATAAAAAGGATTATGAAAACATACTATCATAGTAACTTCATTTCCAAGAAGCAACCTTTTATTTTGTTGTAGCACTTAGTGTTACACATAGAAAAATTATAATTCTATGCATTTCTTGAAATTTGTTAAAAACTACTAGTATAGGATTCCCAGCACCCTTGGTTGTCCAATTATTTTTTTCTACAAAATGCATCACATTTTCTTTATTTTGTGTTTCATTTTTTGTGACCCACTCATACTTTCCTATCATATTAAGATCATTTTATGTTTTGAATCCTCATGAGATTCACCTAACGGTGTCCTATCACTAATACCCCTATGAGATGTAGTTTCACACTTATGGCTTCCCGTGTTGCAGTCACAACCAGTGTTGAGTCTGAGTCTTATAACTCTTTCACACAAGGTATTTCCTCTACCCAATCCATCTTGGATTCCCTCCCTAATCCTAAATTACCAATGACTTCATCACAACGCAACAGTCATGTGGACTTGGAGGCCACTATTTTCCATGTTCTTGAAGAGAAACTAAAACAATTGGATAAGGATTTAGAAGGTCTTCAAGATTATTTAAGTACTAAACCTTTAGCTAGAGAGACAATGCCTGTTGTAGATAATATTAAGAAACTAATTAATGATTCCCAAGGAATAGAAGTATTGTGTAGTGTTACACCCCATGTGTTGTTATCTATTTACTATTACCTAGTTTTTTAAATTGATTTAATATAGGTGAATGTGTTTTTATGAATGCTGATGGAAATATGATGAATGAATGTTTGATTCAATTAAATACTTTATGAATCAGTATATAAAACATATATTATGAATACGAAATGTATGTGATGCATATGAATATATTGATTCAGCTAAATACTATTATGGTGAATTAAGCTGAATGCAGGAACAGGTTCAAACCTCTGGAAGAGAGGGGGACTTGTATCACTCAAGAGAAGAACTTATTATGGTAACCTTTTATTCGCCTTACTGAGAATTACACACTCACCTAATTGCTGGTCTTAATTAAGTCAAGTCACTTCAGGTAATGGGTAAGTGATCTTCTGTTTTGATTGTGAATGTTTATGTTGGTTTGCAATCTTGTTTTATGAACGTTTGGAATGAGGAATGTGATGAGTCTTGAAGTTGAGTTGAAGTCCTTCCTTGTGTGTGTTTGTTGTTATATCGATGAGATATATGCATTAAATGTATATATATGTATATATGTACTTGTCTATGGTAAACTCATACATGTGAGTGAATACGTACATGAGTATACGTAGGTAGATTTACCTACACATGCTCATGGATAGATTGCCCATATGCATGGGAAAACCGATAAGACTAAGGTGATATATATATACATTCCGTGTATATATGTGCATCGAAGGTTATGAGTATGGGTGTTTTATAAAGATATTAAAATAATATTATGTATATGTATATATATAGTATATATATATGTGGAAAGTAATATAGTGACATATATTAATATATATATTTATATATGTATATATGTTTGATAATCGATAATTAATGTATTTGTTAAACCTTGTGAAATATGTATATATGTATATATATATATATCAAAGGATGATATATATATATAGTATATGATTAAAAGCCATTAATGATAATCATCAAAGCGCAATTGTTATTGCTAATAATTGTGAAACGCTAAAGTGAATTAAAACGCATATGATAATGTATGGCACATATGATAAAAGGCGCAGCCTGCTGCATATTAAACCAATGCATGAAGCAATGTAAGACCAAGTCAAACAAAGTTATATGGCATGTATGAATTTGTAACTATTGTGCATATGTATCAAAGGGAAGTTAATACAGTTTCAAGCATAAAAGAATAAGTCTACCCGCGCTATAAAAGAGGAACGCTAAATTGTGAATGTGGCGCCATTTTAGAAGTGTTTGAAGTGCAAAAGAAGTCTACAAAAATGTGCACAAGTCTGGAAATGATTGGAAAGTGGCATGGTGAATCCTAGACTAGCTTCCTTCTATTTAAGATATGATTTCATACTCTTGTTGCTCTTAATATGCAAGTCCTTACTTTTCATGGTCACTACCAGAACTTCATTTGTTTTTGATAAAATACACTTCCCTTGACTTGACAACTTGTAGGGAATGAATGCATAAGTGAGAAATTAATTCTCAATCTTACTCCAATTTGCTTCAGATCTAAAAGCCTACACACATGAAAGAGGGGGAAAGGTTGTGTCGTATAGGGGTTTGCTTAAGTCAAACCCTGTTTTGGTATTTCTACCTCCACAATGGCTATGATGATGTATAAAGAGAGTTTACTGTCGGTCGAGCATAGGCTAAATGATAAAAAGTGATAAATCGACAATTTTTTGCAACTCATCACTCAAATTTACATTCCTTGATGGATCAAAGTCATGTACTCATCACCTTCAAGGAAAAATGTTGCTTGATTTGAAGTCCTACAAGTATTAGTACTCACAAAACAAATGAAATAAATAAATAAACAAACTTACATAAAAAATGACATATGATTGACATAATAGTTGAATAAAATAAATGTTGCAATAATCTTGATAATTTTTCTCTTGATTACTTTTAGGATGCTCAATTTTTCTCAATCAAAGTGCTAAGA
>VDFB02000003.1:215799354-216055254 GCA_007258455.2 Sequoia sempervirens | reverse complement strand
AGAATTTGAAGCAAGAAAACTATAGCCAAATTACAAGCAGCATTAGCATTCATAGAGTATTATCATAGCAATAGTATAGCAATCATAGCAATAGAATCATGACTCATCTCATCTACAGCCCCTGTACATAATTACAACCCCTGTCCATCTTCACCATCATTTAGGATAGTTTTCCTTTGCATACTCGTTCTGCAGTAGTCATTTGGAGAAGCTCACACAATCTGAGAGCCAGAAAGCTTCAAACCAATCTCTGGAGATAGAGAAAGACGGAACGTTCTTGAAGAATTGTTATTTTATAGCCAAGTTTATTTCAAATTTTCTTCAATTTAAAGTTCTGTTAATAGTGTTTTGTTTTAATTAGATTAACAATAGAATACACAACACATTTTTGGCGCCCACCGTGGGGCCTTTGCCCCCTTTTTAATGTTTTGTTTGTAGTTTTTTTTGATAGGTTACAGGAAAAACAGCGGAATAGCGCAGACGACACGTTTTCGGAAAAACATTTCCAGTTTAGCGCCCGTGATAAATCTTTCAGCGCCCGTGACTAATCCTTCAGCGCCCATAAAGTCTGTTTCAGCGCCCTTGAAGTATTTTTCAGCGCCCGTGACTAATATTTCAGCGCCCGTGACTAATCCTTCAGCGCCCGTGAAATCTGTTTAGCGCCCGTAAAATCCTTCAGCGCCTGTAAAGTCTGTTTTAGCGCCCTTAAACTCTGTTTCAGCGCCCGTGATAAATATTTCAGCGCCCGTAATGTTTATTTCAGCGCCCATAATATTTCTTGCAGCGCAAATTTTTAAAACACTGTAATCTGTAATCTGTACTCGTAGTTTAGTTTTAACTGATTCCGACGCAGCCGCAGACAGTTAATAATCTAAGGATAAAATTTACCAATCCTAGGGTAGTCATCTAAAGGATAAAATGAAGCAATTCTAGGGTAGCCATTTAAAGAAAAATGAACCAATCCTAGGATAGACACATCATTTTTCAATTTTAGCTTAAAATGAATTTTCTCTTTATGTGAAGCAAAATCTTCACTTAGTTTAGAAAATTTCAGTTTGGTGCTTAAAATTGAATCTAGTGTTTGCTTTGTTCTCAAGTGATAGGCCTATGCTCTCCCCTTAACTAGGTGATCAAAATGCCAAACTCACTTATTCCTTTTTATGCATCTTTAAGTTTTATTACAACCTTGTAGAGAGCCTGCTCTTGTGGGAAAAAGTACTCACCCAAGAGGAACGACTCAAGTGGGTTCAAGCCAAAGCCAGGCTATTCCACCCCACTATAAAATTTAAAGCAAAATTGGGGAACCCCTCTTTTGACGGTAGTGTGCATGATAACCATCCCCAAAGCCTTTGTTCTAAAGGTAGGGAGGTCTCTCGAGGGAGTTTATCATTTGCCGCACCGAACGGAAATCCTTACTACAAACCTAGTGTAGTAGCTAACCGAGTCAGTATCCAAACATCATCTCAATCACAGTGCAGGGGAGGGAAGAATCTACCCCCAAGATACTCACCATATAACTGCCAATGATTGTTTGCTCAGGGGATCCGGTATCCACTTCCGTCACTCTGAGTACGCACCTGGAAAAGACAAAAACACGGGCGCCCTTTCGGGGGTGACACGGCTGTGTGAGTCAACGCAGTTTTAAGATGTGGGCTGTTGATTGCTATGATGACCTACTTGAGAACCAAGAGTGAGTCTGTTTGAAGTGCCTGTCATGTGTAAAACCTGTTAAAACAATTTTTGAAAAACTTTTCGGTTACACACTTGATGTTTAGCATAGGACTTAAAAACAACTGTTTTAAATTTGTTTGATGTGTTTTCATTACATTAATTTAGATAAAGATCATCCAAAACACTCATTATCATATTGATCAATCTCATGTGACGAGATTGGAAATCTACAAAGTTTGTAAAAAAATCCGTTTCCAAAAGGATTAAGAAGCCAAAGAAACCTCTCAACCACAAGAAATTATTGAAGAAACAAAAATTCTTATATCAAAGTCGAAAAGTTTTACTTAAATATAGAACTTTTCTTCATAGGTATCATGATTGTGTTAGAGGTCTTTCAGATGATTATGCCATAGAGCCTTTGTATTCACAAGCTTATTTTCAAAGAAGAGCCCTTTCTCAAAGGCATAACCATAGTCAACGCATCCGTTTTAGTTATATTCCCCAACCAGCAATCGAATACTCTACTCGTCCAAATCAAATCTTACAATAGAGAACTTAGAAAACATTAGGCATCTATCATTAAATCCATCTTTTTACAAAGCCATGATCAAAACTTCATAAAGTGCAACAACCATCCTTTTCTAGATCTTTTACTTATATTCCCACCAACAGGATTTTCATCCTTTCACTTAGGGAACAACACAAGTTACAAGATTAGAAAATTTCGTGTAAATCATAGAATTTTCATTCTATCTTGACCTTCATACATACCACATCAATTGCACTATTTCACTCTTTTGATCAAAAGCGAGTAAAATCTTGATACAAATCTATGCCTGTCTTCACGAGATCTCAAAAACAAATGGAAAAAGCCGAAGGAGAAACTACAACTAGTAAAATGGGTGATCGAAATGAAAAAGAAGAGGAAACATTTAATATTGATGAGATAACGGAAGAAAAACTTCAAGAAGCAGAACAAGATCCTCAATTCCATACTCTTATGGAGAGAATCCTAGAACGTAACAAAGAAAAATACTTCCTTACATTAGCTAATCAAGGAGCTAAGTTGCCTCACACCTTTGACATAGAGGGGATTAAACAAAATCCTGAAAATCCTCCTAATGACTTTAGTGCTCTTAATCAACAGATCAAAGAATTACAAGGGCAAATAAAGGAAATGCAAGGAGGTACAACAAAGAAATATGTTTTGGAAGACATATCTCCTTATCCATTTGATAGGAGTCTTCAAATGATCCCATTTCCAAAACATTGTGAAATTCCTAAGTATGATAGGTATAATGGAAAAACTGATCCCATAGACCATGTTAGGGATTTCCGAAACATGAGTCTTGAATTTGCCTATGATGATACTTACTTGATGCGATTATTTCCATGAAGTCTAGGTGTACAATCCATGGAGTGGCTTTCAAAAATCACTCCACCTATCAAAACTTTTGAGGAGTTGATAAATCAGTTTATCTCACAATACTCCTACAATATTCAACATCAAATAACAATGCTTGATCTTTGTAAAGTAAAACAAAAAGAAGGAGAACCCTTTACTACATTTTTACAAAGATGGAGAAGGTTATTTGCACGATATTCTCATCCTATTCCTGAAAAGGAAAAGATGGATATTTTTATCAATAGCCTTGATCCAGAATTAAGCTATAGGCTTAACCTTCATTGTCCTCATAACTTTGAAAAACTGATTGAAAATGCAATCACTATTGAAGGAGCCTTGGTTAAAAGGGGAGTGATAAAACTTGATAATCCAAGTACATCAAATCAAAACAACAATAAAACAAGGTTTTGGAATAGAAACAAAAATGTTGTTAATGATGGTATAGTGGATGCAAATAATTTACGAACAAGACCATCCGTTTTCAATTTATCAAGTACTCCAAGAAACAATTCACAAGGAAATACAATACAACAAGGAAATAACAATCAACAAGGACAAATTTCCAAGCAAGAGAACATGACCAATCAAAATTCCAATCAAAATCGTGGTAATTTCAATAATAATCTTGGCAATACCCAAATATCAAATCCGTCTAGACCTTCATTCTTTTCAAATCGACGGACTTTTACTGCTTTGGGTCAATCTCTTGAATCTGCTCTCAAGGAACTTCTTGATAATAAAGTTATCACTTTGCCACCACAAAGAGATTATGAGCCACGAGTTAAACCAACATCATGGAATGACTCGTATTATTGCAATTATCATCGATGTAAAGGCCATAGGACAAACAATTGTCAAGCTTTGAAAAATCTAGTACAAGATTTAATTGATAATGGTACTATTACAATTGAGGGACATCATACCAATGATGATCATCAAGCATTCAAAGATCCTTTGCCAAATTACCAAAAGGGGGAAACATCGGATACCAAAGCCAAAAGCATACATAATGTTGAAGACAATATAATCCACCATATTTACACAGATGATAATCGGATTAATGTTATCAAAATTAAAGGAAAACAAGAATATCAACAGGTTAATGTAACAACAAGAGGTCAAGCAAAGGTTGTTTTAAAAGGAAGTTCGTCTAAAACAACTATTTCTTCTCCAACTCAGTATAATCTGGTTGATCAATTGAGAAAAACATCAGCTCAAATTTCTATTCTTGAACTTCTTAAAATATCCCCCATACACAAAAATATTTTAGAAGAAGCGCTTGTGAACACAACTGTTGATACTGATCTAGATGCAAATAGACTTCAAGCCATGGTGGGACATTTGTCTTCCCCCACTTGTCTTTCATTTTCCGATAAAGATGATGCTTCTATGACACATCCACATAATTCCTCATTATATCTTGAAGTCATGATCCATAAACATCGAATTAGACATGTCTTAATAGATGGAGGAGCCGGTTTGAATATTTGTACCTTAAAATTGATAAATGCCTTAGGAATTTCAGAAAATGAAATTGATTCACGAAGGAAGATAACTATTAAGGCATATGATGATGAAGAAAGAGCTTCTAAGGGATTAATATTGCTACCTATCAAAGTGGGACCTGTTGTGAAGAATACTTTTTGTCAGGTTCTAGATCGAGATTTGTCTTATAACATACTTTTGGGTCGTCCGTGGATTCATGATATGCAGGTCGTACCATCAACATATCACCAATGTATCAATTTTCCATATGATGGACAAGAAATAACCATACAAGCTGATTACAATAGTACCCAAACTTGTTCCAATCTTAGGGTGAGTCAAGATGTCTTTGTGCCACATAATAGAGAAGCTCTTGTTGTTTCTTCTTCTAATTTACAAGTCCAATTGCAAGAATTGACAAACAATCTTGATACTAAGCTGAAGTTTAAAGACAAAGGGGTAGGTGAATATTCACTATCTCTTTCTACTTTACCTCCTTCTCCAAGATCACATGGATTACCAACTTTATCAAATCAAAAGATTGCAACTGCTTCTACATCTCAAACTTCTGTGCCAATCACAAAGTTTGATGGAAAATTCATTAGAGCTAATACCACTGAAGAAGAAGCTGAAGATAGGGACATCCTAAATTGGCTATACAAAGATGAAGATGAATCTCTTTTGCACATTAAGTTACCTAAATAACAATATGGTAAAGGGTACGCTATCATGCAAAAGATGGGTTATGAAGGAAATGGTCCTATAGGGAAACGAAGAGAAGGAATTGTGGAACCAATTCAGCCTATTTCAAAGCATTCAAGTGATAAAACAGGACTTGGATATGGTAAAGATAAAGAAGAACTTACTTCACAGGAGACATCATTAGTTCATGAAGGAGAATCCGTGTCAGATAAATCTCATGAATCAGTTTTCCAATTACAAAATAGTTCAGATACTGATTCTAATGAATATGAATGGGACACCATTTATAATGATGAATTCTGGAAGGATAAACAAGTTGATATTATACACAAATATGCACCTGTTCTTATACAAGGAGAAGGGTCAAGGCCTTCACTCGATTATGTTTTACAAAACGATCATGACTCAATTGAGGAAGAATCAGATTCTAACGAGATGGATAATCAACAGGAGAATACCATCATAGACCTTGTCTACCATGAGGATGACAACCACATCATGACTTTGACAATTCAAGACCTTACCCAACATAATGATCCTATGCCTTTAGTTTATCGAGAACTTATAGATTGGGATATTGACGCACCTATCCACATTCCTACATTCAGTAATGATGAAGATGTTATAACTTTCCTTTGTTCCTCAAATGAAGAAAACAATTGTTTCATTCAAGAATCTTATACTCATGATTTTGACAAGGAGAGTGTCAAGTCTCTTAGCTGCAAAATAAATGAAATAAAAGATGGATCTATTGATGAAAACCGAAAAAAGGCAGTGATAGATCAAAACAAAAGAAAAATAAAGAGCGAATCTGACAGTGAAAACCTTTCTGAGGCATTGAAGGATGAGAAACTTGACACTCTTCCCAAGTATTATCATGAAAGATCTTCTATTTTGATTGAACCAACAGAATCAATCAACATAAGTACACCAGAGCAGCCAAAAGTTTTGCAAATTGCAGCATCATTAACAGTTGAAGAAGTCCATAAATTCATGCAATTCTTGAAGGATAATCAAATTAACTTTGCTTGGTCATATGCTGATATGCCAGGGTTAGATCCTAATTTGATAATGCATCATTTATCTATCAAACCTGGGATAAAACCTGTAAAGCAAAAGCTCAGAAAGATGCATCCACATGTTGCATTATTGGTCAAGGAAGAATTAAAGAAGCTTTTAGATGTTGGATTCATTCGAACTATTGACTATGCAGAATGGATTTCAAACATTGTACCTGTTTCAAAGCCAGATGGAAGGATCAGAGTTTGTACAGATTTCAGGGATTTAAATAAAGCATGCCCTAAAGATGATTTTCCTTTACCTAACATAGATTTGATTGTTGACTTAACTGCTGGACATGCAATGTATTCATTAATGGATGGATTCTCAGGATACAACCAGATAAAAATTGCACCAGAAGATCAAGATAAAACAGCGTTCACATGTCCTTGGGGTACTTATTGCTGGAATGTCATGCCATTCGGGTTAAAGAATGCTGGAGCTACTTATCAAAGAGCAATGACAACTATTTTTCATGATATGATGCATACATTCATGGAAGATTATGTTGACGATTTACTTGCTAAATCTCATACACGAGATGAACACCTAGAAATCTTGTCAAAAATCTTTGTCAGAATGGAAAAATTCAATGTTCGACTGAATCCAAAGAAATGTGTCTTCGGTGTTACATCTGGAAAACTCCTAGGGTACATTGTTTCAGAAAAGGGTATAGAAGTTGATCCAGAAAAGGTACAAGCTATAATGGACATGCCTCCACCATGAAATATCAGTCAATTAAGATCCTTGCAAGGAAGATTACAGTCCATCAGAAGGTTTATAGCTCAACTGGCAGACAAAAGCTTGCCATTCACACATTTATTGCATAAAAATGTTCCATTTAAATGGGATGACAAATGTGAAGCAACATTCAATCAGATTAAGCAATATCTTACACATCCACCAGTTCTAATTCCACCTATTCCGGAGAGCCGCTTATACTCTATATTTCAGCAACAGAAGTATCTTTGGGTGCATTGCTAGCACAAGAAGACTCTACAGGTAAAGAAAGGGCTATATATTATATCAGCAGAACCTTAACAAGACATGAGTTAAACTACAGTTTCATTGAAAAAGCTTGTCTTGCAGTAGTGTTTGCTTCTCAAAAGTGGCGACATTATATGTTGACTCATACAGTTAAGCTGATAACAAAGATAGATCCATTGAAATACCTATTAAGCAGAGCCACTTTAATAGGAAGACTTGCAAAATGGGTAATGATCTTAAGTGAGTTTGATATTCACTATATAGATCGAAAAGCGATTAAAGGACAGGTCATTGCAGATCAGTTAGCTGAAGCTCCTCTACAAGAAGATAATCCAATACATATTGAGTTTCCTGATGCAGATGTCTTTTCAGCAACAATTCAGAGACCGTGGGCATTATACTTTGATGGATCTTATACACAATATGGCTCGGGGGCAGGGATTCTTTTTGTTACACCTGAAGGACATACCATCTCAAGATCATATCGGTTGATGTTTCCTTGCACAAATAACATAGTAGAATATGAGGCATTACTCATAGGATTAAAGATAGCTTTGGAATGGAAGATTACAGAGCTGGAAGTTTATGGTGATTCACAACTTATCATTAATCAAATTAATGATGACTATCAAACCAAAGATGATAAGTTGCTACCATACAAACACATGGTGGATGATTATAAGAAATATTTTGTGTCAATTAAGTTTTCACAAATATCAAGAATTGACAATAAAGCTGCAGATGCAATGGCTACCATTGCTTCTTTATTACAAATATCAGAAGATCAAACTAAGTATGAATTCTTGGTGGAACAATTGTTTTCTCCTGCATATGATAATCCTGAAAACCAAGTTATATGTCATTTGACTGGTTCAGATTCACCCTTATATGGCAAAACATATACCTATTTGAAAGATAACATCTTGCCTTTAGATTTATCACGAAACCAAAAACGGAATTTCATTCGCCAATCATCCCGTTATACCTTAATTGCCAATATCCTTTATAGACGTGGTCTTGATGGTACACTCCTTAGATGTCTTGAAAGTGACGAATCTGAAAAATCCTTACAAGAGGTTCACAGTGGTATTTGTGGAACTCATTCAAATGGTTTGACCTTAGTAAAGAAACTTGTCAGAATGGGATACTATTGGCCTACAATGGAGCAAGATTCTTTTACTTTTGTTAAGAAATGTTCTAAATGCCAGATTCATGGGAATCTTATTCATGCACCTGCACAGGAATTGCAACCTTTTATTTCAACATGGCCTTTTTCTCAGTGGGGATTGGATCTTGTTGGTAAAATACATCCTTCATCGTCAAATGGTCATAAGTTTATCATCACAGCTACTGAGTATTTTACAAAATGGATTGAAGTTGTTCCTCTAACAACAGTGACTGGTAAACAGATATCTTCATTTATCCTGAATTACATTATTTGTAGATATGGAATTCCTAATTCTATTGTTACTGATAATGGAAGACCTTTTAAGAATCAGGATGTTGATGAACTTTGTGAAAGATTTCATATCCAACACAGGTACTCCACACCTTATTATCCACAGGGTAATGGTCAAGCAGAAGCTTCTAACAAGACCATTTTGAAGATATTGAAGAAGACAGTAAATGATGCTGGACGTGATTGGCATGTTCAACTCAACCCAGCTTTGTGGGCATATAGAACTAGTATTCGCACACCAACAGGAGCTACACCATATGCTTTAGTCTATGGAGCAGAAGCGATCTTACCATTGGAAGTTGAAATACCTTCGCTTAGGGTTTCACTTAAGGGATTGATAAGTGATGAAGACTACCGAGTTTCTCGCCTTCAAGAACTCGAACTGTTAGATGAAAGACGCCAACATGCAGCTGATCACTTGAAAGGTTATCAACAAGTCATATCTCGTAGTTATAACCACAGAGTTAAACCACGGGCATTTCAAGTGGGTGACTTAGTTTTGAAGGAAAATCCACGTAATCAGCAAGATAGAGAAAAGAAAGGCAAATTTGAACCTAATTGGCTTGGTCCATTTGTTATTATAGCAGCATATGGTTCTGGAGCATATCAATTATCCACATCAGAGGGGGACCTGTTTGAAGAGCCAACCAATAGTATTCACCTTAAGAAGTTTTATGTCTAAAAAGTCCTGAAAAAATCAAAAAAATCATAAAAAGTCCTGAAAAAATCAAAAAAATCATAAAAAGTCCTGAAAAAATCAAAAAAATCATAAAAAGTCCTGAAAAAATCAAAAAAATCATAAAAAGTCCTGAAAAAATCAAAAAAATCAGAAAAATCTTGAAAAAGTGCAATAAAAACAAGTGGTGAAAACTTGGCAAACAAGCGCTACTTGTGATCGAAATGGGCTCCTCCATTTATTAGTTTATGTCTTATTTTCACTTTAGGCATCATTCATCCACGTCTATCATCTGTAAATATCTTTCATTATCCATACCATGTAGTGGGAATCTTTAGGTTTCATCATGGCTTGATGAAATTTGTACATATCTTTTATCTTTAGGTTGTGTTTACATTGGGGGCAAAACGCAGAAAAACACAAGAGAGGGGCAACGAGCTTTCAAAATATCACAAGCAGACAAGTAACAGTTTGACAAAACAAAACGAACATTGTCAAATCAACTCAATCACAAACATGTTTATGCCAATAACATGATCCAAACAACTATCGAAGTGAGAATATCAATGATGATAACCAAGTTGGATGATCTTAATCTGAATAAATGTTTGAAATGTCTTAAACAGGATTTGAATAGTTGTTTAATTTTCTATCATATCTCTGGAGTAATTCGATGATGTACTGAACTAGAAAAGCAAGGAAGGAGTATGATTTTTTTTTGTCTTCTGTTTGTGAGGAAATCATTAGTACTATGCAATTTGGTCGCGAGACATGCTCTACTATAGATCATGGATGACATTTCGGAATTTGCATGGGAAAAGGGTTAACTCTTGTCTGTTTATGCAAGCAATACTCAGGTCATCTCGGTTCAATTATACCTAGATGCTTGTATTAACTTGCTATATTAAAAATCATGAAAGCAATACTCAGGTCATCACTGGTGCTAACATACCCTTTGATGCTTGTATTAACTTTCAACATTTCAAAGCTCTATGATGATACAAAAAGCATGTATAAGCTCTCCAAATGGCAATATTGTATGAATGTCCTGCATGGTTAGTATAGATTGCATTCATGTTAGAATTTGCATTTTGAATTTATAGATTCCCAAAAGCTGGCAAAGAATCAAAGATCTATATCTTTTCAAATATGACTGAGTATATTTTGACATTCATAAACATCATACATTCATTCATTTATCATAAACATCATTTCATAAATTATTGCATCATCTATCATAAACATCATACATTCATTCATTTATCATAAACATCATTTCATAAATTATTGCATCATTTATCATAAACATCATACATTCATTCATCTATCATAAACATAATACATTCATTTATCTCATAAAATCATATATATAAATATCATAAATCATGAAGCCATCATATAGTACACATCATATATATATATCATGTAAAATCATCTCTGCATATCTCAAAAATGAATGTCAAAATGTACAAGGATGTCAAATTACAAATGATATAATATCATCAAAAATGTGATCATCTCACGGTGTATACAAAATGTCTCAACAGAATATCATCATATACAATGCACTAGGCCGAGCTATCCTGTGATGGAGCTGGCCTAGGACCTGTACCACCTGCCCCTGATGGACCTGCTCCGCCTGACCCCGGTGGCCCTCTAGGAGGTAATGGCTGTGTCACACCCCTGCTGGTAGTACGAGAGCGACCATGAGTAGATCGTGACTGAGTGTAGCTCTCTCTCTGCTCAGCTGGGACTGCATCATGATATCTGGTGCGATAAAACTCTGCCTCTCGAGTAGCCCTCGTAACCTCTCTCATCATATCACCTGGCAAAGTGCTACCTGCCACTCTCTGTAGGCTATCTGCTAAGGCAATGGCCTGCTCACCCCGCTGTCTAGCCGCATCTCTCTCGGCAGTGATCGAAGTCACCTGACCCTGCAACTGTGAAATCAAGGCCTGTGCCTGTGATAGCTGAGCCTGCAAGCTCTGTACTGTGCTCTGTAGAGAGGATATCTGACTCACTACTGTCGGATCCACTGACGGAGATGGGTCAGTATGCCTCATCCGTGGTCCACATCTGCCTACACTACCTCCTCTACCTACACTACCTCCTCTACCACCTCTCCTGCCGTCTCTCCTGCCACCCCTACCATCACCACCATCATCTCCATCTGAGTCATCATCTCCGCTACCCTCCTCGTCCTCACTGTCCTCTGAATCATCATCACCTGACTCTGAATCTCTCTGTCGACGTCTCTGTCCAATGACAGGAGCAACGCCCTCATCAAGATCAAACATGCGTGGAGGAGGATGCTGTAGAACATACTGAACATACTCATGTGTCGCCCCTGCATCCAGAACATCCGCCTGGTAGTCCCACATCTGTGCACCTAAACTGATAAACTCTGCAACAGCTGCATCATAAGAGATCCGTGGGCCCCACACTGCAAGCTCTGCCTGTGCATAAATAGCTGAACCAACAGGCATACCCTGAGTCCGACCAAACTGTCGCAATACACGTCCAGCAAGAAATCTCTCCAAGATCCATGTGGTCCGTCCAATCAAAAATCTGGAAGTGCATACAAAAGGCATCTCCCTCGCATCCTCTGGCCATGGCTCACAATCCAAATATGGCCTCCAGCATACTGTATCCAAACTATCCAATAGCCGCTGCCAATACACTAGCTTGCCCAGTCTAGGCTGAGCAATAATATGTGAATATCTCCATCTGTATGCTCGACCAGCTGGTCGATCTCCTCGAGTCAATGGACGTAACACTGCAAAATGCTCCCATGCCCATATCTGTAATAATGAGCATCCAACCGCAAAACTCCGGCCTCTACCATAGACAATGTGATGTAACTCGTCATATAGGTGGGCTAGCATACAGGTACCCCATGCATATCGTGTGCCCTGCATCACCATGCTCTCTAAGACACGACCCCATCCGATCGCGAACCCCTTCGACCTATGGTCGGGGCACAACACACCTCCAATGAAACCTGCAAGCACAGCTGGTAGTGGTGGGTAGGAATCTGTAATCTCACTCCATGGGATGTAGTACCCAGCTATCTGATCATCTCTGAATATCCGTCTCAAAGCAAGAGTACCTCCAGCCTCTCGTCTGTCAAACACAACTACCTCTCCCATCACTGGGATCCGTAGGATGCGATATACATCCTCGGGAGTCACTGTAATCTCGCCGGTCGGTAAATGAAAGGTGTTGGTATCGCTATGCCACCTCTCTGCAAGTGCTGTCAATAGAGCCCTATTGAGGCGAACCTCGGGCATATCAAGTAATGAAGTCAAACCACAGGCATCAATGACATCTCTATCAGACTGTAATAAATGTGGAATCAATGACCATGTACTCGGAAAAGCCTCTCGTATCTGCAAGACACCTAGTCTCTCCTGTTCACATACATTATCAAAACAACATCAATATCAAATCATTTTAACATATCAATTCAAAATGAATCAATCAAATTATTTGTTTTCCATCATCATGGCACGCAAATAATCAACATCAAGTTTCTTTCTAACAACTTTAGAAGAAAACTTATCTATACTATTTGTTTTTAACAACTTTAAAAGCAAATTTATCAACTACTATTTGTTCTCCAACAATTTGGGAAACAAATTTATCATGTGGAACAAAAAGCGCTACAGAACTAGTTGTATGCGCTACAAAAATCTTTATCAGCGCTAAATAAAATTTTGCGCTACAGAATCAATTAATGGCGCTATGATTTATATCACGGGCGCTATGGAAAAGTTTGCGCTATAATAATTTTTAAGAGCGCTATAAAACAAATCAGGTGCGCTATGATTTCATATGCGCTATGGAAATAATCAAAAGCGCTATGAAATATATCACGGGCGCTATGGAAAATTATGCGCTGTGGAAAATTTCAAATGCGCTACGATACGCCTTAAGGGCGCTACAATATTGTATGCGCTACGAAAATTGTTGAGTGCGCTACGAAAAACTTTAAGAGCGCTAAAACTCAATGTTTTTGAATTAAAACATTAAAAACGTGCGCAAAATGAAATTATCCACAAACAAGGAGTTATGAGATACATACCGGAGGTCCGTAGTGCGCCGGTCGCTGATAACGTCGGATACGCTCGAAACGGTGTAGGTGAACTGGAAGTGCCATGATTGTCAACCCAGAGCTCAAAATTTACAAATTTTACTAGGTTAAAATTGAAAATGACATGGAAAATGACATTTTTAACCTATATAATGGTAAAATTAGGGCATTTTATCATATTTTTTTACATACAAGGGGCAATTTCTTCATCAAATTTTCATTTAATATTTCTTCGGGTCAGTTTCTTCACATCATTATTTTCGAACGATGAATCGACATCTTCAAAATCAAAAAAATTGAAAAATTCCACAAAAATCTAAAAAAATTCAAAAAAATTCAAACATCGATTCATCGTTCGCGGGGGCATATATCTATCAACAAATCAAAAATCAATATTTGGGGCAAAATTTCAAAAATTCTTTGAAGTAATGCGTAAAACACATCACTTCAAAGAGGGGCAAAATGTATACACTTAAAAATGGTCATATCACATTGTCTGGTAATTAATTAAATATTTTTAATATTTAATTAAAATCTTTTGATTCTATCTACGTATAAATAAATTTAAATAATTTATTTATATTGTTCATGATTTCATTTCGATTAAATATTTAATCACCTTTTCATATTCATTTCTTAATTAATTAAATAAATGTTACAATTTATTTATATTAATTATCATATAATCTTAGTTTGAATATTTTATTCAAATAAAGATTAAAATATTATAATTCTTCTAAATATCATTTATAATTAAATATTCCAAAATATTTGATTATTTCTTCTAATCTAATATTCATTTTTAAATCATTTCAAAATTCCTCTAAATCAATTCAAAAATCTATTCATAATTAAATATTTCCAAAAATATTTAATTAAATTCTTCTAAATATTTCAAAAATCTTCTAAAGTCATTCATGATTAAATATTACCAAAATATTTAATTAATTCTTCTATAGTTTTCAAAAAAATCAAAAATCAAATATCAAAAAGCAATAAAGGAAATTAAATAAATTTAAATATTTATTTAATTTGGGATTTATCTTCAACTCCCGGGAAACAAACTGCCAAAACAGAAAATTAAATTTCTCTGTTCCTGTGCAGGCTTGTTCCCGTGGGTTGAAGACAAGCTTCCATTCTTCTCTCCAACCTCTCAACCTCTCCCTTTTCTTCTCAACTTCTCAATCTCTCACCATTCAAACATACCAGACAATTCACAGCCGTAGATTCTTGCCAGCCGGATGAAGCCTGCAAAAATCTATAAATACAGCTGCCGGGAGCTCCAAATCATATAGAATTGGAAGCAAGAAAACTATAGCCAAATTACAAGCAGCATTAGCATTCATAGAGTATTATCATAGCAATAGTATAGCAATCATAGCAATAGAATCATGACTCATCTCATCTACAGCCCCTGTACATAATTACAACCCCTGTCCATCTTCACCATCATTTAGGATAGTTTTCCTTTGCATACTCGTTCTGCAGCAGTCATTTGGAGAAGCTCACACAATCTGAGAGCTAGAAAGCTTCAAACCAATCTCTGGAGATAGAGAAAGACGGAACGTTCTTGAAGAATTGTTATTTTATAGCCAAGTTTATTTCAAATTTTCTTCAATTTAAAGTTCTGTTAATAGTGTTTTGTTTTAATTAGATTAACAATAGAATACATTACACAAGATCTAATGGATGTACTAGAGGAAGACTAAAAAAATAGAACATAATAAAAAATTGAATAAAACTATCCAAGTATTTGTGTTTTTGATTGATTAAGTAGCGAAAGGGTCCTAACCATTACAAAAAGAACATTAGACCAAAGAACAACATTCAGTCAAAACAACACAAAGAGGAAGCAAAATAGAGAAACACTCCCCCAGCCAACCAACCAAAAACTCAACCTATTCCCTTTGCATCAAAAAAAATATCCCTATCATCCATAACAAAAAGGAAAGTCTAGTTCATCTTAAAATCCCACCCAAAAAGTAGGCTATAACCACATAACCTTAAGATAGTGTCCAACATTAAACCAAAAACTTTAATATAGATATGACTAAAAATATTTAAGTCTAGGCACCAACAGCCAAAGTCAACATTAACACAATTAAGACTAACAAAAAAGACCATAGTAACAAGCAAGAGAAAGTGAGAGAAACAAAAGCCTAGGATCAAGCATCCTTGGTCAAATTCCAAGCCTTCAGCAAGTCTTTGACAATGTCTTCAGACTTCTCTTTGGGATCCATCTCTCTAGACAAGCTCGCTTCATCATCCGTCACCATTTTCCTCTACTATTTTTTTTAATTTTACCTTGGTTTGAAACCGTGGCCATTACATATTTCTTCATGACTACATCCACCACCCTACATAGGCTCTTAACAATATTTTCAAGAGCCTAGAATCTGTTGTCATTAGCTTCCTCTTGCACAAGTTTTTCTAACATTTGCATCCTTTCCTCCACCCTTTGAATTCTAGTTGTGTCAAAACCCGGAAATTTCTCTTGCCTGGGGTTATTAATCTCCAATTCCTCTGTGTTATTGGTGGCATCAACATTTTCCACATCCCTATCATTTTCCTTATTATCTTCTTGTATCTCCTCTTGTTGTGACTTCCCTTCCTCATCCTCATTGGTAGCATCATCCTCATCTTTCGACACCAATTCATCCTCTTCAGTAGAATCATCCCTAAGGCTATCCATAATTTCATTAGGAGAGGAAACAATATCCTCTCTTACCTTCTTCCCTTTACTATGCTCAGACCCAATAGCACACTTTTCATCTGAGCTTCTCGACTTTTTGTTGCTATCAAGTGCTTTAGATGCCACCAAAGCAAGCCTGGTAAACCTACGACCCATCAATGTTGAACACTCAGGACTAATTTCCTTGTCATCTAGAATTGTGATAGTGTAGGGATTAGCCCCAACTCCCAGATAAGGATATTTATTTTTTTGTTCACTTGACAGGGTTAATAGGAGCACTCTATTTTTCAAGAGTGACTTTAAGCAGGTCTGACCAAGCAGGGTCAATAGAGTTTGGAGAAGTCTTAGAATATTTTTTGGTTGGGGTTTGGGGACAGCTTTCAATAAGCTCAATTTTCACAAAGCTCTTAGGGGTAGGGTTTTCAATCGAATTAAGGAGAATATTTCTTTGTGGGGAAGTAGTTAAAACATATTTTCAAATAGCAAGGATAAGACCCTAGTGTAACGACAGATTAGCTCCATTGGTTAGACTCTGGCTCAAGGATGAAAAGAGGAAGCAATATAGGTTAATCTTCTCAAGATTTCAAATATGGTTTAGGATTGGGAAGTGGTAGCCATGAACAGACTGAAACCTACCTTCAAGCGTAAAGTATTTCATCACAAAAAACCACACATTGTGGCATGGGGGAAAGCAAAACCCTAGAATAGCCATTCTAGAACCTATATGCTTTTTCCTTATCCTCAAAATTTTTTCAATATAATATTGGTACTTGCCACTACTTACCTTTGCCACCGTCTTCCCTTCATAACTCGGCCTTGTTTCCATATCAATGAGCTTAGCATCCACCGTAAAATGTAGACCACCCAGCTCTACTTCGTCGTCCTTCCATGCATTTTTAAACTTATAGCTTAGCTACTCATTATAACCTTTCATGGCAACAAAGTATGGGTAAAACTATCCTTCTCAAATAGACCCCACAACTTTGAATTCTTTCTCAGAGAATCATACTAATGCAGCTCTGTCCTTTTTCTAGGGCCTCCCATGGTGTTATCCTTGCAAAAGTAATTCTTTGGAAGGAGAATAAACTCATCTTTTTGTCCCTCTTCATTCACATCACTTGCAACCAACAATTTAAAATTCTCAGTATTGAATAAGACCTTGTGGTTTTCATTTGAGAGGATAATGGTTCGAAACTTCTAGTAGGTTGTTTAAAATAATCACTTTTCAAACAAAGAAAATTTTCACCTTGTCGAGCCCCTTCATTATGAACTCTGACAGCTCTGGCACCCTTATTATTCATGATTATTCTTATTTTAATACTCTCCTTCCCATCAGCATGAACACATGTCAATGTGTCTTTTCCAAAATCAAACTCAATATTTTTCACACTGCAAATGATGCTCCCAAAATTATCACTAAAAACTTTCTTTTTGGAGCACGAGGTAACCCAAATAATCTATCCTTTCCATCTCGCTCTTAATTTCTTTGGGATTTGGTGTATCTCTACACACATACCACCTAGTCCCAATATTTTAACACCTCATGTCTAAGGCCAAATTTTTCCATAGCATCGACAACCTTATTACCTTCTCTAAAAGTATGGTAAATCTTGTAGGTTTTAAAATATTGTAGCATATTTTTACAATCATCCAAAAGGTCTTTTATTTCCTAAGGTGCCTCAGATATATTTTTCAAATAATCAATAATAAGTTTGGAATTTCCTTCAACAATAACTTTCATATACCCATTGTCTCTAATGTGTCTTATTCCTGCCCAAAAAGTAAAGGCTTTAACAAAATTATTAGTTGTTGTACCCAACCCCTTATTATATCCTACCACATAGATTCTTTGTTCATCTGTAACCACTCCACCTACTCCTGGCAGACCAGGATTCCCTTTTGAACATCCATTAAAATTGCATTTTACCCATCCTGGATCTGGGGGAATCCAAACAATGTTGCTTTTGATAATATCTTTGGCCCAATTAACATTATTAAGGTCATGGAAAATTCCCCACTATTGCATGACTCTCAGCTCTTGATAGGAAGGCCCTTTCCTTGACCAAGTGTACTTGCATCTTTCAATTTTTTCTTGAACCTATTTCCTTATAAACATACATATCTCCTTACTATTTTTAGCAACATATCTAAATATTCTATTATTTCTCTCTTTCCACAAACCCCAGGTGAGGAACGAGGGGACTTGTCTCTAGAGATCAAGAAATATTTTGTGAGAGTAAGGAACATAAGCTCCATTGTTCAACAAACATTTTGATCGAAGCAGGGAAAACCCATTCCACCATAAGATTGTTTAGGAAAAAATCCCAAAATTCTTGAGTATAGGGGCATTGAAAGAACAAATGCATAATAGTTTCTTCTCCTTCATTGCAAAGATAACATTTATTGACTAAATACTAGCCTCTTTTCTTAAGATTGTCAATTGTCATGGTCTTACCATGTATCACAGCCCACCAAAAGAAATTAATCTTGGTGATTAAGTTCTTACTCCACACCATGTTCCAATTAAATATTCCAAGGTTTAGGGGGTGCACTTCCATAGTCTTATAGGTTGACTTAACCGAGAATCTCCCTGAAGCATTTTTTATCTAGATCCATTCATCTTGTTTGTTTCTTGAAAAAAGGTTAGGATCCCCAATTATTTTCAACAAAGAGTCCATATCAGCATCCCAATTATGTTTTCTACCACCCTTGAGAATAGCATCATTCAAATAGTACTTGAAGTCAATCCATTGTTGTTTCAATCCTTCCCAATTTAAATAATTATAAACCTTCTTGCCAATGCTTCTTTTTAGCCTGATTCTTATTTGTTGAAGGTTGTTATTAGAAGAAAAAGGAGCACAAGTGGACCAGGCATCCTCCGAAAAATCACTATTAAGCCCATTTCCAATTCTCAATTTTGCTCCTTTAGTGAGGTTTCCTCTAACTTTGAGCAGGTTATTCCAAAAGACGAATCCATAAGGTACCTCCTTTTTCCTGAGAAAACAACAAGCATCCTTATTATTTAGGTATTTAGCCCATAGGATCTGTACCCAATCCTTTTCTCCTTCCAAAAGAAACCAACCCATTTTTTCCACAAGATCTTTGTCAAACGTTTTTATTCTTCTAATTCCCATAGCTCCTTCCCTCTTTGGTGTGCAAATAGTTTCCCATTTGATGAGTGCCATTATTTTTCTTTCCTCCACTCCTGCACATAAGAATCTCCTTTGAATCATTTCAATTTTCTCAACAATAAAGTCAGGGATGTTGAACAGAGATAAATAATAGACAAGTATATTTTTTAAGGAAGCTTTTAGAAGTTGAACCTTCCCAACAAAGCTCAACAATTTTCCCTTCCACCCAGCAAGTTTCTTCTAGATCTTTTCCACAATTTAATTCCAATAGTTACTGTTGGGCTTTCTAGATATTAAAGGTAGGCACAAATAAGTAGTTGGAAAGTCAGCTTCTTGGCATCCTAATATATTTATAACTTTGTCCTTAACAGTCTGGCTAGTGTTGAAAAAATATATTTTACTTTTCTAATAATTTTTGAATTGGCCAAATATTTTAGTATATTGATCAAGGATAGCTTTCTAATTTTTTTCTTCTAAAATATACGCCTCTCCCATGAGAAAAGTGTCATCAAAAAACTATTGGTGTGAAGCCAAGGGAAGGGAGGAAGCAACACAAAAACCTTTTAAAGTTTTATTAGCAAGTTATTTCTAAATATTATGGCTGAAGGCTTTAGTAACAATGACAAATAGGTAAGGTGACAATAGCCCCCCTATCTCAGGACACAACCCAAAGAGAAGAAGCCTTTAGGAACCCAATTAATCATGACAAAATACTTTGGATTAGTGACACAAGATCTAATAAGACTGAGGAATTTACCATTGAAGCCAAATTTTTCAAGAAAAACAAATAAAAATTTCCAAGAAACCTGATCATACGCTTTAGAGATATCCAATTGCCAAGACATACCCTATTTTTTTGCTGTGATCCATCGAATGTAACACCTCATGGGTATAAATAGTTGCATCCAATATTTTTCTTCATTGGAAAAATTCCTTCTGATTAACAACAATCATTTTATTCAAGACTAATTGCAACCTATTAACCATAATTTTAGAATAAACCTTATAGGTAGTGTTACACAAATTGATAGGCCTATAATCATTCATAGAAGTGACATCATTAGACTTAGGGATTAGAGCAATAAAAGTGATATTCATCTGATTTAAAAGCCTTCCCAATCTGAAGAAATCCCTAATTGCATTAAACAAGTCATGAGAGACTATGTCCCAATATACTTGGAAAAAACTTGGGGGAAATCCATCCAGTCCTGGCGCTTTAAAAGCCCCAAAAGAAAAAATAGCATCCTTCACCTCTTTCATAAAAAACAACTTTAGACACTTCTTTTACATCCTGCTCTATGATAACATGAGGGATGACTTGTAGAATTATCAACCTTTGGCAGTTCAGGAAAGTTTGAAAAAAGGAAACAACCTCCCTAGCAATGTCCTCTTCATTAACAAGTCTTGTCCCATTAAAAGTAATTAAAATTTTGATTATGTTTCTTCCCCTAAATTTCAAGGTGGATTGATGGAAAAAATTTGTATTTTTGTGCCTTCCCTTAACAATTGGATTCTTGATTTCTGTTTCCAAAAAAATTATTCCTTTTTATTGATTTTATACCACTGCAATCTCAACTCCCTTTCTTTGTTACAAGTCTCATCCTCCTTAAATCTCAACTCCATAAGATCTTGAATCTCCTTAATTTTCAATTTTAAGTCTTTCTTAGTGTAAAAAATATTCTCGAATGAATATTTTTTTGACCCTTTGACCTTTTCTTTAACTCTTTTCAGCTTCTGATCTAGTCTAGATACATGGGAGTTCCATCACAAGGTAGATTCCACCACTCCTCAACCAAATATTTGAAGTCCAAATGAAGTGACCACTTTATTTTATATCTAAAAGGAAAATTCCTTCTAGTCATTTTATCATCCCATTCCAGGAGAAGAGCACTATGGTTTGACCCTATTCTTGGGAAAGTGGTAAGAGAGAGATCCTGAAGAATGTTCCAATTAGAGGAAACAAGAAATTTGTCCAATTTAACATGGATAAGATGACTGCCCTGTTGCCTATTTGACTAGGTAAAGAGAGAACCATTCAGAGGAATGTCCATTAGCCCTACTGAGTTAAGGAAAATAGAAAGGTCCATCATACTATCAAAAAAGTCTATAAGACCTCAACTTTTTTAGAGGGGTATAATGGGGAGTTAAAGTCCCCCCCAAGCATCTGGAACTCATCTTTTCTATTGGATATGATTCCTTCTAGCATGTTCCATAAATCAAGTCTATCCAATCTTGAGTCAGGACCATAAATATTGACCAAATTCTATTTGATCGAGGTAACACTATCTTCGAAACTGGCTAAGAGACTATTTTTATTACCCGAATTCACTCTTCCAACAAGCCTAGAAGAGTTCCAACAAGTTGCAATCCCTCCTAAGTCTCCCTCAGCATCACTGACTTCAAAACTAGCACCAGGCCAAAGCCATTTTAGCACTTTCTGAAAGCTATCTTTTTTTCATTTTAGTTTCTTGAATCAATAAAACATCTAGTTTCACATCAGCCAAACAAGCTTTTAACAAATGTTGTTTATAGGGGCCATTAAGTCCCCTCACATTCTAGGATAGCATACACATTAAAGAAAAATAGGAGAAGCAATATCTCTTGATACCACTCAAAGAGGGAGAGAAAATCCCCTTACTTATTTCTATATTTTCTCCCTACCAGGGAGTCAAGAGTTCTCTGCTTACCCATAGCCACATCTCTTGTTGTTTCTTGTATTCTTGACTCTTTTAATTGAGGTCTGCCCACTTTGTTATTTCCTCCTACATCTGGTTTCTTCTTTTTCCTTGATTTTTTATTTATCCAATCTTCATCTACCAAACCCTCTTTTTTGGGGGAACAAGAGTTTATCTGACCTTTATTGTTTCAATCTTTACCTTCCTTCTCACTTTTATCTTTTGGCTTGTGATTCTCCCCCAAAAAAGGTTATTTTGCAGGTCGTTTAGGAGAGGGAGTTAGAATTTATTCTCTTTGACTGACAATCTCACCCTCCTTAGAAATCTCACCATGTTGTTCACCTCCCATCAAAATTTGAGACATTTCCAAAGAAGGCGAGGAGGAGATCCCATCATTAGTCTCCTCCAAAAAAGTACCAGCCACATTTTCCTATGACACATCCTCATTTAAGGTCATACTTTCCTCCTCTTACATCTTTAGAAGAGGTTTCCTTTCCTTATTTGATAGCATCAAAGTCTTAATAGGAGTTGGGGTTTCAGGCTCCTTCATCAGGTTCATAGGAACCACATTTTTCAAAGGGGAACTTTGTTGGGTTTCAATTTGAGGATTCTTAGGTTCTAGAGGAAATTCGTTGCACACATCCTGTAAATGGCCAAACTTATTACATCCTTGGCAGAATACCATAGCTTTTTCATACTCCAACAGTTGAACCCATCTTCCAAATTTTGATTTTAAAGTAACAGACGTGAGTAGAACTATGTTGATAGCAACATTGACACACATTCTAGCATAAACCAATCGATTCTTAAGAAGGGTTACTCTATCCACCCTAACCAAGGTCCCAAAAGAATCAACAATCCCTTTAAAAACAATTTGGTTACAAAATTCCAGTGGAAAACCAAGGAGCCTAACCCAGCTAGGGGTGACTTTCCTCAAGTGAACAAAGGCATCAAACATTGGTTTCCACTTACACTTGAAGACATAATATTCTTAAAACTTTTATCAAAATCCCACAAGCCTCCTGTGAGAATCTTTATCATATCCTCAGGTATAACAAAGGTAAACAAAAAAAGTCCTTTAGGCATAGCACAAATAGAAACACTACCCTTGATATTCCAAGTGCCAATGGCCCACTTGTGTACCTGGTCAATATTTGGACAGCTAGTAAAGAACTTTCCCACTAAGGACAACTTCAGGCCCTCCAAAGCATCATTCAAAATTAAAGTTGGGATGTCCAATTCATCCCCCACAATAGTACAGAAAGTAGACAAAGATTCTTGAAGCGCCTTTATCGAATCCCTTCCTCCAATGAGCTTTTCCACAAATGAAGTGGTGTTGTCACTAGTTACCAAATTGACCTTACCCCCAAGAGATGAAATAGCCTCATTCAAATCCCCAAGTAAAGGAACATGTGAAGTACCAGGAATACAATTAGTTCCCCTAGAAGGAGAAGGCATGTCATTCAAGGAAGGAGTAGAGTGCTTATGTGGGGGATCCCTAGTGGGGCCCCCTCTAGATCGATTCATCAAGCTACAGAAGATCAAAAATTTGAAAAAGGAGTGCACGCATAGAGATAGTCTTTTCTAGAGAAATTGTTAATGTTTGGTTTTTCCAAGGATTTGTGTTGTTTAATGCACTTCCTAGGAGTATTTTTCTTGAAGGAAGGGAAAGTGGCAATATCAACCTAGTTAGAATATTTGTGGACATCTTTACCCTTTTTGAAGGGTATGAATAAGTGTTTGGAATAGGATGCATTGCTAAGATTTTATTAAGAAATCTTCTTTGCCAAACTAACTAGTCATGGCCACATAGGATGTGTTGGTAAGATTTCTTTAAGAAATATTTTGTGGACTTGATCCTAGTGTTTCAAATACGGATTCTTATTAAGATCAATGTTTAGAATTTAGTTGTTTTCTTTAGAAGAACCAAAGAAGTTCTGTGTACCTTCTTTGGAGTCTTTTGGCAATTTTGATGCACATAGATACTAAAGGTCAGTTTCATGTAAGTTAAGATTTAAAAAATGAGATTGGATTGTCTCCCAACACAAGATTGTTGTCTCAATACTATCCTAAACACTCATCTTCTCAAGTTCCAATTATCTTTATCTTTAAATCTAATTTCTAATCTCGAATTAATTTTTTGAATCCTTTGTAACCATCATACATGAACCGAAGTTCACTTTATATGTCACATAATAGTAACCATTTTATTTTTATTTTTTACATTCTTAAATTAATTATTCATTATTTTAATCAATCATATCATTAAACATATTGCATTCATCTATCTTAAATATTATTTAGATTCAATTGATTTTATTCATTTATCACTTCAGATAGTTTTGAAGAGGATTTTTTATCTCCTCAATAATAAAGAAAACATAAAAGAAAAGAAAAAACAAGATAAAAGGGTCAATGTTGTCAATAGATTTGCACCCTACTGATTGCAATATTCAGCAACCTATTGAAACATGGAAACCTTCTTCAAATGTGGGTGATCTGAACGAAGAAGGAATCTCTAGAGTGAGTTGGTTCTCTGAATGATGAATATTATTCTAATTATTTTGGGAAAAGGGATAAAGGAATAATTTGAAAATAAAGCCTATGACTAATAGATGATTCACCAAACTTATGAAAATTCAGACCTAACCACTCATGATAGTTTCTCTATCACAGTAATCCTCACAATCTCACTAGCACATACTTCATCAGTGATTTGAATGAAGATTTGGAAAACAAACACAACATGCGACCTGAAGCATGTAATTCTGAACAAGGTTTACAATAGCAAGAAATATAAGGATTCAAGTTTGAAAACACAAATACATCAGATTGCCATTACAAAATTTGAGACAAAAAAATAAGGAGAAATTTGTTGCTCTATTAAAATTGAAAGAGAATTGTCTGAACTGAGTACACTGAGTTTACAAGCTCAAGAATGCTAATAGCCAGAAACTGCTATCTGAATTGAGAAGGAGAGCTAAAAAGACTAAGTCTTTTGAAAGGCATAACTCTCAAGAAACCCTAATTTGAGCTAAAAAAAAGCTCAAGGAAAAAGGCTTCAAACTATCTCAAAAACTGCATAAAAGCATAAAAAAGCATATTGCTTTTATGATCACACTATCAAGCCTCTAAAAATAGGTTGAATTTGCTTTAAAAGCTCAAAAAACACCTTGTCTCTCCAAGATAAGTCTCAAATCCGACCAAGAGAAGAAGTCAATAAAAAATCTGCTAAAAATAGCAAGAAATCATAAAACAATTTATAATAGATTGCTCTATGATTATGCTTTACAGGATTGCAGATTTGCACAATTTGTCTATTTTTTGCAATTAAAGATTAAAAATCTTTTGCAAAAAAGAAAAGCTTCTTATCTCTCCATTACAATATCTGATTTTCTCACAAAATCATAAAAACATTACACATCATTATCTTCTCTCATATCTTCAATTGATTTCTCTAAAATCAATTAAAAACAAGGAACCCTAAATAGATAGTCATTAAAACCTAACCCTAGGTCATAAGGTATCCCACCATAATATCAAGTCATTATTTTCTCATAAAACAATAAAATAACCCACCTTCAAGACCTCACATTTCACTAAGGCAAAAACAAAACAAGGTTTAACCATTGTCCTAAGCACATAAAATAAGTCTTAAAAGACTTAACATATCGACCAAACACACAAATTTCGGCCCCCCCTCAAATATCAAAATTCAGACTTAGATTAAATCATAATGCAAGGGTATAAGTATCGGCCTCCATTCGAAATTTTCCATGTGCTTTGACCGAACATTATGGATGATCATGATGTTGCTCGAATTAGGGCATGAGAAAAGAATGCCAAACCCTAATAATGATTCACTTTGCACTCGTGACTTTGAGGAAAAAGAGCTCTATCTGGAAAGAAAATGCCACCGTGATTGTGTTGAAACTAAGCTCGTGCGCCTTGGGAGTCTTCCCCATGCTCTTCAGATAGTTGAATCTTCAGTAGGTAATCTTTATTTTGTAGTATATTAGCTCTTTTCTTCATTCGAGAATATCAAAAGGACCCTAAGGCCGCGGCCTGTTCATGCATTTCTTCTAACTTTTTCCACACTCCTATGCTTCGCTCTTCTTTGGCCGTCATGAGCTCGAACTCGGCCTCTATTAGGATACTCCATGAGGGGCTCACCTTGTGTTTTTGCTTTAGCTTCCTGTGCATAAGGTAAGTTAGCTTCGATGGTTTCATTTCTGCTTATTCTGGCCTTGAGGCGGTGGTTAACACAATTTCTAATGCCTCTTTGTATTTTTTGTGCTCATATTTGTTGTTTTAGTGTTCCATTCCCACTATGAGAGCTCGACTGTTCTTTAAGAGCTCAAAATCTTGGCTTCTGGACTCTCTTTGAAGCTCTTGGTCGTGGCTAGAGTGCTCTTTCAGAGATATGGACTAGTAATTTTTCCCTTTAAGCTCATATCTCTTCTTTATTCTTCTGAAAAAAAGAGGAAACCCTCCTCATTTTATGAATTTTGGGCCATGTTTAGGCCGCTCCAGATGCATATTATAAAGAGCACTATTTTATAGATTTTGGGCTTGACCCAGAACAAAAAATTCATCTTTATGTATATTTGAGGATGAATCGGCATATGGGTATTATGGGAATTTGAATAAAACTGTATTTTCTTTCCTTTGATGCTTGACCCACCTCAGGAAACTTGCATTTTTGTATTTTCTATTTTATACAAGACTTTACATGGGTTATTACTGTAGTCGCTTCTTCTGTATTTTGAAGCTCGACCCAAACAATGGGTACCCTATATATTCATTTTCCATTTAGTTTAAAAGCTTGGTCTATCAAGGCTGGCTCTTCACCCATATGATAAAATACCCAACCTGATGTTTTGAGAAAACACACCCATATGGGTAAATTAGAAATACTGAAAGTCTGCATACTTGACCTGAAACCCCAAAATGGGTAAACACAAAGTAGCGAGGAGATACTAAACTTATTTGGAGCTCCACGAATTTTCTGAAAACTGATCTCCACATGTGATTCTGAAACAATTATAAATATATGAGAGGACAATGAAACTGTATGTGTAAGAATGAAACCGATTCTGATAGTATTTTCACTTTGCTCAACCTCTTTTACAGAAATGTTGTATAGATTCTGTTTTAACAAAACCCTCTTCTGAGCATATAGCATTTTTGAACACACCTTGCTTGTATTGCGTTGAAGACTTGATATTTCTTCAGTTTCTTATTGCCTGAAATTTACATATCTATTTTTAAAAGGTTCCTCTTGACCTTCTATTTATTTTTAGGCATCATTGACATGCCATATTTGAACTCTCATGCTTTCATAACTTGCTTATTCCGAAAATGAAGTTTATGTATCTGAATCTTGACAACTCTGTTCATGTGTACTTTGCCTAACACCTGTAACTCACTGAAGGTAATTTTGGATACACATTTTACTTTGATTGTTGTCCTTAGCTAAACACTAATACATGGTTCTATTTGAACATCCTTCCAGCCTGGAATGAGTTGTTTGTTCCTGCACACTGCATTCAATGAAAGCTTACATGTTTCCTTAAAAATAATAGCTTAGAAACACATTCTGGAATGAAACTGTTATCATCTTATCCTATGATTCTTAATTATGTATTCGCTTATCAGTCTACTGGAACTGGTGATTCATTTGACACTTGAATGCATTGTTTGTCTTTTGTACTCTTGAGCAACATGGTACTCTTCATGCATTTTTATGTTTCACTTATCAAACTGTTCTTTAAATCTGCTCTCTTTCACGATGAAAGTCAAAACAAAACTCTCCATTAAGGCATAATGTATGCCTGTTCACTCTCCTTGACTGTGAAAAGAACATTGATAACTGTAGCTTGCATGACATATATGATTATGATGGACAAATAACACAAACCTAAACAACAATGTTTGATATAAATGTACTTAGCTGAATTAATTGAGTGAACTAAACTCACCGTTCACCTATAGCCTTCAGAAAACTTAACCTGATCATTATGAATGCATAGTTGGTTTAGTTGCTCGATAGATAACTTTGTTTACTCTTTCAGTTGTATTTTATTTCTCTTGACGAATATGATGGTGTATTCTTTAAAACAACCCATTTAATGAATAGGGCAGCATGTCGAGCTCTACCCTTGTGGGAGCCCATTTTTCTCCACATGCTTGGTCTTCGAATAATGATCAGCTTCTTGACTTTACCTATACCTGCACAAGGAAACAAACAATGTTAGCATAAAAATAGAATATGATGATCATGATATTGTTATTTCTCCTTCAACTCATTTCTTCTGCACTTGATTGATTGTTTCAATGCATGATTAATAGTAGGTTGTACTATTGTGGGTGCCTCATATAGGTTACTTCATAATCGGAGCCACTGACACCCCCTCTTTTCTCTTACAGGTCGACGGAATACGAGAAGACAAAGGTGCACCATTCATCGTCAACCATCGGCCAAAATAGGCAATGATGATTATGTTGCTTTCTTATGTGATTTCTTTTCCGCATCTTCAATAGTATAGTGTGCTATTAGTGGTACATTGCGACAATCACATCCATGGCTTGTTTGGATATTTGATTTCATCCTTCATGCTTTTCATTTGAAAAGAAAATGCATTTAAATGCAAATGTTGTAATATCATTCTGATTCTTGAAATCAAATGAAGCTTTGCAAAATATGAGTCTTCATGAAATAAATGAAAGCATTTAAAAATGCTATTTGCTCATTTGCTCAATTATGTACTTTACTTAGTTCTAGAACATGTGGATGGCACTCTGAAATTTTGATTTTTCCTTTTAAATGCACAATTGTCACTTTGATAAATAATGATAAAAGATGTAAAAATAGCACTTAAACTCAATCTGCAATTTCACCTCATGATATAATAACATTCAGCCAGCTCCACCAATCGAGCTGTGGCGAAAAATTGGTAACAGTCACAACCTTTGATAAGGCACATATATGTTTTATCATGCACAACTCATCTCCTGATACAATAAAATAGTATAAAAGGCACGGCCTTTGATAAGGCACAAATATGTTTTAGCATGCACAACTCACCTCCTTATACAATAATTTAAAATGATTGCAATAGATGTTCGTTGTGTTTTTGTTTATAAATAAGATAAAGATATTTTAATTTAGAAGCAATGCCAAAAATCTTCAAACTTATTTCCATTACAGAAGTGCCATACAACTACAAGTTTCAAACAACAATGATATTAATTGCTTGCTAAATTTGTGTTAGCAAATTTTTGTTAGAATAAAGAACAATAAGAAACTGGAAGGATAACCATGTATATGAATCACAATAATATACATCTATAAATCTTGAATGTGACACATTCATCAAATTCTAATTATCAAAATGAATTAAATATTACCTCATTATATATAAGTCTTAGAAACATCTAAAATATTTCTAGAAACTTCTCATACAATTCTATATAAATTAGAAATTCTAAAAATTAACATCCAAATTTTATATTTAAATATTTTATTACACCGAGAGGCGTATTACAATGGCATCCATCAAAAATCAAAATTCAATGTAAATAAAAACTCTTTAGTTTGAATTTGACGTTCAAATGACATGCAACTAATAAAACTACATTCATTGTATGTAGACATTTTTTCAAGCAGATTTAAAGTAGATTTAAAGCAAATTTAAAAACGGTTTTAAATCAATTTGATATCTTATTCACTTTAAAATACTTATTTTTTTATATCATAATCAATTTTATAATGATTTCATTTTTATTATTATTAATACTAAAATTTAATATTAATAATTATAATTAATTTAATTATAGTAATTATTATAATAAATTAGTATTTATATAACATTATTATTTATATAAAATACGTCGATAGTTATCTTTCAAGATTCATGTACTTATTTTCATCATTTTTTTGTCATTGCAATAGTATTTCATCATTCGTATAATTATAAATATTTTTTAATTTTATAATATATTTTTATACATTATTTTTATTTTGAATGTTAAAAAGATAAATTAAAGTAAAATAAAAATAATTACGTCGAGAATTACGCTGAGAGGCTATTACACAAGTGGTGGTAATGTTGTTTTTTTAGATTTTAAAATCAATTTAATTAAAAAAATAAATTAAAACTATTAGTGTCATTTAATAAATTTTTAAGTTTTTAGGGTGAACATTTATTTATAGTAGTAGCATAAATATATTTTTTATAATTATAACAAATTTTAATGTATTTATTTGTAAATTTATTCGTTTATTTTCAATAGTCTATTTATTTTATTTTTGTTTATTTTTCAATAGTTTTTAGTTTTTTTGCTTTGTTTTTAAAGCAATTTTAAAACTGTTTTATTCACAAATTCATGAAGACCTCTATTAAAATAAATTAAAACTAAATACTTAGTGTCATGTAATAAATTTTTAAGTTTTTAGAGTGAACATTTATTTATAGTAGTAACACAAATATATTTTTTATAATTATAAGAAATTTCAATGTATTTATTTGTAATTTTTTTTTTTTCAATAGTGTATTTATTTTATTTTAATTTATTTTTCAATAGTTTTTAGTTTTTTTTTCTTTATTTTTAAAGTAGTTTTAAATCTGTTTTATTCACAGCTTTCTTTAGATGTTCTTATCTTGAATTCATGAAGACCTCTATTAAAAAAGGTTGTTGAATCATAACTGTTTCAAAACTTTGCAGCTCCAGGTTTGGCTTTATTCTCTTAGAGTTGGATTTCTCGCAGGTTTGGCTTTACATTTTTTGAATTCACTTGAATTTAGCTATCCTGTTGAAACCAATTGCATTGTTATAATCTGTTGTTGAAATTGTGATAGCATATGGACAATTTACTATTGTTTTGAATAAGTTGATGAAAATAAGCACCTCGCGAAAAGATAACTCTCGATGTATTTTATATATATTAATATTTAATATATGTATGCTAGTTTGTATCCTCATGCAAAATGTAATTCTCCACTCATGTGAAGTGGGAAAAATTACCAAATATTCTAATAGAAACGAGTAATTATCTCAATTCTTATTTTAAATCCACCAACAAGTCAAAAACTTGAAATAATGAATAAATTTGAAATCAGATCTTGCGATTATACCTTCATGCAATTATCCTTTCACCAGATCATGTAATTATTCTTTTTATTTTGTTTTTGAACTTCCACAGTTAGGTAAAAATAGAAACAACCCAAAAATTAGAATTCATGTACAATTATCTCGTGTCTTACTGTGTTTTTTCCATGCAAATCTACAGATGGATTCCCTGACAACGATGAAAATTTGAATGCATGTAACGGTGATGTGAAGTGCAATGCAAGTTGATGTGAAGTTAATTTAAGGCCAATTGATCAAAGGTTCTACTGCATATGACAGGCTGGTTAACCAAAGGTTTGCATGCCAAACCCCTATAAAAGCGACTTGTGATCCTATGCAGGAATAGGAAGCACCGTGGGAGCTGAAAAGAATGAAAGGAAAATCTATTTCAATAGTTGCAGGAGATGGAGAGTAGCATGGTGTACCATATAAAAGAATGCATATTTGAGAAGCTTCCATTAATTTCAATCTATCGTTGTCGCACGGTTTGCAAAGAATGGAAGTCTATTTTGTCCGCAGAAAGCTTTCTGTCGTCATTGCCCAACCAAAATCCATGGCTTCTCGTATACTGTGAAGATTATTGTATGGTCTATTGCTTTTCCACTAGAAAATGGAGAGCTATCTCTTTCTCTTTCCTTCCAACTCCTGTTAGAAACTATTTAGAATTGTATATGTTAAAAAGTACAGTGTTGGGGTTGGTGCCTTTTAAAGAAACACCACAATCATGGCCGCTACATTTAAGAGAAAACCCAAAATTGTATCTTTGCAATCCACTTTTGAGAATTTATTCAGATATACAAATCAGTGAGACTGGAAATTATGTCCATATTGTGCAAGGGAGAAATGGTGAACTCTATTTGGTAGTGACATTGGGGAAAAGCCCTCAAATTTTTTCCTTCTGAATCTACCATTACTATTAAGATTCATGGAGGATTAAAATTGACTTTTCAGAGGAGGAAAAGGACTTCTACATATATGTTGATGAAATGGTTGAGTGCAATGGCATTCTTTTCTGGACGGCAGAGGGGTCTATAAACATTGTGGGTTACAGTATCCAAGATGGTTGCATTAAACCTATGAGAATATCTCCATTACCTGACCAACTAGTCAAAGATAAAGTTAAGGTTGGGATACATATGCTTACATATGGATCGTCTATTCTTCTGGTATTAACGATGGAGAATCTGATACAGCCCTAGCCTCTGGTTATATGGGAGTTGTTTCAGGACGATGAAGATAAGTTGCTTTGGAAGTGGAAAGAATTTGCAAGGATTCCTTCAGCTTATGTGCCTCAATTGTTTTGTAGAGATAGGTGGATCTCTGGCTGCATTGCGGTAGGAGATTACTTGTGCATTGGTCTTCAACAACATAAGGTGGTTGCATACAATTTGAAGGAGGGATTTTAGCTATGTCTTCCCTGCTATGGAAGGGAAAAGTTTGGTGCGATGGTGTCATTTGAACCCAAACTTATTTTCCCCCAATTTTTACCTATATTACATGGGTTTGTATCAAAACTGAGAATATGATGGAGTGTGAGATCATGGCAAAAACTATTATGTACTGGAGTCTAGAATTTTTTTCCAAATCTTAAAGTTTTTAGTAAAACTGAGAATGCTGAGTTACAGGACTGTAAAACTAAATATCACAGTGGCAAGTATTTGTTTATAAAATAGATATAATCAGTACAGATGTCTTTATATAGATATAGTCTTAAAGTTGTTTTATTTATATCATTTACTTTATTTCTATTTAAATAGTGTTATTAAAAATATATTTATTAAAATTATTAAGCAAAAAAATCTTTGAAGGAAGTTTTCTTTGACATATTAGCTAACTTCTTATTGGTCTTTTATATATAATGACAAGGTGGCTTTAATTGTGCCAATACTAATTAATTCATTTGCATGACACCTTTATCCTCACATGCATTGGATAGGACAAGGGGGACAACTACAAGTGACCTAAATACACCCAACACTTTTGGTTTCATTGTCAAGACCTTGTCCAATTGTGATTGTCCAAATTCTTGATGTTGAGTCTAATTTATTTCAATGCTGTGATTTGTTGGAATTTTGATTGAGTTTGCATATTGCCAATATGGTGAGTTGAATGACCATTTTGTGAAGTTTTTTAGTAAAAGATGACAAATTTTAACTAAATTTTTAGTCTAGCATGGAGATCATGGGAAATAGAGAGTAAATTTATTTATTATCTTCCAATGCAATGAAGTTTTGGGTACCTTTGTTAAGAATTTCCCTGAAATGTTGATATTGCTAAATTTGCAAAGAAAATGAGTTTAATATAGTAAAGATTCATATTTTTTTGTGATAGAAGCTTCTTTGATAATTACAGTTGAATTTTCTGTCACTTGGTTGAATTTGAGAAAATGGGTGATTCTTGTTAATTATTTGAGGGAATATGAGTAATCTTTGTGCATTATTTGCTTAATTTAGGGTAGTTGATTAATTATTTTGGGAACAAATAAAATATAGCCTATGGTGTGACTAGAGATTTTTGTTGAAGTTATTCCCTAATGAAATGAGGAAGAGGATTTTCTTGAACTTGTGTATTGAGTGAAGGGGCATTCAATGAAATTGAAATATCATGTGCAACAAAATAGATTATATAAAAGTTTTCCTAACTATAATATGTTAGAGGTGCTTCACATCTACAACCAAAGCATGGTAACCTATGGTTTATGTGATTTGTCTTCACATACCATTGTTGCTCAAGATTTGATTTTCCTTAAGTCTAAGAAATTTGAGTTTAAATCTTTCTTCCTACTATGAAATCTCTTATGGGAATAACTCCTCAATACAAACAACCAATAAATTTGGATATTGAAACACCTTAAGATTATGTGATAAACATACAATTATGTTTGTTATATGATTTTATTAAGCAACATTACTTGGGAAGAATGCAAAGCAATATACAAGTCACAAATACATGAGACATGAATTAATGTGGGAAACCTTTATGGGATAAAACTCTATCTTAACTATATTCACAATTGTATTATTCAAGAAATTAATTCCAATACAATAGGGTCTCTTTCACACAATTTTAGTTTGTAAACTAATAGCATATAACCTACAAAACAATTTCTTACACCTTCAAGATTCAACCATATACAAAAATTTCCAATATTAGTTCTATCCTTGGCACATTTGTACAAATAGAAAGATAACCACATAAATATTCAACAAAGACTTCAAAATTTTAACTATCTAATTGTACCATAAAATACCAGCACTCACACAGCCATATCATGATGTTAGCATGTCACACATTACATGCAGCATGACTTCTCCATATGAATAATTACCAGTCTAATAAGTCAATGTAACTCCCACTTGATCAAATATTATTGTCTCATTTCTCCTAAACTCAACCAAACTACCCATGGATTATGGTAGCGAAGGTTGACTCTTTATGAGCTATAACTGCTAATAATACCTTTAGTTATCTTCTAGAACATCTCCATACTCTAGATTATTTCTGCACATATTGCAACAATGCCACAAGTGCACTTGTACTATCATACACACTTACAAGGAAATATCTAGAATTATGCAATTGTGAGTTCTCCTCCAAATGACTTGTGATTAGGAACATCACAAAACCAAACTTATACAAGTTTCTATGTTAAACCACAACATTTAAAACTCACTACAATATGTCATAGACTCATAGGTCATTTAAATTGTTTACCAATCTACCAAACAATTGCCACATGATTTAGAACAAAGCCAATCAACTTCTTTTATGAAAAATATTACTACTTGAAATCTCTACAAATGAATAACACACCAAAGTTCCAACAATCTCAACATTGTATCAATCATTCATGAAATTGTTCACCTGTTCAATTGAATAAAAAGGTTGGAAAAATTACATATCACATCATTCCCATGAGTAACTAAAGCATTAAAAAAAATCATCTAAACAAAGACATAAGAGAACACAAATTACCTTGTTTTCTTTCAACACCAATGCTATTTCATGATGAGCCATCAGTAGTCGATCCCTAAATTACATTGCATACATAAATAAACAAAATTTGAATCACAATGGTAAGTTAAAATGGTATATTTTAACAATTTCAAGCTGCATGTCCATGTGATCATAATATGTCATGCTTCAAACAAAGGTTTCCCATCTAATTGATGCAATATTCCAACTGAAAGAAAGAAATCAACAACCACTAATTAGCAACTTAGTATTACTATAAAACAAATTTCAAAGAGGAATTTTGAGTAATCCTTATACTCGTTAGTATTAACTTAAGTCTAGCTATAATCAAATATAGTGCATGCAAATGTAGCACTTTAGACAGTCACTAATTCTTCAAAGCTGTAGTATAGGAAATTGTATACCATTACAATTTCACACTATGTTTGTTTCCCTTAATTTATTGGACTTAATTAAGCCTCTAATTGACCCCATAATATCCTAAAATTATGCATTCCATAGCCCATTTGCACCACTTTTTAATAAATTACAAGCATTAAACAAATTCATTCATCTAGTACTTTTCCCTTGACACCTTAAATTTTGGAAAATAAGACTGGGACTCATTCGCCATAATGGGACTCATTCACCCAATGGGGGAATTGTCTCGCTACTCTATTTCCCTCCAAATTTGGATGTCTATGGTGGCACTATAATATTTGAATTTCCACTTGAAAATGTCACTATCGGGATCTAACCTTCAGGAAATTAAGTAAATGCCTATAAATACATAGTCTTTTTATCATTTGAAATCTAAGTGGCATTTTCAAGAGATCCTATGAAAAAATATTATTGTCAAGAGCATTCAAGAGTGCAACATTATTAGTCATTTTCAATAGCAATCAAGATCCTATCAACCTGTCAAGATTCATGTGTGTTCATTTTTTTTTTTGAAGGCTAACATTGTGATGTAGGTTTTCAAGCAATTAAGCAATGTATCAATCCAATTTAGCAAGATCCAAATCCTTGGAGTGATGTGTTTTTCTTTATTCCTCTAAGGGTAGTTATTGAAGGTTTGGTGAGTTGTTACAAGTAATTTTCATTCATCCTTTCCTTTCCTTTATCATTATCTTTCTATCAAGGTTTAATTACCAAATCGGGGTTTGACTAAGGCAAACCCCCATTCACACAAAACAAATAATTTTTCATCTATTTGTGTATGTGCAGGTCTTAGGTTGAAGAAGGATTGAAGAGATCTCAAAGAAGAAATTTTTCATTTTTTCTTTTATTGTCATCATTGTTGTCAAGCCATAGAAACTAAGTTGCAAATTTTATTTCCAACTTTCCAACAATGGGACCTAGGGTAAACGAAAGCTTATCTCTTGCACCAAAGGACCCAAAAATTTGATTCAAACACCTATACAAAGAACCATTCACCCATGGGCAAATGAGTCCTTGTAGGAACCTTCAAACCAATTTTTTTGAGCATATTTATTGTCCTCTACACTTCCTAGATCCACTAGTAAACTATTTTTTTTTGTATGTCAGTCTTTGGGATCTTATGTTTTTAGTATTGGGGCATATAGGATCATTATTTTTATAATTCAAAAATATTTCCAATCCATTCTAATCCCCCTCATGATATAAATCCAGGTGTGGTTGGCTCACCTTCAGGTTTGAAATTCAATCTTTTTCACCTTGTGATCTACATCTCTAATGAAATTTTGAAAAAGGAACCATTGAATCCTAGGTTATTCAAGCATTAAGGGCCTAGGATCCCTTTTTTCTACATTTCATTTTGGTGAACTCAAAATTCATACACTATAAACTTTCTACAATTGGAAGTCCTTTGAACCCTAGGTGTAGATTTACATTGAATTGTTTTATATTTCTCATTTAGGGTTCCATTTTTGTATTCTAAAAGCATTAAAAATCTAAAAAAATGTATTCATCTTGCAACATAGCTTGCATTAGGGTTTGTTTCAGTCATCTTTAGATCCTGAGATTTACATTTTATTTGTATTCATTAAGTGGTTAGAAATTTGTAATTGTTACTTGCATCTTTCATTTAAGTCAAAAAGTAAAAAAATTGCATACTTTTGTTTCATTTTTGCATCAAATATTTATTTTCAAAATTTTGCATCTTCAAATTAGAGAGTTATTGCATATTAGATTTGAAACTTACATTCAAAATTTCTATCATTCTTACATATTTGTAGATCACATTGTCTCAAATTAAAAAATATTACATTGTTTGTTTCCAAGTTGCATTAAATCATTATTTTCAGGTTGTCACATCTAAGAATCAGTTAAATATTGCATTTTAAATATGAAATTTGTATTCAAAATTTATCAAAACAATTTTATCTTTTCTTCACACTTGCATCTTGCATTATATTGTCCTAAATTGAGCAAAATCTAGAAAAATAGTCAATTTCTAATTTGCTTGCAACTGGAGAAAGAAACATCAAACAACATAAAACTTCAAATTTTCACTTTCCAGAACTGTGCCCAAGGACTCATTCACCTTTGGGTGAACTTTTCCTTGTATAGGTGTCCTAGCTTGTAGATCCCTATTTTGAAATTATGAAAAAAAATTATTGCATATTGTGCAAGAAAGATGTCATTTTGTTTGATTTGTTGCAAAGTTGGGGGAAAAAAATTGCATTTCAGCATTAAAAATCATTAGATCTATATGAAAATTGTTTTCATTTCTAAATCATTCATAATTTGCGTAGTTAGTTTTCATTTTTACACAAACTCATACATTACATAGTAATCTAGTCATGTTAGATCTCTTTCCACGAGCACATTGTATACTTACCAATCCCTTTAGTTGTGATGAATTTGACATATTAGATGAAGCCCTTGAGGACTTCATCTCACCTAGATCATCCACTAAATCTTTGGTGCAAGAGGATTCAATCATAGACAATCATGATAATCCTATTTATTCTTCTCTTGATACCTCTCTTACTTGCACGAAGAACATATCTTGTTGTTAGAAGATCCAATTATTGAGTGTCATGGGAATCTTGTTTGTCCTTCTTCCAATTCTTTTATTATTTGGGAAGATATGGTCGTAAACGAATATGATATCATTGATACATTTCTCTCAACAAATAGTAAGATGGATGGCATAGATGAAGATGCTAAGTTCACATTAGACCCCCACTCAGTAGAAGGTCATCTAGGTAACTCAGTTGAGGTTATGAATGTGAAAGTAGTAGTTGGATCTCCTTTAATTAGTGAACTCCTATTATTAGACCTTCAAAACCTCTAGGTGGTATCTTAAACTTTGCAGGAAAACTAACTAGTACGTCTATGTCACAACAATGAAATTATCACACAATTTCTCACACATATAACATTCCTAGGCATAGTGGTAAAGAGTATGATTGATCTTTTTCCTGGAAACTTCGTCATACTCCGATAAACGTATCCCTTTGGGATTTGATTCAAATATCACCTACATACAATAGGATGCTCCAATAGGTTTTGTAGAAGACTAATGTTCAATCTTATATTAAACCAAATGATATAATTTCCTCATTTGGTTGTATGCAAGTGAAAAAATTGGATATGCCGGTATTGGCATGGTGTGATGGTTTATAGGTGACATTGTTGTTCTTGCCACCAAGGTTCAAACCCCATTGGGGTGGTATTGTTGAATGGTTGTATCTGGTTCATAGCTTCGATCAAAAGCGTTTACCCCTTGAATAAAAAAAAAGTGAAAAAATTGGATATCACATTCCCTCAACATGAATTACCTTTGCTTGAGATCCAAAATAAATATGTGCCCTTGATGATAAAGGTGATCATTAAGGAAATTGCAGCATTGAAATAGAGGTCCTAGTTTGAGTTCTTATGAGTATGGAGTCATTTTGATGTAATAAGGCCATGTCAAGGCCATTCTTGTGTTTTTGAAGTCATGTTTTATCCATTTGGATCAATTAGGGTTATTTTTTGCAAAAATTGCAAAAATTGCAAATAATGTAAAAAGTTGTCATCAAAAGTTGCAAAAAAGTGCAAATGGGGGAATGTCAAGAGTCATGTAGTTAGAAGGGTGGTTGGAGTCAGTTTGGTAGTTGATTCTTGATATATTTGGGTTATATTTATTATAACATGGGAAAAGTAAGTGGATCAAGCAATACAATGCAATAAACTCAAACTAAACCTACATCAAACAACAAAGAGCAATGGAAAGCATAAACACAAGAATGATCTCACAAAACATCAATGTAATTCCATGAATAAGCTTGGTTGCACTTCTCCATTTCACCATAATAGGATTCTTTCCCTTAGATTCTCAATAAGTGTGCAAGTATAGCCTTAATGGTAACGATAATAACAAAATACTGTAGATTCTAAAAGTAATTGCTCCAAAAGTCAAGATTTTGAGAGAAGGAACAATGACACAGATATGGCCAATTTATAGAAAATTGATTGCTTGAAGGACACGCTCGGATTGAAAGATGAATTCAACAATCAAGATTAAAAGTCATGACACTGTGCATTTGAATTAAGGTTGAGTTAGTGTGAGTTACGACACATGAATGATGCGAGATTAAATTAAATAATAATTTAACCTTTAGTGGTGACTATCTGAAAATCAAAAGAATAGAGTTCACATGTAAGTTTGAGGATTAGCATGTAAGAAGATGGTCTGTTCGAATGCACGAATGAATTAATTAATTAAATAGATTTATTTAATTAATAGAAGTGTGCACGCAAAAAAATAACACTAGATAACTGACCGATTACCCAGAAAGTCTCTTTGTTAGGAATAGATAGAAATTAGATCAGGAGATAACAAACTGATTTAATTTGATCTCGACTTAAGCGGTAATGAATAATTCTATATAACTAAGTGAGTATCTAATTACAGAGGAATATGCCAAGAATAATTGTTTTTATGAATTAAATGATTATTTAATTCAACATTTGAAATTAAAGGATTAAATTAAATAAATAAGATTTATTTAATTGACTGAAGAAAAGGATTAATGAATAATTAAATAATTTTAAATGATTATTTAATTATAGTTGAATATGATATAAGATAAATTAAATAACAATTTATTTAATTTTGAGAAAGGGGATAGATTTAATTAGTGACGTAATTAAATAAATGATATTTATTTAATTAATCAAGAAGAAATAATGATAAAATGAATTAATTAAATAAATAAAGCTATTTAATTAATAGATGACAAATTACTTTAGAAATATAATTAAATAATTAAGATTATTCAATTATGACAATTAAGGTATGAATAATGAAGAAATTGATGTCATAGGCCTAGACCAATTTTTAGTGTCTACATTTACCTTCCCAACTCGAAGGAAAGGGGGGAATGTAATTTTGTGTGAAGAACTAATAGAAGAAACCCTTGTTTTGTGCATTTTTCCTAAAAAATCACTGTTTCAAGTTATTTTACAGTTTTGTATAGGAAGAAATTGATCAAAGGTGCATTGTAATTTGTGGAGGAATGGATTAGCTTTATTTTAGTTTTTGTGTGACTGAATTCCATTAAGTTTTTGGGTTGGGTATGTGCAGTATCATCATGGAAAAAACATGCCCTTAAGTGGCAAAAAATTCAAAAAAAATAGAGTTAGGAAACTTGATGTAAATCTTTTAATAAGTTATCTATATTATTTCAAAAATATGTAAGAATAGAATCTGTAGCAAATTGAATGTAGTTTCTAAACTACTAGGTTTATTAAAAAAAAAAAAATCTATTTAGTGAAAATTTGAAATTTCAATGTAGTAGTACTTAAATTTTAGGGAAAAAATAAGTAGGTGTTTTTGACCACTAACTACAATAAAATGATAATATTTTTTTATTTATATTTTAGATATAAGTAGAGGACTCATGTCTCGATGTGATGCATATTTTTTAATTTTTTCCAAGTAAATAATTAATTATGATTTTTTATTACAACTTTTAAAAATATAAAAACTTGTATGTATGACCACCAAGTAACTTGGTCAAAACTTCATGAAATTCAATTTTTTTAATCCTATAGTATGTGAAGCATAGAGTGTGACACATGTTTTGGATTCAAAAATGTGATACCATTTGAAAGCTATAGATGTTTTTCAATCAACCTATCAATCAGGACTTTAGTCATAATTCAAATAGAAAATGAATAATAATTATTTATTAAATTCAAAGTAAAGCATAATTTATATTGGTGGAAAGCCGAGAATCTCCTTTAAAAACGCTTTTCATTTCATCAATTTTGAGTTAAAAAAAAGTTGTCAGCCACATACCCTACACATACCCATCATATCGCCATTTTTTGGCCCATCATGATCCTGCACATACTTGGTTTTTATAAGAAAATTTCTGAATTTTCCTATTTAAACCCATTTGAAGGGTTTTGAAGGTGAAAAAATGACTTTTTAGCCATCCCATGCAATGTATCTTATTGTAACTCAGTGGGATGGCATAATTAGGTGTAGGAAATATGTGTGTCTGGGTTTTGGAGTAGGGAAGGCAAGTAGATGGTTTTAGAGTGATGCCCTAGTTGGTAACAGTGATAATTTAGTGTGAAATATGTGTAGGAAATATGTGTGTCTGGGTTTTGGAGCAGGGAAGGCAAGTAGATGGTTTTAGAGTGATGCCCTAGTTGGTAACAGTGAGAATTTGGTTAAAGGGGGTAAATGATTGATATCTATTGGGGCGGCCATTTCTTAGGGTGTTTTAAGCATGTGCAAGTTTTTTAGGGTGTGTTAGAAGCATTGGCAAGGAGTGAAAGGGTCTAAAGCATTGGTTTTCAATAAACCCTCCTAGTAAAGGGTTATATTAAGGGTTTTGTGTTTAGGGGTGTTAAAGAGGGTTTCCCTATTAGTGAGTGGTAGAATTTGTGATTTTTTAGTATGGAAAGTGCTGCCCCATCAATTTTTGTGGTTTGGAAAGAGTTATGGATAGGGTTCCTTTGTAAAACTGGCCTAATTGGCCTTGTGAGACAATGTCAAAACTCTATTTTGAAAGGGTTGGTCCAAAGAGACCTATAGTGATTTCATGATATGTTTTGCATGGGCATATTGGGTGTTCAAAATAGTGTAAATATTGTGGATTTAGCAAGTAGGTTGAGAGTGAAGACCAAAAAGAGAGGTATACACACCTACTAGGATTGGAGAGTGAAATAGGTGTTTTTCTTTTAAGCATTGTTGAAAAGCCTCCAGATTGTTGAATGGTGATTGTGGGGTGATTACAACCCTATTGGAAACATTTTCCAAGATTTAAGAAGACCAAGATAAATATTTGTGAGTTGGAGCCCTTAAAAGAAATGTGCATTGAAGGGAACCTGAGGGTCTTTTCTTGATCAAGCAAGAGTCAGAATTTCAAGATCTTGAGTGAGTTTGTGTGAAGTTTGAAAAAATCCTTCCTAATTGACATCAATTGGTATTAGATCATAGGAATTAGATATTTTGAGAGTTGAAGATTGAAGTTTGACAGTTGGAAGGTGAAAAGACAAGATGCATCCATAAGATACCATGGCAAAAGAAATCAGAGAGTTCAGAGAAAGGTATGCTAAGTTGAAGGAGATGACACAAAGGATGAGCCTATTCAGGAAAAAATGCAAAATAAAAAACAAGGTATGTAAAGTGGTAATATATTTAGGGTCTATTGATAACATAGTTTCAAGCGAAATGGTTGACAAGTTGAATTTAGAAAGAATTCCACATGAACCAACCTATAAAGAATTTTGGTTGAATGATGGTTAGCCAATTGTGGTTAATGAGAAAGCTTGAATTTAATATTGGTGGCTATAAGGACAAGGTACTTTTTGATGTATTTCCTATGAGTTATTGTCATTTGTTACTTGGAAGGCCTTGGCAGTTTGAGAGATATGCCATTTATGATGGGAGAGCCAATACTTATCGAATTGAGAAAGATGGAACCAAGTTCACACTAACACCACTACATGAAAATGATAAGGCACAAGATAGGATAGCAAGGATAGTGATGGTAGGAAAGAAGGAATTCATAAGGCATGAGGAAGACAAAGGAAAAGAGGGTACAGCCACTGCAACATAAGAAGTTGTTGAGACAACGGGTTTAAAGAGTAATGCAAAGTTGAAGAGTAAAGAAGAAGATGATATGTTGGTGTCCAAGACTGAAATAGAGAAGGTCGAGGATGAATTGACCTTGAAGGATCAAGAGAAGCCTAAAAATCATGATGAAAACATGGTGAGGATAGAGTTTGGTCCATTAAAAGAAAAAGAAGTTAAAAGGAAGCCACATAATGTCAATACAAACAGATTGTAAGATTGAAAGGACAGTGCAAGAAGAGGCAGATAAACTGATGATAAAGATAAGAAGAAAAGAGGGAGTGAAGAAGAGTAAGTTGAAAATGGAAAGCTAAGATAGACTTGTAATGCATGAAGAGATCATGGTGGGGGTAGTGTTGTGTCCTTGAAGGCAGAAGAAGATGATGGGCAGTCAAGCACTGCCATGACAAAGGTAAAATTTAATCTAAGTTTGAAAGGTAATGGTAATGGTTTAATTTCAACGACTGATAAAGAAAGGGTCAAAGGTGAATTGGTAGAGAAGACTCAAGAATGGTATGATAATGGCATGACAAAGACAACAGTTAGTCCTTTAGATTCAAGGAAACTTAGTGAGCAATTGAAGTCTACAGATACAATGATTTCTAAGTTTGAGAATGCAGTGATGGAAAAGGTAAAGAGTCTAGTGCAAGACAAGGAAAATAGTTAGTCCTTTAGATTCAAGGAAAGTTAGTGAGCAATTCAGGTCTATAGATACAGTGATTTCTAAGTTTGAGAATGCAGTGATGGAAAAGGTAAAGAGTCTAGTGCAAGACAAGAAGACAGAAAGCACAGTGCACCAAGGAAAATGGCAAAGGTTAGTGAAAGATTTTGTAGAGATTGAAGAGAAAATGGAAGTTGCAGTCACCCCAAGAGGTGAAGAGGTTTAAAGGTAATGAGTTTGGAAAAGGTCTCAATAATGGAAGGGACCAAATATTTGAAGTTGAAAGTGATAGGCCAAGAGAAGGCCAAGGAAAGGTTGATTGTGAAAACTCCAAGTTAGTTGGAGAAAAGAGATGGTGTTGTGGTAAGGACAGTGATTTTTCCTTTAGAGGAAAGGGAGGTTGGTAGGAATTTGTATTCTTCCATGATAGTGGTTTTTAAACCTGGTTGCATAATGGTTCCAAGAGTAGAGGACTTGGAAGAGGTTGTGGAGACAAAGAGTGAAGTGGGTAGGTGTGTTTGGCAAGGATCATGGGGAAAATTCAAGTATGTAGTAGTGGTGATGAAAAAGACAGTTCATGAAGCAGTGGCTCAATGTTTGATTCTAGGTGTAATGAAAAGTATAACATCAATTTTTATGTGAGAAGTGTTAGAGGACTTGAAGTAGGTCTATTTGTAGAGAGGCAGCAATATCAAGTTGAAATGCAAGGAAGATTTGATGAGTTTGAGTTTGTTCCAAGAGTGAAGATGAAGACACTTGAATTAAATATTGAAAGAGGTATGATTGTAGATAAAGGATAATTTTCTATACTAATTCTTGATAAGGGAAAGGATAGAAGATATGATACAATTTAGGTTGTGAAGATGGGACAATGTCAAAGTGAAGGCAAGTCCAAAAGGGTAAAGTATGATGCAAGATTCCAGTACCTGAACAAATGGAAGGGATTCCCAAGTGAAAGAGAATTTGGAGATGAATAATACAAGTTAATCAAGCCAAGGAAATGGAGCAATACAATCCTAATGGGACATGAGGTTTTTTTTTAGGTAAGTTGTATGGTGCAAGAGCACCTAAGGTCAAGTCATTGAAATAGAGGTCCTAGTTTGAGTTCTTGTGAGTATGGAGTCATTTTGATGTAATAAGGCCATTTCAAGGCCATTCTTATGTTTTTGAATTCATTTTTTGTCCATTTGGGTCAATTTGGATTAATTTGTGTAAATATTGCAAAAATTGCAGATAATGTAAAAAGTTGTCATCAAAAGTTGCAAAAAGGTGCAAATGGGGGAATGTCAAGAGTCGGGTAGTTAGAAGGGTGGTTGGAGTTGATTTGATAGTTGATTCCTAATGTATTTTGGTTATATTTACCTTCCCAACTTGAAGGTGAAGGGGGAATTTAATTTTGTGATATGAAGAAGTAATAGAAGAAACCCTTGTTTTGTGCATTTTTCCTAAAAATTCACTGTTCCAGGTTACTGTACGGTTTCGTACAAGAAGAAATTGATCAAAGGTGCATTGTAATTCATGTAGGCATGGATTAGATTTATTTTGGTTTTTGTGTGGTTGAATTCCAATAAGTTTTCGGGTTTTTATAAGCAAATTTTTGAATCTACCTATGTAAACCTATTTTAAGGGTTTTGAAGGTGAAAAAATGACATTTTAGCTATCCCGCCCACTGTATCTTATTGTAACTCGGTGGGATGGCATAATTAGGTGTAGGAAATATTTTTTTCTAGTTTATAGAGTAGGGAAGGCGAGTAGATGGTTTTAGAGTGATGCCCTAGTTGGAAAAAGTGAGAATTTTGTGTGGAAAAGAGTGGTTAAAGAGGGTAAATAATTGAAATATGTTGGGGCAGCCATTTCTTAGGGATTTTTAAGCATGTGTAGGCTTGTTAGGGTGTGTTAGAAGCATTGGAAAGGATTGAAATGGTCTGAATTATTGGTTTTCAATAAACCCTCCTAGTAAAGGGTTATATTGAGGGTTTTGTGTTTAGGGGTGTTAAAGAGGGTTTCCCTATCAGTGAGTGGTAGAATTTGAGATTTTGTAGTTTGGAAAGTGCTTCCCCATCAATTTTTGTGGTTTGGAAAGAGTTATGGATAGGGTTCCTTTGTAAAGCTAGCATAATTGGCCTTGTGAGGCAGTGCCAAAACCCTATTTTGAAAGGGTTGGTCCAAAGAGACCTATAGTGATTTCATGATATGTTTTGCATTGGAATATTAGGGTTCAAAATGGTGTAAATATTTTGGTTTTAGAAAATAGGTTGAGAGTTAAGACCAAAAAGAGAGGTATGCACACCTACTAGGGTTGGAGAGTGAAATAGGTGTTTTGTTTTTAAGCGTTGTTGACAAGCCTCCAAATTGTTGAATAGTGATTGTGGGGTGATTACAACCTTGTTGGAAAAAATTTCCAAGATTGAAGAAGACCAAGATCAAGAGTTGTGATTTGGAGCCCTTGAAAGCAATGTGCATTGAAGGGAAACTAAGGGTGTTTTGTTGATCCAGCAAGAGTTAGAATTTCAAGATCTTGAGAGTGAGTTCATGTGAAGTTGATAAAAGGCCTTCCTGATTGACATCAAACTCTCATAGACAATGGAGTAGGTCTTAATGTTTGTAGCATTTATCTTCTAGATAAAATTGGTGTGGACAAGAATCTTATAGAACCTAATGACGTCAATCTTTGTGGCTTTGACAATGTTAATAAGAAATCATTAGGAATTATCACATTACCCATCAAGGTTGGACCCATGGTTTTTCCTACCCCTATCCATATCATGTTAGGACCTCTTTCATACAACCTTCTCCTAGGGAGACCATGGATTCATGATATGAAAGGAGTCTTGTCTACTCTTCACCATGAGATGAATTTTGAATATAACAAGATATACTTGGTTGAAATAGATGAACTAAGCTATAATTCACAAGTTCAACATGATCATAAAACTCCCAACTCCCTTAATACTTTGATTCCAACTTCAAAGGTAGAACCTATACAAGTTGATGGCAATCCTAATCGTCTTTCACCTACAACAAAACTCTTGGATGACGATTGGGGGATGCTAGATTTTACACCTTATTTCAAAGGGGAGTCTCAAATATTGCCCTCAAAGTCCAAAGAGTCAAATACAAACCATTCATCTTCAAACACATTGTAGGGATGATTGGGGTTCATTAGATTTTACACCCTCCTTTATGGGAGAGTACAAAATCTCACAATATAAACCTAAAGAGTTGTGTTTCATTTTCTCAACTTGATTCTACATCAACAATATCACCCCATGGTGGTGATGGGGGCTTTTCAACTCCCATCTATGGGTGCTAGCAAGAAGTTGAGTTCACTTTTTGGCGATTTAGTGGAAGTGTTTTCCTTGATTTTCAAAATTTGACATATTTGATCTTAAAATTTGAAGCAGTTAGAGATGGAATCTTGAAAAAAGTCACTAATCATAAAATGTAGTACTCAGAGTCTAGTTTCCAAATATGTAATTTATTTGAATACCTAGATGATACAAATTGATTTGCAATAGGTGTTTCTAAAAAACCACTGTTTAAAGTCAAATTTTTTTACCATACCATGCATGTGTACATCATCCATATTTTGACCTAAATAATCATATTTTTCTAAATCCTTTTGGGAAAATATTTGTAACTCACTAAAGCACGCTTTTCATATTTTTTGTAATGTTTTATTGAACTTTTTTTGTTAATTTTTTATTGAATATTTTTTTGTTAATTTTTCATTGACCATATTTGGTGTTTTGAAAATTCGCTGTGTATGTCATGCATAAGATGACCTAAACTTATCATTTTTATTTTTTTTAATTGAAAAGAATTTTTTGAAGTACACTTTTGTACAATTTTTTTCAAAAAGATATGTTAATAAAAAGTTATTAAAATACTAAAAAAGCTTGATAATTCAAGTTTATGGACCTGTTTCATCATAAATTAATTGAAAATTAAAAAAATTAATCCAATTGTAAAAGAATTACATATTTGGAATCTACATTGTCCCATCTATAATGGGTTTTAATTTTGTGAAAAAATTCTATAAAGTCTTCAAACATATGCCCAAAGTCACTATTTTCTTGTGGCATTGCCAGGATCTTCAACTTGCAGGTCAAACAAGGTCTAGGGCCTAGGTTCATATCCGCAAACCTTTTTTTGAACCTGTTAACAAAGAAAAAACCCGACCTACATTTTAAATTTTTAAAAGTGGGATCCCGTTTACTAAATGGGATCCTGTTTTGTTTATAAACGGGGTCTCGTTTAATAAACAGGATCTCATTTCCCATTCATCTGTTGAAAAAGGATTGGGATCCCATTTAATAAATGAGATCCCTTTTGCTACGGTATATCATTTACCAATCGGGATCCCAAGTTATTTTTTACCATTTTTTTAATTTTACAGTCAAACAAGTACATTCTGGGTCTACAAATTTCTTTGTATGATCGACTGCAACATATTCCCTATTTTCTATCAACTTTTGTCTTGTAGAGGCTCTTCAACTTGGGATTTTTCTTCAATTTTGAAAGGAGGCATCATTAGGACACTGTTAGAAAGGATTTTTTTTGAATTGCTACTTGTTTGCAAAGGAAGGAGAGGAATTTTGTTTAATTGCTACTTGTTTGAAGGAGGAAGAATCCAATTTTATTCAACTTTTGTCTTGTAGATGTTCTTCAACTTGGGATTTTTTTTTAATTTTGAAAGGAGGCGTCATTGGGACACTATTAGAAAGGAATTTGGGTGAATTGCTACTTGTTTTCAAAGGAGGAAGATGTTTTTTTCTCAATTGCTACTTGTATGAAGGAAGAAGAGGAATTTTGTTCAATTTCTACTTGTTTGAAGGAGGAAGACGAATTTTATTCAATTGCTATTTGCTTGAAGGAGGGAGAGGAATTTTGTTCAATTGTTACTTGTTTGAAGGAGGAAGAGAAATTTTGTTCAATTGCTACTTGTTTGAAGGAGGAAGAGGAATTTTGTTCAATTGCTACTTGTTTGAAGGAGGAACAAAGAAGGAATACTTTGAAGTTTTTGACATTCATTTGTACATACTTCAAAAAAAATTAATCATGGGATCACAATGTCGAAATAAGAGAAAAGATAGGAAGGTATTGACCCCTAAAGAAATTGAAGCAAAGACAGAAAGAGGCAAAAAGACAAAGAGATAGAAGAATGAGAATTTGATCAATGAATGATGTTGAAGCATCCAATTCCACAAATATTGAAGATAAAAACATTGAGGATACAATGGATGTAGATGATGCAAATTTGAAGAATGAGATTATACAAAGAATTATTTTATCATAAAAAAAAATCAGTTCAATGTCAACTAATGATGCAATTGATAAGAATGAGTAAAATGAGAAAAGTAATGAAAAAGGATTTTTTGTTAAACCAAGAAGAAAATATCAATCACCAGAACATGCTATGTCTACTATTTCTATTGCCATTGAATCTATTGGAAAAAATAGTAGATCTAAAGATGAGAATGCAGCGAGCTATAACAACTACTATAGTTAATAAAGAAACTTTGAATAAAATAATGGTAAGTAATAAATTAGTGAAATTCTAAAAATACATCCCAAAGCATTGCTAAGAGCGGAAAAAAGAAGAGAAAATATAAAAAATGATCCAATCAACCAATTTTGGATTTTTAGTGGTCAACTCCTAAGGTCTGACATGGAATTGAATGTTGAAATCAAATATTTGATTGAAAAATATTGAAATGACAATACTAGGGTATCATCTAATGCTAGAGATGTGTTAAAATTAAGAGTGGGGTCCAAAGTTCATGATCCTCATCCAAAACACCTATTAGATACAACACAAATTGAATTTTATAGAAAATTTGTGGTGATTTTGTGTTACCTAGTAATATGAAAATAAGTCAAAGGTCTTTTAAAAATGTAAAACTTGGTATGTAAAAATTAATAAGAAATGAATATCTTGTTGTTGAAAATGCATGTTCAATTTTGTTATTTTTATGATTTTTTTCTATATATACGTTGTACTTTGCATACTAACATGATTATGCAGAAATGTGGTATTAATATGCCACCTGAAACAATAAGGGAGTTTATATCAAGTTTGTTTTGTGAGAGATCTAATGGGAAATTATTTTATTTAAATTCTTGTATTTCTGGACAATGTACTAGCTATGGAAATCTTTCATTCTTAAGAGTTTGTATGCATGAAAGTGTTGATAATGATTTTGGGCAACAATTAGTGGATGTTAAAAGATTTAAAAATGTTGACTATTCTTTAAAAGATGAAAAATTGGAAAGCATTGTGATTTAGTTACAGAAAAAGTTAGTGTACATGCATTCATATCAAAATTTAAGAATAAGATTGTACCAAAATATGCCTTGCACTCTCAATATGTTCGATGGCTTGATGGCCAATTTTGCACATGTAGAAACTCATTTCCAGTTGATAGAAAACTACACTCTATCTCTGTAAGAGGAAATCCAATCACAATATTATAATTCAGTGCAAGTAGCTATGTTTGTTCATATTTTTTATAGACATGTAGATGATAGCATAGAGGATGATATTAAAGTTTTGAGGGAGTATCATTTCTATTTGAGTGACAATTGGTTACACTCGTCAAAGTTTTTTCAATACTGTTTCAATATATTTTATACAAATTTAAGAGAAAGAGGAATCTAAATGATAGAACACCTCATATGGTCAGATAATTGTACGAGACAATTCAAGAATGCTCGAACGTTCTATTGGTTAAGTAGGGTTCACAAGGAACATAATGTCCAACATATGTGGATTTTTTTGAAGTTGGGCATGGTAAAGGAGAACATGATGGAGTTGGTGCATGTGTTAAAAGAATTCTTGCTAGAGAAAAATTGAAATTTAAGGATGCACAGTAAAATTTAAAGATGCGTGTGGGATTGTGGATTGGTTCAATACAAGATTATCTACACCTGGTTTGAGTGAGTACTCTATAGTTCACAGATTATTTTAGTTGGTTGAAGAAGAGAAAATTCTACCTAGACTTGATTTTGAGACAATTGGTGAATCTACTAAATGGCATTCATTTAAGAGTTCAAATGCAAGCACATGAACTATCTGCACAAGGGAGCTTGCATTTTTTTGTTATTTTTGTATTTCAGGAGATTGGGAAGCATGTGAAAATACAAAATGGGTTGAAGAGTGGAAGCAAAGATCATTGACACCTGCACAAGCACACAATCAAAATGAAGCAACAATTGAAGGCAATAATCAAGTGTTTGCATCAAATGACTATGCTTGTGTTTCAGAACTTGTACAAGAAGGTAATTTAATTCAATTTATTTCATTTTATTTCACTTTATTACTATTTTGTAATACTAAATTATTTATTTATATACATATGAATGGATGTATGTAGATTGGTCAAATTATATGGACACGTGCAAGTTATTAAATCAATTTTTTTTGGTAGGACATGTGTATGATGTTGTTGCACATGAGGGGAATGAAGAGGAAACAAAGTATTGTTTAGCTCATTGTGTGGAGACTAAACATAAGTTAATATCACCTCGAGAAGATGATTATGGCTATCATTATTCAATAGGTATGGTGATCCCCTTAAGACATCCCCTTAAGCAGATTTTGATAACAATTTTTTGATCCCCTTAAGCAAATTTTGAGAACTTCTTTGATGATGGCTATCATGTTATCCAATAGGATTGGTGGTGGTTGTTGGCACTTGGCTACAAAAATATGTAATAAGGAAGAATGGTCTTCCTACATTCAAAGATTATGAAACACATAAGATGGTTATACAATACGCATATTTGGTTATGGAAACAAATATAAAACTAGTGAGGTATCGTGGAAGACCTACAAATAAAGAGCTATGGACAATTTCTATGGAAGAGCATGAGACAATCATAGATGTGTTGCAAAAAATAGAGGATGCAAATGGTACAATGGAATAAGTAAATATAGGTAAATATAGTTTTAGTTTTATATTGTCCTTTTAAATAGATTAAATAAATGTTTTGATATTGCTTGTGTGTTATTAGTTGAAATTTATTTAAATTGTACTTTTATATCCTTAAGCCATCAGCACATATTCATCACATACTTTGAGACAAAAAGGAGAGTCCATGTAGATTAAACCTAGACAACATGGAATACTTGGTAAAAATAGGTAATTATTAGTTAAATTATATTTAAATGCATTTTTTATTATATATTTGATTTTTTTGTACATTAATAGTTAAAATTGATTTATTATCCTTTTTTGAATCCTTAAGCCATCATCACATTGATCTCATACTTTGAAACAAAAAGGAGAGGATGCAGATTCAACCTACACACATGTGTGGAATACTTTTAAATACAAGTACTTGAGTTGTGTACATATAGATAGTTTTATATAAATTAAAATACATGTTTTGATGATTTCATTTATATTGCTTGTACCATTTTGATATCAGCTGGCATGAAGACTTACCACATTCTAGGCACAAGTTTTAGATTTTCTTGAGATGGCCTAGCCAAATTTTGTAAACATTGTTTTGAGTTGACATATATGTACATACATACTTACACAATTACACATTTTGTATAAATTTGTATACGTGTACATACACAATTATACTCTATACTTTTATGTATCAAAATCAATATTCTATATATTTTTTTTGTTAAATGTGCCTATTTTCCTACTTTGAAACTTTGAATTTGATTGTATAATCACTAAATATCATGTATATTATTGTTAAATCAATTATATCAATTGCAATTAAATATAAGTTCCATGTACTTTGAAGTATTTCATCTCCTGAAGACGTCCTACATATCCTAAATATTATACTTAATTATATCATTTGTTATGATGAGTTGCCCTAATTTGAAACTTTAAATTTGATTGTATAATCACTAAATAACATGTATATTATTGTTAAATTTGGTTTCCTTTGGCAACTTCACCAAAATTAGACAACTTCTTTGATCCCCTTAAGATGTCGTATTAGAACTCCTTAAGACATCTTATTAGGACCCCTTAAGAGATCCTATTAGGACCCCTTAAGACATCCTATTACGACATGAATTAAATAAACATTGACACTATTTAAATTGTATAGAATGTGATTGTTATGATGATTCATCCTAAATTCTAAGTTACTTAATTATATCAATTGTGATTAAATATGAGACATGTACTTTGAAGTATTTGATCCCCTTAAGATGTCCTATTAGGACATATCCTAAATATTATACTTAATTATATCATTTGTTATGATGAGTCACCCTACTTTGAAACTTTAAATTTGATTGTATAATCACTAAATAACATGTATATTATTGTTAAATTTGGTTTCCTTGGGAAACTTCACCAAATTTTGACAACTTCTTTGATCCCCTTAAGATGTCGTATTAGGACCCCTTAAGACATCCTATTAGGACCCCTTAAGACATCCTATTAGGAACCTTTAAGACATCCTATTACAACATGAATTAAATAATTTCATTGACTAATTATCATTAATTATCATGTACATCATGTATATATCATGTATGGATCACTAAATTCAAATGTATAGTACAAATATTGAAATGTCAAGACTATAAATTTCAACTTTAATTTCATATTTGCATTTAATTTCACATTAATGTCCTATTAATGTCTTGACTATGAATCATTTTGAAAGTACAAATATGTCCTATCAATTACATATTAAAATTTCACATAAAATGTATAAATACACATATGTAAATGAAAATTAAAAAATAATAAAGTACATTATTTACAATATATTAAGTCCATGAAACCAATATATATTAAGTCCATCACAGTACAACCCATGAGATAAATTCCATGAAACAATATATTAAGTCTATGAGAAACCAAATATGTAGTCCATGAAATAATCATATACAACCCACGAAATCATCTAACTCATATCATCTCTATAATCAAGAGACCTCTTCACACCATGTGGACTACACGGATGACCCGAACCACTCTTTACAAGACAAAGAAAGATGAAATCATATATAATACGATTAACAATGATTTACTGAAAATTTAATTTATGATTCATCATAAAATTAAATTACCATGATATCTGGCTCTGCATGCTCTGGTGCACCTAGACCAACCTCTAAATGCTCTAAATCAATCTACATATACAAGAGAAAGAAAGTTGAAATTAGATGTAAGTCTACAATTAAAAATGATTTAATTCAATTTAATTTATAATTTATCATATTTAAATTATACGGTAAGAGGTTCTGCACCCTCTATTTTAGGACCTATCTATACATGCTTAGCCACAAGACCAGGGAAAACTTTAAGAAACCCCCCCTCAACGAAGGTGTAAAATCATGGCAAATCTTGTATACTTCCTGATAAAAATATTAATCTTAGTGGCGAATTTTTTTTATTTTTCATGAAAAAAAATAATTTCCATTGGCGAATCTTTTCTAATTGCTAGAAGTCTATGGAAAATCCTGGTGAAATGCAATTTTTTTAAAACCGCAAAGATTTTTCCATTGGCAATTTAAATATATTTTCAAACCAATAAAATATTTTGATTGGCGAATTAAACTTGTTTTCAAACTAGAAAAAATAATTTTGTTGGTGATTAAAAATTCAAACTAAAAAATAAAATTCATTGGTGAATTAAACCTATTTTCAAATGATTAAGAAAAAAACATTGGTGAATTAAACATAATATCAAACTAATAAAAAAAATGTAGTGGTAAAGTGTCAGTGCAAATCAATATAACCACGACCATTTGATGAATTGATGATGGATGGTTGTAGTTGCATTCTGGAAGAAAATATTTGAAGCAGTAGACTTGTGAATTGAAAACTTTGGAATAACACTAGAACCGTTAGATTTCTTTATTTTTGGTCGGTAATAGTATTTTGTATTGCATGAAAATAAAGATTGCATCATTTTCCCCATTGTTTACTTTTCATCAACCATCCAAAACTCACCTACAACTATAATATTTTTTTCAAAAAAACATCTTAACATGCTTCATAATTAACAGGAAAAGTAACACTGTTCAACTAAAACCAGTTCCACAACTATCTATAACTACCTTACATATTTCAACAATATTTTCAATCATTCTTTTACCCTTCCTAATATTCACACTATACAACCATAATAGGGTTCAACCCATAGCAAGCCAAAAATTTGGTACTATTCTTGTGTTAATTCTACAAAAACCCTACAAAAACCACAAATTCAACTAGTGCTACCCATTTCATAAACAAATTTCCTTGTTTCTTTTCCCTTTATCTTTCGCTTCCTCGCATTTTGTCCTTTTACTTTCATCTTTTGCTTCCTTGCATTCTATTCTTTTACTTTCATACACTTTTCCTCCACTTGCACCTATGCTTCCATGCGCTATGCCTTTGCTTTCTCATGTGCTTTCAACTGTGCTATAATTTATTCCACCTTCATTAGCTCTATAAAGAGCTTCAATACTTTCCAGCCTAACCTTGCTTCTTCCCTGCATTGATTTTTAATCTCATCCATCCGCCAATGCATGAAAGGGGTGCATCCTTTTTCCCCTTCCAGTTCCACATTTTCAAAGCCTTCCCGATAGTCGAAACCTTCACCTAGAACTGCCCATTCAAGTATTGATTCTAATCCTTCAAAGAAATCTCTATGTACAATCATCTCCATCACTTCTCTTACTGTGCTTGTTGATTCCCCCAAGTCCAAACCCCATGCTATAATCAAAGAGTATACATCCATGTTAGTCATGTATCTATGCCTTATATTTCCAAAGGATTTCCCCAAAATGATCTGTACACTTTGTACCAACCTCCCATCAGTGAATAAAAACATCCCCATTAATCATTGGTTAGAAGTGTCACCATAAAACAGGTTTAATTTCCTCCTCGAATGTAGAGTGAAGTTGGCCTCCATTTGAAACCTATTGCAGCTACACCACCAGCACCACCACTCTTTTAGACTTTTTGTGTGCCTTCTTCTCCATGCCAAACTCTATTATTAACTTCACTAATCAAGGGTCGAGAGGTAATAATTTTCCAAACTCTACACATACTAATATTAATAACCCATCAATCATCCAATCATGTCCACTGACTCAAATTTTCCTACAATTTTCGCTTCATAAATGCACCTTCCTTGCCACCTTTCCTACCTTAATTCACCAATGTTGAGGTTTTGGTACTTTTCCTAACCTTGGTTGCAAGTCTTTCTTGGTCATCTTTGTAGTCGGTGGCTCAGAGGTTTTGAAAAATTTGAAACTTTAGACTTTGGTTCTAAGGTTCCAAGTTTCAGTGACTAGCAACAATGCGACATTATGGACCATGACCGTTTGATGAATTTTCGATGGATGACTATAGTCGCATTCTAGAAGTATATCTCTCAAGCACTAGATTTATGAATTGAAACCTTTGGAATTACACTATAACCGTTAGATGAGGACACGTGGGGAGATCAAGGCTCATCATTATGGTAATGAACCTGATGGGTTAGATTTTGGCGATGAGCAATATAAGAAATTAAGTGGCTGAAATATGCACATGCAGAAAGTTTGTTTTAAAAGAGGGACTGCCTAGGAAGAACGTTGGACCAAGGCTTAAAAACTTAAGAACGTTTTACACAAAGGATGTAAAGGAAAATCAATATAACCATGACCATTCGATGAATTTTTGATGGACGGTTGTAGTTGCATTCTGGAAGTAAATCTCTGAAGCAATAGACTTGCAAATTGAAACCTCTGGAATAACACTAGAGCCATTGGATGTGGACACGTGGTGAGATCAAGGCTCATTTCTCTCTTTTCAATGTCTTGATGTATTACATTTCATTTAATTGAAATTAACAATCTTTTGAACATCTGAAGTGATTCATTGGACAACTCATAGCTTTAATGAAACAATATTTGTAATGATTTCATATTATTTGAGTGGCACTAGTAGTGGTGACTAGAGTCTAGAAATTTTGGCAGCTTGTCAGATTGAGGTACAATTTGCATGTAGCTAGGCGTCAATCAAATTAAACATTTTAATTGTACATGTAAGGCTTAAGATACATGAATCAACTAAGTTGGCTTTTTGGTTTATGCGAATCAGGTTGGTAGTGGCACTGGTGGCCCATAAATAGGGTTAGTGATAGTGGATAGTATCATAAGGGTTTTCATTATTTTGGGTTAATAAGGATTCAAGAAGAAGATGTTGTGGTATTATTGGGGATACTCTAAATTCTCCTACCTCTAGTTATGTAGTTTTAGAGTAAAAGACCAATTTCCTTCAAGTTCAGAATGGGTGGAATTGGAAAGAAGTTGATTTGGTTCACTTGACTTCTCAGACAGGTTTTGAACCAAGATGAGGAGCTCTGATGGACATAAGTGCTATCCTGATGCATGGAGGCTATAGGTAGAAGATGGGAGAAAATTTACTACCCCTCATCATCTGCATGAATCTAGTTCTCAAAGGGGATAAGAACATTTTGTATCTTCACAGCTCCCATTTCCCCAACATTTTTGGCCAGGTGATTTCCTTGCATTTATTTTCAGTGCCACATTTGTACTACATTCTCACCAACAGAAGCTTTGGAATCATGCATTTATTTTTAGTGTCACATTTGTATTATGTTGTCATTGACAGAACCTTGGAAATTAGAATCAATTTATAATCCATTTTCATGAGCAATAGCTTGGAATAAATTGTGTCTATGTCATTTATACAAAACAGGAGCTTTCCTTCTCTATAGCTACTCATATTTAAAAAGATATGTAATAATGTGACATTGTCATTCAGTTGTAATAAAATAAATGGTTGTGTTGTGTTAATCTTTGTTATAGATTTATAGTAAAGAGTTATTTTTTGAGTTCAGTGTCTATGAATCCATTCAAAACAGTTGTTTTTTCCTTTAAGAAATTAAATATTATCTATTTATGAAATAATTACATGCGGATTTAAAAGTAAAACATAAAGCAATACAAATGAAAAAAGAAAGTTTCCATCAAATTGACAAAAAAACATTATATTAAACACTAAAAGTTGCCAGTGGTCACTCTTGTTGGGGTTTACCGAAATATTTATTTCTAATTTATCATTGACCTTCTCCCCCAATTCCCGGTATCATTATTCATTTTATTAATTCCTTTGCAACATTAATTTACCGGCCCTTTGGCCTTGATGTCAATCCTAGCACATTAAAGTTTAAAACAACTTTAAAACACATGTTTATTATTTATACCATAATTCATAAATTACTCAACTGTTTGATGAAAATTTGATGTGTGGTTGTACTTGCATTCTAGAATGAAATGTAGAGAGTGCTAATCTTGTGAACTTAAACCTCTGGAATTACCCTTTAACCATTAGATTTACAATGATCAATGGTTTAGAATCTGCTGCCAATGCAGGACTAAATGGCTAGTGAAACAAGATTTGTAATGATTTCATATCGTTTGAACTTTGAGTGGCACTGGCGATTTTGACAATTGACAGCTTGTCAACTTGAGGTACATTTTGCATGTAGTGAGGCTGTCAGAGTCTAGAAATCAATCAAATTAAACATTTAAATAAATGTAAGGCTTAAGTTACATGAATCAATTAAAATTTACGTTGGTTTTTTGGTTTGCATGAATCATGATTATACCTAACCTCACACATGACACGTGTGAGGTGTACATAGGGACCAAGCTAGTAGTGGCACTATTGGTGGCACTGCTGGCCCATAAATAAGGATAGTGAGCACAACTAAAAATTGAAATCATTTGTTGAAGGCTAAAGGCTTTACTATTGAGTGCAATGTTCGAATTGTCATAAGGGTTTTCATTTTGTAGGGTTAATAAGAAATAGGATTCAGGAAGAAGATGATGTGGCATTATTGGGGATACTCTAAATTCTCCTGCCTACAATTATGTAGTTACAAAGTAAAAGACTAATTTCCTTCAAGTTAAAAATGGGTAGAATTGGAAAGAAGCTGATTTGGTTCACGTGACTTCTCAGACAAGTTTTGAGCCAGGATGAGGAGCTTCAATGGAGATAAGTGCTATCCTAGTGCATGGAAGTTGCAAGTAGAAGATGGGAGTAGTTTTACAACCCCTCATCTTCTACATGACTTTGATTTTCAAAGGGGAGAAGTACTTTTTGTATCTTCATAGCTCCCATTTCCCTGGTTTGATTAGCCCACCTTTCCCCATGCATTTATTTTCAGACATGGCTGATCCCGGAAGTCCCATGCGTTTATTTTCAGAGCACATGGTTGACTCGGCAAGCCCTATTTATTTTTAAACACACATGTATTACATTTATGTTTTCACCAGTGGTCTAGCAAAAGCTTGGTGCTTGTGCTTACACTTGTATTTGTACTATGTAATAATGTGACATTGTAATTCAGTTGTAATAAAATAAATGGTTGTGCTATTAATTTGACATTGTAATTCCTTTTATTAAGTCCTTTGCAACATTAAGTGTTATTGTGCTAATAATGGTTGTGCTATTAATGTGACATTGGAATTCCTTTTATTAATTCCTTTGTAACGTTAAGTGTTACTGTGCTTAGTGCTATTAATGGTTGTGATATTAATGTGACATTTTAATTCATTTTATAAAGGCCTTGATGTCAATCTGAGTGCATTAATGGTTAAAAATTAAAAAAACTTTAAAACACATGTTTATTATTTATATCATAAATTATTACTCAAACCGTTTGATGAACATTTGATGTATGGTTGTAGGTACTCAAAATAAGGGAGCAAAGCAAGCTTAGTCACTAGTCCTCTAAGTTTTATAACCATGTCACGAAGTTCTAAATTTTCATAACTACCCGATTCCCCAACTTGGTTCACTTTGTTGAGTAACTTAAGTTCATGAATACGTAACCTTTGAGTTACAGTGTGTGGATTTAGTCGGTGGGTCAGAGGTTTTGAAAACTTTGAAACTTCATACTTTGGTTCTAAAGTTCCAAGTTTTAGTGACCACGCGACATTATGGACTTATCTTTCTTTTCAAAGGCATCCTCATCTGACATCTCATTGAATGCTATGTATGGACGAAAGGGTATGTGTAGGATCATCATGGAAAGAATAGGCCCTCAAGTGGCAAAAAATTAAGAAAAATCAGAGTTAGGAAACTTGACGTAAAAATTTGAATAAGTTATCTATATTCTTTCAAAAATGTGTAAGAATAGAATCTGTAGCAAATTGAATGTAGTTTCTAAACTACTAGGTATGTTTAAAAGAAGGTGTTTGTCTGACCACCCTAACCACAATAAAATGATAATATTTTTTTATAATATTTTATATATAACTAGAGGACTCATGCTCCGATGTGATGCATATTTTTTTGTAATTTTTTTCAAGTAAATAATTAATTATGAATTTTTTATTACAATTTTTTAAAAAATATAAAAACTTGTATGTCTGACCACCTTAACTTGGCCAAAACTTCATGAAATTCATTTTTTTCTTTTTTTAATCCTATAGTATGTGAAGCATAGAATGTGGCACATGTTTTGGATTCAAAAAATGTGATACCGTTTGAAAGTTATAGATGTTTTTCAATCAACCTATCAATTAGGACTTTAGTCATAATTTGAATAGAAAATGAATAATAATTACTTATTAAATTCAAAGTAAAGCATAATTTATATCGGTGGAAAGCTGAGAATATCATTTAAAAACCCTTTTCGCTTCATCAATTTTGGGTAAAAAAATACTTGTCAGCCACATACCCATCATATTGCCACTTTTTGGCCCATCATGATTCTGCACATACCCTAAACTTGAGTTGTCTTTTCAAGTTTTTCCAAAAGCATGTAGGTTTAAAGCCTATCTTTTCGAGGAAAAAAATTGAATGTTGCATTTAAAGCACGTCCTATCAAAAATAATGACATAAGTGGGTGGTGAAGTTTTACTCAGACATTTATCCTGCATTCTCATTCTTTGCCAAGGCCAGTACTTCTCAAGTGCAAACATTCCTTTTACTTAAACATTTATCCTATATTCTCATTCTTTTCCGAGGCCAGTACTTCTCAAGTGCAAACATTCATTCTCCATGAATTTGTGCTCATGTAGAGTGAACATTGGGTCGGCGTAAGGGATACAATGCTCAGACCTTTTAAGTTAGATGAATTTTGGGTGCGCCTAGAGAGGGACGATAAGTCTAAACCAGATATAAAACTCTTAGAAAGTAGGCTAGCTCACACTGGAGGGTTTCCAGAAGTTGTGTTGAGTGTGGACCTGATAAGTGCATGTGCGAGAAGGTACATTCTACAGACACGAGAAATTAAAGCCACGGACGGGGTTGTAATTATAGAAATTTCTCCTGAAGCTGTTTCCTGCACGCTAGGGATTCCAGAAAGGGAACCTATAGAAGGCATGTCTGTCATAGTGGCAGGTGAATTTTTCAAAGAAAATAAGGACTAGTGTAAGAACTTCATGGCCAAAACCTAGTTGAGTCTAAAAAGAAAGGTAAGTCGCAACTATCGAGTAAACTTAAAAGAGTGCATTTTAAGGGAAAAATTGTAGATGCTATTGCTTTATTGCACCGCATTGTTGGGAATTCACAAGTTGAGTTATTTGAGGATTGGATGTGTCAGTTTATCTTGATAGTCTGTGATGAGAAAATTTGCATTGAATGGGCTGAAGTTATTTGCTTTGATTTGAATGAGAAATTAATTAATTTCCATAATACTACTACTTTCTCTACGTTTTCTTGTCTGGTATACATTGTAGGTAGTCAAAGGTCCTTTTGGCCTAGGTTGGAGCCACAAGGAACCCCAACTTCTGATATGCCTGTGTATAAACGCTTTCCTCAGTTCACTAAACAATTTGGAATGGGTGATTTTTGTCATGTGAATGATGCATTTTTAATGGAGGTCGTGATGAAGCTAGATGGAAATCCATAAATGTGCCTTTCGCCTAAATAAATTTCTCTTGTATCAAAATTTGGGAGTTTTTATAATATCCAATTTGATAAGTTTTCCTATCTAAGAATAGGGGGTTTTGAGAAAGCCCCATTTAAATTACCTCAGTATCCTAAAGATTTACTGATATTTCTAGAAGTTTGTCGACAAATGGCAATGATTAATATTAAGTATATGAACATGGAGAAACAAGGTTATGTCTTCCCATTAGAGACCCCTTCTTTTATGTGCAAAACAAACTAGATAGCCAAGGGAGCTGAAGGAATTCTCAAGGAATATAACCTCCAAAATTTTTCTATGAGAGCTAATTTTGACAGTAAGGGTTTTGTGAAGCAGAATCTCTATGGAGGGAGCTTATATCAGCATCACCCATCTATCGAATATTTTTGGGAAGATTGCGTCGATGAGAAAAAAATTTTGAGAAGATATTATATGAGGCTAATGCTAAAACAAATCAGGTTTTCAATCTGTCATTTCACATTCCTGAAAATGTAACTGAGGATTCAACAATCATAGATCCTACATATAAAAAATTGTCTAATAAATCCCACCCTAGGGTTGATTGGAGCCAAAGTGAAATTTTAGATATGAGGGTGTGTGTTGCCCCAGTGCTTAAAATAACCCAGGACTGATTGGATGGGAAATGGCGGCAAATTGCTAGTCCTATTCAAGAGCCTAAGTCATCATAGAAGAATGAACAGGGGTCTACGCAAGCATCTAGTGCAAGTGTATCATCAAGGAAACCCTTTGTGAGGTCCTCTAGTGCAAATTATTAGTCAGGAGGTGATGGTGATAGGCCAGAAGAAACAGTCAAGTTGAAGAGCATATGTGAACAAGATAGTGTGCTTTCTCCTACTCCTGAGAAGAAGACCAATCAAGAAAAACTTGTGGCTGCAAATTCTGAAGCTATCTTTAAACAGATCGCTAAAGATAATATATTTCCTCTATCTGAATTTCCCTCTTCTCTGCCTCCAGTGATAGTTGGAGTGGATACAGTTTCAAAGTTACTTCAAAGCTCTTCAAAACCTAAGAAAGCCAGGAGGATGTCAAGGATGGTGACTGATTCTACTTCTGGAAATCAAATGTTAGAAATTGTTGAGCCTGTGAAGGATTTAAATGAAGATGAAATAACAAAGGTGGACTAAAAAGTCACACATGTTGATATGGGGCCTCCAACACTGGAAGGTGATGTGAACCATGCCAATTATTCAATCAATACCTTGATTAAAAGAGTGAAAGAACAAAGGAAAGAAAATATAAAATTGGAATCTCAAGTCCTTGCATTGAGTAACTTTATTTCTTCCATGGCCACTCCTCCTACATCTGATGAAGCATCAAGTTCTCAGGTAGAGGGAATTGATGTGCTCACCATAGAGAAAATTAAAAATAATTTGAGCTATTCCAGAGCTTCTTGTGAGGGGGTTGATAAAATATCTTAAGAGGCTATCTTCTTTCCAAATAAATTTGTTCTCTTTTGCACTCGAGTTGTTAATAAGAGGAAGGAGTTAGTAACAGAACTTTAGCAGCTCAGAAAAGATCAAACTAGTCTCTATGAGCTCTCTCAAGAAATGAAAGAATTGAACTACATGCATCCGAAGATATTAATTGGTGAGAAAATCATGAATAATCCTAAGGAGCTAGAACCTTCCTGGTTCATTTCATTGGAATGGAAATTGAATATGTATGATAATATTGTGAAGGAAATTAATAACACACTTGATGAATACTATGAAATGTTGGCGGAAATTAAAGAAGATTGTTGTATGAACTGGTAGTGGAAATTATTGATGAGTTTGATGAAAACATTCTAGATATAAGAGATATCTCTCTAAAGTTTAGAGAGATATTCAAGAAAGAAATAGTTGATACTGCTACAGTGACATGGGAGTCCTTCTCGAAACTTAGTGGAATGGAGATCCGCCTGAAGACTTATAAATGTGGAGAAGAGAAAAGATCTCAAATGATGGTTGATTCTGAAAATTCTTTGGGAAAATGGAGAACTAGGTTACAGATTACTACAATGTTAGGGAGCAAGGACATTATTGCAATTGTCACCAAGTATCAGGAATATAGGCAAAGAGTAAAGGCATAGGAGGCATTACTGAAGGAGGAGGAGGCAAAAATAATTGAAAGAGAAGGATTTGGTGTTGGGAGTGGGACCACTGTTTAGTTTTTAGTTTTTATGTTATTTTCTTTAATTTGGCTATCTTGATACTTCAAAGACTTTTTATTTTACTTTCTAAAATGGTTGTCTTCAAGAAACTATTATCAAGACAAAAAAACTCTACTATTTTGTTTCTTTTCTATTATTTCAATATAGAAAGACAATGGTGAAGTTCATTCATGTGTAATCTTTGAGTTATGGTGTGTACTATGTGGATTTATTGTGCTTTTGCTGAGTAGTTTCCCAATGGATTGTCTATTATTGGAATGATATATTTTTGGTTAGTTTCATTGCTATAAAATGTTTATCTATGAATAAAGATTTTATGGTGATGGATGTGTAAGGATTTCTCAGTATAATTTAGGTGAGTTGGTATTTTAAGCTTTTATTTTTTAAGTTGGGTGGATGCCTTTATAAGTTATTTATGTTGAAATGTTAGCTTTTGTTAGCTTATAAATTATAAGTTATGGATGTTGAACTATTAGCTTTTGTTCAAGGAATGGATTAATAATATTCCTTTCATTTATTTATTAAAAATTGTGTGAATGGCAATGCAATAGGAATCTATAAGTAGTGTGATAAGTGTTGTTCTTTAAAAATGATGCAGAATCACATATCAAATTCAATACCATGGAATACAATATAAAAAATTTGGCTTTTCCTAACCTTGGTCACTAGTCCTCAGATTTTTATAACCTTATCGCGAAGTTCTAAATTTTCATAACTTCCTGATTCCCCAACTTGGTTGATGGTTCACTTTGTTGAGTTGCAAGTCTTTCTTGGTCATCTTTCTAGTCGATGGGCCTGAGGTTTTGAAAACTTCAAAACTTCAGACTTTGGTTCTAAGGTTCACTTTGTTGAAGAAAGAATGGAAAAGAGATAAAGAAAACTTATTATAATACCTAATAACACTATGAATAAATGATCACTCACCTTTAAGTATACATTTTGAGCTTTCGTTGACTTTTGAATCGAGAAGTAGAACCTCAGAACTAAACATAATGTGTAAGAATAAATGACACTTTCTATTGTATTTATATCAATCCATGATTCCATATTTGGCAAATTCCACGAGATTTTTAAATGGTATATTAAAAATTTGGTGAATCTTGCATGCTTATACAATGATACGTTGTAATTTTCAAGGTGAAATGTGTCCTCAAATGTAATTATTTTTTAATGTTATTGGTGAAATAGGTCCACATAAGCAACTATTTATAAATTTTAATTAGCGAAATGGGTCTTCACAAGAAACTATTTGTAAATTTTAATTGGCGAAATGGGTCCTGATACAATGTTGTTTTAATAGTATTGGCGAATATGTAGGTGTTTTATTAAATGCTTTTAGGATTCCAAGCAAAAATATTAGTCAGTCCAATTGAAACATGTAGTTTGACAATGTCAAATTTGTTGCTTAAATATGTCTCATAAAAAAATTCATTAGCAAATGGACATGGATTGGACCTATAGTTAGTAAAATCTGGGCAATTTAGACACCCTGTTGGGTGTGAGAAATCCTCTAATCTCAACTTGGTTGATTCCTAGAATTTGCCAATTGGTGAAGATTCACCACTAAATTTTTCCCTGTACAAGATGTGTCTCATGCTATAAAAGAAAAATAATTTAACATGTATGATCTCATATATATATTTAATTTTAAATTTATTTTAAGTTATTCACAATGTATAATTTGTAATTGACTTTAATCAAAAATTTAAATTACCATGATATATGGTGGCTCTTCATGTCCTCCTTGAGGTGTTGTGACCTTATCAGGGAAGAAACTGGCACTAACAAATTCCTACAAGGTCAAATTTAAAGCACATATACTTGAATTAGGTTAAAATATATATTCAAGTTTGCACACTTTGTGTAGAAACTTCTTTAAACAACCTAAAATTTAGACATGCCTCATGAGTAGCCGCCACATCTAATGTTTTTTTGATCCCCATTCTCATTGTTGTGTCAATTAGACATACATATAGGCATTTAGCACTTATAATACTTACAAGTGTACATGCACATTTGATATATAGTGAATTCAAGATTCATAATTGTAAGTATAGTAACAAGTTAAATAGTTTACAATATAAATGTACCTGCACCTTATGTGAGTCACTCAACAATGGATGAGCGCTCGACAAGCCCTCGGGTGGAATTGACGTGGAAGTTGATTGAGTCCCCTAAACCAACTTAAATATTTAAAACATATGTTCATGATTGAATTACAAATTAAAAATTCAAGTTAAAAAATTATTTCATATATAATTTAAAAAATTGAAATCAAAATACCCCATAAGGGTTACTGACTAGCACTGGTGTCGACATATGCACTTGAGGAGCCAATGATTCCTCTATGGTCAATGTCATCTACACCAAACAGTTTGATTGTTAAAACATGTTGCATTTTTTTATATATATATGCTCATTAAAATTATTATAAATTCAACATGTAGATGAATATTTATACCTATGTTGCATTGTCTGTAGGGTGATGCTTTGTAGTAAGAAATTCTACAAATGAACTAATATGACTAGATGATCCACTAGAATCTCCATGTCCACCTTAACTAGGTGTGGCCTAATCAGGTCTATAGCATAACTAATGGAAACTAGTGCATGCATGGGGTATCAACACTTGTGGAGTGGTACTAGGACCAACTCCATAGAACACTCCTCCATCGCTGCGGTCTCTAGACTCCCTAGTTGCCATCGCAGTAGGATTCTCATCAAGGTTTCTCATGAGTGTATGCAGAGATCCTAATACATATATCACCACACGTTGATGCACAGTTGCGAGAATGGAAGGACCAAGAGGAGAAACAAGGGGTTGTGCATGCACGAGGAATTGGGGATCAACCCTTTCCCCTAACCTCTACTGTGGCATGCCACCACCAATACCCTAAAATGATTTAAAATCAAAATAATTGGGCTTTTGCCCCAAAACAAACTCTGCATATAGCCTCCTCAAAAAATATAATGGGACCTCTAGATTAGTGTGTGGTGGACTATCAAATACCATCCACCATCGCTCCCAAAAATATGCAATCATCTGTGGATGTATACACCACCTCATGGATATTCTAGATTTAGTTGCAGGAATGGGCTAGTGAGTGTTAGGGTCAATAAAATAAGGTGCTAGATGGTATTTTTTTATTTTTAGGTCTAAAATTTGTTTATATGAGATACCATCTAAATAAAATCATCTCATCTCCTCCCTATCTCGCCGATTCCCATCTAAGCTAGAATCAATAGACCTAATGGCATCAACAACGTTTTGCATCGCAAATGAAAATCATCTCACATGTGGTGGAATCAATGCTTTATTTTGCATATAATTGATTTGATTTTGAATGGATGCAACATTTTCATTGATCCATGCTCGCAAGAGAGCCTCATCGGATCCAGCAAGTGGTGGAGTTGGGATATGAAGTGGAGGGGGTGGAGGGGGAGGTGGAGGTGGAGGTGGAGGGGGTTGAGGTGGTGGTTGATGAGGATGTAGATTAATGATATCATTAATATCAAATTGATCCATGATGTATATAAGTGTTTACCTATATTAAATTATACAAAAGTAGCATACAAACTTACAAAATTACAAGAAATAGTTAAATTTTAAATGTACATACAAATTTGTTTAGGATGTGCATACATATACATACACAATGTACATTGATTCAACTTGAGCATGTACATACAAATTTCAAAATTTAAGATGTACATACATTTAAAATAAAAAATAGGATGTATAATGCATGCATACATCATTCAACTAAACTATGTGTACAAACAAATTTCAAAATTTAAGATCTAGAACTATGTAATTTTAATACATGTACATACTAAAAATAAACTTAAAACATTCACAAAAATCTCATTTATGTCTAATGCATGTAAATTACCATTTTCCAACAGGAGAAATTATGATAGTAGTCATAAAACATACTATTATGAATTCATCATTATACTATTATATTCATAAATTAAACACTAAAAAATATCCATCCAACCAAATTCATAAATTCATCACTAAAAATATCCATCCAACCAAATTCATAAATTCATCACTAAAAAAAATCATCCAACCAAATTCACAAATTCATCACAAAAATAATTCATCCAACCAAATTCATAAATATAAGATCATTGTCTTAATTTATAAAGTGTTGCGGCTCTCTACTGCATCTCTTCATTTCTTTTTGTTTTCCTTTTTAGAATTGGACTTTCTCTTCTCCTCTAGCCATCATCGATGTTCATCTAAGACCACATCCATGCACCTAACAACATCAACAACATTTTCCATCGTAGATGAAAAATTCCTCTAATGTGGTGCAATACATTCTTCATTCTGAATAGCGTTGATTTGATCCTGAATGAATCTAATATTCACATCAATTTGTGCTTGCAAGTGAGCACCATGGGATTCAGGTGGTGGAGGTGGGGTTTATGAGGTGGAGTGGGTGGAGGTGGAGGCGAAGGTGGTGGAGAGGGCATGGAGGTGGATTATGGATATCGTCATGATGAATTGATCCATGATCTCTAAGATATAAGTGAACCTGCATTATATTTCTAATTTCAAAATGTAAGATACATTTTTTAAAATCCCCTTAAACCATTCAATATAAATGGCCTAATTGAATACAAATGATAAAATGTGTAAGCCTCATTTGTGTCTAAGGCATGTTACTTGAATGAAAAAACAATTAATTGTTATGTGATGTGAAATATCATTAAAATTTACATTAAAGTAGGAGAAATTATGTTGGCTTTTAAAGGGGTCCTCATATGATGGCTTAAGGGGAACTATGAATTAAGGTCCTAGAACAAAATTACATGGCTTAAGGGAATAAAACTTGGTGAAGTTTCCCAAAGCAACCAAATTTCATTTTAAGGTCCTAGGACAAAATGAATGCTTTAGGGTTTAGGGTAATAGGATGGCTTAAGGGGATCTATGTAGTAAGGTCCTAGGACAAAATGGTATGGCTTAAGGGAATAAATTTTGGTTAAGTTTCCCAAGGCAACCAAATTTCATTTTAAGGTCCTAGGAAAAAATGAATGCTTTAGGGTTTAGGGTTTAGGGTAATAGGATGGCTTAAGGGGATCTATGAATTAAGGTACTAGGAAAAAATGATGGATTTAGGGTTTAGGGTAATAGGATGGTTTAATGGGATCTATGTAGTAAGATCCTAGAACAAAATGACATGACTTAGGGGAATAAAATTTGGTGAAGTTTCCCAAAGCAACCAAATTTCATTAAGGTCCTAAGGAAAAAATGATGGCTTTAGGGTTTAGGGTTTAGAGTTTAGAGTTTAGGTTTTAGGGTAATAGGATGGTTTAAGGGGATTTATGTAGTAAGGTCCTGGGAAAAAATGGCATGGCTTAAGGGAATAAAATTTGGTGAAGTTTCCCAAGGAAACCAAATATTATTGAGGTCCTAGGACAAAATTATGGCTTTAGGGTTTAGAGTTTAGGTTTTAGGATAATAGGATGGCTTAAGGGGATCTATGAATTAAGGTCGTAGGACAAAATGATTGATTTAGGGTTTAAGGTTTAGGGTTTAGGGTAATAGGATGGCTTAAGGGGATCTATGAATTAAGGTCCTAGGACAAAATGATGGATTTAGGGTTTAGGGTTTAGGGTAATAGGATAGATTAAGGGGATGTATGAAGTAAGGTCCTAGGAAAAAATGATGGATTTAGGGTTTAGTGTGTAGGGTTTAGGGTAATAGGATGGCTTAAGGGGATCTATGAAGTAAGGTCCTAGAAAAAAACATTTGATGGCTTAAGGAGATAAAATTTGGTGAAGTTCAAGATAGTGCTTCTAGCTTTAACTAATTTTTTTACAGCAATGTAAAACTACAAATAAACCATAAATAATTAAGCACTATCTTTATCAACTCTATGTGTTTACTAAAAGTTAATATTTTAAATGGTCTTCAAAATACCTTGCAATGTTCTATTAATTTTTATTGGTTGAGCAACTCATGATATACCTACAATGTTAGTTACATTTTGAAACATAAAAGGCTTCCAAAATGTTGAAGTTTGGGTGGCCCTTGGAATAATGGCTCAGTTGCAAGTTAGTGAACAACATTTTCTTGTGGAATAGTTGATTGAGATAGCTCTTATTTTGACACACCAACCTCTCATGAAATCTCATTCATATTATAATCTTGCACGATCTTATTATTGTTAAATTTGGTTTCCTTGGGAAACTTCACCAAAATTTGAGAACTTATTTGATCCCCTTAGGGTTTAGGGTAATCGGATGGCAAGTAAGGGGGTTAATATTTTTTATTCAACACATATGCAAGAACATTAGTTTATGAATATTTTTTATTTTATGAATAGATTGATTATTTCCTTAAATTAATTCTATGATCGAGGAATTAAGCACACAACTATAATTTATCCCACTTTTGAAAATTTATGATAGTTTGTATGGTCTACCCTTGAATTTATAGAAATACGTATATTTAGAGAAAATCAAAATGTGTCTTGACAAGTTGTTGGAGCTAGATCTTAAAATTTGGTTATTGAATCCTTGATTAGTATTGGTAATTTCTATTCCTTCCCTAATCGTCTTTGAATTCTATGAATAAAAGGCATGGAAATATTAGCTATGAAAAAATTTGGATTTATTTTCTATCTAGATCAAGGCAATCATCCATAGTAAATTTGAAGATTCTTAAGCATTCAAGTGTAGGGAAAAATGATTCATTGATCCTAAACTAGCTACATTATTCTTGGGTACAAGTTCAACAAAACCCTTAAGAGGTGAGTCAATGTAGAGTTATTTTAAGATTTTTCTCATATAATTATTGAGTAATGATATTTAACTCATGGACCAAGTTTTATAATGCTATAGCTAGATACCTTGAAAACATGGGTTTGAGCCTAGGCTTCACACATATGTTTACTCATTGAAGATCCATAAAAATGGAATATATATCACTTCCATATAAGTATATAAGTGATAATAAAATTATATTGAGGTCTCTACTCTTCTAGTGAGGAAATTTAACTATCTACTCAGTTTTTAACAATCATGGTTTAAATTGTAACATATTATGACATAGTATCATGTTGTAAGATAGTATGAATCATAATAGATGCATAAGGCCCATATTATTAACTCAATTAAGGTACCACATACAATTACCCTTTAATTGGCCATTAGAAAATAATATAAAACACCAAAGTACATGTTAAATATATTTTTCATTGTAAGGTAAAAATAATAATTTAACATCTCAATAGAACATAATGAAGCATCATAAATTATGCATACATTTAGATCTATTAATTTATCATGTGGTAATAAATACATAAACTAATTGAGCATAATCCATAATAGAAACACATAATTTATATCAATTCTAACAATCCACTAGTCCCACAAGTAAGGTTTAACATATTGTTTTCTAATCTAATTATATCTATGTTCATAATGTTTAATTGATTGTGTCTCAACATGTCTCTAACTTAATGAATACACATTTAAATGTATAATATTTATCAAATCCTATTTCATTGTCAATATCAAGGACCCTAATTTACTATGTATCAACCTAAATCTATCAAATAATTTCTTCCATAGGCATGCCTACATACTTGTCTATACAATGCAAATGAAATTTAAAACATTTAAGAAATGCAAATGAATTTTTTCCATTATCAATTATTCAAGCTTGAAATCAGGGTTTTCAAATGCAAAATTTTTTGTTTGATTTCAATTTAGGGTTTTCAAATGCAATTTTTTTGTTTGAATTCAATTTAGTGTTTCAAGAAGCAATTCGGGTTTTCAAAGAACTTTTTTTTATTTGATTTCAATTTTGGGTTTTCAAATGCATTTTTTTTGTTTGATTTCAATTTAGGATTTCAAAAAGCAATCAGAGATTACAAATGCAAATTTTTTTGTTGCATTTCAATTTAGGGTTTTCAAATGCAATTTTTCTTGTTTCCTTTCAATTTAGGGTTTTTGAATGCAATTTTTTTTGTTTGATTGAACAATGCAGGGTTTCAAAAGGTAAATTTTTTTCTTAGGTTATGATTTAAGGTTGATTTTTTGTTTCTATTCAATATATGAGGGTTTCATTTCATGTTTTATTCTTCTACAAACACCATTTCTTTTATTATAGGTAAATAAAAATGCATAAAACTCCAAAGAATTTGAAAAAATACATGTACTAAACTCTAACTTTGTATTAAATATTTTAAAAAAAACCCAAAAAATGAAAAAAATTGGGGTGGGGCATGTACCTAGAGGTCGTTGTTTTTCTTCCTCAATTGGTATCCCTTGTGCGCAGTGAAAATGATTGTTTTGTTTTTTTTTAATAAATAGTACTACAAAATGAGATCTCATTTTGTAAAAAGTGGCATCTCATTTCCCAAAGGCCGGTTTAGGACACCATTACTAAATGGGATCCCATTTAGCCTTTTGTCTTGGGATCCCGAACCTAAACATGATCTTGTTTATTAAAAGTGGGAACCTATTTATTAAAAAGTGAGATCCCATTTTCTTCAAGTTGATTTCAGGTTTTGCCTAAGGTAAGAACTTCCACATTTTGTGGACTCATCTTCTTGCATTTACCCCCCTCATAAGAGGAAGATACATAACTTAAAAAAATTAAAAATGATTTTTGCACTCATGAAGAAGCTAATCTTTCTCAGAAGCATAAAATATTTTCATCTAAGTTGGAAGCATGTTATGTCCTTGGATACAAAATACTTTCTAAACATGGATAAATGAAATCATGCAACAAAATGATAATCAAGTGAATTCTAAATCATACTTTTCTAAGGTCTAAGTTTCCAACCTTTATTTGGGTATGTGTAGGATCATGATGGAAAAAATAGGCCCTTAAGTGGCAAAAAATTCAGAAAAATCAGATTTAGGCAACTTGACATAAAAATTTGAATAAGTTATCTACATTATTTCAAAAATATGTAAGAATAGAATCTGTAGCAAAATGAATTTAGTTTCTAAACTACTAGGTTTTTCTAAAAATTTGGTAAAAAATTGAAATTTCAATCCAGTAGTACTTAAATTTCAGGGAAAAAATCAGAAGTAGGTGTCTGTCTGACCACCCTAACCACAATAAAATGATAATATTTTTTTATAAGATTTTAGACATAAGTAGAGGACTCATGTCTAGATGTGATGCATATTTTTTGTAATTTTTAAGTAAATAATTAAATATGATTTTTTTGTTACAAATTTTAAAAAATATAAAAACTCATATGTCTGACCACCTTAACTTGGTCAAAACTTCATGAAATTCAATTTTTCTTTTTTTTAATCCTATAGTATGTGGCACATAGAATGTGGTGCATGTTTTGGATTCCAAAAATGTGATATCGTTTGAAAGTTATAGATGTTTTTCAATCAGCCTATCAATCAGGAATTTTGTCATAATTCAAATAGAAAATGAATAATAATTATTTATTAAATTCAAAGCAAAGAATAATATATATTGGTGGAAATCTGAGAATCTCCTTTAAAAACCCTTTTCATTTAATCAATTTTGGGTATAAAAAAAGTCGTCAACCGCATACCTTACAAATACCCATCATATTGCCACTTTTTGGCCCATCATAATCCTACACATACCCATCTTCATATTCATCTAATGCCTTATCATCTATTGTGTGTATGACATCTTGTGCTGAGAAATAAATTTCCCCCACTATTGATCAATAGAATATCTATTTGAGGCTTCTCAAAGCCTACTTGATTACTCTTCCTCCAAGAACATGAAATAAATTTTATAATAAAATCTCATTTTGTGCATATCATCAAGTGTGTGGTCATTCTACCAATGAATATAAGGCTTTGAGTAATAAAATTCAACATCTTAAGGATTGTGGTTCTCTTTCTTGTGTTGATGCACCTACTTCCTCTAATTGATAACAATTTTCATCCTATCATGTTACTCATCACTATGTGGCATTGGAACCTTTATGTTTCTTGCTCATTGCCATTCATGGTGGTGCAATCTTTAGTTCAACCATATTTATCTTGGTAACAACATGATAGTCCTTAGTGGTTGTCTTTGTCTCTACACTTTGGAGGAAAGCATAACTAGTTTTTGGAGGTATGCATTATTTTCAAGGATCCCCTCTTCCCCTCATTCTACTTAAAATACCAACATAGCAAGTATGTTGAAATTTTAAGTAGGGGAATATGGGTGATCCCACAAAGTTGGTTTACAATTTCTAGGAGATTCTAATTTTTTCTTAAATAACATATTTTTAGAAATTATAATGATTTAAGCCTTTACAATTTCCATTTAAAGCATTCCAATTGAAGAGGGTTTGATCAAACTACCTTTACCCCCTTGGATATAACCACTTAGTTTTAAACCATACCTATAATGAAGTCTCCTTTACACCTATCAAAATGCGATAAAAAAACTTTTGATTTACCTTTTGGGGGATCAAATGATTTCATTAAAATTTATTTTTGTAAGTATGTAGTCCTTATTATAAGCTTCCCAAAAAGTATAATATGTTATGCTCATCATGTATCCTTTGTCATCCTATCTCTTCAAAATTTGTGCACTTGGACCCCTCTTGACATATATTTTTCTACTTTAGTGTGATTATGATCGTAAGTTTATACTCTCACAAAAGTGGGGCTAAATATAGTATAGGAAATTGTAGACCTTTACAATTTCACTCTATGTTTGGGTACCTTAATTTAAGGGACTTAATTAAGCCTCTAATTAATCCCATGAAATGTCCTAAAATTATGCATTCCATAGCCCATTTTTGCCACTTTTTAATAAATTGCAAGCATAAAACAAATGCATTCATCTAATACTTTTCCCCCGAGACCTTAAATTTTGGAAAATAGGACTAGGATACTCATTCGCCATAATGGGACTCATTCACCCAATGGGGGAACTATCTTGTTACTATGTTTCCCTCCAAATTTGGATATGTCAGTGGTGGCATTATAATATTTGAATTTCCACTTGCAAAGTTTGGCTATTGGGATATAATTTTTGAAAAATTAAATAAGTTCCTATAAATACATAGTCTTTTATCATTTTAAATCTAAGCATGGTATTTTCAAGAGATCCTATGAGCAAATATTATTGTCAAGAGCATTCAAGAGTAGCATTATTAGTCATTTTTAACAACAATCAAGATACTATCATCATGTCAAGATTCATGTGTGTTCATGTCATGTTTTGAAGGCTAACATGGTGATGTACGTTTTCAAGCATTCAAGCAATCTATCAATCCAATTTAGCAAGATCCAAATCCTTGGAGTGATATGTTTGTCTTCAGTCCTCTAAGGGTAGTCATTGAAGGTTTCGTGAGTTGTAACAAGCATTGTTCATTCATCATTTCCTTCCATTTATCACTATCTTTCTATCAAGGTTTAATTACCAAATCAAGGTTTGATTAAGGAAAACCCCCATTCACACAAAAAAACAATTTATCTTCTCTTTGTGTGTGCAATTCTTAGGTTGAAGAAGGTTTGAAGAGATCTTAAAGAAGTAATTTTACATTATTGCATTTGTTGTCATCATTGTTGGACCAAGCCATGTAAACTTTAATGCAGATTTTATTTCTAACTTTCTGATAGTGTGACATGGGGAAAATGAAAGCTAGGATCTTGCACCAGAGGACTCAGAAAGTTGATTTGGACACCTATACAAAGACCCATTCGCCCATGGGTGAATGGGTCCCTGTAGGAACCTTAAAGACAATGTTTTCTGAGCATATTTATCATCCTCTACACTTCCCAAATCTACTAGTAAACTATTGTTTCCATCTATCAATCTTTGGGATCTTGCATTTTTAGTATTTAGGCATCTATAATCATTAGATTAATCATTCAAAAATATTTCTAATCCATTCCAATCCCCCTTAGGATATAGATCTAGGTTTGGTTGGCTCACCTTCAGGTCTGAAATTCAATCTTTTGCACCTTGTGATCTACATCTTTGATGAAATTCAGAAAAAGGCACCATTGAATCCTAGGTTCTTGAAATTAAGGGCCTAGGATCCCTTTTTTCTACATTTCAAAATCATTAATTTTTTGTAGATTAAGATCTCTTTCACCTACTTAATATACAAAGATCAAGAAGGAAATAGACATTTGTGTTCATCATTACATTTGTATATGAAGTTCCAAAAAAAAATTCCATTTCATCAATATATTGTTGTTTTGTGGAATGTTGAGTTGTCTTTTTCCCTAGAAAGATACAAATCTACACCTCTTGTTTGTTGCAATTTAATAAGTTACAGGGAAACGTGGAGGTATTTTTGAGGCCAATTTGGAGATATCTATAGAGGGATAGAGGCATTGTTTCTAAAAATTTTCCTTTATCAACACAAATTCTATTAATATTAGCAGTTGAAGTTTGATACATTAAGTAAGTTTGTAGTTCTTTTTTTATCAAAAAGTATAAAACCTATTGAAAACTTTTCCTAACCAAATCTCATAAATTTAATGGTCCAAATTATAGCAATTGAAGAAGCAAAAAAAAATCATAGTAACATGGAAATCCTTAATTGTTGCTCATAACTTTGTCTAATCTAGTTCTTGACATATTATGGTGCTTGCAACATGCTATGTAAAGTGCTACATTTGCATGCACTATTTTGGATTATAGCTAGACTAAATTTAATAAGTCTCCAAGTATAAAAATTACTCAAACTTCTTCTTTGACTCATGGGATAAATCCACCATGACGAATATACGAGAGAGAGATGATGACATATAAATTATGATTGGTTACTAATTCATGATCACATTCTCTCTCAACAGCACACCAAGATAGGATGAGGGAATCATCAACCTCCAATCCACATCTAGACACACTTAACAACTCTAAATACCAAGGCCAACCTTCATATGAGGTTTCCTACCTAGGAGGCACAAACTCTCCACTAACTAGAATGATACTAGGTCACTTATAGACAACCACATGCTTCCTAAGGTGAGGATATGCCAAATATCTCAATGACATCATATAGGGAAATTCTCAAAATATCCCTAAACACCCAAGACCATGGAGAAAAACTTTCATTCATAAATTTTTTCCCATACGAGGCCTTGAAGTACCTTCTACCAATACTACATCCTAATTGATTTCCTACAAGGGCACCTATGTACATTTATGGCACCTGAGTCCATTTTGGGTACTTATGTCATTGGCATATTTTTCCTGCACTAGTGTCCCTATAGGGTGTAAGTGTCCTTGCTAGTGAGCTTCCCCAAACTAGGGAATGACCTCCAAGACCCCCCAAGCACTAAGGAACCACCTAAGCGAGTCTATAACACCTTATAAACTTAAACACATCAAAACACAACTTTGGGTCAAACAAAGAGTATGATTTCCTTGATTGTTAGACACCATTAACAAGAAAAGGAGAAGCTAGTGAGGAGTCTTAGCACCTCCCCAACACCCCTAACTCCTATTGTGAGAAATAAAACACCAAATTTAAAAGATACAACACATTTGAGTTTTTACAAGGCCTAACAAGAGGTTGCAAGAGTTCCCCAAACAACACCACACTATAAAATGATCTCTTAGGAGTAGGACAACTACATAATGGTTCCACAACACCATCCAAGGCTACTCCAAGACTCTTACATTCATTTTAAATCCAAAGTAAATATTCTTTTATTTTATTTAAGCCCAAATGGATGTTCCTATGTTCATTTTACCATTACATTGCATATGCATAAACATCCATAATACAATTATGTTCAGTTCCAACATTGATTCATGTAACTAAGACTAATTTTGTTATCCATTATCCATAGATTATGATCCATCTCAAGAAGAGAGGTCCAAAACATCACATTATTATAATTACATCAAATAGGGCTCAAAATTTCCTTTACATATATAATTACATCATAAGCAACAAATGGAAGAAAGCATTAAGTTAGGCATGATAATCTTTACCAAATTGAAGTTGTCATTGACTCAAACCATGATCCTTTGATCCCCAATATTGGTTTTTCTGCCACACAACCTTGTGGTTCATCAAAAAATACACTCCCACCACACCTTAGGAGATAGTCACATGGGCCACAAGAACACACTCACATCAAACACATTGGGAGAAGACTTACACTCATGCCATACATAAAGTATACACTCAATATACACATCATATAAAGTACTCATCCAATATCATAATATGGATCAAATACAAGTAGGATAAAATGCAAGTCCTCATTGGGAAAACTCACCAATTTCACATCACAATCCTTATTTAGAAAACTCACAAATTTTGAACATCACATAATCATCATTGGGTAACTCACCATTGATAAATCAAAAGTATCATCATTGGTCCAACTTACCACTGGAGAAACACAAACACAATATACAATTTAGGATAAGATACTAGAGATCTAGTTAGGGAGTTTTATCATGGTGTTCATCGGTATGGCATCATGTAGAACCTATTACTACTCTCATATGGATGAGGATACTTGTTCTTACAAGACCCAAGCTCCCTAAGCTCGCATGTCTTTTGAAACATCCTTAACCTTTACAAGCACTCAAAGCATGAGAGGGGCGTCCTTGAATATCTTTGTTAATTAATTACACATGTTTCATTTATTTTCACTTGATTAAATAAATCTACATTCATGATCATCCTACAAGCTACTTTGGGTCAGGTACATATTGGGTAAATGCACAAAAATAGTTTACAATTCAAGTGAGGAAGGAAAAGTTGCAAAAAATGCCCCCATGCAAAAAAATTAGTTTTTGGGGGTTCGAATGAACATTTGGTTTGAGCGAACACAATAAAGAGGGTTCACTAGAAGCCCCCTTCGAGTGAACCCATTATATGATGGGTCCCACCATTCCTAGGAAAAAACCAAAAGAGAAGCTTTGTGGAAATGGGGTTGGCTTGAACCCTGGTTTGAGCAAACCCAAGTTCGAGCAAACCTCCAAGGGGAGTTCACTCGAACCCCCCTTTTCCCCCCTTCTCCTCTCTTCTCCCCCTCTGGCACCAAAAATCTCTAGAATTTTTCACTTTGAAGCTCAAGTTGAGGATAAAAATGGAGGAGACTTCACAAACCCAACTGGATGATGGTAGTCCTCGGAACAAGCTATCCAATGAATATAATTTTAATATGTTTTGGTTTTATTATATATTTGTTTTTTAGTTTGATTAAACATAGGTTTTTCACCAAAAATCAAGCTCTTTGTTCTACACATGGAAAAATTGCAGATTATAAAAAATAAATTGAAAAATATGAGTGCACTAGATATTGAAGTCCTTGATCCAACGAAAAAATGAATTTTGGTACATACAAAAGAACGTTATGTTGTATACGGTCTGCCCATGTCTAAATTGTAATCGTTTTGACTTTGAAACTTGATTAAGGAAAAAATATTCAATAAAACACTATGAAATAAATTGGAAACACTAGATATCAGTCACAAATCTAAATTCAAAAAAAATAGAATTTTATCCTTCATGGAAAAAAAGTTATGTTGTATACAGTGAGCATCACTCCTTAAAAATGGTGTTTACTAAAAAAAACTAGATTTCAAAGGAGATGGAAAAAGAAGTGCAATTTGATTCCAAAAATTTTGAAAAAAAATATATTTAGAATCTACAAACAAAAAGTCACAAATCACTAGTTTGCATCATCTTCAAATTCCTCATGGTTTAGCTGCTATAGGTGCCCAAAAATGAATATTTAGTTAGAAAAAATCAGTTCAATATCCAGTTTGACCAAAAATTGTAAACCAGTATTGTGGGATCACCCTATTGGGATCCACTCCCATAACCCTCTCTAGTACCTTCATCCTAGGCCCATATACTTACCAATGAGTATGTCATAGAAAACAAAGCACACTTCCAATTTTTGACCAAATTTCACATGTTTCCACAAGATTTATTTCAATATTTTATGATGTACACCTTCATTCAAACATTCTAAAACATCATATTTCACATAAAACTTTAGAATTTTCTAAACTTTTAAATACACTAAAACTAGGAAATTTCTTCAAACTCCATTAGAGTAGTTGAATTTTCTTCAAAAATTAAAATTGTTGGCATATGGCTTCTAGTGTTGTCATTGATGGAAACCTAATTCATTAATCCAATTCGCACTGTAGTATCTAACTATACCGGAAGACAAAATGAAGAACAGGCTATCCGACTAGAGTTGAATATGTCAAGTAGTTTGCATTATTAGTTTAACAGCTTTGGTTGTGGATCTCAGGGAAAGTCGTTGGGTATATGAAATGTGTTATTCTCGAGTTTTGTGTTGTCACATCAAGTGGTGTACGAGTTAGGAGATCCAGTCATTTGATTTTATGTTTATCAATATATGAAGGTCGACTAAGTGAATATTGGGTGTTGCGGATGTTTAAGGCAGAATTTTTTGAAGTATTCTTGTGTTGGAGATTTTGTTTTAGGTCCTAACTATGCTATGGCCAACCTTGGTGGATGCGCATTAAATGTTATTCATGATTTGAGCTGACAGTTGGAAGATATTTTCTATTTTATTGAAGTTGGCATATAGCGACTGAATTCTTGATAGCGGATATATATATGAGATTAGTTAAATCATTTTGCAATGCATGTGTGAGATTTCGATATGTATTGATGTGTGTGCAAATTATATTACGATAGTAGTTGAGCGATTTTCATTTTTGCAGAAGAGGATTTTGAGAAGTGAATTAAGGCAGAGCAGAGCAAAGTACAAAATTAAACAAAAGGTCCAAAATATGATCTATGAGCCTAACTGGAACTGTAATCAGCCATTTGTAGATGTTATCTTCTCAGTTCAACTCTTTTTTGTATTCCAGATCTTTTGTAAGGAAATGAGCCTTCTTGATTTTGAGCAGTGAGCTCTAGGTAGTTTGCCTGAATGAAAGTGCATTCCCATTTTGTAAAACACTTATATTTTGAGTACTCAAATTGTGGATTAACCTCCACCATGGTTTTTTCCTTAACTAGGTTTCCACGTAAAAATCCTTATGTTATGGTGTTGTGGCTTGTTGTTCTATGTTCATGTATCTTTTATTTAATTGAATGTTTTTAGGTACTAAAGAGAACAAATTGATAAAGTTAAAATTGCACAACACTGATTCACCCCCCCTCTCAATGTTGCTTGAGTCCAACAATTGGTATCAGAGCTAATCTCTGCAGAAGAAGTCTTACAGCTTGAGGTGGATATTGGAATGTAATGGACTCTGGTAGTCTTCAGTAGCAGCTTTTGGTGGCACTTGATGATCTTGATCAGTCTAAAGCAAAAGTCTAGGAATTGAGAGAAAATCTTAAGGATGCAGAGAAATTCATTTAGAAGTGGAAGGATCAAATTATTAAGTCTAGAGAAAAGAGAAAGGATCTATCTGATTAGATTAACCAAAAAGAAAGAAAAAGCATGGATGATGTTCACCTGAATCAAACCTTGAAGAAAATAACTAAAGAACGTGAAAAGCTTGCTAGAGACAATGCTACCCTAAAGCATGAGATGGAATCTATGGAAATGAAGATGACTAAGGAGATTGAAGAGAGAAAGAAGAATGAGGAAAATATTGACCAGTCCCTAAAAGAGAGATGATCTAATGAATGTAGTAGAATTAATGGATAATTCATTCAATTAGAGATTGAACTGCAGCAATCTAGAAACAATGAAGAAGAGCTTGAAAAACAAATTGTTATTCTCAGGGATGAACTCACTACTGCAAATGAGTACAAGGAGAAATTCAAGATTAGCTCTATGAACCTTGATGAGCTAACTCAAGGATAGAAGAATGCAAATGATAAGCAAGGTCTTGGTTATGAGAAAGGAAAAAGTTCTGGATCTAGACAGAGGAATTTTAAGCAAGGACATCTAATGAACAAAGCAAAAAGGCTTCCAGTAAGACAACCTAATGCTCAAAATTTTAATGGATATTGTTTTTCTTCCAATAAATTTGGTCATATGACTACTCAATGTAGAATTAAAATGAAATCCAGTGAATCATCATTTTCTGGTTAGTGTTTTAATTGCAATAAGTTTGGTCACAAGTCAATTGAATGTAGAAATGTGTCAAACAACTCTATTAATAAAAGGAGTGTTAGATGTTATACCTAACCAGTGCAAATCAAGAAGAAATCAATGGAGTGATTGGTTTGAACAAGGAAATTTTTTGTGTTTCAATTGCAACAAATATGGTCACATTGCAAGATTCTCCAAAAACTAGAATATGGATAGAAGAGGTCTGGTATACAAAGGAAAAAATATGCAAAAATATGATAAAGGAAAAGGGAAGGAAACTGTGGATGAAATAAGAGATCAGATGAAGAAGACATGGGTGAAGAAGAGTTCCTCTGTTGCAGGAAATGAGCCAGCACCAGAACCTACTTATGGTAATTCCTTTGGGAATTAGTTCTAGGCCTTTGTCCTAGGGGGAGCTGTCAAGAAAATCTTTCAAACCCCCTATTGATAATTAACATCAGGATGTGGATGAGTGCAATGGTTGTACTAATGATCTATAGATTTTGTTGGAATACTCAGAAAGGATGTTATGTTGAGTTGAATATTTGTAGAAGAGTTATCTCTCGCAGACTAAGAAAATAGGGTATCCAGATAAGTTAGGGAAAAGGCATTTATTACAACAAAAGTTAAGTGTGAAATATAAAAGGCAACTTGAAATCCTCATTTTCCACTTTGTGTCAAAGAAAAGAAGGAGAACACTCTGCACCATAATTTCAAATGTGTGAAGAGGATTCGATGGTGAAACCTTAATCCATTAGGTACTTCAATTACATTGAGAAATTTTAACTTGGTGTGCAGTTGAAGAACTTCTTTGGTATTTTTGAGACATGTGTACGGAAGGGAAAATGGAACAAATCAAAGGATTGGTAAAAATAGATGAATATAGTAGTGAAAATATTAGAGCCAAAAGAAGCCTATTGTCACATGATAAATTGAAATGGTTGAAAGAGCGAAACAAAAAAGCTTGGATATTTGGAGTGAATTTCCCTATTTCAAAAATGCAAAAATTGTTGAGTTTGTCCTGAATAGATTGAATGATGATATTCTGACTCTGGATAAACCCTATCATATCTTGAAAGAAGTGATTTCAGTTGTAACAGGGTTATGCAAAGTTGGGGATGTGTTGAGGAAGAAGTCAATTTGGAATAAAGAAGTTGAATTGCTAACCGGTGTAACTAGAGATCAAAGGGCATCGATAATATCCACAATTAAAGATATAATGACAAGGTACATTGCACATGGAATATCTTACAAAATCTTTTTCAGAAATAGAGAAGGTGCTACTTTGGCAGGTGTAGTCTACATTTCACACAAATGATAATGGAAGATTAGGATTTTGATCTTTGCAAATTATTGAAAGATCAATTGATGGAGAACGTGCAATTGATAAAGGAAATAGGTTACCCATTTAGGTTTGGTACTTTGGTTATATTCCTTGTGATGTATTTTATGAACTGCTTACCCCTAAATGACAATGTAATGTGGGAAGAGAGTGAACCAGTTTTCAAGCAGATTTACCTATACTCTAACAATTTGGGAAACTATGATCAAGTGTATGAAAGTTTATTTAAGGATTTTCTAAGGAAGTTTGGATCAACTGGTGTTTCAATTCTGGTAAGAAAAATTTAAGTTGGTTCATCCTCTAGTGAAATGAAGAGAAAGAAGAGAAGAGAAAAAGAAATTGATATCAATACTCCACAAGCATGCACAAGACTCTAAAATTTGAAGAGAAAGGAAAAGAACAAGTGATTGTGGACATACCAGATGAGGAATCTGATAAGGAAACTAAGGACACCCTTGGAAAAGAATTGGAAATAGATGAATTAAAACAAGAGAAGGAAATGACAGAAGGAAGTGAAGGAGAAGGTGATCTAATCAAGGAAGAGTTATTGAAGCTTATTGACAAGGAATATGGAATGCAAAAAATTGTGAACATGTGATCTATCAGACCTTCATATGAGTAGGACATGATCTTAAGTGTACTAAGTGCTCATTTTTTGCACAATCATATCAAACCAGAGAGTTTGTAGAATAAGTTTCTAGAAGAGATGATTGAATGTATCAAGGAAATCATGGACTCTGAGTCTCAAAATAAGGAAGTAGAAGAAGTGATTCTACATTTAAAGAAGTAGTACATATTGTCACTTAATAAGTTAAAAAGGCACATGAATGAGCTAAGGCAATGCATAAGCACAACAAACAACATTTTTAACTATTGTCTTTGATGGCCTCATGCAATCAACAAGTACAAGGAGAAGTTGGAACAAATTGAAACAAAGCTGAACAATATTTGTCAAAATTATAACATGTCTCAGGATCAAAATGGTGTAATCAGGAAAAGGATTCAGGAATTGCAGAAAGAGCATAAAAATGTTTAGAACACCAAGAACATGATTGTGGAAACCTTTTGGAAAGTGAACGACATAATAGAATGCAAGCTAGAATAATTGATTGAGATACTGAAGAAGGGAGAAGTATTGGAAGATGCCTTCACCATTCCAGAATCCCTCATCAAGATTATCAAATAGACATCTAGAAAAAAAAATAGTATGATCATAATCACAAAGATTGCAGTGGAAGCATGGAAGAAATTTCTTCCGGAGATGAAGGAAAAGTACAAAATAATCTTCAATTAGTTGGTGTATTTCTTCAAGTTTTTGAATCATTTTTTTTTTTTTTGCATAAGTTTTTGGTTATACCTTCATAAGGGGAGATTTTTGGCATAAGGGGAGAAATAAAATATTTTATTATCTTTTTCATTGATGTCAAAGGGGGAGAGAGAGCAGTGAAAAATGCCTTATCAATATGAAGGGGAGTTTTGTTGAGTCTTGTTGAGTTTTGGCTTTTTTGAAGTTTTGAAGGTTTTGACACTTAGTCATTTTTCACTAAGTGTTGCCATCAATTCCAAAGGGGGAGATTGTTGGCATATGGCTTCTAGTGTTGTCATTGATGGAAACCTAATTCATTAATTTGGTCTACACTGTAGTACATCTGACTATATCGGAAGATAGAATGAAGAATAGGGTATCTGGCTGGAGTTGAATCCATCAAGTAGTTTGCATTATCAGTTTAATAGTTTTGGTTGTGGAACTCATGGAAAGTTGTTGGGTATATGAAATGTGTTTTGTATTGTCGCATCAAGTGGTGTACGAGTTAGGAGATCCAGTGATTCAATTTTTTGTTTATTAGTATATGAAGGCCAACTAAGTGAATATTGGGTGTTGAGAATGTATAAGGCAGAATTGTTTGAAGTATTCTTGTGTTGGAGATTTTTTTTTGGGTCCTATCTATGCTATGGCTAACCTTGGTAGATGTGCATTAAATTTTATTCATGATTTGAGCTGACAATTGGAAGATATTTTCTATTTTATTGAAGCTGACATATAGTGACTAAATTCTTGATAGTGGATATATATAAGAGATTGGTTAAATCATTTTGCCATGCTTGTGTGAGAGTTCAATATGTATTGATGTGTGTGCAAATATCAAGAGAGAAGTTGAGAAATTTTCATTTGTGTAGAAGAGGATTTTGAGAAGTGAATTAAGGCAAAGCAGAGCAAAGTGCAGAATCAGATAGAAGGTCTAGAAACTGATCGATTAGCCTAACCAGAACTGTAATCAAGCATTTGTAGATGCTATCTTCTCAGTTCAACTCTTTGTTGCATTCCAAATCTTTTGTAAGGAAGTGATCCATCCTTATTTTGAGCAGTGAGCTCTAGGTAGTGTGCCTGAATGCAAGTGCATTCCCATTTTGTAAAACACTTATATTTTGAGTACTCAAATTGTGGATTGACCTCCACCGTGGTTTTTCCCTTAACCGGGTTTCCACGTAAAAATCCTTGTGTTATGGTGTTGTGGCTTGTTGTTCTATGTTCATGCATCTTTCATCTAATTGAATTTTTTTAGGTACTAAAGAGAACAGATTAATAAAGCTAAAATTGCACAACATTGATTCACCCCCCCCCCCCTCTTAGTGTTGCTTGAGTACAACAAAAATTTCAAAAATCAAAATTTTGAGAATACCCTTTGGTGGGAAAATTCTCTAGCACCCATTCTAAGATATCAAATTCATATTTTTATCATTTCTCAGAAATTTGGGCATTGTAACTCCATTTTAATGAAAATTCCCAAAAGAATCTAAACAATATATATCTTGAAATTTAATAAATTGAAATACATTGGGAGGTTTCCACACTCCCCTAATCCTAATCCAACTTTCAAAACAAAAATCAAATGAAAAATTGAAAAGAAAATAGAGAAACACCTCAAATTATTCCAATTTTAACAATGAAGAATACTCCAAGCACACTCTATGAATGCATGAGATCACTTGCAAGTATATTCCCTTCCCAATTCCTATCCTAATGAATTCAATCTCATCGAATTCCCCTTCCAAATTTTCTTTGTTTTTTAGACTACAGGAATCAGGTAGCACGACCCTTGTAAATTGCAGTGCACCTGGTAAACTTTTTAACGTGACTAGTGGCACTGGCACGACACACCCTCCAGTATCATAGGGGTGGTGGAGCCTAAACCTCATGACCAACCTCCTACAACATGAAATATTTAGCCAACTAAGCTAGGGCCCCCGCCCCATATTCCACTTCCAATTTCTCCCACAATCACAAAAAACATATTTTTCCAAGAAGAGGGGTTTATTCCTCTCCCCAATTCTTCAAAAATGCATAATAATAAAAAGAAATTTGTTTTCCTATTTACACTTTTCAATTTCCAAAATAAAATAAAATAAAATCATTTTTCTATTTCTTAATTTACAACTCCCTCCTTTTCCCCCCAAATCCCATAAACATTTAAATCCATTCCTAAATAACATTTATAATTAAATTCACAATTTAAATCCAGATAATCCTATATTCAATTAAATTTACAAAAATTAAAATTTAAATGAGATAATTAAATCAAGCATAACCTACATTTCCCAACCCAAGGAAATTCACAAAATAATTAAATAATAACTTGTCGCATCATAAATTATCACTCTTGACAATTTTACACTATATTTTTCTCCCTCCTACGTCCATGGACCTAATTGTGTTCCTAATTTCCTAAATGATGCATTCCATGGCCCATTTAATTATTTATCAAAGTAGGAATTTAATATTTTTCCCTCAATGCTTAACATCCAAAAAAATAGGACCTAGACAAGGGCGTCCTAGGTAGCCTAGACATCTCAATTTGGTCCCAAATTTTAATATTTTGAGGTTGGCAATTTATTATTTGAATTTCAAATTCTAAATGTCGATTATCAAAATTCAATTTTCAATAAATTAGATCAAATAGACATAAATACCTAGTCATTTCATCATTTAGAAGGAGAAGAAGCAAGAGCTAAGGAGAATTTTACTGAGCAAATCAAGTGTCCTAAGACCAATCAAGAGTTTATTTGTCAAGATTATTGCAGCATTTCAATATCAAGGCATCATTTCAAGTTTTATGTGAGTTTTTCCATGTTTATGAATATATTATGTTGTGAGGACTAACACTTGTAGGTCTTCAAGGAAAATTGCAATCAAGCCTTGAGGATATGTGCATGACTTTAGTCCTTCAAGGAATCAGATTTGAGTGGTGAGTTGCTTTTAGTTGTTGATTCATTATTCATTTATCATTTAGCCTCTATACCTCAAAGGTTAAGCTCTCTTTCATCAATTTTTCCATTGTGGAGGAGGAAACACCAACATAGGGTTTGACCAAGGCAAGCCCCTATATGGCACAACCCTTTCTCTCTCTTTGTACATGCAAGTTATAGATTTGAAGAAGATTGGAGGAAGATTGAAGACCATTTTCTCATTGATGTATTAAAACCCTACAACTTGACAAGATACATAAACTCAATTATCTCAACAATAGATGAAGATCCAATAGTGGGATCCAGAAGGAAGAAGCCTTTGACCAAGTACCTAAGGACTGTGAAAGAATATTTTAATTTCATTCATCCAGACAAGGGAACCCTAGGCAACCTTGTCTAGTCAAATCAAGTAAAAATTCAAATCATAGGTGCACACAAATCTAATCTGTATGTTTCTAGTCATTAAATTTGTCTGTCAACTTCTAGATTGTTTGTTTTCATACTAGAATAGTACATTTTATTGTTATCTAGTCACATCATTGCATTTCATAAAAGATTCATCTCAAATCCATTCCAAATCCCACAAAGTTCAGATCCCAAGGGTTGATTGACTCACCTATTAGGTTGTAAGTTAATCTTATGCCCTTGGTCAATCTGAACCCCAATGGTTATGCTTGGAATATTAGTCAACCCTAATTAAGCCCTAGGGTTTCACTTTTCTAACATATGTTTTTGGTGAACCTAGCATATTAACATTATAAACCTTCTAAAATCTAAATTATATCACCTCAAATCTAAGGTTAGTATTGCATTATTTTGTACTCTTCATTTAGGAATCCATTATTGCATCAAAAAAGCATAAAATTTCAAAAAAATTGTATCATATTGCATCATAGGTTGTAAAAGGGTTAATTTTAGTCATCATAGGTCAGATCTATATCTTAATTTCATTTACAAATCTGTATTAGGTCATTTTCAAATTGAAAATAAATTTGAAAGATCTCTTTGTATTCATTTAGGCATTTTGCATATAGTCAAAAAGGTGAAAAGTGTAAAAAGATATCAAGATCGTCATTTTTAGATTCTGCACTTTAGGATCGGTAAATTGCTCCATCATAGATCTGAAAATTAGATTTGTAATTGCACTTTATTTCTTGAGCATTTTAAAAATTGCTTGCACACTTGCATTTTGCATTATATAATCATAAATCAGCCAAATTCTAGAAAATTATTCACTTTAATACAAGTGAAATCAGTCTCACTTTTTGCCCAAGATGGGCATTTACATCAATATTTTTAATTGAATCTTCATCTTCTAAGACCTATAGCAGCTAAACCATAAATAATTTGAAGATGATGTGAACTAGTAATTTGTGGCAATTTGTGTGTAGATTCTAATTTATTTATTTTTCAATTGTTTCAAAATAAATCATGAATATTTCAACATCTCTAATAACTGGTTTTAGACAGAAAACATTTTCAGAAAGTAATGTTTGTGTCGTACAACATAACTTTTTTTCTATAAAGGATTAAACTCTAATTTTTGGAATATAGCTTCTCAACATCAATATCTAGGGAAAGGATATTTTTTCATAATTTTTTGTTGCATATATTTATTTTTAATTAATTTTTGAAGTCCCTGTTACTATAATTTGGACATACGCGTGTGTCATACAACATAACTTTTTGTGTATATATTGAAATCCAATTTTTCTTTTTTGGGTGAAATAAGGAAATCAATATCTAGGGAATGGGTATTTAAAAAAAAAAAATTACAATGGTTTACAATTTTTCCACCTCTGCACAACAAAGAGCTTGATGTTCAAAGAAAAATCTATGTTTAGTAAAAATTGAAAATTAAATACATGATAAAATGAAAATATATCAAACTGTACTTGTTGGAAAGCTAGTTTCAAGGGATACAATCTTGAAAAATATAATTTTTAAATGATGTTATTTAATCCCTCAAAAGGTAAAGAAAAAGTGGTTTTTTTCTAGCATTTTGATAGCTATGAAGGAGACTCCATTGTGGGTATGATTTAATACTATAGGGGTTCTATCCAAGGGGGTTTGATCTAAGGGGGTCTTATCTATCCCTCTTTAATTAAAACCCTTTAGATGGAGCCTCTCAAGACTTAAATCATTAGTTTTTTCTAAAACCGGTGATTTCAGGTAAAAATCAGCACATCCCAAAAGTGAGACATGGTATTGTGGCAACACCCATGCATGCACTATCTCAAAATAGCGGTCTTTTCCAATTTATTTTTTCTCAAATTTTGGAGACAAAACATTCTCAGGATCTTCTATCTAGATCTACTTTTACTTTTTACATCACTATGGTATAACAGCCTGAGCTTCATTGCATACATCATATTATCATAATGGATAAATATTTTGGTAAAATGTTGACTTCTGTGAAATCTTTGGTGGATGTTTGATGCTACATGTTTGGAAATGATTCAAATGATGAAACTTGTATTCCTCATATCCCAATGTATATCTCCTTAATGAAGATATCTTGATGAAAGAAGAGGAAATCATGAATGAATTCATAAATAATCCCTTTCTTAACCTTGAAAATAATGTGGTGCTTTATCCTTTCAACAAAATGGCCTACTCACCCATATCAAAAATCAGCAACACCCACCATACCATCACTTGAAATTTTTTACACATCACAAAGGAAAAGTGACTTACAATTCATACCTCAACCCAAGTACATTGAAGAACCTATTGATAATAAATATGATGATCCCATACCACCTATTAGTCCTCCATCTTATGAAAATAAAGTTGTTGGCACAACTGTTAGCTTGAAACAATGTTATGGCCAAGGCTTTAGGATCTTGATGAAACAAGGATGTGATATAACAATTAACATAAAATCCATTCCCTTTTGGAACAAATACCATATGAAGAAACAAAAGGCATAGGTTATCAGGTCCACCACCTTTACATCAAACATTTGCTCCATCATCCAAACCATGCAAGATACATGGTCCTATCAGAAAGGGTTTGTTACTTGCTCCACATCCTTTTTCTAAGAGTAAGCATAATTTAGGTAAACTTTTATAATTGGGATTCATTACATTACCACCCATATAGGAAAAAAGAGATACTAAATGAAAGAAAAAAAAAACATATCCTATTGTGCATATCATAGAACATTTGGGCACATTACTGATGAATGTCATGTTTTGAAGAAGAAATTGGAATAGTTAGATCCTTACAATGATAAATTGATAAGATAATACACATATACATACATTTTTCTCCTTGCCATGTGGTAATGGTAGTGTCATATGATGCTCATTACCATGCATCGAGGTATAAATTTAGTTTTATGTAATCATATTTCATTTTACAAGGAGTAACATGTTATCATTCATTGTGGCTCATCTTTGTCCCTACACTTCGGGGGCAAGGGTTAGGTAGCCTTATGTTAGGTACATTCCTTGCTACAAGGGATCCCTTTATATATCCTTAAAATATTAGTGTAGCAAGTACACTAACATTTTAAGGGGAGCATATATTACCCCACACAATTATTGCATGAGAAATGGTCCCTTTTTAGTGATTATATCATACATCTCCTAGAAAGTGTGACATCATTAACAATAATATCATATAAATGTTTTAAAAGTGTGGCCTTCTCAATCTATGTTAGTGTCTCCTTTATAGTTTTATTAGGCTTGATATCCCTTAAAAGTGTGACTTTTCATGGCATATTATTTTCCCTTTAGTGGTAATACTATGATTAGTATTCCCTAAAGTGTGATCCTTCATTCTATGATTTTTTCTCTTAGTGGTGGTGTCATGTGTGATACTCTCTAAGGTGTGAGCTCCATGTGTTGAGTAGTGCCCCTTGATAATTGTGATGCACCCTTTGTGGTGGTGTTTGTTATAGCACCCCCTAAGGCATGGCTTTGTGATATTCATCCTCTATGATGTTAAATATTATGCACCCCTTGAGGTGAGTTTTGTTCGTCCCCTACAAAATTAAATTTTGTACACCCCCTAAGGTGATTTTGTTTGTCCCATGTGATGTTAAATTTTATACACCCCTTGAGGTGATTTTTGTTCATCCCCTGTGACATTAAATTTTTTGCACCCCTCAAGGTGATTTTTCCATCCCTTATAAAATTAAGCTTTATGCGATCCATGAAGCAATATTTTGCAAGATAGTCCATGGATTTGACATAACATAGTTTGTTGATTCATGAACTTGAGCACCCTTTTTAGCATGGCCACCTAGCAAAACACAACTTTCTTGCCAGTGGAGCCATGTGTTTTATGAATGTCTTAGCATAACATAGCTTGTTAGCCTTGTGAAACCCATCATATTACATGGACATCTAGCATAACACAAATTGCTTGCCAATGGATATATGTAACTCATGAGTGGTTTAACATAATGCACTTTGTTAGTCCCCATGAGAGAAAATATTTTCCTTACCAAATCGAATCCTTTTAGTACTAACCCTATGTTTGTGTTTGTATATGTTTTCTTATGTTTGTGTTGTGAATTGTGTTTTTCCATGTATGTTTTGTGTTATCATGTTGCATTACATTTCATACATGTTTGTTACTTTTTCATTATGTTGGTTTGCCATGGGATTTTAAATCCTAGGTGCTTGCATGCTTCCCCTAGATTCATTGGCATCTTATCTCTTCAAAATTTGGATAATTTAACCTCTCTTGACATATTTTCTTACTTTATTGTGAGTTTGATTGTATGCTCATACTCTCACTAAAGTGGGGGCTAAATGTAGTGTCCTAAATTGTCACCCTTGACAATTTCACACTAGATATTTCTCCTTCCTATGTGCATGGACCTAATTATGTTCCTAATTTCTTAAATTATCCATTCCATGGCTCATTTAGTTATTTATCAAAGTGGGCATTTAATATTTTTCCTCTAATACATAACATCCTAAAAAATAGGGCCTAGACAAGGGAACCCTAGGTGGCCTTGTCCTCTCAATTTGGTCTCAAATTTTAATATGTCAGGGTTGGAAATTTATTTTTTGAATTTCAAACTCTGAATTTTAATTATTGAGATTTAATTTGTGAGAAATTAGATTAATTACTATGATATAAGAGGGATTTGCTACACATGGGTCTCTTTATTCTCAAGAGATCACCAGGGAACGAACTGCCCTTATACACCTTAGCATAAGCAAATGAATGAATATGTAGAGAAGTACACTTGAGTTATATTTTAGAGAAAGTTACTTTAGATCCTGAGAGAGTGAAACCCCAAGATCCTTATCCCAGACGAGTGATCTCTTAGCCAAAAGATAGCAGCGCAGTTTCAGGATGCCAGCGCAATGTGTTGTCATCTAAAAGACAGGTTGGCATCCTAAGCAATGGAGGGCTTAGGAACTCAAGAAAGCGGAACCAAGTCTTACTTCTAAGCTTAGGTATGAGACGTGTTAAGCGAAATAAATAGACAAGAAACTAGAAACTATAACAAACACAAGGGAACATGGAGAGAGCTTACCTTTTTTTGGGCGTTCGACTCTTCACTCCAAGCTCCACTTTGCACCTACACACAAAGGAACAAGGGGAAAAGGTTGGGGCTGTATAGGGATTTGCCTCAATTATACCCTTGTTTTGGTGTTCCCACCTCCATGGACAACCAAGTTGGAAAGGAGTGCAAATGAAGTAGACAAACTGTGTGGTGAAAGCAAAACCCACTCAGGAGTAGAACTCGCACCACAAGATAGTAAATAAACAAGTAGTCCAAGGAAAGTGAGAGAGAGAGAGAGAGCATTACCCATGGGCCTAAACCCTCTCTGGAGCGCACAAATGCACCATTGAGTGCTTTCTTGAGAGTTGTTATTGTTGGAAGGACCCCAATCTGGCATGGCTTTGCTTGTGAGAGTGTTGCTATCAAAGATGAAGAGAACTCAAAACTAGAGCAAGTAGTAAGAGAGCTTGAATGAAGGACTTCCAACCCCAAATGAGAGCAAGAAAGGGGTTTTTACTACTTGTAGGGGTGGAAAAGAGTTGTTGCTTCTAAAATCTAACCACTAAGACATGTGTCAAAAGGGTCAAGATTCCAAATTCCCTATTTCAAACTTGAAAAACCACCCAGACGCTAGCATTCCGCGCAGGAATCCAAAGCCTAGTTTTTTGGGAAACATGTCATTGGGATTCTATTGCTCTGCCACAAGTCCACATGGAAGCAGAATCATGAAATTCTGACTCATGGGAATTTTTTCATTAATGTTCCAAGGTGTCATAAATGCTAGGAAAAAATGCAAGAATGTGGAATTGCCCCTAGGTGCAATTTTGTGACATTACATTCTCCCACTTTAGTTGGCTCGATATTGGAAAAAATCAACCTCACTAAATTAGAGAAGAAAAACTTCATCCAAATTTTGAATTTTATAGATTTATGTGCCCAAGAAAAGGGTCCTTAAAGGCCACCAAAGTTGAGCTAACCGGTACTGAAGGTGCCACCAGCATCCGAGCTCAACAAACAATGACAAAATAGTCGCAAAAAATTGTTCAAGGCTTTAACCTACAAAACTCAAATTTTGGGTCAGTTTAAAAAAAAAATAGAAGAAGCTACTACCGATAGAGGAATGATCAAGAAAAAGTCATCGATTTAGAAGAAAAATATGATCAAGAGGTGACCTTATGCTTGCTCCTGAGTTTTCCCCCAGCTTGGTGGGGAAAATTCAGGAGAAACCGGGGGGCCACAAGCTCTAGGAAAAATGGGCCCCCGGGGGGGCCTATATATACCTAGGTGGGCCCCTAGAAGGGTCATTTTCACTATTCATAGTGAGCAAATTGTTGACTTTTGTGAGAGAAAAGTTAGAAAAATTGCTAGCATGAGGGAGTACAAGGTGCCAAGGTTGGATCAGCTATGCGATGACATCGTCGAGCGTCATGAGGTGGACCAGGTAGGCCTTTGAGCCTCATATTTTGAAAATTTTACCTTATTTTTTGCATTTTTCTAGGTGGCGAGGTGCGTAGGTATCTTTTTTTGATACTCGCTTCCAAAAAATGCGGTGTCATCTATAGTCTATGTTGAGGTCCTGAGTTTGCATTGTCATCTCAATGATGCACTGGCATCCTCGAGGCAGCTATGGCAGTCAGGGACGCATTTGTGGCATGCATAAGTCTTGAGAAGTTTTGTGTTTTCATAATGGATTTTGATGTTCTGACTTAAATTTTTTTAACTTTTGTAGGAGTACCCAGAGATTTTTGATCATATGGGAGGGTGAGCTTACGGAATTGTTAACGAGCAGAGGGACCATCTAACAAATGACGAGGTCACACATCTTGAGTAGGTCAATCTCTGGCATGTATTCACCATGCCAGAGATGAGATATCATGAGAGGATGCTAACTACACTGATGGAGTGGTGGGATGTCACTATGTCATCTTTCCAGCTGCCTTATGGGGAGACGACCATCACACTCAAGGATATCTATCGGATCCTCGAGCTACCCATCCATGGATGATGAGTAGCCCTAGATGACACTTGATCGGCACAGGAGCAAAGGGAGGTCATCCTCCACTACTCAAGGAGGAAAAATAGTAGCGACGGAATGAGCCATATATATATACACATTGGTATGACCAGGTGAGGATCATTGCACCACTATTGCACCAGGTTATGGTCATGACTATTGCATTCCAAATCATGATTGATGGGTGAGGCTTGCACTACACGGGGGCCTTGTTCATACTATTAGAGAGATGGTAGAGCATAGGACTCTTTTTTCCTAGGGGCGCAGCATGTTAGCGCACCTCTACCAAGAGCTAGGCTGGTATGTTCACTATGAGTACCATAGCCTTATTGCATGCACACTTTTGTAGGTGAGGGCCTTTTCCCACATCATGTGCACCTGACTAGTAATTTTTACCCAACAACGGTCATATCACGTTTCCATGGGCCACTAGTATGACATTACAAACCAGTGGAGATTTAGCGATCTATAGTTTTGACGCTTACAGTTGGACACTCTTACTACAGATGGGGTTCGATGGAGACCCCACCAATTTTTCAAATGGGTGGACATAGGCAGGTACCTAAGGAACTTGTAACGGGACTATTTTTTTATAGGCCACCATGATTACGTCATAGTACCTTACTACTAGAGTCGGGTCATGTGGTAGCATGGCCATCCTCAGAAAATTCCACCAGATGTGCCCACCTATACTAGGGCTTATAAGAGTGCAGCTACAGTCAAGGATCGCCCTTTCCCCACCATAACAAATTTTGTCCCCTCTGATGATGATAAGCCTGACCAGGGTCTATCGCCCCTAGCAGTGGCAAATAACATCAGGGTGGCTGCAGATTTGTGCAATGGTGGGAGAGGCATCGCCCTACTCCTGTGTTTAGCAAGGGTTCCCCAAGAGGGGATCTTGGTCCACAGGGGGACTTGCCACCCTAGTCCCCGCAAGACAAGCCGAGAGGTCGACAATAGGTTGGCGGGGAGGGGGAGAGGTCATAGGAGGAGGATGTGGCAACACCGTGGTCGAGGTAGCAGAAGAGGTCAGATCCCCCACCATCTACCCCTGTCTCCTTGACACCACTAGCTCCTACTATTACAATGGTGGTGGCCCTAGCATCACCGGGAGTGGCCACTGATGTCAGCACAGGTCCCACCACCAACCCTCACCTTGACCCATCATGCCAGCCAGGGGACCCAAGTATATAGGGCATGTTTTTTATGTTTATATTCTTTCAGTTTTCCTTGTTTATGATATATATATTCCATGTGATACTAATAGCTCTTTCTTTCTTTGTAGTTATAGAGGATGCACAAGGATGGACTGGGCTGATAGCTTAGTGTATTTCATAGGTAGCCCCTGATGTGTCGATCTAGGGTTCGGTTCTTGAGGCTTATCAGACAGAATTTGCGGGATGACATGCCCCAATTTTTGAGCCAGTAGCATGCCTGAGGACTTCCTATGAGGAGCAGGGTGCAAATATTGTTCAGCTAATTATAGAGCTAACTATTGTTTGGGGATAATGTGATCAATTGTTGGGGGAGTTTTGGATGGTGCTTGCTAAGTGAGACATGGCATTGAGGAGGGCCGATGTCACCGAGCATGTGCGTGATGCCCTCCAAAGCCGCATTGATGACCTCAACGAGTAGTCGGTAGCTCTAATCCTGATAAATGTTCAATGACTATGGGAGCAACTGAGGCAAGCGGAGATGACTATAGTCTCCTTACAAGGAGAGATCAAGGGGATGTAGGCAGCTCTGTCTATATCACACTGACACCTATCCACTCCATGACCACTATCTAGCCTCTCCCAAGAGTACCGGAGTAGTCGCTAGAGCCAGAGAGTTCCAGGAGCCATGCGCCACAATCATAGGGCTCATTCTTTTGTAATACATATATACTTGTAGATCTTTTGTATAGACATATATTCAACAGCCACTCATTTTTTATAGTAGTGGTCTGATACATGTACATGAAATTTGATACACATATGGATATATATATATATGAACATATCAGTTTTTATATTATGGCATTGTTTATTTGGGTGTGTATGATTTTTACTTTCACGTATGTTTATGCTATGGATGTTATATGCTCATATGGATATATGTTTACATTATATGCTAACATGATTTAATAAACACACATGATTTTATGTTAATTAAATACAAGGATGATCTAATTTCCTTAAAATATGTAATGTGATGCATGGATACAGAGCATAGCAAACCACATGTATGTACGTCACGCACACATACACACACACGTGGTCATATCATAACACACAAAAAAATTATAATGTGTTTATGAACAATGTCAACATATGTAGCACCACTACCCTTTCAAAGAGAGAACACCACACACATGCCACACAAAATACTATGCTAAGTATCAACGAAGATGCATCACATCAACGAGATCTCTTAGAGGCATCCCATCCATAGATGATAATCCATAGGCACCTAAACCATACATAGAGATCACAATGTAAGGGCCTAACCAATTAGGACTAAATTTTCCTCTATGATCAGGCGACACATTTACCTTTCTCTTCCTTTCATAGAGAACTAGGTCTCCTAGTTTAAAGGTCCTAGCAAGCACACTCCAATTATATTACCTTGATAACAACTGTTGATAAGCTTTAAGATGATCAAGATCCTGTAACCTGCATTCATTGAGCATCTCTAGCTGATGCAAATGGTTAACATGATAGATTTAAGCATCAATTAACCCTTTAAGGGAAACCTGTAAAGATGGGATTTCCAAATCTAAAGGCATGATAGCTTCAGCACCATACATAAGATTGTAAGGCGTCTTCCCCTCATTGTTCGTACACTCGTGTGATAGGTCCACAAAGCGTATGTTAGTTGAATATGCCAATCTTTACTGTTCTTAGTAATTGTTTTACGAAGAATAAGTTCAAGAGTTTTGTTAGATGCTTCTACTTGACCATTGGATTGTGGATAGTAAGGCGTAGAAAACCTATGTTAAATATGAAATTTCTCTAAGAACTGCTTCACTTCATTTTTCTTGAATGGTGTACCATTATTAGAAACAAGTGTAGTGGGAAAATCCAAAATGAGAAATGATGTTGATCATGAGAAAGCTATAGATAGCTTTAGCATTCGTGGATCAAAGCGGAATAGCTTCAACCCATTTCATGAAATAATCCATAGTGGTAATAATGAAGGTATGTCCTTTGGAAGGAGGTGATATCTTTCCAATAATATCTAACCCCCATTTTGTGAATGACCAATGAGAAGTTTGATTTTGTAATTCTTGGGCAGGTGTGTGAATAAGATGGCTGTGTTGTTGACATTGAAGGCACTTTTTAACAAAATTGAAGGAATCTTGTTCCATCATTTTCCAATAGTACCCCATGTGTATTAGTCTTCTTGCCAAGGATCTATCACAAAAATGTCCACCCCTGGAGCCCGAATGGGCTTCCTTAAGGGCAAGGGGTATTTCCACTTTAGTGAGACACTTGAGAAGCAAGCCGTTATAAGCTTTCAATAAAGGACATCAGATAAGATGACATAATGTGCTGAAAGCTTTCGTATACGAGTATGGTCATTTTTCATCACTTCATCAAGAAATTATCTAGTCTTTAAGTAAATGTAGATACTAGAAAACCATTCTTTGTAGTCCACATGACAACACATAAGAGACTCGGCTTCGGGTTGGTCAAAAACTGTAGGGGTTTGTAGGACCTAAACCATGAAGTGGTATTATTTTTTATCTTCTTCTGAAGGTACCAAGGAAGTAGCACTTTCCATGGCATCAGCATGTCTATTTTCTCTCATAGGGACACTGTCTATTGTGAAAGAGGAGAACTACTTAAGCAAGGACAAGGCAAGTTCTCTATATTATGATAGCTTTCTCTACTTATCTTGATATATTCCCATAATTTGGTTCACAATGAGTTCAAAATCACCTAGAATATGAAGATGTTTGATTCTCAGTGCAATCGTGGCATGTAAGCTAGCAATAAGAGCTTTGTAATGAATGATATTGGTGCAAGGAAAATATAATCAAAAGGATAGAGGGAGTAGTTTACCTTCCAGGGATATCAACACCACACTAGCTCTAGAACCATTCTAACACCTCAATCCATTGAAATACATTTTCCATTCAAGGTCATGATTAATTACAAAAATATTTTCGTCAGGAAACAAATCCAACCCCAGGAAGGAGTGAGATGAGGGAGCATCTACCAATTGATCGATAGTTGCTTGACCCTTTATTGACTTATGAGTAACAAACTTTATATCGAACTCAGAAAGCAACATAACCCATTTCGTTAATCTTCCAACCAAGTCAACACTAGAGAATAGATGCTTTAAGAGATCCATTTTTACTATGACATGCATCTCGGTATGGAGAAAGTAGTGTCTCAACTTCTGTGTAGCAAAGACAAGAGTGAGACATTTCTTCTCCATGAAGGAATAACAATTTTCATAGTCAACTATAACATGGCTAATGTAATAGACCGCTCTCTCCTTTCCTGTGTCATCATATTGAGCCAGGAGAGCTACCAAAGCATATGGTGACACAACAAGGTAAAGCAAAAAGGGTCTATCTTGCATGGTTGGCATCAATATGGGAGGATTGGCCAAACAAGCTTTGATTGACTCAAAGGATTTCTAGGACTCTTCATCCCATATGAAGCGAACATCCTTTTTCAATAAACGAGTGAAAGGAAGGATATGATTAGCCAGTTGAGATATAAATCTATGAATTTCCTGAATCTTCCCTTGTAAACTTTGTAACCCAGTGATATTCCTCGATGGAGGCATGATAACAATGGGGCTAATTTTATTTGTGTCAACCTTGATTCCGTGGTAAGAAACTATAAACCCCAAATGCTTGCTAATGTCAACACTGAAGACGCACTTATGAGGATTAAGTCTCATCTTGTAGAGTCGAAGCCTTTCAAAGATAAGATGAATGTTTTTTACATGATCCTGATGGGTTATCAACTTTTCCAATATATCATCAACATAATCTTCTAAGATCTTATGGATAAAATCATGAAGTATCTGGGTCATTTCTCATCGGTAAGTCACTCCCGCATTCTTTAACCTAAAGGGCATGACCACATAATAGAAAGTACCCTAAGAGGTAGTGAAGGTTGTCTTGTATTGATCATCTGGGTTAATACTAATCTAATTGTAACCTGAGAATCCATCCATGAATGATAACAATGCATGGCCTATAGTTGAATCCACAATCATATCTATATTAGGCAATGAAGAATCATCCTTAAGAGAAGCCTTATTAAGATCTCAAAATTTGATACATCTATGAATATGGCCATCAGGCTTACTAATGGTAATTATATTCGAAATCCAAGGGGAGTAGTCAATCTGATGGATAAAGCCTACTTTCAATAGTTTCTCTATCTCATTCTTGACCATCAATGCCACCCTAGGATTGATCTTGTGGATTTTGTGCTTAACGGGCTTGGCGTTGGGACATAGAACAATATTGTGAACCACTATAGACTCATCAATACCAGGCATATCCTCATACATCCAAGCGAAGATTTCAAGATGAGAATGCAAGAAATTGGAGTCTTTGTCTACTTCCTCCAAAGGGAGACACTTCTCGATCTTGATTACCTTTTCTAAATATTTAGGATCCATAGGAACTTCAATAGTATCTCCTTTAAGGAGAGAACTATGGTCTTCAGGATGAGATATTGGGACATCATCACCGACGTTAGATAGAGGGTCTTCCTCATCAATATCAAAATGGATTCTCCAATGTATGCTTGTCTGTATAGGCGATACAAGAATCGTTTCTTGTGATGATAAGGAGGTAACAGGGAATAAGTACCTATAGATTACTCTAGTGCTTCATCTGAAGAGAAGACATCTAGAGGGACCTTCTTATCCCGCTCCCTTTCCTCTATCAACTTAGGATGAACCAGGGTTAACAACTTGGCTGAAATCATATTAACACTCCACCAAGGCCTTTGCTTAGACTGTTCAATAGAGCATCCCAAACCCAGATAGCATTGTTGCAGCTCAAACTAAATAGGGACCTAAATTCCTTTCTTGATAGCACCTAGGTCCTTCTTCCCATAGCCATATTGAGAGGCGAGTTCATATCCAAACACGTAATGAGTTTGCAAAACCTCAGGAGGTGGTGGCTCTATGTAGAGTGTTTCATTCCACTAGTGGATGTCAAATGTCTCTATGGGAGCACTCCCACCTTCTTTACCAAGCTCACAAATGTTGACCTCCTTTTTTTGAGTGGGATTACTCTCCTCAGCAAAGGAAGGAGTGATCTCCTGGACAAGATCACACTTCTCTTCCTCAGCAGGAGTATTGTGCATATTTGTGTTAGAAGTACCTAGAAGATCTATGCAAGAGGGGTTTTCCTTGTATTTCGTGACAAAGAATTCAGAGAAATTCAAGGAGTCGCAATCATCACCAAGGAAGGCATTCATTTGAGAGGAAGAAGAGGAATATGGGGAAGACTTAGGGTTCTCTACTATAGGTGGTTCCTCTTTTTTGACACTCACTTAAGGAACAACTTCCATAGAGGGTATCGAGGAAGAAAATGCCATAGCATCAAGGGTCAAATATGGAATAAAATTCTTCAGAGTGGATACAACTGAAGCATGATGGGTAGCTGCTAGCTCACAAAGGTGAATAGCTTTTGGATCTGCTTTAATTGTAACCACTCAATTATTTGCAATGAACTTCAAAGAATGGTGTAAAGTAGAAGTCGTAGCACCCATAGCATGAATCCAGGGTCTCCCCAAGAGAAGGTTGTACGGTAATGGGCTATGTATCACATAAACCAATGTGGGTAAGGTGACAAGACCTAGCCGCAAAGGGAGTATTATCATACCTAGACCTTGGCAGTCGTCGTTATCAAACCCATGAATGTACAAGGAGGAAGCCGCTAAAGAGGATGAATCAAATTTAATCTTAGGTAATAGGTCCATACCAAAGATGTTGAGAGTCGAACCGGTGTCAACTAGAGTACGCCTAATACCGATATTATTAACATTAAGTATAATCATCAAGGGATCTAATTGCTTTTGTACATCTAGAGGCGAGAGTTCTTGCGGGTGGAATGTGATATTCTATGAATCCGCCTGAATATGAACCAACAATGCATTAACGTCTATCGGCCTAGTGGAGGTAGGCAAGAGAATCTTTTGTAAAGCTTCCTAAAGAATCTCTTGATAAACCAAATTAGTCTGAAGCAAGTCCAAAATTGAGATCTTAGTCAAATTAACACGAAGTTTCTTGACAAGATCATAATCACCTAGTGCTTTGATCATAGGTTTAGGTGTTGAAGGAAAGCTTGGTTGAGAAGGTGGTAAAGAAGTAGGAACTTGAGTGGATTGTGATGTTGGAACGGAAGGTTGTTGATCCAATCTTTTCTTATTTCTCCTTATATTATATGTGTGCCCAACAGCATTATAGCAAGTGAATTTTGTAGGTTTCACAAACCTCAAATATAAGTCTGATGAATAACTACAACATGAAATCCTATAGACAGAATAGTTCTCCTTAGAGGAGGAATCAACTGGGGTCACATAAATGATGGGTTTCTTAGGGCTCAGAGGAGCCACAAAGAACACAACCACATTTATCAACTCCTCAACATGTGTTAGAGGAAGTTGGTTTGGAGATTTGTAGATAGGGGAAAGTGCTTCCAAGAAGTCATCTAGAGTATCTTCCAACATATCAAAATCTTCTTCAAAAAAGGGATTATCACAAACATACGACATCATGAAAAATATATTCGACATGGTTCACGTCGGGTTCACAAAAATGTGATATAAGAGGGATTCACTACACACGGGTCTCCTTATTCTCAAGAAATCACTAGGGAACGAACTAACCTTATACACCTTAGCATAATCAAATGATTGAAGATGTAGAGAAGTACACTTGAGTTAAGTTTTAGAGAAAGTTACTTCAGATCCTGAGAGAGTGAAACCCCAAGATCCTTATCCCAGACAAGTGAGCTCTCAGCCAAAAGATAGCAGCGCGGTTTTAGGACACCAATGCAACATGTTGTTCTATAAAAGATGTTCGGGCATCCTAAGTAATGGAGGGCTCAGGAACTCAAGCGGGTGGAACCAATTCTTACTTCTAAGCTCAGGTCTAACACGTGTTAAGTGAAATAAACAGATAGGAAACTAGAAACTATAACAAACACAAGGGGACTTGGAGAGATCTTACCTTTCATTGGATGTTCCTCTCCACTCCAAGCTCCACTTTGCACCTACACACAGAGGACCAAGGGGAAAAGGTTGGGGATGTATAGAGGCCTGCCTCAGTTAGACCCCCATTTTGGTGTTCCCAACTCCACAAAAAACCAAGTTGGAAAGGGATGCAAATGAAGTAGACAAAGCATGTGGTGAAAGAAAAACCAGCTCAAGAGTAGAACCTACACCACGAGATAGTAAATAAACAAGTAGGAAAGGAAACTGAGAGAGAGATAGAGAGAGACAACATTACCCATGGCCTAGACCCTCTCTGGAGCACACAAATGCACTGTTGATTTCTTGCTTGAGATTTTTTGTTGTTGGAAGGATGTCAATCTGGCATGGCTTCACTTGTGAAAGTGTTGCTATCAAAGATGAAGAGAACTCAAAACTGGAGCAAATAGTAAGAGAGCTTGAATGGACTTCCAACCCCAAATGAGAGCAAGAAAGGGGTTTTTAATGCTTGCAAGGGTGAAAAAGAGTCGTTACTTCCGAAATCTAACCGCTAGGACACATGTCAAAAGGGTCAAGATTCTCGATTCCCTATTTCAAACTTGGAAAATCACCTGGATGCTAGCTCACCGTGTGGACATCTACATTTTGCATAGGAGTCCAAAGCCTAGTTTTTTGGGAAACATGTCATCAGGCTTCTGTTGCTCTGCCACAAGTCCACATAGAGGCAGAATTGTGAAATTCTAACTCATGGGATTTTTTTCATTAATGTTCCAAGGTGTCATAAATGCTAGACAAAAATGCAAGAATGTGGAATTTACCCTAGGTGCAATTCTATGACATTACAATTACATATAAATACCTAGTCATTTCATCATTTGAAAGGAGAAGAAGAAAGATCTAAGGAAAATTCTATTGATAAATTCAAGTGTCCTAAGAGTATTCAAGAGAAAATTTATCAAGATTATTGCAGCATTTCAATATCAAGGCATCATGTCAAGTTTTATGTGATTTTTTCCATGTTTATGCATACATTTTGTTGTGAGGACTAACACTTGTAGGTATTCAATCCAAATTGAAATAAAGCCTTGAAGAGATGTGCATGACTTCAATCATTCAATGAATTGGATTTGACCGGTGAGTTGCATCCAATTTTTGATTCATCATTTATGTCATTTAGCCTCTATCCCTCAAAAGGATAAGTTGTCTTTCATCAACTTTATCATTGTGGAGGAGCAAACACCAACATGAGGTTTGACCGTGGCAAGCCCCTATATGGCACAACCCTTCCTCTCTCTTTGAATGTGTAGGCTACTGATCTGAAGAATATTGGAGGAATATTTAAGACCATACATGATCATTGATGCATTGAAACCATACAACTTGACAAGATATAGAAACTCAATTATCTTGACAACAGATGAAGATCCAATAATGAGATTTGGAAGGAAGAAGCCTCTAACCAAGTACCTAAGGACTATGAAAGAATATTTTAGTTTCATTCATATAGAGCACCTTGGGTGGCCTTGTCTAGTCAAATCAAGTAAAAATTCAAATTATAGGTGCATGCAAGTTTTCTCTGTCTATTTCTGGTCACTAAATTTATCTGTCAACTTCCAGATTATTTATTTTCATATTAGAATAGTGAATTTTCATTGTTATCTAGTCACATCATTAAATTTCATCAAATATTCATTTCAAATCCATTTCAAACCCCCATAAATTTTAAATCCCAATGGTTGATTGACTCAACTTTTAGGTTGTAAGTTAATCTTATGCCATTGGCCAACCTGAACCCTAATGGCTATGCTTGGAATAACAGTGAAATCCTAATTAAACCCTAGGGTATCACTTTTCTAACATATCATATCTTAATTTTATTTTTATTTTTATTATATTTTTCCCCTTTCTGTAACACAAAATATTTCAAATTTTACCAATATAAGATATATAAATTCCTAACATTTAATTTATGAAAAACATGAAATTTAAACCATTAATTAAATAATACATTTATTGGTCATTCATGACATATAAGGATTCTAAAATAACTCCTAACTCGTATCCAATTCAATATTGGTCAAATATGACACATACAATACTCAATTTGTGTATGATTAGGGAATAGATTGGGAGGCCTAGTATGACATCTTCAAAATAACTATCATTGGAGAATAACCCAAACCTATGTAGCCAAGTAGAGAAATAATAATGCACATGTAACCACTCAATGCATGTCAAGGGTACCTACTCAATGTATAAATAGTTGAAGCATAGAATAACCACCTAATAAGGTACAATAGCATAGAAAATAAAAATAACATCCATACATTCATTATGCAAATCATTCATTTTGATTATCAATAATCAGGTTCACATTTAATTGTTGCATGAAAATAATATGCATATCACTTAACTGAAGCATAATGATAACCAAGAATTTAAGCATCACATTGGAATATAAGCATCCAAGAAAAACACCATCAACAAAATCTCAAGGAAAATGATGAAGCTAAAGCATTGATCCCACATCTACAAGTTATAGATAGGAGGGGAACTACACCCCTCGTGCAATGAATATTAACCAAAAAAGATCAAGCTCCATAACCAACACTAAACCCTCGATCATGTCTGAATCCCCTAGCTCATGGTCACTTGCTAATAATAGGGGATAAACTCTAGCCCACCCAAACTGAGCCCTTTTTCCCTTAGCGCTTGGTCGCGTAATAGACTTGGGGCCAACAATAGGGGTCTAAAGCCCTATTATGAACCATTCAAACTTTTAAAACAACACCCATCAATCAAATTGGTATAAATTTTACATCTTTATCAAATTTTTGAACTTTTACAATTGTTGTAAAGATGAATTTGGCGCTAACCTAGTGGTGGAGGTAAATTTTAGAAAATTTCCTCCAAATTTCAGGTATAAGAGTTTAAATTCAACTTTGTTTTATAACTTTAAATGAGCATAAATTTTTTATTTTTTATTCTTTTTTGATATTTTTTTAAACTTATCATAAAAATCGAAAGAATCTATTTTTTTGTTTATTTTCTATAGGATTAAAAAAAGTTACTGACTTTTGTGTGCAAGTATTTTTCTTATATCCAAGGATTCAATCATGAAAACTACTAACGAAAGTGGTTTTGCAAGATGTTTTGTTGAAGATATTGATTATAGAACTTTTATTTTTATGTATGCTTTGTCTTCCTTTGTTTGTGAGCTCACATTGAAATTAGGTTAAAATTCGCATTCATATTTTAATTTGGGTTAGCAATTTGTGTCTTTTAAACCCCAAGTACACTTATGCATGGTCTCCTCTCACACCCTAAGGTGATCTTAAGGATTAGAAATAAGTGTTGTCTTTTTTTTTGTTAGCATATTTTTTCCTTTGGTTCAAAATAAGCCTTAACAGGTTTCTCATATTGTTTAAAGAGTCTTGGTCTAGTCATAGGATTTTTAAAAGTTGAAAAAAAAAATTGAAATAAAAATTTGTAAATTGTCGAAGTTATTCGTATCTCAAGGTTCCTTTATCTGTATTATGAGTATATAGGTTGTCATTATGACCTTTTGGAATTTTTTTATCATTCAATGAGGTTTTAAATAATCTTAGTAGTGTCAAAAATACCTTAACTTAGTCAAACTCCATCCACATTCTTTGGAGGGAAGTTTTTTTTTGGTAAAATTTTGAGTCCTATTATGAGTAGGTTGAGATTAATAGGGTTTTCTATTATGATAGGAGACTCTTTTCATGAGAGTAATAGCTTTCATGGTGCAACCAATAATATCAAAGCAAGAACAAGGAGCTACATATCACACCATACTGAGATCTAACAACCTCATTTTTAGTTTCAATAATGAGTAATGCACATTATGTTTGTTTTCACCATTATGTTTAGTTTTTTATGCCATGAATACTTTGTTGTAGAGAAAATTAGATATGAAAGTGTATGTATTTTGAAGGAAAAATATCTTGAAATGGTTGTATGGTCCCTTGAGATTATCATTTGTCACCCATGCAAGAGCATGCAATTGTACATATGTGAGATTCATTCTTGAAAGAGATGGGTTCCTTTGAGGGTTTCATAAAATTTGAATAGTGTAAAAGAAAGTATAGAGGTTCTTAGTCAAGGAATAGGTAGTGTTGAATATTTTCTTCATTTTGGTTTTAAATAGTAGCTTGGTTTTACTTATGATAAATTCTATGAAGACATAATGAAATAATAGTGAAGGCTTATTTTAGAATTTGAAAGGGTTCATTAATAGTCTAGAAAGGGATAGAGTAGCTTGAGTGTCTCCAAAGTTAAACCACCTATCCAAGTTACAAAGGTCAAACTTCAAGTTTTCAAACCCTTGTTTGTTGCCCAAACCCTCATATGGCATTGTATATATCTATTCAATCTATACAGAAATGAACCGTACAAGTTTTGTTTCAGTGAGAGGGTAGGATCATAGAGTTATCCAAGATATCAAAACTCTTGTAAAATTCCTATAAAGAGCCTTATTGTTTCCAATATTCAAAGTCTTGATAGTTATTACATCTTATCTATGCATAACAAATGGTTGAAAATGGTTTCTAGAAAAGTATGAAGTGATAGAGAAATCCATTTTTTCACAAGAGGATAGTGAAGTCCCAAATCTCAATAATTTGAGGTAGTGGTAAGTCTAAAGAACTAGAAGGTATGGAGGAAAGGCTTTGAAATAAGGATATAGTCAACAAAATAAAATGATTCATAGTACAAAGTGGTATCTCATAGAGTTAACTAAATAAAATACAATGGTTTATATTGCATGTGATGAGAAACAACCTTAAGAATGATGCAATAGAGAAGACAAAGACTATTTATTTTATGATATGAGTATTCTTACAAAATGAAAAATCTTGGTTGTCTACGTGAATCACAATGAAGGAACACCAAATGATGGTGTGGGCATCTATATAATATGGTTTTCATGATAGTCAAGTCCTAGATTATCACAAATTAAGGGAAATTTTGTTTACAAAATTATAGTCATAAAGAGAAGCACTTTGTGAAGACTATAGGAGCTATAAAGTGGTATGCAAAAAAAATTCAAAGTAGGGTTTCTTAAAGACGTGAGACCATTGAAAAGGATAGTAGTTACATTGTTTCAACAAATCGCAAGGAAGAAGAATGGATAGAGAAGTCCCTTCAAATCACATCTACAACTCATAGAAAATATTTCAAGGGAGAGGAGGAGATTTTTGAAAAGAGATGGACTTAATACCTAAGATCTAAGTCATTTCAAGAAAACGAACCATGAATGAGCATGTAATGGCAAGATAAAGAGAATGGTCGGATAGACGTAAGCCCAAGTTATAGGTTACACTGAGGAGGGTAGTCATAAAACACTAAAAAGTCAAGAATGAGAGAATTAATCAATAGTCAAAGACATAGACAAAGAGATCATGAATAGTGTTTTTCTTCAAGGGACAATTTATTGAAGAGTGCAAATCCTAACATTTTTTTAAGAGTGCAAATCCAATGCAAGATTCATTGGTCATTCAAACCAAGGAGTCACTAATTATAGAGTCTAAAGATTGAATGGTTGATAGTGTGAACCTAAAAGATAGTTTTGTGATTCATGAAACTTCATTTGGAATAATGAATCTAAAAGATAGGGTGTTATAGCAATGCATGAAGTAAAATCATAGAGGTTTATAGAGATTTGGAAAGCATGAAGACTCCACAACAAGGTTTGTAGGAACAAATTAATATCATGCTTTATTTTTTTAGGATGTTTTACAATCCATGGTGAAGTGATACTTGGAAAGTGAGATGTCATGATTGTCATGATAAAGTAGAAGCATGAAATTAATAGAAGGGCGTCACATTAATTCAAGGGATCGTCAATTATATTTCATTGGCATATGAGAAGGGACAATTAATTATCAATCCAAATATCCCTACACATTGAAAAGAGATAAGTAAATTATATTATCAATTCACCATAGTATGTATTTTCATAAAAAGAAACTTGATAGGTTGGCCTTCAACTAGGATGGGTTACCCGAAAGAGATGAAACTAAGATCATGATAGTGAGAAAGTTGGAGATTATATCACATAGAAGATGTCAAATGTTCATATTACTTGTGGATTTCTTGTTACCAAGTACAAAAGGATCTCAATATATGATGGAGCATGACAAAATTGGTGATATAATGCCCATGGATCCAAGAGATGACATGACTATATTGAGTAAAGGGCATAGTGTAGGGAAAGTAATAAATAAATCTTTGCATAACAACCTAAGATAGGATATACACTCCAAATGATTGCCAAAAAGGATAAACAAGTACTTGATTTAGTACTCTCCTAAATGAGACATGAATTATGAATGTGGAAATTCACATATGACGATGGAATATAGATTGATAGAGAGACAACCTTCTAACAAAAATTGATGATAGTCAAAAGGAAAAATGACAAAATATATTCAAATCATGGCAATCCTAAACAAGTTATAGAGAATACAATGAAAAATAATGGGGAGGGTTGTTCAAATAAGATGCTATGATAGTCATGAGATATACAAATTTCTAGAAGTTCTAGTTTTTCTTGATTATTTATTGCAACTTTGAAGGTTCTTTCTAAGCATGAACAACATTGTAACTCAAGTAAACTCAATTTTGAAGCTTATATATGTAAGAAATTTTTTTATCAATAAAACAAGTATTTTACCTTCTCTAATCTATATTTTTGTGTGTAAACATGAAAGATTGATATATTTTTTATGATTTATATGAAAATATACAATGTATATCTCAACTCCTAAAGCACCTTAATGCAAATATATGCATACTTTATGCAAGTTATAGGTTATGTCATTGGTTTGAATAGATTTTAATTATGAAAATGACTAAATTTTTCCTTATAAGATTGAGAAAACTTCAACTTTCTTATGAAACACTATAAATATGTCAAAACATGAGCTTTGTATGAAACAACTTGTTCATTTGAACAAATCATGTGTATTAAGTAGCAATATAGGGTTCTAAAAATAGTTTGGTGCATCAGCTCATTAGGATTATGGTTTAACTTTATGTATTTTCTCCCCTTTTCCTTAACAAGAAGTAGTAGCATAATTTAACTTAGGTAAGAAACCAAGGTAACTAGCCCTCTCTAAAGATTTACTCCAAGTTATAGGAAATCCATAGTGTTTCCATGTTTTAATTTATTGTTGTGTTAAGTGCTTAGCAAGGGTGCAAATCTATTTGACAAAAAATTTATTTTTGGGGGGTCTACTTAGGGATTTCATCATCTCAAGGGATGACCTCAACTCCATTGTTTTGATGAAGCAAAAATACTGGGGGGTGAATCAAAATATATACCTATTAGAAGTTTTAAATTTGTCATTTAGGCTAAGCCCCCGAGAACTTTATACCTTGGGGAAGTGATGGAGAAAGGTGGGTTACCCTCTTCTCCCAACTTTTTGAATTTCTTGCACTTTCAATGGATTATGCCTCACATACCCTTTTTTGTTTAGAATATTCCACAGATAATCCTTGTATATCCTAGTTTAATAACTTTCATCCATTGCTTAGTATGGTGCAATGTTCAATATCAATCCTAAAGTTACTCACCATGTACCTCCTTGATTAGAGATAGAATCTCTTTGGGAAAGGTCTAGAAAGCCTCCAAATAAAGGGAAAAGGTGATCCCTATCTATGAACTCTTGAAAGATAAGTTCCTTGCACTAATCTTGAAATATTTTATTATGTGGGCCTCCACTAAGTCAACACACCTTTATTGAATAAATTTAGGCATATTATTGTGTCTTCTTGTTTGAGTGTTGTATTTACTAAGTACTCAAGTTTGTAAACCTTCACTATCAAGTTTGAGTCAAATTTAGTTTGAATTCATTTTTCTTGTTTCAAAACATATTGCCAATTGGTATCCTTGAAACATAAATGTTGATGCCAAATGTAGGATAAGCATTACTTAGGCAAAATCTATTTAGCTTTGATTATCACTAAAACCATAATCCCACATCCCGCACATCAAACAATGTACCTTATCTATTTCAAATTATTCAAACCTAACCACATCCCTAGACCTCAATCCATTATCCACACTTTGTCTTATCATATTTTTCATACTTTGGCTTATCATATTGTCCACCCTTTCACAAGATATCTTGAATGCTAGTTACGCATTATTTTTCCACTTATTATCCCTCGGGAATAACCCTAGTCACCTTTGAATCACATCCAAGAGAAAATTAGAACACCCTTAGTCATCATATAATCATCATCATCATATTTTATCCACATCATCCTTATAGTCCATAGACCTATTTGTAGCATCAAAAATTGTCACCTTTGACAATTTCACACTAGATTTAGCTCCCCCTATGTGCTTGGACCTAATTATACATTTAATTACCCATTTTATGAAAATATGCAGAAAATAAAACAATGGAAATGAAAATAAGAATTTAATATTTCCCCCTGATGTTTAAGGCCCCAACAAGGATGGGTCTAGACTAGGGAACCTAGTGTCGTCAATGTTATCATTTGTTGGCTATCGGCATTTGATTTTCAGAAAATTAGAAGAATTGAATATAAATTAAAGTCATTTTCAACATTTGAAATGCTAAGCACACCTAATGAATCTTAGCACTTTGATTGAGAAAAATTGAGCATCCTAAAAGTAATCAAGAGAAAAATTATCAAGATTATTGCAACATTTATTTTATTCAACTATTATGTCAATCATATGTCATTTTTTATGTAAGTTTGTTTATTTATTTATTTCATTTGTTTTGTGAGTACTAATACTTGTAGGACTTCAAATCAAGCAACATTTTTCCTTGAAGGTGATGAGTACATGACTTTGATCCATCAAGGAATGTAAATTTGAGTGATGAGTTGCAAAAAATTGTCGATTTATCACTTTTTATCATTTAGCCTATGCTCGACCGACAGTAAACTCTCTTTATACATCATCATAGCCATTGTGGAGGTAGAAATACCAAAACAGGGTTTGACTTAAGCAAACCCCTATACGACACAACCTTTCCCCCTCTTTCATGTGTGTAGGCTTTTAGATCTGAAGCAAATTGGAGTAAGATTGAGAATTAATTTCTCACTTATGCATTCATTCCCTACAAGTTGTCAAGTCAAGGGAAGTGTATTTTATCAAAAACAAATGAAGTTCTGGTAGTGACCATGAAAAGTAAGGACTTGCATATTAAGAGCAACAAGAGTATGAAATCATATCTTAAATAGAAGGAAGCTAGTCTAGGATTCACCATGCCACTTTCCAATCATTTCCAGACTTGTGCACATTTTTGCATACTTCTTTTGCACTTCAAACACTTCTAAAATGGAACCATATTCATAAGTTGGTGTTTCTCTTATATAGCATGGGTAGGCTTACTTTTTTATGCTTCAAGCTATATTAACTTCCCTTTGATATGTATGCACAATAGTTACAAATTCATACTTTCCATATAACTTTGTTTGACTTGGTCTTACATTGCTCCATATGTTGGTTTAATATGCAGTAGGTTGCACCTTTTATTATATGTGTCATACATTGTCATATGCACTTTAATTCACTTAAGTGCTTCACAATTATTAGCAATATCAATAGTGTTATATATATTGTGCTTTAGTGATTATCACTAATGGCTTTTAATCATATACTATCTATATATATATATATATATATATATATCAATGGAGGATATATATATATTAATATATACATATTTCACAAGGTTTAACAAATACATTAATTATCGATTATCAAACATATATATATAAAGAATGACAATACATGTGTGTTTATATATATATATATATATTAATATATATGTCACTATATTACTTTCTACATATAATATATATATATACATATACATAATATTATTTTAATATCTTTATAAAACACTTATACTCATAACCTTCAATGGACATATATACATAGAATGTATATATATATTTATATATATATATGTCACCTTAGTCAAATTGGTATTCCCATGCATATGGGTAATTTGTTCATGAGCATGCATAGGTACATCTACCTATGTATACTCATGTACATTTTCACTCACATGTATGAATTTACCATAGACACATACATATATATACATGTAATGGATATATCTCATCGATATAACAGTATACACATACAAGGAAGGACTTCAACTCAACTTCAAGACTCATCACATTCCTCATTCCAAACATTCATAAAACAAGATTGCAAACCAGCATAAACATTCACAATCAAAACAGAAGATCACTTACCCATTACCCAAACTGACTTGACTAACTAAGACCAACAGGTCGTGAGTGTGTGAATTCTCAGTAAGGCCGAATAAAAGGTTACCATAATAAGTTCTTCTCTTGAGTGATACAAGTCCCCCTCTCTTCCAGAGGTTTGAACATGTTCCTGCATTCAGCTTAATTCACCATAATAGTATTTAGCTGAATCAATGTATTCATATACATCACATACATTTTGTATTCATAATATATGTTTTATATACTGATTCATAAAGTATTTAATTGAATCAAACATTCATTCATCATATTTCCATCAGAATTCATAAAAACACATTCATATATATTAAATCAATTTTAAAAACTAGGTAATAGTAAATAGATAACAACACATGGGGTGTAACACTACACAATACTTCTATTCCTTGGGAATCATTTATTAACTTTCTAAAGTTGTCCACAATAGGCATCATCTCTCTAGCTAAAGGATTGATACTTAGGTAGTCTTGAAGACCTTCTAAATCCTTATCTAATTGTTTTAGTTTCTCTTCAAGAACATGGGAAATAGTAGCATTCAAGTCCACATGAAGGTTGGCTTGTCACAAAGTCATTGGTAATGTAGGATTAGGAAGGGAATCCAAAATGGATTGGGTAGAGGAAATACCTTGTGTGAAAGAGTTATAGGACTCAAGCTCCACAATGGTTGTGATCACAGTGCGAGAGGCAATAAGTCTGAAACTACATCTCATAGGGGTATTAGTGGTTGGACACCAGGTCGTGAATCTCATATGAGATTCAAAACACTTAAGTAATCTTAATATGATAGGAAAGTATGGTACAGTCACAAAAAATGAAACACAAAAATAAAAATGTGATGCATTTTTGTAAGAAAAAAATGATTGGACAAGGGTGCTAGGAATCCTATACTAGTAGTTTTTTTTTAACAAATTTCAAGAAATGCATAGAATTATAATTTTTCTATGTGTAACACTAAGTGCTACAACAAAATAAAAGGTTGCTTCTTGGAAATGAAGTTACTATGATAGTATGTTTTCATAATCCTTTTTATCATTCATCATAAAATCATAAATCATTTTGTTTCATTACATCCTTGTGATATTTCATCATCCAACTTGTACATCCATGCAATCCAATTCAATCATCCTAATAGTATCAATCAAAATTACCAATCCTTAATCCATCATTAGTCCTACATTCATGGAATGTACACCATCCCAACATGATTTCTAGATCAAGTAATATTTTATCATTTATAACACATTTTTATTAGCCTTTATCTTTTTAAGATACCTATTGGGTTCCATTTCACCCTGTAATGGCGCAAATTTGAACCTTAGGAAAATTCATCATTTATTTACCCCTACCATAGAAAATATAAACCCGATGATACAAATCCTACCACTGCCACCTTGTCCCTTCCACCTAGCCACATTTTTTTGCGTTGATGGAGGAATTTATTTCAAGGATGTGAGTGTGCTGCATGGATGTCTACATGACGTGTTGCCATCCTAATAGGATTCCTACCCCTAGGATTTGCATAACCATTATGTTTTCCATTGGTTGCGAAAAGTAATGTCCTCTGCCTCCCTTGACTGACTAAAATTGGCCTCTTTCCTCCATTTTGAAAATTCAAACTCAATTCATTATATTCTCATTCATTCTTTCATGCTCTCTCTCACATTCTAACACTTCACTCTCTCATTCTCACTTCACTCTTGCTTCTACACCATTGTTCTTCTTGTTGTAAGCTTCTCACTTGGATCCAAAAGCATATTCTCATTGCAACACCATTGTTACTGCAGAATTTTCAAGCTTCGTCTTCCCTATGTGGTGGTGTCATTATATCCATTCTACTATTGGCCTTGAGAGCTCGTAGTTGGGAAGGTAACTTTGTATCTCTCTTTTTGGTTGCATCACTGTGCTTATTGGATAAAATTTCTATTGTATTTTCTTTATATCTAGTTGTACTACTTCCTTTTTGCTTTATTTATCAATTTCTATGTCTTGTGGTATTTTGGTTGTTCGTGGAGATGGGAACACAAAAATGGGGGTTTGACTAAGGCAGACCTCAAATGCAACCTAACATTTTTCCTATTTCTATGTGTGTAGGCACATTCAAGTGGAGGTAATCGAATAAACAAATCATGGGAAGTATGGTACCTTTTTCCTATTCTTTTTGTTATTCCTATTTTTAGAATAGTTTCCTTTCAAGTATTTTGTGTTCTACATTTTTTCGTACTTTCTATCAAACTGTAAAACATCAATAGTCACATAGCTAGTAAGCTCTTAATGTTTTATGTTTTTTTTTCAGACCTCTATCTGTACAAGACGCCAACATTCTGCATTGGAGTTCGAGATCCAAATTTCCATCCTCAGACATTGAGATGTCTAGGTAGCAGACCAAAACCTATGCAGTCATCTCTTCTAACTCTGTAAACACCTGGTCTTAGTAGAAGGAAAGTGGTGTGTTTCTTTCCCTTCCTTTTCAGCCTCAATCTTTTTATATCTTTCCAAGCCTATCTTGTCAACCCAAGGAATTTTAGGGTAGTTCGTTCCTTGGGGCTCTCCCATGATCTAGAGTCTTGAGGGTGATGGATCCCCCTTCTCTACAGTTTTGGTGAACCTGATGTGAACTCCTTATTTTCATTTCTTGGTATTGAGGAACCTTCTCTCATGTCCTAGGTGTGTTGTAGGTTTGTGTGTTGCAAGGCATGTATCCTTGCAACCCAATCTATGACCCTTAGCTACATAGTTAGAAGGGATCTTGGATATTCAGAAGTGGAATTTGGGTAGGTCACTATCTAGCTGTTCAATCTTTTGCATCATCTGAAGTAGTCCCATCAAAGTACATGAATGTGGTTTCATTCATGCATACTCCCCAAAAAAATGTGAGTGTTACACCTAACATTACATTTACCTAGCATGATGAGCCTATTAATAAAGAACTCTCCCCTTTATACACCTCACTTGAATCAATGGAAATGTTGTAACTGGCATTTTAGTTGATCCAACGAGTCATGTAAATGTGGTAATAGAGGAGACGTTCATAAATGGCATGCATAGGGAGAAGTACAAAGAGTCAGAGACCACCCTCCATACACATGATGAACTCTCGGTTGCTCCTTATATGTTTTATTAATTTGTCAATCTTGGTAGGACCCAATCCTATTGATGCTTCATTTATTATCATTCTAAAGTTCGATTTGTTTTGAGTTAGGTTGGGCATCCCCTAGCTTGCCTCTATGAATGAAGTCACCATTGTGGTTCATAAATGTTTGAAATTCATTCATGAAGGTTCTATACACATAGTGCATAACATTGATTATAAACCAATGGTGTCACATGGGGTTTTTGTACTAGATCACTTCTGGCCTGCCCTAGTCAGACCTCGCCCTCCTAAGGGAAATTTTCTATACAAGGCTTATATTAAGTATAAGAAAAGGGGGCTCAACACTGAAGGTTATTTATCTAGTGCCCCCCTACGTAGTCTTCATGAAGGCTTCCATGATTGCATAGTAGCAAGTTGCTTCTTGCAAAAGCTGCTCATGCTCAATGGCCTTCTTCTTTTGTATCGTCTTCTCCCACTTCTGCTTCTCACTCTATTGTGTCCTCTTTGACTCTAGCTCCCATACCTTGTATCGTAAGTCTAATGCTACCCACATAGAGAAAAGCTAAGTTCCAAGTCTTTGAACTTCCTATCCTACCCACGGTTCCTAGGCCCATTTTCTATGGAAAGGGGAAAGGTCCTCATGGGGTTGCTCCTGTGTCTCAGCCTCCTATGCCTCCTACTACTTCTCTACCTACCCATAAGGTAGAGAATGGAAAAAGGCATGTTATTGAGGCACTGGTTTCTATTTCTCTTCTCATGGTTTCTCTTTCCCTTATTCTTCCTCCTCCTACTCCTGCCTAGGAGCTTACCTTTCCACTAGCCATGGTTGTGAAGGATACTCCTGTGGTTGGGCAGCAACCTCTAGCCTCTTCTCAGGCCACATCTTCTAGCACTCTAATTGATGTAACCAATTTGCACATGAGCACAAGTTCTGGGAAAATTTTCTCTCTGGTAAACACGTAGCCTCATAGAAGATAGAGGGGGAGCCAATGGCCTTCAATTTTGTATCATCTTTTGTTGTTTTTTCTTCTCCTATTGTACCTGTTCCAGTTCCAATCACCTTTGTTCTACTCTCGACTCTCCCGGCAGGTGTTGATGATCCTCACCCCAAAATGGTGAAGGTCTTCATCACTCCTTCCATGGAACCTTCTCTTTTGATGTCCCTTCCAAACATCCCTCCCTTTCCTCAACTCATAGACATGTCAAACACCATGATCGTTTCTGCTACATATTTGTCTTCTTCCTCATCACCTTTAGCTTCTTTTGTGGGGATTTCATTGCATCCTCCATTGAGGTGTAAGTTGGAGGAAAACCTCACCTCCAATGGAGGTTGGAAGAAGGGATCACTTTCTTTGAAAGTGAGTTATGTTCTAGCCTATGTTGTCCTTATGATGGAGGCAGCCCCTACGTCCCCTGTGTTTGTCACTACACCTCTCAATGAGGTTGGCAGTGGATCTCAGGTGCCTCCTTCTCTCACCTAGTTAATGCATGGCACTCCAATGAAGTGCATGTTTAAATCAATTGATGATATCCCAACTCTATCCTCGATCTTTGCAAGATTGATGACCTTTACCTCACAAGAGCTCAACGAAGAAGACCTTCAGGGGCCTTTTTCCTTGGCCCTTGTTGCAAGAGAGTCAGAGAGTACTTCCCTTGCTATCTTCCCCTTGCAATCCTATCCTCCCTCCCCCTATAATGATCTAGATTGGGAGTAGGATGACCTACTAGTCAATGAGGAGTAGGATAGTACCTCATTTTTATTTGTAGATTAAATTATTTGTGTTTGTGTTTCCCTGTGCTTATTTTTGTGTTTGTTATCCTGCCTAGAGGACCCTTTCTACCCTTGTAGGTGATTGGATACAAGCCTAGATATTTTTTTGTAAAGTTATTCTATGTGTATCATTATTCTTCTATATGTTGTAAATTTGTTTTTCAACAATTAGGAATGATGCAGAGTGTTGGTAGCATTTAGGCCCCCTTCCATGTTGACCTAATGTTTATTTTTATTTTTTCTCTTCATGTGCTCTTCTTCATGATTTGAGTACTTTGGGGATTGATGATCATGTTTCATACAACATATCATATCTATTTGTATTTATGAATAGATCTAACCCGAAACTCTTAGATACCTTTATCTCTCTTGATTTCTTCATCTTTGTCCACTTCTTGATGTTGTGGTTCTTATGTGTTTTCCCTCATGTGTCTGTGACAATATACCATGAAATACATCTCATCATGTGTTGTGTGCCACAACATCTATGCCTTTCCTTTCTCTCTTTAGGATGCCATGTGCTCCTCTGTGTAGCACACACCATCCTAAGGGGGGCTACCATGATGTTTTGATTTTCAATTTTGGTGAATTATTTTGAAAGGGATTCCTTGGTGTAAAATTTTTAAAATGCATTCCTTGACAAAAGAATCCCATATTGAAACCCGTCATTTTCTAAAATGATGAATTATCTCAAGACTCTTGGATGAAATTTTCTTTTGAAAAGGGTCTCATATGTGAAAGAATCTAAAAACTTTCCTTTGAAAAAGGAGTACTTTTTCTAAAATGAGAAAGTTTGAAAACTCTCCTTTGAGAAGGAGCATTCTTTCCAATGGATTCCTTGATGAAAGGATCTTTCAAAAGGATTCCTTGATGACAGAATCATTTGCAGAAAATATGATGTTTTTCAATTGGAGCATTCTTTTGAATGGACCCCTTGGTATCTTGAAGATTTTACAAAGGAACCCCTTTAAAAAATTCTCCTTCAATTGCATTCTCTAGTGTTTTATGAAGTTGTGTGCCTTGTATCTGATATTCAAGGTCACTGTGTCCAACATCGTATATCCTCAATTCTAGCTTGGGGGTAGCCCGACTAGACCTGCCTTTTCTATGATTATCCTGCAATAGATTTTGCAGCAGCTACAGCCTTACCTAACTAGTGTATCTAATCAAGCTATGTTTGATCATGTCGACTTGATTTTTTTCCTAAAATGTTTTATCTGTAGCCTAACATGTTTTTTGGTGATATCGCAACTTGCTTTACAGGACTGAGAACTTGTGGAGCCCCCTTTGTTTTCCATAGCTTTACAGGACTAAGAACCTATGGAGCCATCTTTCTTTCATGTCAAGGTTTCCCTACGAGATCGAGAACCTGTAGAGTTGCATCCTTCAATTCTAGGTACACCAGATTGAAGGTTTGCTTTCTCAATGGTTACGGTATATTCTCTTCAATCTCTTTCTACCTTACCTCGCCTACACTGACACATATGCTTGTTAAAGTGGAGGGAAAATGTAATGGCACGAATTTGCACGTTAGACAAATTCCACATTTATTTACCCCTACCTTAGAAAATATAAACCCGATGATGCATATTCTACCTACCACCTTGTCCCTTCCACTTGGTCGTGTATGTTTGCATCAGTGGAGGAATTCTTTGTCAGTGATGTGCATGCACCATGTGGACATCTATGTGGCACTCTATTGTCTTGATAGGATTCTTTCCCTTGGGATTTGTAAAATCATTATGTTTTCCATTGGTTGCAAAAGGTAGTGTCCTCTACCTTCCTTGACTGACAAAAATCATCCTCTTGCCTCCATTTTTCCAATTCAAACTCAATTCATTATATTCTCATTCATTCTTTCATGCTTTCTCTCACATTCTAACACTTCACTCTCTCATTCTCACTTAACTCTTACTTCTACACCATTGTTCTTCTTGCTAAAAGATTCTCACTTGGCTCCAAAAATGTATACTCATTACAACACCATTGACATTGTAGAATTTTCAAGCTTCATATTCTCTATGTGGTGGTGTCACTATATCCCTTCCGCTATTGGCCCTGAGAGCTCATAGTTGGGAAGGTAACTTTGTATCTCTCTATTTGGTTGCATCATCATGCTTAATGGACAACATTTCTACTTTCCTTGCTTTCTATCTAGTTATACTACTTCCTTTCTGATTTCTTTATTAATTTCTATATCTTGTGGAATTTTGGCTATTTATGGAGGTGGGAACACCAAAACAGGGGTCTGAATGAGGCATACCTCAAATACAACCCAACATTTTTCCTATTTCTATGTGTGTAGGAACGTTCGAGTGGAGCTAATCAAATAATCAAATCATGGGAAGTACAGTACCTTTTCCTATTCTTTCCATTATTCTTATTTTTAGAATAGTTTCCTTTCAAGTGTTATGTTTTTTGCATTTTCTATACTTTTTGTCAAATTACAAAATATCAATTGTTAGATAGTTATTAGGCTCTTAGTTTTTTCTATTTGTTTTCTAGACCTTTTTCCATACTCGATGTCAGCCCATCCCTGAGACGCTAGAGTGCCACGTAGGAGTCTTAGATATGTGTTGCCATCCTCAAACAATGAGTTGTTTGGGAAACCAACTGAAACCTCTGTAGTTGGCTCTTTTGACTCTATACACACCTATTCTTAGCAAAAGGAAAGTGGTGCATTGCTTGCCCTTCCTTTTCAACCTTAGTCTTTACAAAACTTTCTTGTCAACCCGAGGTAGTTTAGGGTAGAAGGACAAGGGATATTCATTATCTTCCTCATCAGCATATCCATCATATCCTTCATCTACACCTTCCTCTTATCTAACACCCACATCTTCTTAGCCTAATCCATTGTCCCAATACTCATTATAATCCCCCTTCCATGTCCCCCTATCCTAATCCTCCATACCAATCAACCCCATCAACTTACCCTAATCCAACATCCACATCTCTCTATCCTAATCCAACATCCACATCTTCACATCCTAATCTTCCATCCCAATACCTTTATTACAACACACCGCCCATATCCTCTTGTCCTAATCCACCGTCACAATATCCCTATCTTAGTTCCCCATCTACTTCCCCTAGCATCGATTCACCATCCATGCATCCAATCCTAATTCACCATACCAATATCCCTATCTTAACCCTTCATCTAATATTAATCCCCTATCTACTCCTAGTCTTGCATCTAACCCTAATTCTCCATTTACTCCTAGTCTCCCATCTAATCCTAGTCTTCCATCCAATCCCATTCCTCAATATAATCCTAATTCACCAATCCATGATCCTTCATCTGCTCCTACCTTGCCATCTCATCCTAGAATATGCAATTTTCTCACTCCAGAAGTTCTCCAAGGACTTATGACAAAGTACACATCCCCCACTCCACCACTTGGAGTCATGGAACCATGTTATCCCAATCCATCACCTATGGTCACTAGTGATGAGACTCCTCTCCATCCAACACCTATCATTGATGATACCACCCCTAGCACCACTCAAACCATTGACACCATTGAAACCATCACCGGATCCATCGAACCCATCGATGATAACCAAATCCAATCCACTCTCCCTACTCCTAGATCCATCCAATCCATCAAAGACACCCAAATCCAATCCACTTGTCCCACTCCTAGTATCACTACAATCCATTCCCATGAATGCCTTGAATCCTCTATCCTTTCATCTTCCCCACTTGAAGAGTCCCTCCAAGACTCCATCATCATACCTCCCACACATGATGAAGCTTTCCAAGAGCTTGATCTAGAGCATGCCAACATATCCCCTTCTCCATCTCGAGATCCTATTAACTTATCCATTCCACCTCATGCTCCCCTTGTCACTACAAATCCACTCCCTCCATCTCATGATCCCTTATCACCCTCTAATCCACCTCAAAATCATACACCCCCCTCATCTCCATCTGATGATCCTCCATCATCGCCTAAATCTACTATCCCCTCACCACTTGTATATCCCCTTGGTACTCTCCCATTCTTCCATGGTCATCTCCTTGTAGAATAAAAACAAAGCATATATACCACCCATCATCCTCCACCTAGTAATGGACTCGCTTCGTTCTTCCAAAATAACAAAAATCCTATCATGGATAGAATTCTCAAGAACATGAACTATCAAGGAAAAGGTCTAGGCCTTCATAAGCAAGGTATTTTAGAGCCCATCTAGGTCAAAGAACAACTATGTATGCAAAGTCTTGGACATTTTTCTCAAGACTCAAAATCTAAAGATATTGGTACAACCTCTAGACGTCCTCAACGAGCCTCTTTCAAAAGAAATATAGGTTCTTCCCATTGCTCCACCAGATCATTTGTTGCCATCCCTCCACCATTGTATTGCCTCAAAACAACCATCCATATTCCTCCTTCATCCACTCCATCCATTCTGGGTCCTTACATACCTCCATCCACCATCTCCCATCCTTCATCTCTTTTGGGTCCTTATGTCCCTTCATCCGCCATCACACTCCCTCCACCCACTATGTCTATTTTGGGCCCTTATATCCCAAAATCACCTCCTCCATCTCGTCATATTCATCCTTTCATCCATCCATCACCAATCCATGTCACCCATCATAAACAAAACACTCTCATGTTCCCTAATCAGGATCAACAAAGGCACGTACCCACACATCCTCCAGCCACATATCATCCTCAAAATCCTACCTTTATCGCTCCACATCATCCATCTCATCGCACCCATCCCATTACTACTAAAAGCACTTTGGATGCTAAAACAAAAATGCATAAAACCAAACATCCACATGAATCTAAAGCTCCCCATGTCCCCTCCAAAAGACATGGTGAAGTGAACAAAAATCAAATTCAAAATTCAAATCAAATTCATAGGCCGCAAAGACCCACCAAAGAAAAAATCAAAACCATGTGGATCCCAAAGAAAAAGGATGCAATAACTTCAAATGACAAATCTGTAACAACATCCAAAGTCGCTAATCCCAATGTTATACATTCCCATCCACCATTTTCTAAATCTATTTTGGGTCCTTATGTCCCAAAATTCACTACCCCATCTCCTCCATTATCCCCACATTCTCCATCCATTAATCCTTCTATCCTTTCACATCCACCACCATATGTGCCAATGTTGGTCCTGAACACATATCCCCATCACACATCTACCTCATCATTCTATCCATACCCTTTCTAGCATCCCATCCATTATCCCACATATCTTCCCCATCAAATCCCTCTAATTCATCCTCTTGCATAATTCATTTATCCTAATAAGGTTGTACCACCATCCAACAGTGACTTCACACATGGGCTCTTCTTACCTCGTATGGAATTTGATGCTTGATTCCTTCATCCATCTTCTCATCACATGATATCTTCCACATCCACTTATCCACCTCCCTATACTTATCCATCTCCATCCGCATTCTATCTGAAAATCCAAAAAAGTCAAAAAATTAAAAAAATTAAAAAAAAAGTCAAAATCGAAAAAAATAAAATAGTAAAGAGAAATAATCCATCTAATGGTGAAAACTTGGGAAACAAGCGCCTTGGATAAGTACCATGATGAAAACCTAGCAAAAAAGCATCATGTGTAACCCCCCCATCCAATATACTTCCACACTTGGGGGCAACTGCAAACCTTTCACCCATCTCCTCCATCTAACCTATCTTACACATCCTACCTATCATACACCATTTGTCCAAATCCCTCCATCCTTCCCGTGATCTTGATATCGATAGGGGAAAACATATAAACATGCTTTGGATACCTCTTGGCATACATTCCCCTCATCCATACACTATCCTAATCCTTATTCGCATCTATCTACCTTCCTTGTCCACCCATCATGCTACCATTAATCTCCTTTCCTTATCCATGTATCCTATCCATATCCATATCACTCCCTTATTTTCCCCATCTTTCCATCTTCGATCCCTCATGCGCCATCACACTTGACATATCTAGAGTGGGGGAATCTATCTTCCTTTGTGATATAGTCCTTGGAGACATCCTTAATCCATCATAACAATCCCTTCCATCTCCCAATCCTTATCTTCCTATCCTTCCATCATAGCATCCCTTTTCATCTATCCATCTGGTAAAATTTCTTCATTCAAATCCTTATCTTCCTATCCATCTATCCCAACATCCCTTTCATCTCCCCATTCTCATCCCCTTACCAATCCGAACAATCCCTCCCATCCCCCATCTTTATCTCTCTATCCATCCCTTCATCTTTATCCTCATTCCCTCTCATAATCCCTTGTCATTGGTATCTAGCTATAGGGTTTTTTCCATGCAATCCAATGCCATTTATCTCACCATCATCACTTATGCTTCTATTTCACATCTTTCCAATCTCCTATCATTTCTCATCATTCATCTCTCCATCATATCATCCTCCCAATTCATTTTGATGATTTGGATAACTATCCCATCCCTGAGCTTTGTGATCACCATCATCGACCTATCCAATCCAACAAGTCTATCCTAACTCATTGTATCAGTCCCATCTTTTTATCCATTTATCATGGTTATCGCATCATCCTTTATCCATCATTTGTCTTTGGTCTTTGGTCAAACTACGTTGCCCCTGCACTTTCACATAGGCAAGGTCGATCATTTGATCCGCCCCCGAGGCTCCTTTATTGTCTATCATCAGTCTTTCTGCTTTTTTCTGTCCTTTCTTTATCATCCATTATCGATTTTCATCATCCTCTTTTTTCTTTTATCCATGGTCAGTCGTCAGCCTTTTATTGAACTATGAGGGCTCTACGCTTTCACGTAGGCAAGGCTAATCTTTGATCGACCCCTGAGCCCCTAGGTCTTTAGGGTGTGTTAGTCATTTGTTTCGTGTTTTGTCATCAAGCTATGCCCTTATCTAGCTGGCTCTTAACAAACAAGATCCACTTGTATCATCAGATCCAATCGGTTTTGAATATCCTGTGTGATATCGATCTTTTAGTTAGTATCCATCGTCACTCTCAACAAGATGCATCCTTCCTAACAGACCTCATCAATCTCATCCATCCCCTTGATCCTATGGCAAAGGATGTTTGAAATTGATTGCGATCTTTTGATGATTTTGGTTTTTGTTTATCATTTGAGCTCCCTATCATCACTTTTCATGGTCACCTTGATCCATCATATCATGGTGTATTTTGACTAGTAAACATAGGGGCATATCTTGATTTTTTCTTTGTTGTTTTATTCTCAGTTGTCCCACGTAGTAACCCCCAAGACTCTTGTGGTCTTGTGTTACGTTGGGGTATCCTTCTGTGGTTGTGGTTAGTCCAATACCTAGCTCAACCAAGGTCTTCGTGACTTTGGGGTGTTGGGATAGCCTTCTTGTTTGCTGTGTTTGTTCTACACATTAGACACGAATCGGCCTTGGTTCTTCATACCCTAGCATCTTGTGTCTTATGCTATAGCAAAAATTGGTGCTCTGAAGATGGAAAATTGCATTAGGATTTCATTTCATCTTCCCCACCCATCCATTCATCCTTCATCAATCTCCCTCCCCTATCCATCCAATCTTTTATCATCTCTTCACTTCCTTTCATCCATCTCGCATCTCAATCCCATCCTCATCCATTCAACCTCGCCCAAATCATCTAATCACAGCCTCGGTCTTGTCCCTAGCCTTGTTACAAGCCTCGATCCAATCATCCTCATCATCAAGATATATTCTTCCCTATCCTCGTGTTGTTTTGGGATGTATCCTTCCCTCATCAACAAAACTTTCATCATCATCATCATCGGGATGTATCCTTCCCTATCCTCATGTTGTTTCATGATATCCCATTCCCTCATCAACAACACTTCATCTATCATCAACCCATTTTGGCTTGTAGCTTGACTGGGGCAACATCCCCTTCATCCTTGCATCCATTTATGCTTCCCAATCTCCTGCCACCTTTTCATCCTTTCTTACCCATCACTTTGCATCATCTTCCTCATATCCATTCTCATCATCTCATCCCTTTTGAGAGCACATCTGTGTTCTCTTGAACCTGCATGTCCTCTCGAGGGGGCATCCTTCATCCCTAACATTCATCCTCACTCCCATCATTTTTCCTCTTAGTCACTCCTTTGAATGACTGGGGCATCTTTTCTGATCTAACTATCTTTTTTTGAGTTCTATGTTTTAATCTTCTTTGAAATAATGCTACTTCATAACACCATCTCAAAGAGGGGCAAAATGTAGACACCTAAATTTGGACACTTATATTTGTCCAAATTTATCCCCTTTTGTCTAAACATCCTCTTATATGCATTAATTAAGTAATATCACTATTATTTAATTAATACCCCTAAAGTTTTTCTAACCCCTAAGGTATTCAGTTAATAATTAAATACCTCACCCCTTTAATTCTCCTTTCATCAAATGAATTAAATAAATGACATTTATTTAATTCCTCACATGTCACATCCCTTCCTTAATCTTAATCAACCTTTGAATTTCATCATTATGAATGTGCACATGCCTAATCCTTGATTAGGATGTGTCACATCCTCCAACTTTTGCAAGTTGGCCAATAATCTCTCTTAGCCACCTAACCCTCCTTTAATCCTTCATTAATTAGCCTAATCAACCTCCCAAGGAATTTTTAATTCATTTTATCCTTCCAAGGAATATTAAATTATTTTTTCTCTTCCCCATGTGATCTTTGACTTGTCACATCAAGTCACATATGGAATCTTCTCCATGTAATCTTTGACTTATCACATCAAGTCACATGTGGACTCTTCCCCATAGAATCTTTGACTTGTCATATCAAGTCACATATGAACAAGTGCTTCCCTTTTTGGAGCCTTGTATTATCTATAGGATTCTTTCAAGCATGTGATTTTTTAATTCACATTTATTTTCCCAACTACCTCCTCCTTTCCCATGCATCTTCTAGAATGTGACTTGTCACATCAAGTCACATGTGGACAAGTGCTTCCCCTTTTAGAACCTTGTCTTATCCATGGGATTTTTCCAAACATGTGAATTTTTAATTCACATTTATTCCTCCAAAGAATCTTCTCATCTCCCAATGTACTTTCAAGGTACATGTTATTCCTCCACATCATGTACTCTCCTTCCACCTCACCTACACCTCATCACACCCTTAGTCATCTCACATTCCACATGTCAAGATGTGAGGGCTTGTGAGTCCTCAACTCACCATAGCCCTTCATCTTGACCTTGTTGGATAAATCTCAACTGTTGAAATTCAACTACCTTTATAAATACCCCCTCTTTTCTCTCATTTTGGGGTTTGATTATTGTGCTAACCAAACTCTTGCAAAATTTTCATTTGAGCTATACTTAGCTAAAAACTTGCATTCCTTACATCCATCATAGCAATTTCATCCATTTCCCATCCACATTACATAGCATTTGTGCATCTTTTGCCATCAAAACGAGCATACATCACATCAACAATCGAAGGGCCAACCAAATGACGGCTTGACAAAGTAAAACCTTCCATTTATTTTGTTAAGTTAAACGTTTTTCCCTATCTTGAGGTGTAAGGTGTTAATCTTTGTCTCTTGCATTCCTTTGTTTGTTGCTCGTTTACGGAATGATATTTTCACCTGATCACAGGAACAATCAATAGTTTGTTTAAACAAGTTTAATAATGTTTTGTTTACTGAAATGAGGAACATTAGATACATGAGTATCATATCAAGAAAACTAGACTCTCCCAACTTTAGACATCTTCGACCCCTTAGCTCCTAACCAATCATCGCTTCAACCCTTTCATCTTTGTGAAGTTTCACATGTTTGGATAATAACTAAAAAAACAAAGAACCTTTGAGTCCCCTGCCATTTCCCCAACTATCTCCATCTCACGACCGCCCTCCTCCTTCCACCTCCTCATTAGACCCTATTAGTTTATCTTCTACTTCCCTACCCCCTACTATGTGCCAAAGATCAAAATTCCCTTTAATTACTTCTAGGGACCAAATCAATCGTGATTAATGCACATCAATCTACAATTGTTTAGGGTATATCCTTTGAATGATGAAAGCATCCCACTATCATCATGAACCAATATATTTTCTTTGAATGTGAGGGATTTATCTCTCTTGTCAAGTATAGGGTCAAAAAGGATATTAATATGTGGAAAGTTTAATATTGTGTTTTTCATTACACTAAATTAAGTGATGTTTGTCTTAATTATTCTCTTCATAATATATGGAAAGAATCTTTTTTTACTATAAACATCTCATAAAAACAAAGGTGGAGATGTTCTAGGGATGTCTTTATGGATTTCCAATGTGATTGATAAAGGTGAAGACCACTCACATAGTTGTGTTTGGGTTCTTATTTTCTTCAATGGATAAGCTATTGGGTTTTCCTCTCCATATGCTCCTAATGATGCCAAAGAGATCACTATTCTTTGGGATTGGATGTATAAGCATCCCCCTAATCTAGATTGAATTTAGGAGGCTTTAATACAGTGGACCACCATAGTGATTGCAATTGATACAAATATATTAAACCAATTCTAGGTAAATTTAAAAACTTGAGTTACTATCACACTTATTTAGGTGTAATTGACCCCCTACATGCCAAATATTCAAGCCATGTACATAATTGACGCACATGGTCTAATTGTAGTTAGTATGGATAGGAAACAAAATAAGTCAAGACAAATTTTATCTCTTGCAATCTTCATTTGAATCTATCTTATTCCAATGCATCTCTACATCACTTCACCCCTCTTTCTCACTCTACTACATTAAACTGAAATAAAACATTTCCAACAAAAGCCTCAATAAATTAAAAAACTTGAGTTACTATCACAATTATTTAGGTGTAATTGACCCCAACATGCCAAATATTCAAGTCATGTACATAATTGAGGCACATGGTCTAGTTGTAGTTAGTATGGATACGAAACAAAATAAGTCAAAACAAATTTTATCTTTTGCAATCTTCATTTGAATCCATCTTATTCCAATGCATTTCTACATTATTTCACCCTTCTTTCTCACTCTACTACATTAAGCTGAAATAAAACATTTCCAACAAACGCCTCAATAAATTTAAAAACTTGAGTTACTATCACAATTATTTAGGTGTAATTGACCCCTACATGCCAAATATTCAAGTCATGTACATAATTGGGGCACATAGTCTAATTGTAGTTAGCATGGATAGGAAACAAAATAAGTCAAAACAAATTTTATCTTTAGCAATCTTCATTTGAATCCATCTTATTCCAATGCATTTCTACATTATTTCACCCCTCTTTCTTACTCTACTACATTAAACTGCAATAAAATATTTCCAACAAAAACCTTCATAAAGTTGTAAAAAAAAAAAAATCAAATCCATTTTCTAATTAAACCCTTTCAATCTTTTAAACGAAGGCCAAACAAAAGTGTTCGGTCAACTAACAAAGCAAATCAAATAAAGTTTTAGCTCTGTTCAAAAAGCTGAAAAGCCCCCAAAAAAACAAAAAACAAAAAAAACGTTAAATTAAATAAATAAAACAAAAAAAATTAAATTAAATTAAAGCTTTATAAACCTCTGTTAGATATTTAGATATATGTTTGAACAACATTAAATTAAATTAAAAAAAAAAAAAAACAAAATTAAATTAAATAAAAGCTTTATAAGCCTCTGTTAGATATTTAGATATATATTCTCAAACATTGACTAATTCATAAAACCCTGCAAAATGTTGTAGATGATTTCTCAAATCTCAACATTGTAACCTAAAAAAAAAATTAAATTCCATTTTTTTTAAATTGGCTGAGAAAGAATTGGAGAGTATAAAAAGAAAAGAATATTGAAGGCCACTTCAAGTTTATGGTTCCATGGAGAGAGAGGGGCTAGTTAGAATATTTAGACAGTGGTTTAATAAAGAATTATAATTAGAAAGTTGCCACACAAATATAAAACATTATTAGTATTTTGTTAAATTTTTACAATACAAATAATCACATAAATCTAAAATTCAAAATAAAGAGAATTTAATTGGTTTTTGGAAATATGTCACGAAAAAACAGGACAGGGGTTGCAATTATTCAATTATTAGAGTAAACAGAAAAAAATTTAAAAATAATAACACCATTATTAATTAATTGTGCAAAAACACTCTTTCAGGATGACTGTTAAATACTATAAGCTAAGTCAAACATTGGAACATTTACTGCAAGTTCGTGGAGGATATTTTCTCCACCCCTCCCTAATACGAGGGAAAATTTAACAGCTATATATGTAAAAAAAAATTATTTTACTTTAAAACATAATAATTTAAATCTTGTAACTGAAATTTTTCAATTCTATAGGACAACCCTCCAGAGTATAACTGAAAGTAGAAGCCCAATTTACACAATAAATATTAAAAACAATCATGCATACTAAATTTTTTTATTGGATTTAATTTTCAATAGAATATATTACAATACCAACGGTTGAACTTCATAGACAAACAGGTCAAAGACATCAAAACCAGAAAAATGGTCTCTGGTTAATAATACCATATAGACTTCGAAATGGTCTTTTAACTCTACAATATTTTATAGGATAACACAAACTGCAAAGTTCAATTAATTCAGTTGAAACACATAAATCTAATACATAATAGGGCAACAATTTTAGTCCTATTGATATCTTATTTAATATAGCATCATTAACCACAAATGTATTGACAAATCTCTGTGCTTCAGTGATAATATATTTGAAATTTCCAACCTCCAGAAGTGTTCTCTGTACATAAAGATTGCATCTGCAGTCATCAATTAACCTTTATGCTCAAGAGACAAATATTATAGAGGGATCACAGCAGCACTCATCCAACAGACAGCAGCAACACAAGGCAGCCAGACTGCAGAACAAACAAACTACCATTATAAACTGTTCCAAAGCAATTAAACCCCCCAAACAACACATTGGTATTTCACCATAATAAGCCTTACAAAATAATTAACAGACTACAACTAGACACTCTTATAATGAAACCCTTGTAAGCCACTTACAGAGCAACCATTAAAAAACCTAAAAAAACGGTGAAACGCAGAAAATCATTATGTCTATTTACAAAGTATCACTAGGAACATTGTAAAAACAAGCAGTAACTTAGAATTCAAAACCATATACATACTATTTATCTTTATCCATTTACTCTTGTAATCACCATAATCGTTTCATAAATTTCCCCTACCTTTTTGTATACACTCTTTTGCTTAGTCTGTTGCTCTCATTATATTCCTGCTTTTTCATCGTCTTCTTCTATCATACATTGATTGCTCATTTTTCTATACCAGATATGTCACTGTCCCGTTTCTCATCTAGGTATTTCACTCTTTATTGACATTCCTTCTTTCAATCTTGCATTTTCTTGAGCATGTTCTGATTCTCATTTTTGTTATTTGTTTTTTTTTAATATTATTATTATAGTTGTCGGGAAACTCTATTTTGGGAACATAGACAACATACAAGTCTCCATATCCAAAATTTCCGGTGAATCATTTACATATAAAATAGCCATCCTCTTATTCATTTAACTCGCGTACACTAATTTGATTGGCATCCCCGTCCCTGTCCCCAGTACGAATACCCTGTGTCTCCCAGCAACTATGATTATTATCTTTAGCTCTATTATTGTTATCACTCCTTTCCCTTCTCATTTTTTTAATGTTTTGAGTCTTTAATAAATTGGTTCACTTTTTTTCTTTCCTTTTCTTTTTGTTACTCGGGTTTTGTGCCACATTGCACCCTCAACATCCTCTGTTAATTACCTTTCATTTATCTTCTCTTCCTATTCCATCTTGATGATAGATTACAGAGCATGAACGAAAACACTGATGAAAGAAAAGTTTACATAATCAAATTAACAAATATACCAAAGCCAATATGATGGACTGTGAAAATTTTTTGTCTTTAATTAAGAAATTCTCACAACAGACCTTTATAAATCAAATGGTTTTCTTCAATTTAATTACCTAAACTGGAAGATTCTGCAAAGTTTATTATTAATAAAATTAAATAAAAATGAAAAAGAAGATTTTATGCAGTGAGTCAACTCTTCACAGTCTAAACCTCCTAGATGACTGAGGAAATATTTTGAAGGAAACCCTCTGATCTTGTTCCTTCAACTCTTACAGCTCACTGGTTCTATAACTTTTGCTCTATAGTATTTTGACCACGATTATAGTCTTTTACTTTAATTTGTTGAAAACTTGACCTTACATGGACTTATGATTTCACTCGATTTCTTTCATGTACTGTATTTTTTTAAAATTATATCATACACTTATCCATAGAAATACTACATATTTGTAAAAAATAAAAATTGAAAAAAAAAACAGCAACTACTTTAGGGCAAAGAAACTACACACCATCCTTCCAAAAACCCTGTCCGTTTCTGTTGCGCCGATTGTGCGTACTGCGGCGGCGCTACCACGGGTGGCGGTTGCTGGTAATATCCCTGCGGATACCCTGCAACACAACAAATTTCATAAAAGCAAAACCCTCATCACTCAGAAAAACAAAAGAATCGAGGGTTTCAAGAAAAAAACACTGACACAGCCCAGGCTTTTGCAGATTACAAGCATACCTTGCGCAGGATATGGATATGCGTATTTGGGATCCGACATTGTTGTTTATTTGTGCTTTTGCTAAGCAGATCTGCAACTTTAAAGGCGCAATTCAGAAATGTAATCAACCTCTAATGGCTATATTCCTCATCCTCTTTGACTAAGTTGCGAAGTCCATTATCAATATTACTGTTGTGTTGTCATTCCTAGAACAGCATGACCTGTCAGGTGTTTAAACCGCTTTCTGTACAAATCCGACGGTCAGCCTTAGCCAATGTTGAAATCTACGGCTTCTCTTCCCTCTCTGGAATATTCTAATACAACGCGGAAACGTCACGAGATCCACTCGAATGCTATAAGCTTAGCGGAAAATAATTTGTAATTGGAAAGTGAGATACGTTTTGATTTGCCAAGGGAAGCTTTTTTCTTTTTAAATCATTTTTTCTTAGTTTTTTATTATTTTATTTTATGTTTATGTATTTTTCAAAGTTAAGAAAAATTGTGCTTTTCAAGGCAGGTGTTTTCTTCCAAGTAAAATAGAAAAAATAAATATTTTTACTCTATTCTTTTGTTTATGTTTTTTAAATGTTTTGTTACAAAAGGTTTTAAGTAAATTTGTGCTTTTTAAGGCAGGTATTTTCTTCCAATTAAAAAAATAAAAAATAAATATTTTCCTTCTAGATTATTTGAAAATGGTTTTTTAATGAAGTAAAGGTTATTGATGAGTGGTTGGTGGGGTTTTAAGTTGTCATTTTAATTACAACTTTGTGACATTGATGTGGATTAATGACTATTTTTTATGTTGAATAAAGTTATGGTTTTCCCGGTTTATACGGTAAGTATACAGTCATCCGTAGCTTTTAAACAAAGTCCCTAAGAGTCCTCGTTTGCTTATTAGGTAATTAAAAACAGTGGCCTATCACATGCTTATCCTTAGCTAGAAAGTAACTTGCATTGGGGTCATCATCTTTCATTAGTGCATTTCCTTCTTCATGCAAATGGAATGTCTTTGTCTTTGACTTTATAAGAAGAAATGATGTATGTTTTGGATAAGGAGGCACACCATTTGAGTGGTGCCTAATGTATTATACAATTTTATTTGTTATTATTTATTTTATAATTTGTATGGTATTGATTAAATTATGGAATTTTGTTAGGTTAGTTTTTAGGTTTTTCGTTGATTTATTGGTTTGTTTCACAATTTGTGTGGTGTTGGGCACATTATCGTATTTTTTATATGTTGGTTTAGAAGCTATTTATTGACTTAATAAATACTTTACAATTTCTGTGGTGGAATTTTGTTAGGTTAGTTTTTAGGTTTTTCATTGATTCATTGGTTTGTTTCAAAATTTGTGTGGTGTTTGACGCATTATCGTATTTTATATATGTTGGTTTAGAAGCTATTTATTGACTTATTAGTTTACTTTACAATTTGTGTGGTGTCAAGTACACTATGTAACTTTATTGTGATGTTTTCTAAGCCTTCTATTGACTTATTGGTTTGCTTTCACACTTTGTGAAGAAAGGCGAACTTATCTATAGATTTGTTTTGTTGGGTTGATTTTAACATTTAAAAAAAGTGGCATGCATCTCTCCTTTCTAAGTGGTATGGCCTTATTGGCTTGTTCACACCCTTTTTAATGAAAGAGGAATGTGTCTCACCCTTCAAAGCCTTGATTGATTTACTAGTTTTCTTTCATACTTGTAAAGAAAGTGAAATTTCTTTGTGGTACATATCACGCCATGTAAAATTATATGAAGCAGTTTGGTACAAAATGTGTATCCTCGTCATAGAATGATTCAATAAGTATTTATGAGATCTTTAAATGTTTCTATTTAAATACAATTATTTTTTTGTTTTAAACATTTGGGCATTATAGAAAAACATTTTCTACTTCTTTATTTTTATTTGATCTATTAGGCCCCCAAAATCCTAAAACATTTCTTACCTTCAAGACCAATTACATGTTATCAAGAAGATAAAGGAGGGGTTCATCAACAAATTATGGATAGTTAAAGGCCTGCAACAAGAGTAGGTGGTATATCCTACTATTTGGACTCAACTTAAATCCAAGCCGGTATTCCTAAAGGTACAAAAATAGTTTAGTACATCAACTAAAATGTAACATGACAATAAAAATCAGTAGCTACACTTGGAGTGTACACTTGACCTCAAATATTATTGCTAGTTCAAAGATAAACTAGCTACATAACCTCTTGTATAGTTGATAACACCTTGGACATGCACATATAGATAACAATAGTTTTACAATCCCTTAAAAAAATATTTTTTATTTGTAAGTAAATACATGGTGGCAAATTGCAAGCACGCATGCTCATATTCTCTAATAATTTCACGACTTAAATTTACTTCAATTTATCCCTAGTTTGTAATATTAAATCATAGACAACATGCATATCCTATCGTAAGATTTGTTAAATAGTCTAACCAAGATTCAAATGAATGAAGGAAAGCAAATACATAAATAAAATATGAGAAAGAATAAACTATATTCATCTCAAGAGAATGCAAAGCTTTTATGAGTTTGAGAATTGGAATGAATGGTGAAAGATTACAAAGGAAATGTCTTGGTTATATAGGCCAAGGGGAGAGATAGGATGTAACCAAATTATGGCAAGTGTTATCATCATATGAGGTGTGACAACTCAAGTCATTAAAGCTCAACAACCTTATCCCTATGTAAATTTAAGCTAGTGTGAAGAGGACTTAAGTGGAGAACTAGCTAGGAAATGAACTAGTTAGATGAAGTACCCCTTTCACACAAACACCCCCCTTAAATGCAACTTAGGGAGAAGTATACAATGTAAAGATGCAAATATGAACAATTTGGTTGTTTACACTAAAGTGACAAGATTTTGGCACTTTATTTTAGTGCATATACAATATTTTTTACATATAGGAGTTACTTGAACAACATCAATAATGCAAATATGGAAACTTTGATGATGAAGTCAAGCATAAATCAATTATGAAGTTGACAACATATGTGACTGATAAATTTTCCCTCTAATTGGGATGTTGCCATAATGTCAAGAACAACTGGCCCCTATTGGTTGTTGGAAGGAACAACACCATGAATGGTACAATACAAAGCTCAACGGTCAATCAGAAGAAAAGTTTTCCAATTTTGCTTGGGTGATCCCACAATACTGGTTTACAATTTTTGGCCAAACTGGACACTAAACTAATTTTTTCTAACTAAATCTTCACTTTCAAACACCTATAGCGGCTAACCATGAGGAATTTGAAAAAGATGCAAACTAATGATTTGCAACATTTTTTCTGTAGATTCTCAATATATGTTTTTCAAAAAATTTGGAATCAAATTACATTTCTTTTTCCATCTCCTTCGAAAACTAGTTTTTATCAGTAAACACAATTGTTAAGGAGTGATGTTCACCGTACACAACATAACTTTTTTTCTATGAAGGATAATTTTTATTTTTTTTTAATTTAGATTTGTAACTATAATATATAACCCTTTCATTTGGTTTCATAGTGTTTTATTGAATATTTTTTCCTTATCAAGTTTTGAAGTCAAACTAATTACAATTCAGACATAGGCGGACCATATACAACATAATTTTTTTTGAATGTTTCAAAATTCAAAAAAAAATTATTGGATCAAGGACATTGTTACCTAGCATGCACATATTTTTCGGAATTTTATTTTGATAATCTGTTAATTTTCCACGTGTAGAACAAAGAACTTGATTTTTAGTGAAAAACCTATGTTTAATCAAACTAAAAACACAAACACATAATAAAGTCAAAACATATGAAAATTTTATTCATTGGATAGCTTGTTTTGAGGACTACCATCATCCAGTTGGGTTTATGAAGTCTCTATTTTCATCATCAACTCAAGCTTTGAAGGAAAAATTTTTGGAGATTTTTGGTGCTAGAGGGGGAGAAGGGGGAAAAAGGGGGGTTCTAGCGAACCAGGGGTTTCGCTTGAGCTCCCCTTCTAGTGAACCCCCCTTTAATGCAATTAAAAAATAAAACCCATTAAAGGGGGTTCGCTAGAACCGTTCGCTAGAAGGGAGTTCTAGCAAACCCTTTAGAGGGTTCTAGTGAACCCCCTAAAGTGTCTTCCATCCAAAAATGCATTTTTCCTTCCTCAGTGGAATTGTAAACCAGTTTTGTGGGTTTACCTGCTTATTAAAGAAAAATATATTTTAAAAAAAATTAATTAAAAACATTATTGAAAAACTTTATTAAAAATATTAATAAAGAAAATTCATTTATTAATTTTTTATTAAAAAGTTATTGAAGATTTTTATTTTTAAAAATATTTAAATAAATCTTATTAAATATAGTTAACAAAGTTCATTAAAAATATTAAAAAACTTTACTAACAAAATATTAAAAAAAAAAATTATTTAAAAGCTTTAATTAAAATGAATCTTTAAAAAAAAAACTTTATAATAAAAGTTGCTAAAACTTTATAATAAAGTGGGGGGTTATAGTCTTCCCCACACCCCACACATTAAACGAAAAACTTTTAAAAAGTTATATTGGTACTTTAAATGCCTTAAAAAAGTTGCACATAATAAATAAAACTTTATTAAAGTTAGTGGGAGGTCAATTAAGGCACAAGGCCCCATGGGTCCCATGTTTATGGGGATTTATTAAAGTTTTATGAAAGCTTTTTAAAAATTTAAATATAAAATCTTAATAAATGAGATGGGTGGTCATTAAAGGGCATAGGGCCCCATGGGTTTGCACCCTTATGGGGGTGTGGGGTCCTATAGAGTACCCATGTACCCATCCACTATTTTTTTTTTGAAACTTACATTTTAATAATGAAATGCAAAATATTGAAAAAAATTAAAGCTTAAACTATAATGTTCATGGAATCTTCAAAAAAAAAAAAAATTTCTTTTTTTGCAAACTCAACTAAAATTGACAAATTAATAGTCAATTTTAACTTTTTTGAGTCTTTTAAATGTGATGGAAGGGTCAAATTTGACCTAGAATGCTCTAAAATGGTAGTTCCTTACTAGATTTGGCAATGAGTTTTTTGCTTCAAATTCTTGCAGATATGGTCTTTAGTGTCTGATTCAAACAAAATAAAGGGCAGATCTAACTTTTTCAGGTGCTTTGGACTCAATGGTGAGCTTAGAATTTCTCCAAGAAGCTTCAAAAAACCTACAAATGGAAATTCCATGTATGAACCCCCTAGAAAATGATACTTTCTCCACACTTTTTTTATTCTTCAGATCATCCAAAGATGTAAGAGAAAAACATACTTAGCGCTTTGAAAAAAAATAGCTCGACTCTCAAATTTCATAAATATTGTTAACCCACAACTCATTCTTGCTTTGATACCATGTAAGATTTGCTAAATAGCCTACCCAAGATTCAAATGACTAAAGGAAAGCAAATACAAAAATAAAATATGACAAATAATAAATTGTATTCCTCTCAAGAAAATGCAAAGCTTCTATGAGCTTGAGATTTGGAATGAATGGTGAAGATTACAAAGGGAGTGCCTTGGTTATATAGGCCAAGGGGAGAGATAAGATGTAATTGAATTATGACAAGTATTATCATCCTATGAGGTGTGACAACTCAGGTCATTAAAGCTCAACAACCTTATCCCTATGTAATGTTAAGCTAGTGTGAAGAGGACTTAAGTGGAGAACTAGCTAGGAAATGAACTAGTTAGATAAAGTACCCCTTTCACACTAACACCTACTCTACTCCTACAACTAACAAGATAGAGGATGACTAAATAGTGGATAATTGATTTCTTCACCAATGTGAAATGGTGCCTACTTTATTGGGTAATAAAGTCATGAAAAGCAAAGGGAAAGGACGTGCCACTAGGTAAAGTATCAACAAAACTAGATTTTTGATCATCAAATATTACATCTCCATAACAAGAACTACAATGACCCATACGAAATCAAGGAATGGCTATTACAAATCATTTATAATACATTTGATGTTGTCACACACACACATACACCAAGTCTTCATTGCATTCATGCTATTAAATGTTGCAAGAGAAAATATATAATTGTGATTACATATTTCCTTAAATCACTACAAGTAGACATGGAGACATACTATTATCTAAAATTGTACATTACAAAACCTTCCTACTCTTTGTCAAATGAATTCTCTCATTTGCATCTTATACCTTCAATGGTTGATTCCCTAGAACATGTTTGTAAACCTTTCCTACCCAAAACATTAGCTTAGACACCAATCATTTGATAGAATAAATTGCATGTATAAATAATGCCAACAAATCTCACTACCAAGCACTATAGAAGATATTAATCAAGGCCCCAAAATTATTCTCCCTTAAGATGGATGTCATAAATTGAGCCACAAATGTAGTAGATGGAGGTTTTATTGGGCCTTGAAACCATTGTTTCATAACCCTAGAACAAAACTCTACTTTCATGGCCAAGGGTGTCTTCAAAAACATAAAATCAAAGTTCATCTATAGATGTTGAAGGCTTAGAGGCCAATGAATAGAGTGGATAATCTCTCCTACACTTTAGGCTCAACTTAAATCTAAAAAAGTATTCATAAAGTTAATCCTGAATAGGATTGATGGTGTTAAAAGATAAAATAGTGTAATAGTTTTGCAGCTATGTCTGGGGAAAGTTTAACCCTAGATATTGTCACTAGATTAAAAACCATCCAACTACACATATGACTTCTACTAGAGCTAATAACAATATCATTATAAAGATGGCAAGCGGGAGCAGGAGCGGGAGCGGGAGCGGGAGCGGGAGCTAATAACTATCATTATAAAGATGACAAGCAGGAGAGGGAGTGGGAGCTCAAGTGGGAGGGATTTTTTCAATTTTGAGGGTGCGTTGGAGGAGGAGGGAGCATCGGATGAGGATGATGACCTGGATGCATGTGCAACGGTCCCTGTTTGTAGGGTGCTGGCATTTGGTGAGTCGTTAGAGATCCTTCTCTGTGGCTAGGGGTCTCACCTATTATCCAATGATGGGGGCCCTTGGCTTGGCATTCCTTGGTGGTTTTTTGGAGTAGTTGAAGTAGCACTCTTTGATGCTATGTATTCAGAGGTTTTCTGTGTGGAGGGCTCTGAATCTAATGTTGTTCTTGTTGTTTCTTGGCTAGAGGGTCTCCTTTTTTCTTTTGTGTTTGGATTTTTGGAGGTGTTGTTGTCCTCTTTTCCAATCCTTGTTGTTGTGGTTGAGGTGTGGTGTGGGGCTGTAGCGAGTTTTTTCTCTTGAGGTATCATTTTTTCTTTGCTATTGTTTTTTCTTCAACTTTCTCTTTGGTGGATGGATTCTTGTTGTCCTTGCCCTCTCTATGTTGTGTTGGTTCTATTTTTGGAGTCTTCGTTGCTTATACCTTGGGGCATTTGAGGGGAGCGTCTCTTTCTTTGGTTGAGGGCTTCTGTTTGGTGTTTTCCACTTGGAGTGTTCTGGGAAGTGGCCTGGCTTTTGATGTTGTTCTTCTTGGGCTCTCTTTCAGAGCTATTGGAGCTTTTGGGTACCCATTTTGGGTTCTCTCTGTGGAGGAAAGGGTTTCTGATGATGGAGTTTTAGTGGTGCCTACTGGGAGGTGGGTTTGTGTTATTCTTGGGCTCTATATAAGAGCTTTTGGGTACCCTTTTTGGTTGTCTTGGATATCTTTCTTGAAGGGGGTTTTCTTTTGCTTTTGGCTCCAAGGTCTTTCTTGGAGGAGTTCTCTTTTTTTGGGTCTGACTTGGATGTTGGGTAGTGTTTTTAGCTGGTGGAGTGGAATTCCCTTCCCTCTTGCTCCCTTGGAGATACCTGTTGGTTTGGGTGTGATCTCTCTCTTGGACCTCATGCATTCTCATCCAAAGGATGGTGTGGCTCCCCATTCTTCTAGAGCTCTGACTCTCTTCCATTTTATGTGCACTATGTCTTTTATTGAGGCAAAGACAACTCTTGATGGTCAGTCCTCATTTCCTATTGAGTTGGAGGTAGGTGTGTTGGATATGGATGGTTGTCCTCTTTTCTGGTTTCCTCTGGCTGTTTTCCTATTGAGGTGGAAGTTTCTCCTATCAAGGTGGAGGGAAAGGTTTTTGGAGAGGTGTGCTCTTGGTTTTTTGGGTTTTCACAGTATCCTCTCCTATAGAGGAGAGTTCAGTTCTCTCGAGGTGGATTTGGAGTTGGTTTGTGGTGTGCTTGGGAGCTTCAAGGGGTGTCTCTCCTCTTGTGTGTTGGTGTTTTTGATTAGGTGGTTAGGGTTAATGGTAGTCTTTACCACTATTTTTTGTTTCTTTTGATGGGTTATGGTATGTTGTTTCTGAGCAGATGGTTGGCTATTGTTGTGTTGGTTTGTTGCCTAATTGTTTTAGGTGGATTTTTACAGTCAAAACTTGGGTGGGGTTTTTGGTCCCATATAAAACTAGGTTGTATATGGGCTTCAGGCCCATGCTTGTGTGTCTTTTGTAGCCTATGATTTCTTGATTATCTGGTAGTGGTTGTTGTTGGGTTGCTAGTGGTATGTGAGTTATCTCTTTTAGCAGCTTGTTGTTGTTGGTTGATTCATGCTTACTGTTGTTATCTTGAGTTTCAGTTGTCTTCCTTTGTAAAGGGTTTTGGTCCCCTTCAAAACTCATTTTTTACCCCTAATCAAAACAATATCATTATAAAATTGCACTTGATGAAAGCAAGTATACATAATACACAAGGTATTCTACTAAAAGAGTAACAAATAGTATTCTTCCTATTTTAACCATTGAATCATGAACTACAAATTATTGAACTAATTTGAAATTCTTGGTTAATGATTTATTTTTTTAAAGAATATGATTGAATTATTTTTTTCCATGAACCATAGACTATTCAAATGGGTAACAATGTCATAATTTACAAGAGGAAAAAAATAAAGAATGAAAACACAAAAGAATGATCTAAACATAAATACACCAAAGAGTAGATATCAAACATAAAAGATGCTTAATCATCCAAAGTTACAATTTACAAATCTATATGCAAGAAATAAATTATCACTACAAATTTTATAGTGTTTTTAAAATGTGATATTTATCAAATATTATTTACATTTGTATCAACAAATGTGACAAAAGAGAACTTGTACAAACAATTACAAGTTCCCTTGACATTATATTCTAAGCATCCACAATAGTCATTAACAAAATGTTTAAAGATATTTCAAAGTTCATTTTACTCTTAAAAGCTAAACATTCAACAATTGGAACTCTCAAATTCACTTGATACTCATAAAATACCACTGAAAATAACAATGACCAAATATTTACTTAAATAGTAAAATTTTATATATAGAAAGTAGGAATTGAGCACTTAGAATGCCTATAGAAATCTATAACATCTCATACAATTCAAATTGACCAACTACATTGGTGGTCAATATTAGGATTCAATAAAATCAATTCATCCCACAATAGTGTGTTTGAATTTTTGTCAAAACTGAGACATTGAAATCAATACTTTTAACTAAATTTTCATTTGTAGTCACCCATAGCAAATAAATCATTCATAATTTAAAGATGATGTGAACTAGTATTTTTTTAGATTGTGTAATATGTAGAATCTCAATGTTTTTTAATTTAAATTATTTGTCAACTTTTGTACATAATTTTAAAAAACTTGTTTGAATAGTTAATAATAATTTTTTAAATGATATTTCTTTCATAATGCATAACCTTTTTACAATAAGGATAAAATTATTATTTGGTTGGGAAAAGGGATCTAAGTCCTAAATCATACTCTTCCCAAATTTGGATGAAGGATTAAAAGTGATCTCAAAATCTACTTGGCTACAAACATCAATAGGAGAGCTTGAGTGGTGGATCAAGGTTTTAATCCTTCTTTGGTGGGGGTGGGAATGCTTAGATAGTTTGATCTTTGATGTTCAATGCAATGATGTGCCTAGGTATAATTGTGAAAGTGCAACAAATTGATGTAATTTCTAAGAAATATAAAACTGACAGACAAAAATTGATTTCAAGAAAGTAGACGGTAGGCACAAAAGAACCTAGCATGTAATAGTGAGGCTAAATTGACTAGTCAAGGGTGTAGTGCATCCTTGATGATCTTCCTAATTTTTAAGATCTAAAATCACAAGCCTAAAGTCTCTAGTTTGTAGGTCCTATTCTCCCAGGAATAATTGTCAAAACTTCATCTGTTGATGATAAAATGTGAATGTCTTGACTTGACAACTTGTAAGGCTTGAATGTATGAATGAACAATTAGTCTTCAATCTTCCTCCAATTTTCTTCAAATCTTAAAATTTGCATACATGAAAGAGAGGGGAGGGTTGTGTCATATAGGGGCTTGCCTAATTCAAACCCTATTTTGGTATTTCTACCTCCACAATGGCTAGGATGATGTAAAAAGGAGAGATTACCCTTGGTTGGGGAAAAGTCAATGATAAACAAGTAATGATTTGACAAATTATTGCAACTCACTACTTAGATATACATTCCTTGATATACTAAAGTCATGTACTCGTCACCTTCAAGGAAAAATTATTTCTTGATTTGAAATACTGCAAGTGTTAGTACTCACAAAATAAATGAACACAAAAATGTGAACAAACCTACATAAAATATGACATGATGTTTAATTGACATAAATGTTGCAATAAATTTGATAATTTTTCTCTTGAATGATTTTGATTGCTTAATAATAATCTTGATTTCCTTAGGAAAATCATTAACTTCTAGGATTTAAATGATAAAATGACTTGTATTTATATGCAATTATTCTAATTTCCCAAAAACCAATTTTTTTTTAGACTGCAAGAATCAGTCGGGTATCTGTCCCCCTATAAACTCTAGTGTGCCTGGTGGCACTGGCATGACATGCCCACCAGTACCACGGGGATGATGGGGAGACTAGACCTCGTGACCTCTTTCCTATAATAGGATGCTTTAGCCAATCAAGCTAGGCCCACTGCCCCCCTTCCCCCCGAAAATCAAATGTTAATAGTTGATAAATGAATTTATTTTTTTAATACCAAGACCAACATATTAAAAATGGATCCAAAATAGGTTGGTCAAGGGCATGGGGCACCCTTGACTAGGTCCATCCTTTTTGTGGCCTAAAGTGTCGTGGGTAAATATTAAGTGTTCCTTTTCATTCCCCTCTATTGATTTTTCAAAGATATTTATAAAACAGGAAATTAAATGCATAATTAGGTGGACAAGCACATAGGGGAGAGAAAACCTAGTGTGAGATTATCAAGGGTGACAATTTTCAATGCTACATTTAGCCCCCACTTTAGTGATAGTATGAACTTACGATCAAACTCACACTAAAGTAAGAATAAGATAAGAAGGGTTCAATTATCCAAACATTGAAGAGATAGGATGACATCAAATCTAGGGAATGCACTAGCCCCCAGATTCAAGATCCTATAGCAAGAAAATATAAGGAAAAATGAACACACACATGAAGCACAATGAAACATGGTAAACATGAAGCATACACGATGAAGATATACAACATACAAACATGAAACAAAAAAAAAACAAGATGCAAAAAACATGATGCAAACACAATACAAACACAATGCAAACATGCAAAAGGGGATATGACAATCACAAACTAACATGATCCATGGAAATTCTACTAGGATCCATACCAAGGCATTCATGAGTCACGTGCTAGAAAAGTTTGATATTTTCTAGGTGAGCCATGAGCCAAAGCACCACAAGCTAGTGAAGTATAATATTCACTAGGTGAGCTTTGGAAAGAAACAACACATGCTAGTGAAGTATGTTATTCACTAGGTGAGTTTTTGCAAAGGTAAAAAATGAGAAACACAAGGGCTAGTGAAGTCTAATAATCACTAGGTGTGATCCCATATCAACCATACCAAGAATTATAGTCCCAATAATTCTAGTAAGGTGCTACAAAAATAATTCATATGCTAAGAAAACATATCAATAAGTCCAACATGAGTGAACGAAGTGAAGAATTTAATAGAATCCATGCCCCCACCTTAAAGTAACTGCTAACCACCAACTATGAGAAATTGCTTAGAGGTAGAATAAAATGATAAATACAACATGAAAAGGTCATGAGAGCTTATTGGAAAGCCTTATACCAGTGATATGTTCCCAATAAAGCTAACTCATGACAAGGGGTTTCCCCTAAGAAAAAGTTATAAAATAAGATAAAAGAGATCACATAAGGGATCCATGGATCTATGGTCAGTATAGACCATAGATAATATGTAAAATGATTATGTTCAAAATTGACATCACTCCTTGGATGCTCGTTGTTCCACATGGAAGAGATAATAAACAAGGATTTTGGTCAACATGGAAGAGACCTAAATGTCTCAATGCCTTGCATCATTCCTAAAAGGAAAACACAAGACAATAATGTTTACAACATAAAGAAGAATGGAGATACAAATAGATAAATGTCACAATATATTTGTTCTCTTTGTATCCTTGTGCCAATGAGAACAACAAGGGTCATCCAAAGAAAAATAAAAAAATAAAAAAGACACACCAAGCAACACAACATAGAAGATTGCATGACATGCATACAAACACACAACGTACACATAAAAGAGTACTACACATGTGATCCAATCTAAAGTAAATTGTTTGCATCCCATTTTTTCTCATCATATAAATAAAAGGTAGACAATACATTAAAGGGATTGTAGTAAGTGACATACAAGGAGAATCACCAAGTTCAACACATAGTGGATCAATCTCAGTAGGAGGATTATCATGGTTGTCCCCATTTAAATTAACATTGATTTAGAAAACATAAGAGCTAGTTCATTATGATCTTTTTTTTATTTTTTATTTTTCTTTTATTCTTCTTCTTCACTATCCAAATTTATCACAATAAACTGTTTATGAGCGACATGCTTACGAGTAACAACATTCATTTGTTCTTCTTTCATTCTCTCCTTAGGTTGTGATAGGTAAGACTCAGTTTCATGGTTTGGTGAGAGTAGTAATGTAGAGCCAAGTGATGACAAGGATGGATGGGTGGTAGGAAACTCCTTGGAGTTAGTTTGGATGGGTGGTTGGTTATTAGGTAAGGTATTTTATATTTTTTAGCAATTTGATGAGCTAAGGAACAATGTCTTCGTTTACACTCCTTTGCACTTCTATTTCTTCTTGCTCAGGTTTCAACCTACAAAGGAGTAATAGAGGGTTTTTCCAATGTTAGTCTCTTTTCTTCCTTTTGAGGAGGAATTGAAGGGACCACTTCAGGTTAGGAAAGTACTATATTCTTATGTATATAAACATGTTTTTCCTTTAGATACATGAAGGTAATTATGTGATTGTCTCTTGGTCATTTATATTATATTGGAGGTGGAGTCATATCATATAGGTCAAGTTGATGAGGGAGGATACTTGGTTCAAACATGGATTCATCCACTACTTGTGAGGTAGGATGAGCATCTATCAAAGTCAAAATAGATTGAGGAACCTTGAGTGGGATATTACTAAGGGATAACTTGGATATACACTTAGCTTTAAACTTTTGATAGGATATAAAAAAGTGATCCTCACAAGGTTTAACTAGTTCAGTATGTTGAGGCCAAAATTAATATAGTGAAAAAATTTCACGAGAGGCCAAAGGTTTAAACCCACTATGATAGATAGTGTGTCTCTTTTTTAAATGAAAAATTTATGCATTTTTGGATTACCGATGGGACCACATTAATTGAGTGTATCCATGTATAACCAAGCTTCATATAAAATTGGTCTAACATTGGGATGATGGTGAATGAAAAATCCAACTATTTTGGTCCAAATTTGAGTGGGAGAGTTATCAAACCTATTATAGGGTGAACGAAACCATCACAAGTTTTTAGCCATAATTTTAGTTGTTCATAGGAATCTTTGTAAAGTTCATGCACAAATAGGAATTCTTTCGTAATCACATTCTCTAAAAACATGGGATCAATGAGTATCCCTCTTGTAAGTTTTTCATTAATACAATTAGTAATATAGAGAGGTCCATCAGATGCATTTATGGATGCATCAATATGTGTAAAAACAATGTCAAGCAATAAAATGGTTCATCCCTTATGAGGTTGAACTTTCTATTTTGTTAACAATGTTGGATAGATCATTATCACCTTCTATGTAATTGCTACTTTGCACAAAGTTGGATGTATGATTGGCATTGGATTTGTGAAAAAAAATAGGTTAGGTGATGCAACCAACTTGTTTCCTTTATCATTAGCATCGGCCAATTGGATGTGATTAGAATCAATGAGCTCTTGCACTTGGTGTTTAAGTAATATACATCATTCCATATCTTGTCTAGGTGTATGATGGTACTAAAAAAATTATTTTATGTTGAATTTTGGTGGTAAAAGTTTAGTTGTATCCATGGGCGTAATAAGAGGTAGTTGAATCAAGTTTTTATTTAGCAATTGTAACATTATCACACGAATGGAATTAGGAAATTATGTAAAATTATCTATCTCTCAGCCTAAATTGATAAGGATTTGTACTTGTGATAATGATGCGTGCTTCACTTGAGGATTGTTTATCTTAGTGAATTTTTTATTTTTCTTTTAAAGGAATGGTAATTATTTTGAGGTGTGGATTTGGATTGGCTAGTAGGAGTTGATGAAGGTATTAATTCATACTAACTAACCTATATCTAATAATCATGAAGATACATACATAAGTGTGTAAAGGAGGGGTACTTCATCAACAATATTTTATCCCTAATATTAGGTTGCAAGTTTTCTACAAACACCCGTTGAATATCAACACCAAGAATACTATAGGAGATTTGTGAGTAAATAAATTGGTATCATCCTATAAAATATATTATATTTTCCTTGGGTCCTTGTTTGTAATCCACTAAATATGTTAATGTTACTTGAGGACCAATGTTTGTTGAAAATGTTGGAGAAATGAACTAACAAGTTGTGTGAATGAGTTTATTGAGTTGTCTAGCAATGAGAAAAACCATTCCAAGGCCATATCTTTCAATTATCTAGGAAAATTTCTAGCTAGGAGCTTGTCTTAAAAAATTAAGTCACTACATAGTACAATAAAAACTGATACATGGTTGTTAGAATCTCCTTTACCATTGTAATTTTCAAATCAAGGTATTTAAATATATTGTGGTATAGGTTTTCTTAAGATAGAAAATGACAATGGGTTACACATGATGTATTTTAGAGGTTTACCAGTTTGATTTTTGATTTAAGGTTAAAATTTGTTGTTGGAGTGATGTCATGTTAAAAATGCAAAAGTTAATTTATCACTAGATCATTAGGTGACATGTTTTGAGAGATTGTTGAATATGGTGGACTATTGTAAGTGGATGGTAGGTTAATGTGTTGCATGTTGATAAGCAGTGAAAAACATGGTGGTGTTATGGGTGAAGTGACAAAGTTATAAGGATTTCCACTAGGAAGCCCTAAGCTTGGATGGAAGCCATTGGTATATTGAATTGTTGATGCTATGGTTGGAGGTATAAATGTGGGAATAAAAGATATGGTTGTGGGAGAGGAAACTTATTTTCCTAATTGGTTTTGAGCATTAGTAAATGTTTGAGCACAACTAGCTTCTAGAGGGATATTAGCATCTATTATGTGATCTAGACTACACAATACTTCTCTTCCTTGGGATCATTTATCAACTTCCTAAGATTTTCCACAATAGGAATTGTATCTCCAACTAAGGCTTTGGTGCTAAGGTAGTCTTGAAGGCCTTCTAAATCCTTATCCAATTGTTTTATTTTATAATCAAGGAAATGGGAAATAGTGGCCTTTAATTCCACATGGTTGTTAGATTGTGAGGAGGTCATAGGTAATGTGGGACTAGGGATGGAATCTAAAATGGATTAGGTAGGAGCAATACCTTGTGTGAAAGAGTTATAAGACCCAAGCTCCACAACGATTGTGATAGCAACTTGGGAGGCCATAAGTCTATAACTACATTTCACAAGGGTATAGTGGTAGGAAACCAAGTTGTGAAGCTCAAAACACCCAAGGAGACTTACTATGAAAGGAAAACATAGTATAGTCACATAAATTGAAAATATTTACAAAATTAGAAGCCAAAACCACACAAGAAACACAAGAACAAAAATATGATTAAAATCAAATATAAAATTAATTGGTCAAGTGCAGTGGGCACCCTATACTAGTGAATTAAATTTGTTGTTTTCAAAGTTCAAGAATGTGTTCAACAATGTTTAGGGGTCCTATTTTGTAGTGGTCAAGTTTGAGTGTGAACAAATTTCTAGAAATGCACTGAATTGTAAGTTTTCTCTATATAAAACCCTTTGTAATTTTCAAAGTTTTCCTGCAATAAATGAAATGTTAAAAGTAATTTTTAGATTTAATATTACAGGAATTGACTGATCCTAACTTGAAAAATATAGAAATTTAAATTTTTCTATCTTTTTAAACAAAAATGCAACTTTTGTCACTTTTCATTATATACATATGCCTAAATCGACACTTTAAAAAAAAAAAGATTTGATTTCAGATTTGAATATGATCTAATGCAAATTTTTGAATTTTTCAATGATTTTTTATGAAAATTATAGATGCCTAAATGATAAATTCAAACAACCTAAGGTTAAAATTAGATTTTAAATGACATGTTTCAAATTTTAGAAGATTTAAAAGTGTAAGACACATCAGGTTCACCAAAATGTTTAGTTGGGAAAAGGAATCTAAGTCCTAAATCATACCCTTCCCAAATTTGGATGAAGGATTAAAAGTGATCTCAAAATCCACTTGCTACAAACCTCAATGGGAGAGATTGAGTGATGAATTAGGGTTTTAATCCTTATTTTGTGGGGCAGGAATGCTTGGATAGTTTGATCTTTGATGTGATGCAATGATGTTCCTAGGTCTAATTATGAAAATGCAACAAACTGATGTAATTTTTGAGAAATTTAAAACTAATAGAAAAAACAAATTTTAGGAAAGTAGAGGGAAGACATATAAGAGCTCGACATGTAATTTTGAGGCTGAATTGACTATTTAGGGGAATGGGGCACTCTTGATTGGCTTCCTATTTTTAAGATCTGAAATCACAAGCCTGAAGTCTCTAGTATGTAGGTCCTGTTCTCCCACAATCATTATCAGAACTTCGTTTGTTGATGATAAAATGTGAATTCCTTGAATTGACAACTTGTAAGGATTGAGTGCATGAATGGAAAATTAGTCTTCAATATGCCTCTAATTTTCTTCAAGTCTTAAAAATTGGACACATGAAAGAGGGGGAAGGTTTGTTCCATATAGGGGCTTTCCTAAGTCAAACCCTGATTGGGTATTTATACCTCCACAATGGATAGGATGATATGAAAAAGAGAGCTTACCCTTGGTCGGGCAAAGGCCAATTTGATAAAAAAGTAATGAATTGAAAAATTGTTGCAACTCACCACTTAGATATGCATTCCTTGATTGACTAAAGTCATGTAGTCATCACCTTCAAGGAGAAATTGTTGCTTAATTTGAAGTCATGTAAGTGTTAGTACTCATAAAACATGAATAAACTTACATAAAATATGATATGATGATTGATTGACATAAATGATGGAATAAATTTGATAATTCTACACTTGAATACTGTTGATTGGTCAATAATAATCCTGATTTCCTTAGGAAAATCATTAGCTTGCTTCTAGGATTTCAAATGATAAAATGACTTGTATTTATATGCAATTATTATAGTTTCCCAAAAATCAAATGCCAATATAGCCAAAAATTAATTTAAAATTTTAAATAATAAAATACCAACATCGACATATTAAAATGGAGCCAAAATAGGTTGGTTAAGGGCATGGGGCGCCCTTGACTAGGTCCATCTTTTTTGGGGCTTGATGTGTTAGGGGTAAATATCAAGTGCTCATTTTCTTTCCTCTCTATTGATTTTACGAAGATATTTATAAAATGAACAATTAAATGCATAATCAAGTCCATGCTCATAGGGGGGAGAAATCCCTAGTGTGAAATTGTCAAGGGTGATAAATTTTGACACTACAATTATAAATCCATATGCAAAGACTTGTAACACTACTATCTAGTGTGGAAATATTTTTTCATAACTTTTGTTGCATATTTATTTTTTATTATTATTTAAGTGAAACTAATTATAAATTAGACAAGTTTATTCAATAAAACATGATATTTATGTATATATTCAAAAAAATGTTGAAACAAGGACATCAATACCTAGTGCATAAATATTTTTTGATTTTTTTTCTCCATTTTACTATTTTTCCATAGGTGTGGAACAAATACCTTGATGTTTGATGAAAACCCTATATTCACTAGAAACTATAAAATAAACATTATAAAAAAATTAAATATATTCAAAATTATACTTGTTGGAAAGTTTATTTCGAGAGCTACAATCTTATATATTATCTTGTCATGATGATTCCATTTGTTGGTCCAACCCAAGGTTTAAAATTAAAAAATGATAAAAACATAAGCACGAAGATACAAAGAGAAATCCAATTCTTTTAATTAGAAGGACCTTCAAATGGAGCTATCTTTGAATGAAAGTGTACAAGGACCTTTTTTCGAAGGTCCCTTCCATGAGTAAAAAGTATTAAAATATTAAAATTTAAAGGGACCTTCATTTGAATGTATTTATGTAATCATCTTCAAGGAAAGATGTTTCACAATTTTCCTCCCCTGAGCCCCATCCAATTTTTTTATGTTCCACAAGTGGGACTCACTATGTGGGTTGACCTAATCATGAAAAAATTATTGACAATAACCTATGTGATATCATATCTCCTTCATTGAGTGGGAGGTGCAAATTTGAAGATGCATAATTCAAGTGGCCCATAATGGAAAGCCTAAAAATTGATGGAGTACTTGGAAGGACATATCCATAATTGTGGCTTTGAAAATGGTTCATAGCTTTTACCTTTACACTAGACACTATTGTGGAGACAAGGAACACTTTAGCCAATGGGAGTGTAGCACTTGGAAATTTTGAACCAATAGTATCATGGAACCATGCTATATGTACAACTCACTAGGAAAATAAAAGTAATTAAATTCACCTCTTATTCCATTATTTATTATGTTTGAGCTTTCAACAATATCCAACATATTACTTCTTTTTTCATATTCCTTCCCTTTGTTATTTTTTTTTGTTATTTGATCGTAAAGGGAAAAAAATTATATGTAACAATTGCCCCTCAATTTATACTATCTTTTTCTTAAACCAATTCACATCAACTACCAACTTAGTTGGCCAAGCATCTTCAAAATAATCTAGCAATGTTGACTTCATAACTCCTTTAACCATCACAATGGTGATCACTCCATGCCACCACTCATATTATCACACTAGAAGGTGGTAATCTCTCCAAAGTTAGGTTCATTCCTAGACCTAAACCTAAACCTTGAGGGTTCATTCCTGATAACCTTTCCTGCATATCATTTTTTGGGAATAACAGGCTTTATAGTTCATATGTACCAATGTTAGAGAGAGTTCATCCTCTTCTCTTCTATGATATCTTTGGTCTCACCTTTGAGTAATAACTATTTATTAATCATAAGCTATCAAATTAATCCAATTATAATAGAATGGTAATAAATTTTCATCAAGTGAGCTAGTCCAATACCAATCAATACCAATCATCAGTGTACAAATACCCACAAATCCACACTAGGGTCATATCATTCCATAATTCCAAGTTCATTTGGCTCAAGCATACATTAAAAGTATAATAGTGACTAGATCATACACACATTACAAGAACATTAGTTGTTGAATGTACACAAGACAACTGAGAGGGGGAGTGAATCAATTGTACATTCAAACTTCAAAACCCTCACAAACATTTGGATCCACATTAAACTAATTAACCCTTAATCTGTTATACTTATTAAGTATGAAAGCAAATAACAAAAATTGAAATACATCAACATCATACACAATAGAACACTAGATTTACATGGAGAACCTAAGAAGGGAAAAACCATAGTGAGGATTAGTTCACAATATAAAGTAATTGCAACACTAAATACAATTATAGGTTCAGTGCCCAGACAAAAAGAAGGGCTCACTGCCAATGGCTTGCTACCAAATTATAGAAAAGAAGAAAGACGAATGTTATAGTGAGAAATCTATCTCAATGCAACATAAAAATCCCACCACATCATCACCAGTACATTCACATTCGTTTTGAATATTGTACACACTTTTTTCTCACTACTCACAATACTCTAACTCATTGAAGTTTGCACTGCACTTTACAAATTTTCATTTCACACCTCTAAAATTTGCATCACACACATCACACACTTAACCTCCATCAACACAACACTTATTTATACCTTCCTCAACCTTGAAAATAGGTACACGATTCCCCAAATCCAAAGATGACTCACATACATCAAACATCATTTGAACACAATTTGAAATATTCCATAAACACCCTAAAATTAAAAAAATTCATTCGCAACAACTTTCACCTGAATAATGTACACACCCAGTACACTTAGAAAAGCTTTCATACACTATAACTCAAGAAATCAACTTTCAAAGAACCAAACCATGAAAAAACTTGACTAAAGGTAGATATGATCATTATCAACACATTTCCATAAATGCAAGACCTAAAACCAAGCTGCGGAGAAATGTGGAGAAAAACCATATCTCCCAAACACCACTACAACATATAGTTCACACACAGGGGAACACAACTCTCTCTGCAGAATGATCCAAACCAAGAAATTTTGGATATATAACCTTTTAACACCTTTGACCAACATATCCAAACCGCACAAGTAGATCTTAAACAAAAAATAAATGCAAAGAAAAACTAGAACACAACTTTGTACACCGAAACACCTCTCCAACACATTGTTTCCTCTTTTATTCAAATTTTCTCAAAAGAACTTGGAAACCAAGTACTAGAGACACATCCTCATCATCTTCAATACTTCCTTTTCACCACTAAACCAAATGTAACTCAACTATACATTCACAAGAAGAAGTTTATCAAAGCAACACTAGAGGTTGAAACGAATAACACTTACTAATGACAACATAATGCAACTAATCAAAGCATAACCAATTGACATTAATGGCAACAAAAACATAGGCTTGTTGACATAAATAAAAATACCAAATACTCATATTTGCAACAATCTTCCCCTTTGTCATTGATGGAAATGCATGATGTGAAAAACCATCAACAACTGTAAACATAGCAACTCTGATCACCAACACAATACTTCATATCAACTCTTTCTCTTTCTCTCCCTCAACTACGTTATTCTCTCGAGCCCTTTCTCAACTGATATTTTTCACATTTTTTTCTCTCCCCCTTTGACATCAATGGAAAAGTGCAACACATTTACATCTCTTTCCCCCTTTGACATCAAACATACATACTTTCACACAACAAACTGCATCAAACACCAACAAGGACAACACCAACCTTCAACAATACTTACTCCCCCTAATTACAACAACAAACAAAGCCACTACCTACTCCCCTTGAGAGGTAGGCTCCAACATCAGTCCAGAACAAAGAGTGAATCTTGAAATCCACTAGACTGACGCATATCCTCATGAAAGAAGGAGGGGAAATAACCCCTAACTTCTCCTAAAGATACTCAAACATATCTTTAAGAAGAAAATTAGTGAATATATCAAAAACATAATCCTTTGTAGGCACATACTCAAGCTTCACTTCATTCTTTGCAACCTTCTCTCTCAAAAAGTGATACTAGATTGAGATATGTTTTTTCCTTGAGTGCATCATTGGATTCTTTGAAATGTTAATAACACTTGTATTATCACAAAAAATAGAGATTGGTTCATCATATATCACCTTGATATCGTTTAAGGTTTTCCTCATCTACAACACATGTGTGCAACACGATGTTATTGCAATGTATTTTGCCTATGTAGTAGATAAAGACACTAGGTCTTGTTTCTTGCTTAGCCAAGACACCAATCTACATCCAAGAAAAAATGCTCCACCACTTGTACTTTTCCTATCATCCACACAACCTTCCCAATCAACATTTGTATAAGCACTCAGAGAGAAATCAATATCCTTTAAATACCACAAGCCATGTTCCAGAGTTCCCTTCAAGTATTTGAATATCCTCTTCACTACTACATGTGATTCTCTGGGATCTTGAAATCTAGCCACAAGACAAACTGCATGCATGATATCTAATCTAGTAACAATTAGATACAGTAATCCTCCAATCATTGATCTATACTTTCTCTGATCAACCTTAGGAGATTTATCATTCTTACTTAGCTTGCAACCACTAACCATAGGTGTACATACCGGTTTGGAATCCTCCATTCCAAATTGCTTCACTTTCTTTGACATACTTTGATTGTGAAATGAATATACCTTTTCTTGTCTAATTAATTTGCAGCACAAGAAAGAAATTAATCTCCCCAAACATAGACATCTCAAACTCTTTTTGCATTTCTTCTACAAATTTCTTGCACATAGCTTCATTTCCTCCAAAGATTATACCATCAACATACACAACCACAATCAAGATTTTATCTTTTAAACTTTGAAATAAAGATTATTATTTGTGATACCTTTATTGAATCCTTGATGTATTAAGTACCTATCCAACCTTACATACTAATATCTAGGAGACTTCTTTAATCCATGTAATGCTTTATTTAATCTACAAACCATATCTAGTTTTTTTGATAACTAAAATCCTTTTGGTTTGTCAATGTATACTTCTTCCAATTCACCATTCAAGAAAGCATACTTCACATCCATTTGATATACTTTGAAATCTTTGTGTCTTGCAAAATCCATAAACATCCTAATAGCTTTCAATCTTGCTACTAGAGAAAATGTCTCCTTAAAGTCTATTCCTTCTACTTGTGAGTAGCCCTTACACACAAGCCTTTCCTTGCTTCTTATCACTTTTCAATTATCATTTAGTTTGTTCCAGAATACCCACTAAGTTCCAATCACATTCTTGTTTGTTGGTCTTGGAACAAGTTCCCAAGTTTGATTCTTCTCAATTTCCATTAGTTCTACTTCGATAACCTTGATCCAATACTCATCCTTTCCTGCTTCAATCACTATTTTAGGTTCAACTTTAGAAATCAAACATAGGTTTACCTATTCTTTAGCCATAACATATTTCCTTCTTTTCAACACACCCTTGCTTTTTTCACCAATAATCTGATCTTCAAAATGATTCTTTTGCACATAGTTAGGAGTCTTAGGGATCCTTTCTGGAGCTTCTTCCTCTTCAATTTGAACTTATATTTCCTTACCTTCATCTTTGTCATTTTCTCTGCAAGAGGACTCATCTAATTCATATCCATCTATCACCACGATATTCTTTTGTAAGTCTTCATCCACTTTGACACTTACACTCTCAAAAATCTTCTTCAAACTCTTGTTGTAGCACCGATAACCTTTTCTTTCTATAGAATATCCAAGGAAGATACCTTTATTAGATCTTGTATCAAGATTTCCTAAGTTTTCTTCATCTCTTTTGATATAGCGCTTGCTTCCAAACACTCTAAAGTATTTGACAAGAGGAATCCTTCCATACCACAACTCATAGGGAGTCTTTGCACTATTTGTTCTTGCTTGAACTATGTTAAGAATGTAGACAAAAGTATGAATTGATTCTCTCTAATATACTTCTGGTAGGTTTGCCTCTTTCATAATTTTTTTGCAGTTTCCTGAACAATCCTATTCTTCCTTTCAACCACTCCATTTTTATAAGGAGTTCTAGGGCCATACAAATGCTTCTTTATCCCATGGTTATCATAAAAATTGTTAAAATAATTGGAGATGAATTCTCCACCTCTATCAAACCTCAAACATTTTATTTTCATATCCATTTCATTCTCAACCAAAACTTTGAAAGATTTAAACTTATCTAGAGATTCTTATTTTTCTAGAATGTCATTCTAGAATAATCATCAATCAATAGCAGAAATACCTATCACCTTGAAGAATTCTTACTCTGGTAGGACCACAAAGTTTTGTTTGCACTAATTCCAATAGTCCATTAGTATATTTTTATTTGACTAAAAATTCTTCTTGCTTGCTTCCCAATTTGACATTCCTTATAGACAACATTGATAGGCTTTGTAATCTTTCATAGATCTCTCACAACTTGAATTGAATTGATCCTCACTATGTTATCAAAATTGATGTGAAAAATCCTTCTATTCCATAGCCAACTTTCATTAATCTGAGTCATAAATCAATGACCATCAACACCTTTAAGCTAATAAAGATTTCCAACTGCCCTTCTTCTAGTAGCAACCATAGTTTTGGAGCCTTTTTTGATCTCACATCCATCATCTTGAAACATAAGGTTATATCCTTTGCTACACATTTTTCCAACACTCAAAATAATTTCTTAAACCCTTAACATAAAGAATATCATCTATATTATGCTTTCCGTCAAAACTAATTGAACCTTTTCCACATATCTTAGTAGATGTATCATCACCAAACTTAACTAGACCTCCTTCATATTTCTCAAGTTTAACAAACCTAATTTTGTCACTAGTCATATGATTTGAGCATCCACTATCTATAATCCAGTAGTTATTTTCTTCCATAGCATGAAAATCAATCACCATAGCATCTTTAACTTCTTTCAAAGCACTTTTCTTCACACATCTCTTAAAGTTAGTAGAATTAGTTCCATCTTTAATAACCATGAACAAGAATTCACTATCCTCATCATCTCCATAATCAAATTCATCATCAAATATACTTGCATCTTCTCTAACATAATAACTTTTCTTAATTACTTTACCTTTGTTTTCTTTATTCTCATCATTCAAGGCTCTGTTTGGGCATCTTGAAGCATAATGACCTATATTACCACAACTGAAACATTTGAAAGGCAACTTACCTCTGTATTTACCATAGCCCTTTTTCATTTTCCTCACAAAATTTTTTTCAACATCATCAAGAACCTCCTTATCTGATTCTTCAATCTCTTATGATTTTTCATCCTTAAAAGTAGTCTTAACTTTGGCATTACTTGGACTAAATTCTCTAATTTCAAAAGTAAATATAGCACCATACAATTGATCTCTATAATATTTTCTTAAATCTTGAACTTCCTTAATAGCATTAAATTTCTAACTATAAGATTTAGGAAGAGTTCTTAGTACCTTCTTTACCACTTCCTCTTCTTCAAGATTTCCACCAAGACCTCTAATGGAGTTGCCAAATTCGTCAACCTTCTACATGTAGCTTGTAATATTTTCATCTTCATACATCCTTAGGTTCTCAAATGTGATCTTTAAATTTTGCATCTTAGCTTGCTTGACCTTAATATCTCCTTCAAATATACTTTCCAACTTTTCCCACATAGCTTTATCATATTTCACATTCGTAATTTTCACAAGTTTAGTGTTAGAAAGGCCACTTAAAAGGGAATACCTTGCTTTACCATTATTTTCATAGGCCTTGAGCTCATCATTAGTACTCGAACCACTGGGCATAGGTATATCCAATCTCAATAGACTTCCAAACTCCAAATCCAAGAGATGCCAGGAAATCTTTCATCCTTGTCTTCCAAAAACCATAGTCCATTCCATCAAACAAAGGAGCATCCCTCTTGTACACCATCTCTGATCTACCTCAAGCGGTTAAGATTTCTTCCAAGGAACCTTGCTCTGATAAAAATTGTTGAATGCATGCAAGATAACTGAGAGGGGGGTGAATCAGTTGTACATTAAAACTTCAAAACCATTATAAACATTCAGATCCACATTAACTTAATTAACCCTTAATTTGTTATACTGATTAAGTATGAAAGAAAATAACAAAAACTGAAACACATCAACACCATACACAATAGAACACTATATTTTATGTGGAAAACCCAAGAAGGGAAAAACCATGGCGAGGATTAGATTACAGAAAAGAAGAAAGAAGAATGTTATAGTGATAAATCCATCTCAATGCAAAAAAAAAAGTCCACCAAAGCACCACCAACACATTCATAGTCCTTATAAAGAGTGTAAACACTATCTACTAACTGCTTCTAGTAGTCTAAATCATTGAAGTTTGCATTGCACTTTACAAATTTGCACTTCACACCTCTGCAATTTGCATCACACACTTCACACACTTAACCTCCATCAACACGAAACTTATTTATACCTTCGTCAACCTTGAAAAAAGTACACACTTCCCCCAATCCAAAGAAAACTCATGGACATCAAACATCACTTGAACACAATCTGGAATATTCCACAAACACATTGTAATTCAACAAATTCATTCACAACTTTCACCTAAACACCTAGTACACTTAGACAACCTTTCATACACTGTAACTCAAGAAATCAACTTATGAAGCACCAAACCATGAAAAACTTTGATTGAAGGTAGATATGATCATTATCAACACACTTCTAGAACTGCAAGACCTAAAACCAAACTACAGAGAAACACAAAGCAAAACCATTTCTCCCAAACTCCACTACAACAAAAATTCACACATTGGTGAACACAATCTCTTTGCACAACGATCCAAACCAATAAATTTTGGATACAAAACCTTTGAACACCTCCAAACAACAAACCACACAAGAAAATATTAAACACAAAAGAAGTGCGAAGCAAAACCAAAATGCCACTCTGTATAGTAGAACACCTCTTCAACACATTGTTTCCTCTTTTATTCAAATTTTCTTGAAAGCAATTGGAAACCAAGTACCCGAGACTCATCCTCATCATCTTCAATACTTCCTTATCACCACTAAGCCAACTACAACTTAGCTATACATCCACAAACAAAAGCTTATCAAAGCAACACTAGATGTTGGAACCAATAACACTTACTAATGACAACATAATGCAATTAATCAAAGAATCACCAATTGACATTAATGAAAATACAAACATAGACTTGTTAATATCAATGAAAACACCAACTCCTTATACTTGCAACATTAGTGACTAGTTCATATGTACATCACAAGTACAATAGTAACTAGATCATACACACATTACAAGTGTAGAGATTACCATAATGTCTAATTAACCAATGTGGATAATAACACATACAAATTAATGAACCTTAGGATCCCCAAATTAAGCAGTCCATTATTTAAAAGGGGGATTAATTAAATTGTCAAGTAAGGAATAATGAACTTGAGATGATGTTGGCACTATATATGCAGTTGAGAATCCTAAACTTCCTTAATCAATTAAGTACATGTGATTGAACAAGAATAAACTCAATTAAAATAATTTTTACTAAAAATAACTCTTATGTAGAGAACAAAGTAACCAAATGAATTGTTATGGATACCTATCATTCATATACTGTAACTAATGACCCTCTATGTTGTAGCGTACCTATTTAACTAATCACTTAATAGCATAAAACATAATGCAACTTAGGAACTTCAATTCATAAATTACAACATAGCATTGATGTAATGGAAACTAGAAACTATAATATAAAATACAATTCATAATCTATGAGTCATGTTATTAAAAAACTATAAATAAAATAAGAACAACTATAAACTCTTCCAATAAAACAAGAAGAGGACCAAGTCTTCTAACTCAAAAAATAACAACTAGTGGAAGTAGAAGTGTTAGAATTTAATAAAGACTCTTTGACAATCAAGAACATTGTTTTAACAGAAACATGCCTAATAGGGAAGTCTTTATTATAACCATTATCCCTTGTTAGAATATACTTATTCTTCCTCTATGGTTTATTGAAAAGATGGAGTGGCACATGGATATTTGTGTCCACATCCTAAAACCATCATCTACATCTTATTCTAGAAATATGCACATAATGTAACTAATTGAATCCTCTAGGTGTGTTGAACTATCATCCTTTTGCTATAGCTTGATAATCCTTTTCTTGTTGGTTGATAGGTTCTTCACTTCAGGGGTTAGTATTATTTCTTAAGGATTTTTTTCATTATTAGAAACTATAATTAATCATGAAATTCTACTAAATCTCATAGACATTGAAAGTTCACGCAAATATTCATTAATGTAATGTATCATCTTCAAATGCTTTGAAATACTTGAAGTATATGAAAAGGTTTGAAAATGTCTTTTGAGGTTGAGCAAAAATGAGATAAAAATATGAAACTTGCAATGCCCCATCACGCAACCCTAGGGGAAGTTGCAATACAATAACCAAACGCAACAATTTTTTTTATTTTTTTAACGTGCAATAATGTACAAGTTCGCTACACATTGCCAACATCCCCTAAGGCTACGAGACAAAGATTATTTAAACCCGAATTAAACAACCAAGGAATGAAAACATAACATCATTCAATTAAGGAATTAAAGTGCATACATTCCATATAGGATAATTACATCAAAGACTAATAGATACAACATGATATCCAATAACGATTGTTTACAAAATAATTACAACACTCATTCCCTGAATGAGGTAAATCAAATAAGCATGATAATATATTACAATTTCCACCTCGATACAAATGAGGGGTAATGAAATACAAGAATAACTGGAATGAAAGAACTAGAAGAGTAACAGGAATGAATGAGCTCCCCAACATGAAAGTCTCATCCACAAGATCACGATCAAAGCCAACGGTGTAAGGTGCACGTTCCACCCAACCAAGTGAAACCCAAAGGCTCACCCCTCGTGCTAGGAGATAGTAACAAGGATTTCTGGTCAAGACCAACTACCTCTAGACAAAGGCTAAACATAACTGAACCGACTCAAATACCAAACAACATCACTTAACACAGTACGAAAACTCACAAGACAATACATTGCTTCCAGGTTACATAGGACAAGTACACCATTGTACAACACATAATAACTGACTAGCTATTGTCGTAGGGAGAGTGTCATACATAAATTTCCATGAGTTACCCTAGCTCAACCTTCCTAGGCTACCAGACCCCCATCATGGGTTACCCTGGCTTGCCTCTACTGGCCGTCGGACCCTCATGCAAAACTATGCGTCTCATCTCATCTCAAGCCTTAATAACACATACTTCATGAGAGAGGCATTCATTAACTTTATTAGTGTGAAGTTCCCCATTAATTCTTTTAGATTATCACTTGATTAAACTCTAAGTGAGTTACCCTGACACCACTTTGGGCATCAGACCCCCACAAAGAGCCACTCTCCTACTGACAACACTGGGATTCGAAACCCCCCAACCTAAGGGTAGACAACATGTACAAACTGATAACCAATTCCAACCTTAACACATAAGGTCACACAACCCGTTCATAGTACACAAGTAACCAAAACATATCACATATCTCGTTCATGATAACCGGGTGATAACCCAACTACAATCACGTGCACTACCCCCAAAACAATCACAAGGTTGGCTAACATACTGACAACGCTTACTCTTAATATGATGACCACAATGAAAGACTTACGTATACAAATGATTTAATAGCCCAACATCGAGAATACCATAACAACACTAGGGGAGTATTACATGCAATTTTTGAAAAAGAACTAATATTAGGATTTCGTAAATCCAATTCACTCATCAACATGGTGCATGTAACTAAATAATTAAGTCATATTATTTTCTTTTCTTTTTTCCTTACACGAAAGAGAAATCAAATCACATTGTTGAACATTACAGGATTCCAAACTAAGCATTTCATTTTTAGTTGCTCAATCAAACAAGCTGATTAAATACAATCTCTTAAAAGAAACAAACATTTTATTCTAAACCATTTCTTTTACATTCAGTCTTGCAATAACTCCAAGTTACTCATATTAAATACTTGTATATATTAACATACATATATAGTTATATACCCTTAATGTATATATAACTACATATATATATTAAATATATATATCTATATAAAACAAAAAAATAAAATAAAATAAAATAATAATCTAATTTTCCTTATTTTAAATATTCTTATTATTTAATATATCTAATGTATATATATCATATATATAATATTTAATATTATATATATAATATATATTTTAAATATGTAAAAAAATAATAAAAATAAATAAAATAAAATGACAAATATAATATATATTATATTATATATTATATATTAAAACAAAGTCACACCCAAACCCTCGGCCGAGCCCTGTATACACAGGGGACGCGGCCCTATCCGCACATGGACGTGACCTCTAGTACTAGGGGTTGCGGCCTGTGAGGGCAACACTGATGCTACCTTCACAGGCAGCGCTCCCCAGCACTGGGGGCGACCATGGGGGCCAAACCCCCACCCAAAACTCTACTAATTTTTTTTTTATTATAAACTAAATTCATCCTCAAAACAATAACCATGTTTCTGGTAAAAACCCAGATGCAAAAAACTAGAACACAGAGTTTTTTTTTTTAATACTTTTATTTCATAAACATAAATATATATATGTAATATATATATATATATATATATATATAGCCTATATATATTATATATATATGAATTGCTCAAATTTACAGTTAAATTGAAAAAATTTCAAACAACAGATCATTGATAAAAAAATAGAGGTTCATTTTGTTTTCTAAATTTCATTGACAAGAATTTTTTTGTGTTTTGTTTCAAGTTTTGAATACAAAATCCTGATGGGTTTTCCTTTCAATCCACAATTTTGAATCTTTTAAACAATCTTGAACAACTTCTAAATTATTTTCAAAATAAAATTGCACAAGATTTAAACAATGAACCTTGTGTTTTCTCCAAAGCTTGAAGTCTTTCAATGGAGCTTTTTCCCTTTAGTTCAATTCAGCTTCTCTTCAATTGCAATCCTTCCTTCAATGATTTTCCTCTATCCAATACAAACTTTCTCTCCAATTTCAATCCTCCACCATTTTCAAAATTAAAAGAAAAAGAAAATCCTAATTTCCTTATCAAAGTCTTCCCTAAAATTTTGTCAAACCCCTAAAAATGACTCACCCACTAAATTTATTGCCAAAATCGAGATATTTTCTTTTTGCCAATTAATAAAACAATTTCTATTTCCCATTGTAATTTGCATAATGTTAATTTGAAACAAAGATCTATTTGCAACCCAAATGCTAATTAAATTTTCTTTCTTCCACAAAATTGAATTTACCAATTTACATTTAAAATCATTTTTTTTTAATTTTATTTCAAAAAGGAATGCAAGGAAAAATTCTATTTTTTGATTTGATCTCAATATTTACTAATGCTAGCACAATCATTTTAATTTAATTTATCAATATATAAATCTAATCCATTATTAGATTATTTTATTGATTGAATTAAATTAACTAATTAATTAATAGTCACTCATTTATTTATTTTGACAATGCAGTTAAATAAAACAAGCACCGATTTAAATTGCAAATTTAAATACAAGGGCAAGGGGAGAAGAGACCACAAAATAACTTATCCCAACTAACAACCCGACGACACACTATGGCTAGGGTGATGTCATGACACAGAAAACCTAGCTACTATCTCCCAATCATTTTTTGTTGGACAAGGGACACGCTTAGACCTGTGGAACCAAGTGGAGTCAATGTCCTGTACCTGCATCCTACACACAATACAAGTGTCGAAACATGCATATATATATATACTAAAACACACCGTGAAGAGGAAATCGCAGAATCACAGGGCACTCGCATGTGAGTGATGTGATCCCGTCCCCTCCACCAATACAATATCGCTAACTGACGCACCTAATCATCACTGATATAATCAAAGCATAAACATCAATGATTCACATACATGCTAATTTAATCCATAATATGAAATATTAATAACATCTGATTAAAGTGTCATCACATAAAAACATAATGTTTACATCGCTTAACAATTAGCGGTCAAAAGTAACCAAGTTCCACAAACAAAGTGATAACAAAATAAATATACATAGAGAAATATTGTTCGATCAAAAGAGAAAAATGGAGGGGTGTTACATCCTCCCCCCTAGGGTCAGGCTTACTCCTGGAAGCCTGCAAACAAGAAGGGATAAAGCTCCCTCAAACACACTCAAAATCTAGATCCCTGAGGATGAACTCCTGACGCTGAAGGATGAACTACACCCTGATGCCCGGCCTGACAAGTATCCACCGCAGTAAGTACCCTATGCGATCTTCCTGCATCACCTACCGTTGGCTCAAAAGCCAACGGTCTCTGACTAAAACCAAAAGCACCCCGCTGAGGACACTGACGAGCAATGTGGCCCTATTGACCACAAGCGAAACATCCTGTCCCTCTACTGAACTCCCTAACATTGTGTAATTCCCTGTCATGCAACCCTAGGGGAAGTTGCAATACACTAACCAAACGCAACAATTTTTTATTTTTATTTTTTAACGTGCAATAACGTACAAGTTCGCTACACATTGTCAACATCCCCTAAGGCTACGCGACAAAGATTACTTAAACCCGAATTAAACAACCAAGGAATGAAAACATAACATCATTCAATCATGGAATTAAAGTACATACATTCCATACAGGATAATTACATCAAAGACTAATAGATACAACATGATATCCAATAACGATTGTTTACAAAATAATTACAACACTCATTCCCTGAATGAGGTAAATACTTACTTGTCCTAAAGCAAATTAGGGTCTCTAATTGTATTATAATGCAACCTCTTTGTAGTTCATTGTGTTGGTGACCCCTTCACCCTACTTTAGGTTGAACCCTTTTTTCTCTACTATCTTCTCCCATCTGGCTTTCTCTATTGCATCTATCTCTTGCATTCTCCCTTTCCAATGTGGGATTAGGAACAAGAGAAGAGGAGGATGGAACGTCAAGGGAAACCAAGTAATTTCATTTTCAAGGGAGGTTGAAATGTATTTATGGGATATTTTTATTATTGCTAAGTAATTGAAGACTAAGTGAGACTCATTTCTTTCTTATCTTTGGTGTTGATTCTCTCCATATGTCCTAATAGAAATTAAGTGCTTCTTTCTCTATCCTTGTTGCGAGTTCTTGAAACATTTTATAGTCCTTTTCTCTACATTCTAGAATATTTTCTCTCACCCACCTTCTATATATCAATTCTATCAATTCTTCCAGTACCATTTGAGGATCTTTAGCTTCTTCTCTAAGTATAAGGGGAAATGAATTCTACCTTTCTTGATAGTTTCTTTGTAGTTTTCCTCTTTGAAGTTCATTTGTCATAAATGAGGTCGGTGCCTTAATTTGAATATCACCCATAAAAATAAGTGGGTTCCAAGTTGAATAATGAGGAATAGCCAGATTATGCAATTAAAATTGACATAGTTGATATTGTATTTCTAGGGTAGCTTTGTAGTATGCTTCTAAAAATAAGGTAGGTAAGGACATAGAAATTGGGATATCTCTAATAAACTTAGTGAATTGAAAGTTTAAAAACATTTCATGCAAATATAGGGTGTGAACCCTTGCAGGTGGTCTACATTTTAGGAGTCACACTATTTTGTCACCCATCTCCTCTATTTTACGTTTAATTCTTGATTTTTGCATCCTTTCTTTCAACTTCTCTAGTATTTGTTGATATTAATTTAGATTTTTATTTTTCCCATTCCTTTTATATTTGGGATAATTCTCTTACTTTGTTCCATAACTTAATGCCAAGGGTTACCACAATAGGGGTTCTAGGCATGCTCGAGGGTGCATTTTGGTTTACAGGATGTAGAGTTCTCTTATTGATCTATAAAATGGCCAATTATGCTAACTTTTCCAATCCTAATCCTTGCTACTCAAAAGCATGTAGTATTTTCTCTAATTCTCAAAGTTTGCTATCCAGTCCATCCTCCCTCTACTAGTATCCTTTTATTTGTTCCTCTATTTTTTAATTCTTTACAAGGCTTCTTACAATTCCTTACTCTCTTTCTTCCCTTTCAAAATCAATTATTCTTTTTTTTTTTTAAATATCTCCTCATCAACCTCATTAGGTGAAACAAACCCTTCCTTTGAAACTACTTTATTTTGAGGTTTGTTATTTTTCCTAGATATAAATAAAACTTTAGAATCAACATCTAAACTACAAATCAGATATAGGGATTGCAATATTTTGGGTTGCTCATTACCACTAAGCACCTTTTCCTCTTGGGATTTTTTTATCAAATTTTACCACAACTTTTATTTTTGAGTCTTAGCCTTCCCTTTTGTAGTGCCCTTCCTCTTGAGGAAGTGTGATTACCTTCTAGGTTGTATTAACCTCTTCTAGGGAGCAAAGATGGAGGAAAAAAATTTTCCTTTTTTTTTTTTTGCTTAGGCTTGGAAGGGATTCTAGTAGAGGAAATTTTTTTTGGTTCCTCCTGTGCTATGTGTTGTTCCTCTAAAGTTGCAGGTTGTGTTTCCTACACTTCTGGCTTTGTCTGCTCACCAGTGTTATGAGTAGATGAAGCGACTGGTGAAGTAAAGGGTACATATTATTTTGCAGTCGTAGAAGGCTCATTCATTTCCTGTTCCCTATTTATTTCCTCTACCTCTAGCCTTATAAGAATATAATTAATATATTGGCAAGCTAAAAATTATTCCCAAGATACATTAGGGAATTGAGTTCTGAGACTCCTCTTAATCAATAGGGTGACTAAAATATATGGCAATGCAAATTGATTCTTTTTTCTCTTGTACTCAACATATATTCTTTTTAATAGATTATATAAAAATTTAGGAACATTCACTAGCCTTTGGTGGCCTAGCTGAATAAGAAGTTTGAAATGCACAATATACAAGAGGGATTGTCTGTCATCGCAGGTTAAATACTTGACTATGCAAGAAGCAACAATATCCCACAACCAAGACAAGGAAAGTATTTGTGTACCTTGTGTTGAAGAGTCTAAATTATCTCCTAGCAATGTGAAATCATTCCTTGCTACAATTTCATCATCTCTAACTAGGAATTCTTCTCCTATTCTTAGCAACCCTAAAACCTTTTCTACTACTGATTTTGAGGAATCTACTCTTAGCCCTCTAATTGTAGCCATAGTTTTTTAGTGTGTTAAAAAATTATTATGTCATAACTTTATTGTATTTGTTTAAATTAAGAAAATAATCAAACCACCTATCTTCAACATCAAAAGGTGTGTCATTGGCCCTCTCCTAATAATGTCACCTCCCATTTCTACAATTTTAATAACTTCTTGCGGCTTATTTTCTCTCTAAATGTTATACTTTTTTAATGTCACCTTGTCTGTGTTCCTTTATGTTTTGCAACTTCTTATGGCTAATGAAGGGAATTGAGACTTGTATGCAATTCTCTTGGATCTTGATAGATGAAAATTAAGAATAAAAATTAAGGATGACAAGCTAAACCTTTTTCTACCTCAACTTAATTTTACTATTTGTCCTCAAATAGAAGGGTACAAAAAGGATGAAAAGATAAATTTTCAAAGAATTGGATAAATTTGATGTAATAAAATTAAATGTGTGAATGATCTTGAATTCTAAAGGAAATTAGTAGGATTTAATGTTTAATCATAATTAATTTAATAACAAAAAAAGGTACCTACAATAGTGTAGTGATGGAAAGGTGGCACATGTGAGTTGAAGCATCATCATGCAACTATAGAAAAATAATTTGAAATGATGAAATTTAATTTGAAGTATTGCAAGCAAACATGTTGTAAAAGGATCTTGGCATGATAATGGAACATGTCCAAGAAGTTTTAATGTGGGAAAGGAAATTTGTTGTAAGTACAAAATTATTAATGATAGAATGTGATGTTGTATGATATGCATGGTGGAGTGGAGTTGTTCCATGCCAAGATGATAGGGGTGATATAAAATAGAAAATATTAGTGGTTGTGGGCATTAATGGTAATGAAATAGAGATAAGTGCTTCAGGTCTCATGAACTCTATTGTGCATGTCCAAAAATAACTGTTGGTGATGGTATATGATGTATGTGTGTGCATGTGATATGTTACTACATTAATCTATACTTGATACACATTAGTAGGTGAGTTGGTTGGATCACCTAAAAATGTATCACTTGATGTTTTGATTGTGTCTGCTTGTTTGGCATGTAATTAAAAATTGAACTCTTGTTGCAAATTCTGTAAAACTCTTCCTTTTACATTGGATTTTTGTAAAGATTGAGTCTATTTCCATTGACCAATAATGAGAAGAGGACCAAATATATGGTAGTTAATTGAAATTCTCCATTTTGAAAAACATGTTTTATTTCATAGGCCCAAGCCATCTTGTTTGTAATTGTCCTTTGTGGTCTTTATACCATGAATCATAAAGCAATGGCTAGTTTCATGCATTGAATTTCTTTGTTTTAATAAAATAGTCATGACATATGATCCTTTGCTTCTGCAAAATTTGTGTATGGTCGATTGATTTCATTGTTATCTCATCTAAAGCATTGAGATTGTGTGTTATTTCCTTTTAAGCATTTGATAGGTCCATTCAGAGCTCTACTATTGTTTAGAGTGTTTTATACTCAAACTCAATTGGAAGGACAACCTTTTTCCCATACACCAATTCATATGGTGTGAATCTTGTTGTGGTCTTCTAGGTTATCCTATATGCCCATAAAGCCTCAAGTAGTCTTGATGCCCAATCTTTCTAATGTAGTTGAACTATCTTTTTTAGAATAGATTATATCTCTTGTTTGTGACTCCTACTTTAACATTGGCTTGTGGATGATAGGGAATTGATTTCCAATGCTTGACTTCATACTCCTTGATTAATTTTTCAATCAAATTAGAAGTAAATTGCAATCCCTACTCTACGATCATTTCTCTAGGAAAACAGTACCTTGTGAAGGTTTCTTCATAAAGGAATTTGGCTACATCGCCATCTCTGGAAAACTATATTTCTTTAACCTCAACCCACTTTGTGAGATAGGCTGTGCAAATTAAAATTTATTCCTTGCTGTTAAATGTTGCAGTTATTGGACCAATAAAACCTAATTGCCACTTGTCAAATGGTGTAATGAATAATTGTGTTTGGAGAGGCATTTTATCACTCCTAGTAGGTCTTCCCATTCTCTAACATCTTCCACATCTCCTAGTATATTTGATTGTATCCTTGTGAAGTGTATTCCAATAGTAACCAGTGGTTACGATCTTTAGAGTTTTCCTCTTGGCTGCAAAGTGACCTCCACAAGGCTCATCATGGCAATCCTTAAGGATATCATATACTTCATACTCACTGATACATCTTGTCATTATGTTATATGGCCCTATATATAAAATAAATAACCAACCACCCAAGAATAAGAGAGTTTTTGTTCTACCAAATTGCATCTTTCTCTAGGTGAGAGATGTGGGGGTGTTTCTCCTACAACCAATTAATTAACTATATCTATATACCAAGGTGTTTGCACAAAGAGGGAAAAAATGTTCATCTAGAAAGGAATCATCCACTACTTTTTTTAATTTGATTTGCAACCATGAAAAAAAATCAGCTACTATACTTACTTTCTCTAGTTTATCCACAATAGTTATATCAAATTCCTTTATTAACAATAACCACCTAACAATCCTTCCACCAACCACTAGTTTGTTCATCAAATATATTATTTATGGGTGGTTTGTATGAATTTTTTTTAAAAATAGTGATATAATGTCTAAACTTGTTATGGAATATACAATACTAACATTTCCTTCTTAGTAACTGTGTAGTTGAGCTCAACAACTTAAAGATTTTTATTGATATAGTAAATTGCATATTCCAAATTTCCTTCCTTTTTTGGAAGCATCTATATATATATGGAAAGGTATTTTCCAATTAGGCCCTCTCAAAATAGGTGTCCTTGTGAGAGCTTCTTTGAGGGCTTCAAAAGCTTCTTGGTAGGCAATGTTCCTGTTGAATTCATTATCTTTAGATAAAAGAACAAACAAGGGGGTTTCTATTTTACTAAAATATTTGATAAGCCTCTTGTGACATCCTACATGACCAAGGAAACTCCTAACATATTTTTTCTTTTGGGGAATAAGTAGAGTAGAAATTACCTCAATTTTGTTTGGATCTTCTTGAATTCCCCTACTGGACACAAAGTTCCTTAAGACCACCCCTTTAGTCATCATCATGAAGATTTTTTCATGACTTAAAGTGAGGTTGTGATCCTAAAACCTTTGAAGGATGTTCTCCAAATCATTTAATGCTTCCTCATAAGAGTTCCCATAAGTGGTGAAATCATCCATATAAATTTCCATGGAATCATGTGCAAAATTTGAGAATATGCTTAAGACTGCTCTCTGAAATGTTGCAAGTGCATTGCACAATCTAAATGGTAAGACTAAATAAGAATATGTAACCCATGGGAAGGTAAAAGTGGTTTTTTCCTAATCTTATGGAGGTATTTTTATTTGTTTCTACCCATTGAACTCATCTAGGAAGGAGAAGTATTTCTTAGCTACTGGTGAATCCAACACTTGATCAATAAAAGGAAGAGGAAAGTGATCATTCCTTATTTCTGCATTTAGCTCCCTATAATCTACACATACCCTCCATTTACCTTCTTTATTTGGTACAATCACCAATGGGGAAACCCATTGATTGTTTGATATGGGATAAATGAACCTTACATCCAACAATTTCTGCAACTCTATCTTTACTATATGTCTCACACAATTGGGTTTATTCTCCTTTGTGGTTTCCTAACTATCTTGTGGCATTCATTAATATAAATTGTGTGCATACATCAACTAAGATTTGTTCCTTTAATATCATGATAGTCCCATGAAAAATTTGTTGTGTGAAGTTGTAGCATTGTAAGCAATGTAGATTTTTGGGACACTATCAATTGATTATTGACATTTAGTGTTCTGCCATGTATGATTTACATGGTTATGTCATAAGTCATAATGAAAATAATATCTAATCCTAATAGATTGAGGTTACAACTATGTGAAATTAGTATATGAAATAGATGGGAAGTGGAATAAAAATCATTTGTAGGTATGATATTATATAAGGGGTAGTGTAAGCATGCCAAACAATAGTGTTATTTCAGGTCCCTACCATAAGAGTTTCACATTATAATTTGAGCAAGGACATCATCTTCATCTTTCATTTCAATCATTGGGATACATTTTATAGTCATGAGTGTTTATAAAGAGTATTGGTCATCTTCTTCCAAGGTTGGCCATATAGTTTGTGTAGACACTTAAAAATGTCCTTAATGATATCATGCACTTGAATATGATATACTAACATCATTTCATCCTAAAAACCCATCATATTTTTGCTTAATTGATTAAATTAGCCTAGCTATTTAATTAATTGCATCATTTTCATCTATTAATCTAATTGACCTAATTAGGTTAATTCACCCCCTTTTATGCTAACATTTCATGTCTTGTTTAGTTAAATAATACAAATTATTTAATCTAATCCCTAAGTCCTCATATTTAATTAAATAACCCTAGGATATTTAATTAAATATCATATCACATCTCCTGGTTTCATTAAACTATTTATTTAATGAATATCATTTAATTCCCCTAATTTTCCTAATTAATTTTTTTTTAATTATCAAATTAATAATTAAATCTAATCCTCCCACTTGCAAGGGAATATTCCTCCTTTGCACATTCCTCCAAAAAGGGAATATTATCATGGAATATTCATCCTTTGCACATTCCTCCAAAAAGGGAATGATCTCATGGAATATTCCGTCTCCTTTGCACATTAAATTTGGTTTTAATTAACTAAATATCTAATTTTCCTCACTCATTTGAAAAAGGGAATATTTATTTGTGAAACAAACTTTCAACAAGACTTCTTATGTAGGTTTTGAAAGTGTGTTTGTTTGGATGAATGTAAGCCCTTGATTAAATATCAACTTGCATTCTTGACCCTTGATGGGCATCCATGATCCATGCCTCCATCTTCCTTCCATTATGACCATTGATCGATCCTTTTGAACTTGTCCATCAATTTCATTTTTTCTATTCTATAAATAGAGCTTGCCTCTATTGAATAGGGATCCACCTTTTTAGAGAAACTTATGTTGTTGAAACTCATCCATCCACCTTTTAATAGTAAAATTATGTTGTTAAAATCACTCTCATCTTGCACTCACATTTTATGTTTTAAAAGGAATATTTAGGTTAATTACTTTCATAATAGCTTAAAGCATCCATTTGGCATATTTAGGAATTAGGGGTTTAATCTTTCACATCTTGCATAAATTTAGAATATATTTGCATACACTCATATCGATCATCGTAGAATTCATCATGTTAAAATAGCTTTTATCACATCTTATCACACATCTCTCATTAGTTTTGTTGATTCTCTTCAATAGAATCAATTGAAACAAGCTCATTATCCAAGGGATTGGGAAAGGGTCACCATTCCACATCAATGTGACACCACTCCCCTAATAGGATAAGTTTCAATGGATTAAAATAGATGTTTGTGAAGTTTTCATATTTTAATATGTTAGCTTTAATGGCTTCTTAGCTTAGTTTACATTGAATGATCTTATTGGGACTAATGCATAGTCGCTTAAATATGCTTCAAATCCATATGGATCAAGTGTAGTTAGCCTATACTACATCGTTGGTCATATTTTGGAGCTAGAGGGAGGGATTGAACTAATCAATTTGACAATTTTCTCTTTAGGTTTTCATTTTTCTTGTGTTTGTAGGTTCAACAATGCTATTGAAGATACACCAACACACTTTGGGTGCGTCTCTATATAGTGACACCTTTGATTTTGGAAACAACGACACATAATTGATTTGGTGATGCACAATTAAAATTCATCAATGTGCATTTAAATAGCGACACTAAACTTACTTTTCATTGTGCAATAAATTTTTATTTAGCGATGCAATTGATTGGGCGATGCTATTGACATTACTGTTTTATTGTAAAGCGACACCTCTTATTTTTCAATATAGCAACACACTTTCAATAAAGCAACACATTTGATGGAAATACAATGACGTAATTGATTTCAGCTTTGCTATTTACTGGTAAACAAAATAGAACTTGAATTTTGACATGTTTTTTAATTTTTTTACTTCATCTGATTGCTAACATGTCGCTAAATTCTTATTTTCTATTTTGAGGCTAACTGGTTTTGTAGGTTTGGGCAACAAACCTTGAAGTGAAAAAGCATATCATCATTTGAATATAATTGTAACAAGTGTTTTGACACTTATGGGGAAATTATAACCCATTTATGATGCTTTATTTCACTTTTTTTGGACCAAACTAGACTTCTTTTGGGTTTAAAATGAACGATCAAATTGGTTAAAAAAAAACCCTCACATCATTATGCTTGTTGGTTTAAAATTGAAGAAAACAATCTACATACTTTGTTTGGTGCTTCAAATGAATTCATCATGCTTCTCAAGGTTAAAATGAACACGTGTCTCATTTGCTTGTGTATGCTTTCTGTGCGTATCCAATCTCCTTGTAGTTCATGTGATCTTTGGTGAATAGAAACACACAAGTATACTTTTCTTCTTGGAAGCACCTATCCTCTCCCCTTGCACCTATCAACAATCTTGGGTGATGAAAAGAATTTTAAGCTTCAAACATGTGTTACCTTTAGAGGGCCTGCCTCCCAACTTGTGAGAGGGAATGACCCAAGTGTTCCTTTCATTTCAGTTTGCTATATAAATAATTGGTGTGACTAAAGTCATTAACCAACTAGTGTTGTCCTATACCAAAAAATGTCTCCCACAGTATCCTCGTGATGTATTAAAAACCTTAGATATTTCTAAGGGCTAGAAGGCCTATTAATTGAGTGAATCATCGCATGTATAACACTAGTTCATCCCTAAAGTCCAAATTAAGAACCTTGTTGTAGTGGCTCGCCATTTCCTCTAAAGTGTATTTTGAAGTAGTGCATGGGAGGAACACCACTCCCACAAGTTACTTACCATGTCCAGTTTTTGGTTGAGGCAATAAAGCAAATGGGGAAGGGACTCCTTTGCTTGGCATGTCAAGATGGTACATTTCCTTGATATAGCCTATTTGTCCACTCCATCTTCATGGATTAATCATCTCTTATAGGATGATGGTAAGCCTACAAATCAATACACACTTGAATTAGGATTGTTGATGCTTGTGAGTTAGTTACACACTTTCTTGGTTCCAAAACATTACAAACAAACATCAACGATCTTTTAATTTTTCAAACCCTTAGTCTAAGTATGGATACCCTTTGAACAAAACCTTGATATTGATGCTTGTCCTAAGGATTTATTCTTAGATACTTCTAAATATTTTGGTTTACATATCAATCCATACTTCCCAAAGTTAACCTAGGTAACTATGCCCCTAACTTCATCCTTTTCACAAAATGGACTTTGCAAAATAAATGATGTTTTTGATAGACATTTAGTTTGAAACTTAAGCAAGACAAGTGCCTGTGGTAAAAAGAACTCATTTAAGCGAGATAAATTGACAAATTGAACCCCACATGACCATTTAGTATCTGATCACTCTTGTTGGACAACCTAACCTTACACCCGCTATCATTCAACCAAACTTTGAACTAATTGAGGGAGAACAAATGGATATAATTAGTAGCTTGAGAAGATTTACTTTTGAAACAAAGGAAATACCAAGTCAGTGGAGAAACACAACAAAAATCTTAGATGAACAAGAGGAACAAGCCGATATTATGGTCGAAAGGCCCATATTACCACTTCTTGCATGACAATAAATATCCTCTTTTACTTCTCTTAAATGATCTCTCACAAAATAAAATCCCCAAGAGAAGGTCTACATTCCATCACTTCAAACTTCGGCATCATAGTCAAAAATCCATCAAGAAACACCTTTTAAGTCTCTACTGCAACAAAGACATTTTGGTAAGAATTTCTTATAGACACCTTTCAATGAATGATCTAGACTTGTATGTCCAATATGAGCCCCTCATTTAAGTCAACATTGGTCTTTTGGATTGAGTTACTCTGAGGGTTAACCATCTTTTTCACTACCTTGGTAAGATTGTAAAACAAAAGGTTCACTCTAGATCAACATTGGGTCAAATATTTTCATCCACCCCTTGTCAAATTTCATGCTTCACTTCACCAAACTTTGAAATTTTTTGAACACACCAACACCTTTTGACTTAAACATCAATCAACCCCAAACCCTAACTTAGCTACTTTGTATATGAAATGAATCCTTTTCCATGCAGTTAGTTAAGTTGGTTATCATCTTTGGACTAGTTTATCTTGACGGTCACAAGTCTACCTTAAAGATTCACAAGTTCATTAACATCGTTTATCCAAACATCAAACATCAAACCTCTAGTCAAAAGTGTTGTCCCAAAATGTTTGCAAAGATAACTCCCCACATCATTCATCTTTTCATCTCCCACTCACATCATTGCTCCAAAATGACTTAGAGCATCCCTCTTACCAAGATTTGAGTCAACTAGAGAGTTCAAACATTACAAATCTCAACACAACTCTCCCATAGGTGACCCAAAATTTATGGTAAAGACAAGATCACAACACAAGAGAATCATGGAAGAAACCAAAGCCACATTCACTTTAAGTGATACCAATCCTCAAGAATTTGATCCAAGAAGTCATGTTACCCCATCACAACAACCCTCGTCTCCATCAGGGCCATATGAGATAGAAGACATTACAAATAACCCATTTACACTTACTAAGGAAGAAATCATGGAGTACAAGAAAGAACCTCAAGCCTTAGAAAATGTAGCTCCAATTTCCCCATATTTTTTTGTGTAACCCTTCACGCAAGGCTTGACTTCATCTACCATTCAAAAAAATCCATCGCTAGGGTTAAGTCAAACATCAACTCCTAGTATTGTAGCTAGTCTTGTTAAGGACTTTAGCCATACTCTTCCATTGGAAAGCAACACAATTGTGGGTACCCTAAACACCAATCCATCCCAAAACACCACTTGGAAACCTACCTTTGGTGCTCTTACTATTCCTGAACTCCCCTTACATCAAAATAAACCACTTACACTTCATGAATCCATGACAACCTCAACATATCGAGGTGACCCATCTTCATCCATCCTCACAAGTACCACAAGTGTTCCCAACATCACACAAGGAAGTATGGATCATCAAGGGCATGTTAACATCCTAAAAAAAACAACCCTTAACGCAAATAGGGACATATTTATCCAACCCCCCAATTGGTTCATCCACACCATTGGTTTCACAAAATGCATCCATTTGAACCATCACCAACCCAAATCAAAACAACCCCTTGGTCACAAACCCCACCAACCAAGGTAATACCTTGGTTCTATCTCAAGTATAACAAGGGAACCCCATACTCTTTGGTCAAGGGAACCTTTTTAATCAATTACAAGGGCTAAGCATGTCATTTCCATTGCAATATCTAATGGCACCATCATCATCTTTCCCCTTGGTCCCCCATGTCATGTATAATCAAATGGGACCTCAAAATTACATTCCTCCATCCCAATCCACCATCTTGTAGGAAATGTTACACCAAGGGAACTCTCAACCTCTTATCAACAACCCACAACTCACACAAAACATTAACCCCAAAAACTCATCATAGATGTCCCAATAACTAATTGATCCTACATTGCAAGCACATTCCTTAGCTTTACAACAAGCACAATAGGCTTATTAGCAAGCATCTCTAGAAACACAACAATGAAAATAGTAAGTAGCCCTAGTAGCACAACAACAACAAGTAGACCTAGCAATAACACAACAACAAGTAGCCTAGGCAGTAGCCCAACAATAATAGCAAGCATCCGTAGCAACACAACAACAACAAGAAGCAACCTTAGCAGTGCAACAACAAAATCAATCCCATCAAGCAGCCTTAGTAGCACAACAACAACATCAAGCCCATCAAGTCCAATATCAAGCCCTAGTGGCTCAAAAACAACAGCAAGGACAACAAGCATCCCTCATAGCCCAACAACAACAAGCCTTACTAGACTAGCAGTATGCCCAACAACAAAAACAACAACAAACAAGTTCCTATTATAACCCTCAATAGAGAATCATCAATATGAACATGTTAGGAACATATATGCCTCCACCATCATCACCTTAAAAATATCCTACACACCATACACACCATACAACATGCCATCATATCAGAATCCCACGTACAATCCATCCACTATCCCATAATATACAACATTATATGTTCCTCCACCAAACCCACAAGATGATGTATCAAAATTTAAGGCGTTAACACAAGAAATGTAGGACATCTAGATGGGAAAAATGAAGAATTTCCATGCACAAAAAAACCTATGCCCATATCCATTCGATCAAAACATTGCAATGGTACCATTCCCTCCTGGCTTTGAGGTCCTAAAATTTGATAAATACAAAGGGAGAGGAAATCCTGTGGACCATGTCAAAGAGTTTAATGTGATGTGTATGAAGGTCACCTACAATGATTCCTATATGATGTGCCTCTTCTCATGAAGCTTTATAGGCCCAACCATTAATTGGTTTTCTCAATTACCTCTAGGTATCAAAACCTTTCAAGAAACCACTGATAAATTCATAGATCACTTATCCTTTAATCTTGACATAGACATGAGCTTAGAAGAATTGTATGATCTCAAAAAAAACAAAGGAGAATCTTTTTCCAATTTCTTGCAATGATGGAGGCAAAGAGATAGCAAGAGCAAGTAGCCCATTCTTGACGAGCAACAAGTGGGGATCATCATAGCAAATGTAGATCCGGATCTATCCTTCCACTTGAAGATGTAATGCATTACCTCTTATGATGAGCTTGTCCCTAGAGCCCTTAACATCGAGAGAGCTCTAATCTCACAAGGAAATACTAAGGCATATAAAGACAACCGCCCATCAACTAGTTCAAATGATAAGACTCGTGTCTAGGCCAAGAACAAGAATGTAATGAATGATGGCATGGTAGATGCTAAGGTGGTCCTAAGTGATCCTAGTCCAAACAACAATAAAATAGCTAATTTTCTTAACCAACTGTTCAACAAACAACATTGCCTCAGAACAATCAAATCAATAATATTGAAACTCAACAGAGACAAACTCCCAATAGGAACAACTATCTAAAATCTAAATATACATAGTTTTTAGAGCCTATTGAAACTATCATGAAGAAATTGGTTGAGTAAAACTTGATAATGCTCCCTAATTTTGAAAATTACCAAGGACCACAAGATAAACCACCTTGGTACAACGAAAAAAATCTTTGTGACTTTTACAAAATCAAAGGACACAAAACATCAAACTGTATGAGGCTCAAAATTTTTATCCAAGATCTTATTGAGAATGGAGACATATCTGTTGAAGTTCCATCTAGTAACCATGTTCTTAAGATATACAAGAACCCCATTCTTGATCACAACAAAGGAAACAACAACAAAAAAGGTAAGAATTACACAAACACACAACATTTCTATTCTAATGTGGTCACGTCTTGTGATAGTGTCATCATCGTCATTACCATCAAAGAGCCTAGTGTGGAGTGTGGAGTTACCACACAATGTGGAGAATTCACCATCCAAGACATCCCATCTCAATCAAGGGCACAACCTACTTTACCCACATCAAATCCTACCAAATATAGTCTCCTAGATTAGCTCAAGAAGACCCCCACACAAATATCAATCTTGGAACTATTGGGGCTATCATTCACCCATAGGGAAATCTTAGAGAATGATTTATCCTCATCATCTATCCCTGAGGATATTGATATAGAGAAATTTCAAGCTATGGTAGGACATATCACTAATCATCTTCTCACATTCTCAGAACAAGACCTACCATCACAACCATCTCATAATCATGTTTTACACCTTGATGTCATTATTCATAAGAACAAGGTTAAAAGAGTCTTAGTAGATGGAGGTGTTGGTCTAAAAATTTTCACCCTTCAGTTGATTAAAAACTTGGGTTATTCAAAAGATGCTATTAAGAAAGTAAAAAGTACAACCATCAGAGCATATGATGATGAAGAGTGGGTATCGCAAGGCATCATCACACTACTCATCTAGGTGGGACCCTCCATTGTAGAGACTACATGCCAAGTGTTATACCTTAATCTTCCCTACAAGATCTTGCTTGGTTAGCCATCGATCCATGCCCTAAAAGTTGTAGCTTTGACCTATCATCAATGTGTAAAGTTTCCTTTTGAGGGTAGCGAAGTTACCATCCATGGAGATCTTGAGCCCCTTTACTACCAAATGATACTTTTGTGTTGGGGGAGCTACCTCTTTCTCCCAAATCTCATGGGAAACCAACACCTAAAAACAAAGTGATTAAAACAATAAATATGGTAGCTACTACCTTCATCAAGTGGGTGGATTTGAAGAAAGAAGATGTCAATGCGGAGGATGTCTTTAAACTACTATATCAAGATGAATGACCCACCCCCACTCTTCCTATGGAAGATGAAAACAAAGGCTTATAGCTAATGAAGGGATGGGGGTACAACAAGAATGAGAAACTAGGACAAAATGATAATGGTTTACTTGAACCCATCATTCCTGAGAAACATCCAAAAAATCTTAGCCTAGGATGTACTACTGGAAAGGTTACCCTTATTGGAAAAGGTACTTCCACTAAATAGGTCGAGGCTTCCTCTTGGTTACCAACATCTTGTGATATTTCCCTAGATGACTTCCCCCTTGACATTGCTGACTTATTTGAAAATATTTCTCTCTCCATGATATTCACAAAATTCATCACCCAAAGGGACCAAGTGACTGAAATAAGGCTATTATATCCACAACTCATTCACTGGGACCAACAAGGACCATCGATTCTAGATTTATTCAAAAATGATGAAGTAATCATAGAATTCATGGGACTCCATGACAACTTACCATGGGAAGATCACAAAGCTAGTTTTGATATAGAACTAGACATAGGAGCGTACTATGGGGAGATGATTGAGTCCTTTAGTCACAAAATGGACAACATGCAAATAACATGAAGATCTTTGAGTGACAACCACATTGTGGCACTTTTTATCCTAAAATAGTAAAAATAAATGACACATTTGAGGGTGAAAACCTCTCTAAGGGCTGAAGGATGGGGGATTCAATCTCCCCCTTAGTGTGATGCATCCAAAAAAGTCAATAGTGCTAGTAGAGAAGGCTACTTCAGTAAATGTAGGAACAAAAGAAGCACCCAAGGTCCCTTTCTATGTCAAATCCTTGTTGGATGAAGAACATAAAAACCTAACAATGTTCTTGAAATAGTGAAGAGCCAAATTTTCATGGTCATACATAGATATGCCAAGGCTTGATCTAGAAGTGGTTGTGCATCATTTAGCAGTCTATCCTAAAGCCAAACTAGTGAAGCAAAAGTTGCAAAAGATGCACCCTTAGATGGCACTCTTGGTAAAACTTGAGTTACAAAAGCTTCTTGATGTTATATTTATCCAACCCGTTGACTATCTTGAGTGGGTTTCAAACCTAGTACCAGTCTCCAAACCCATTGGGGGTATCATAATATGCATGAATTTCAGAGACTTAAATAAAGCATGCCTGAAGGATGATTTCCCTTTGCCTAACATTGACATCATCATTGATTTAATAGTTGGGCTTGGAATGCTATCACTCATGGATGGTTTTTCAGGATATAATCAAATCATGATCGCCAAGGAGGACTAACACAAAACTCCATTCACTTGTCCATGGGGAACATATTGTTGGAACATGATTCCATTTGGGATAAAGAACACAAGAGAAACCTATCAAAGAGCAATGACCCTCTTCTTTCATGAAATGATCCACAAAATAGTCAAAGACTATGTGGATGATATTTTGGAAAAATAAAAGAAAAAGAATGAGTGCATAGAGGTATTAGGACCCATCTTTGACAGACTTGAAGAGTACAAGGTATGACTAAACCCAAAAAAGTGTGTCTTTGGGGTTACATCAGGGAAGCTTCTTGGCTATATTGTGTCACAAAGAAGGATATAGATTGATCTAATAAAATTCAAAGCCATCCTAGAATGGAACCATCATAAACATTAAAGAAGATGAGAGGGTTACAAGGAAGATTGTAGTCCATTAGAAGGTTCATAGTGCAATTATCAGACAAAATCTACCCTTTCTCACATCTTCTCCATAAAGGAGTAACATAGAAGTGGGATGAAAAGTGTGATAAAGCTTTCCAGTAGATCATGGACTACCTATTGAAACCTCCAATGCTCATCCTACCAATAACAAACAAGTGATTGATCCTGTATATCTCAGCAACATTGGCAACATTGCAAGCTCTTCTAGCACATGATGAAAACGGAAAGGAAAGAGCCATTTATTACATCAACAAGACCTTGGTAGGCTATGAAATGAACTATTGATCCATTGAGAAAGCATTATTAGTGATGGTTTTGCTTCACAAAAGTTTAGACATTACATGTTGTCACATCAAGTCAAGCTTATTGCAAAAATTGACCCATTGAAATACATATTATCCAAAGCAACTCTAACTGGGAAAATGGCCAAATCGGTAATGATATTGACCGAGTTTAACATAAAGTACACATAGTACAAGGCAATCAAAGGACAAGTGATCATGAACCAACTATCAAAAACACCTATCTATGCAGAGAACCTCTTGATATCTAAGTTTCCTAATGAAGCAATGTACCTTGTTAATGCAACAGGTTAGTGGAAGATGTACTTTCATGGATCGTTCACCCAACATGGATCAGGAGTGGGTATTATTTATATCACCCGTCAAGGTGATTTCATCCCAAAGTCATACTGACTATCATTTCCATGTACTAACAATATAGTTGAGTATGAAGCCCTAATAATCGGTCTAAGGATAGCAGTGAAATGATAGATAGAAGAGATCAAAGTCTATGGAGACTCATAGCCGGTTGTCATCCAAGTCAATGATGACTACCAAACTAAGGATGATAAGCTTACTCCTTACAAGAAGATGGTAGAAAGTCTTGAGGAATTTTTCATTGATATAATTTTGAGCAGATTCCTCGCATGAAAAACTGAGCCATAGATGCTATGGTAACAATTGGATCATTGTTAGACATGTCACACAATGTCCTTCAATGTGAATTCTTGGTGGAACAACTTCTCATATCGACTTTCAAAATCCTAGAATCTGAATTTGTGTGTGTCATCATTGGTCCTAGTTCCCCATGGTATCATGATATATCTACCTATCTCAGCAAAGGAACCCACCCATCTAATATCACCTCCAACCTTAAAAATACCTTTGTCAAAAATGCATCCCGATTCGTGATCCTAGATGATACCCTTTACCACCGAAGCATTGAAGGGACATTACCACAATGTCTCAACCAAGAGGAATCCTTAATAGCCTTAACAAAAGTACATGATGGAATATGTAGTTTCTAATCTAGTGGTTTGACTTTAGCTAAGAAATTGTTGAGGATGAGATATTGTTGGCCAACTATGGAAAGAGAATCCCATAAGTATGTGCAGAAGTGTTTCCAGTGTCAACAACATGGAGATCTTATTCATGCTTCAGCTCAAGAGTTACAACCAATGGTCACACCTTAGCCTTTCTCGTAGTGGGGACTTAACCTCATAGGAAAAAATACTCACACCTCATCTAATGGCCATAATTTTATCATAACCACCATTGAGTACTTTACCAAGTGGGTAGAAGCAATTCCTATGACCTACATAACAACAAAGCAAATTTCTAAGTTTATCCTGAATTACCTCATCTGTCATTATGGTGTTCTATAATACTTTATCTCAGAGAATGGAACACCCTTCAAGAATCAGGATGTGAAAGAGCTATGTCAAAGATTCAACATCCAACATCAATTCTCTACCCCATATTACCCCTAGGGAAATAGTCAAGTTGAGGCCACAAACAAGACCATTCTAAAAATCCTAAAGAAAACAGTCAATGAAGTTGGTCGTGACTGGAATTTACAGTTAAATCCCACCCTCTAGTTCTATAGAACCAGTATCTTCACACCTACAGGTGAAACCTTGTTCTCCTTGTTCTATAGATTAGAAACCATCCTACCTATTAAGGTCGAGCTTCCTTCACTGTGAGTATCATTGCAGAACCTAATCATTGATGAAGAATATAGAGCATCTCATCTAAATGAGCTAGAATTCTTGGATGAGCGTCGTCTTGAAGCCCTTAATCACTTACAAGTATATCAAAACTGACTAAAATTGAGCTATAACAAGAAGATCAAGAGTCAGTATTTCCAGGTAGGGGATCTTGTTCTCAAGTAGAATTAGAAAAATCTTCTAGATTAGGACAACAAAGGAAAGTTTGAGCCTAACTGGTTAGGCCCATTTGTCATCACAACAAGCAATGGATTAAGAGCATATCAATTATCAACACTTGAAGGTGACCCCTTGTAGGAACCAACAATAGCCTACATCTTAAAAAAAATTATGTCTAGGCTTGAAGGGTGTAAATCTAAAAATACCAAAAAATTCAAAAAATGATCAAAATCCAAAAAAATAAGAAAGAGAATTGAAAATAGTAAAGAAAAAAAACCATCCTCTAGTGAAAACCACTTCGGTGGTGCTTTGGGTAGGTACCTTGGTGAAAACTTGGCAAATAGGTGCCTCACATAAATAAAGCACCTCCATCTATCTTCAACTCTTTATCTTATCATTCTTTGCATTGCATCCATCCATCACCTCATTCATTCTATTTATTCCATCACCCATCTGTGTTAGAATCATAGCTTGAAATTGTGAAGTATCATATCCCCTTTAGTGCTACTTGGTATATTCCTAAAGTCAATTTTTCTTGCATGTATCGAGGTAGTCTATTGCATCACATTGGGGTAAATTCATTCTAGATCAAATTAGGTTCTTGTATATCTTCAGGTTATTGGAAATCTCATAGAAAATCCCAAAAATATTCATAAAACCTTCATCAAAATAAAAAAAATCAAAATCTTGTATAGCTGAAAATCCAAAAACATTCAAAATCCTGTATAGTTGAAATTAAAAACATTAAAAAATTTGTAAAGTCAAAATCCCAAAAAATCTAAAACACATCAAAATCCCTAAAATGGTCAAATATCAAAAATAAAAAAATAGTACCATGTCAAACTTCAGGTCTCTAAGCTTGAACGTAGGCAAGGCCATAATTGATGTGCCCCCAAGACACTTTAGGTCAGTCCTTAGGAGTCTATCATAATAAACTAGAAATCTATCAACTATTCATCTCTCATCATCAATAAGTCAAGTCAGTCGAACTACATGGTCTCTCTGTGTATAACATAGTCAAGGCTCATCTTTGATCAACCCCCGAGACCCCTAGGATAGTCTTTTAGGTTAGGTTCTTGGTCAAATCTCGAGAAACCCCTAAACATTTAGAAAACTTAGAAAAACCCTAAGGATTTCAAATCTTAGAAAATCCCTCAACATTCACAAAACTTGAAAAATACCTAAACATTTGAAAACTTAGAAAAACCCACAACATTGGAAAACTTTGAAAAAATCCTAAACAACCTCAAAAAATCCAAAAACATAAACATTCTCATAAACTTTCAAAAAGGCCAATAACAGCCTCAAAACATTTTTAAAATACCAAAAACATTGAAATATTTTGAAAACTCCAAATCCATCCATCTCAACTCACTTTCTCCTACAATAAACCTCCATTCATAATAAATCAATCATCACCTTCAGACCTTTGGCAAAACAAATAAAAAGTAAGTATTGCAAGTCATAAAGTGAGAACCTAAGTGTCAAAATCTAAATTCTAAATCATAGGTAAACGAGTCAGTGGAGTTTGTAACAATGACTTATCACACACCTCATCCTAATCAAAACATTTGATAGACATGTCCTAGGATGTATCCTTCCTACGATGGACATCAACATCAGAGATCACCTTAACATAGATGTTAAATTGGAAAGAGATATAGATAACACTAACTATTTTCCTTTGATCTTTTCTTATGATTATCTTATTGACTCATTCTGAGGACCTCTCAATGATGTCTCAACGATTTAGAGAGAAAGGAATGGGGCATTGATCATTATCTTTCATTTTTTGTGCTTGTGGGTATTCTCGTAAACTAACCTTGGTGCATTCTTGCTTAGTTGTGTGTAGGGAAGTTGTTTGGAGTAGGTTATTGAATATTGCTTATGCTTTGGTCTGATATATTGTGAACTACTAAACTACATTTCAACGAGGTTTCCATATGTCAAGGTGTGAACAAGAACTATCCTATTTGTTTGTAGAGTCAAAGTCCATTACACTAGATACAATTTCATCCTAGTTTTCAATGCCTTGATGCATCGTGTCTATGAGTTATATCAAACATAAGGAATGATAGAAAATCCTATTCACAAGATATGAGCAAATCATCATCCATCTCATCACCATATCTAATAAAGTCTTGATGGATCATGGACTTGTTGGAATTTTTGAATCAATCTTCAAAATCGATGGTCCAATCATCTTATTTCTTCTATCTTCTTTCCATACTAACCTTTTATCATGACCTAGCAAAATCTAGGCTCACCCTCAAGCCTAGTACCTCTAGCTCTCCTTCCCTCCCTCTAGCCACCCTCCCCTATGTAGAGGGTATCTCCAACAAAACTGCCAAGACCCTCCTTAAAAAGGGAATCCATTGCACTTTCAAACCCTCCTTCACAGTAAACAGTCACATCCCCTCTCCTAAAGACCCCCAAGATCAATTCCTCAAATCTGGTGTCTATAAAGTGTTGTGTTCTTGTGGTGTATCTTATATAGGGGAAATTGGTCGTTCTATCAACACAAGAATCAAGGAGCATTTTGCTGACATAAGACATGACCGAATCTTAAAATCAACTCTCGTTGAACACTCCTCTAAGACAAAACATCACATTTCCTTAGAAAACACCTCTATTTTGTTCAAAGAAGACAATTTCTTTAAGAGGAAATTGAAAGAGGCCATTGAAATCCATAATCATCCCTTCAACCTAAATCGTGATGGGGGTTGGTCTTTAAGTTTCTCATGGAAACCCCTCCTAAATAGCCTCTAGGTTCTCTCCTCCTTCCTCACTCTCCCCCTTTGGTTTCTTCTTCATTTTCCCTAAGCTCCTGTTCTCCTTTCTTGTCCTTTTTGTTTTCTCCTTCCTTTCCCTTCCCTTTCCCCGTGTCTCCCTCTGCTCTTTTTCTTCAATTGTGTGATTTTTATTTCCTATTCTTTATTCTCATCTTTTATTTCAATCCTTTTATCTCTTGGAATTCTTTTATTTTGAATTTAATTGCTTTATTTTCCTCTTCTATTCTTCTTCTAGTGTTTTCTTTGCTTTTCTTAATTCTTTATTTTCGTCTTTGATTTATTTTATTTTGAAATTTAATTTTAATTTTAATCTTTATTTGATCTTTCATTTGGTCTTCTTTTTTAATCGTTCTATTGTTTTACTCCTTTTTTTTTGTTACCTTCTCTTCCCCCTTAACTTCCTTGGTGCTTTTTGGTTTCTCCTTTCTATTCTCTCATTTTATCTCTTTGTTTCCTTGTTTCACTTTTTCATTCATTTCCATCTTGCTTCTTATCAATTTTGGTTAATTTTGTTTTAGTTCCTTGATTTTACTTATTTATTTGTTCTCTTCTCTGCGGTTGATTATTTTTTCTCCCTCTTTGGAAATTTTTGGTTTAATATCTTATTTCCTCTTATAGGTTGTACTTGGTACTTTTTCTTGTGCTTCGATGTATTTATTGTGTTTCAATGCATTGTTCTCTATTATTTAGTTATTTTCTTTGAGTTTCCATGTGATATTTTTGCTTGTGCTTCTTTGATTTATTTTGTGTTTCTTTGTATTTGTTCTTTATTATTTGTTTAATTTCTTCATGTTTTCCTTCTTGTGCTTGTTTTCCTTTATTATCTATTTTTTCTTTTAGGTTTCTCCCTTATGTGGTTTTTCTTATTTTTTTTCCTTATTTAGTTTATTCTATTTGTTTCCTTATTTCAATTTGTCCTCATTCTTATTATTTTTTCATTTTATTAGTGGTTTTTAATTTCTTTAGGTTGATTCCCCCTTTTTTCTTGGGTCTTTATTTTGTGTTTGTTTTATATTATTCTTGGCCTTTATCTCTTTCTTTTTTCTTGTCCCATGTTTTTCAATGGTGTTTTTGTCATCTTGACTTTTCCTCTCTCCTCTCCTCTCCCTTTTGTCTACGTTTCTCTGCCCCATTTTTGGGGTTACGTACCTCCCTAATTCTCATCCCTCTCCTATTTCTACCCAAGTATACTATCTTAATTTCACTTATCTCTCTATCTACTTATCATCCTGATGATTGATCATGGAGTATGATCCAAAACATTGATGTAAAAAAATTACACAGTTATTCCAGAAATCTTGCTCACATCTATCATGGACTATGGAAACAAAATGTTATTAACAAAAACATCATCAAGCATCCATCCTAAATCCACAAATCATCAACATGCATACATCTCACATCATCACAACATATCATAATAAATGAAAACATAATCCATTGCATCATCATTATCATTTAAGTTGTTTCAGATGACATAGATTTGTTATTCTAAGAATCTTAACCCATATCACATATCATACACATGTCCTTGGTATAAGCATACATTGCATTATCATCTTGTAAGCATGAACATCTACATTATCTATATATACATTTGCATCCATACATGCGTCATCATGACAACATAAATCACATCAGAAAAGTATACAAAAATAAATTCATTCATCCATACATATTGCATAAGCATATCATCTACATATTATAACATCCATCCCATAAATATATCATAGAAAGATATGTAAAAAGAAGATAACACATCCATTGCATCACATATCATATATATCACATCATAGATCACATATCACATAAACATAAATAAAAGAAGTGAATCCATCACATTGAATCCATACATAATCATAACACACATCACATTATATCATATCATATGCATCTGTACATTCATAAAGCATGAAATAAAGTCACATCACATATCAAATAATAATCATCTCATATATATAAAAAAAAATGGTGTCTGTCATGGTACAATATTTGAATTAGTATTTGTATATCAAATAAAACATACAATATCCATGAGGCTATAAAAAATGAGCCCAAGAATGTATATCTATACAAATAATCAGGAAAATAATAAAAAAGTGTCTATAAAATAGCTAGCCCTAGTGGTTGCTCAACTCACCCCTAACTGATGGATAATACTCAGCTCTAGGTGGTGGTCTGCTCATATGTGAAAAATTAGGCCACCTCATCGCCTGAGGGACATCTCTGTGGTAATGCATATGATAGTATGTCACCTCTGTAACTACCTCTCTATACATCTATGCTAAAATTGTCTGTCCTTGAGCAGCTGTTGTCTCTACCCAATCTTCTGGGAAAGCTATAGGTCCAGTTTCTGCTGCAACTAAACCTCGTGATCTCTCAATGTTGTCATTTCCTATAGCTACTATTGCAATTGATCCCTCTCAACCTGTAGCTAATCCCTCTCTACTCTAAGGGAAATGTTGAAATCTACCCATCTCGTGGATCTGGCTTTTGTAGGGGTGGAGGAGGTGATGGTGCCCCCAAAACCTATCCATCGTGCTACCCAACCTACTACCCTAGGTCCTGATGATCCTAATATGGCTACTGCTACTAGTGCCCATCCCTTGGAACCTATTCGTTATCTTGATCTTGATCCTACCCTCTGCCTTGGTCCCCATCCCTACCTATGTCCCGACCACCATCTTGGCTTCAGCCTCCAGGGTATCCCACCACTAGATCTATCAATCGAGTAGGTGGCCTGAACCGTGCATCATAACCTAGGGTAGTTCCCACATCTCATATACCCTGATCGTAGGCTCATGGCTATGGGGAGAGCTGTCTAAAGTCATTGACTACCACTGTGGGGTCAATCTAAGCTCCCCACTAAACCTCTCTTTGAGATCTGGTGAAGACTACTATATAAACATCTGTGGGCACATCCTGTACCTCGCCAAATTCCCAAGTAATGCGGTCTGAAAGGTACCACTCTATCATCGTATGCTCTCTCCCCTAGAGTTAGCGAGTTTTCCAAGAAAAATAAAACTATTGCTGATCGTTGTACCATGGTGGAGCCTACAACCACTACCTCCATCTGAAAATAGTCATATTATCAATGACCCTACACTAATAAAGTAAATCTGTAGGGCCCATGTGTTGGAGTGTCATCAAAACCCTATACCTGAAGACAATGGGATCATCCTCCTAAATTTTTGCTAGAACAACCAAGGGTCTCAACACAGCAATATGATCATATGCCCAAATGTGGAGTGTAACACCTTCCCTAATGCTCTTTCCCTCACAGTACACCACCAGATGCATATCGTGGTACACGGAAGCAAGTAGAACTAGACCCCATGCATACATAGTGGTCCTCCTGATCATCCCCTCCCATGCTACTCCCCAACCGGGACTGAAACCTTTGCCTCCTTGGTTGGGGGAAATCATTCTAGAAATTAGTGTAGTTACAAACAATCTGAAGATGGGCACTCGCCTGCGATATAGATCAAGATCTATCTATGAGCTCACTAGGATAATCTAATGTCTATGTAAAAGATAGCAACATACGTCTCTCCCAACGTCTATGTCATAGATGACATGCTCTCCATGAATAGATAATCATAGTATATGCCACACATCCTCAAGTATGATGGTCACCTCCCTAGTGGGAAGGTGGGACAAAGAGGTTCCATTGTGCCACCTTTTGATCAGTGTAGTCAACATCACCAAGTGGGTCTGGACCTCTGGAAGGAAAGTGATGAAACCTATTCCTAGCATACCCAGCCATTCCACATCATCGTCATCAAAGTCTCTCACTATTGCCAAAATATCAGAATGGTGCTCTCGTCACATCAACAATGGAGGATGCTCCTGCATGCATCACACACAACTTCAATTTTCCACAAAGTCAAAAAAATGATCAAAATATGAGACTTTGCACCCTAAAACATCAAAAGTGTCACTACAATCAATAGCGTCATTGTTTTTGATGTGTTTTGCTCTATAAATTTTGGGGGTGCATCACTAATTTAGTGAGGCATGTCGCATTACTCAATAACAAATTGGAATTTTCATGCATCACTATAGCTAAAAGTTGGGGTGTGTCGCCATTTGCTATGTGTGTCACCCACCGGTTTTAAGTGTCACTAAACCTAAAAAACTTGTGCATCACTATACTAAACCCATGACCCCTAAATCAAATGCACCACCCAAGCAAAAAATGATTATGCACTACTAAACAGAGGGTGCATCACTAAAATATGAATAACGATGCTTTTGACACCTCTTGTGCGTCACTATACAAAAATGTGCCTAAAAACCTAATTTTGACCCCTATTAAGTGCACCTAGATGCAAAAATCAAGGCAAGTTTTGAGTCACATACCTAGGGTCCTACGCCTACTCAGTGCTAGTACTCTCAAACTCGCTTTGAAAGGTATTGAAAAGGAAGCACATGATGAGCCATTTCGCCAAGGTATCAGAGCTCCAAGTGCATAAATATCTAAGGGCTAAATGCACAAATGAATTGGAAGTGAAACCCTTCTCACCTATTTAAGCCTAAAAATTAGGTTTTTTTGCCCTAATTTCCAAAAGCTAGGGTTTTGGCCTGTTTTACCTATTTCCACCTTGCGCAACCTATTTTGAGCCATTTTTTTTGTGTTTTTGAGGTCATTTTTGGCATCTCGGGGCCTGTTTTAGCACCTAAATCTTTATTTTATCTTTGTTGAGAGATCAACCCAAAATTTAAAATTTCTGCCCGATCTCTCGAGGGGGTAGGGAAATAGCTTATTCCTTCCATTGGGGCAATAGTGTGGCATCCAAAAATTAGATTTTTTTATTTTATTTTTGATCTGAGCAACAAATTTAATCTGAAACGTGTCAGTCTTTGAACCAATGTAACATGTACCTCACTTCAAAGAGGGGAAAAATGCAGACACTAAAAAATGTCTTGAATGATATCATGCACTCGAATATGATATACTAACATCATTTCATTCTAAAAACCCATCGTTATTTTGCATAATTGATTAAATTAGTCTAGCTATTTAATTAATTGCATAATTTTAATATATTAATCTAATTGACCTAATTAGGTTAATTCACCCCCTTTTACGCTAACATTTCATCTTATTTAGTTAAATAGTACAAATTATTTAATCTAAGCCTTAAGTCCTCTTATTTAATTAAATAACCCTAAGCTATTTAATTAAATATCATATCACATCTCCCTTTTTCATTAAATCATTTATTTAATGAATATCATTTAATTCCACTAATTTTCCTGATTAAAACTTTGTTTCAATTATCAAATTACTAATTAAATCTAATCCTCCCACTTGTAAGGGAATATTCTCATGGAATATTCCTTCCCCTTTGCACATTAAATTTGGTTTTAATTAACTAAATATCTAATTTTCCTCACCCATGAGAATATTCTCTTTCCTCACTCATTTGAAAAAGGGAATATTTCTTTTTGAAACAAACTTTCAACAAGACTTCTTACACAAGTTTTGAAAGTGTGTTTGTTTGGATGAATGTAAGCCCTTGATTAAATTTCAACTTGCATTCTTGACCCTTGATGGGGATCCATGATCTATGCCTCCATCTTCCTTCCATTCTGACCATTGATTGATCCTTTTGATCTTGGCCATCAATTTCATTTTTCCTATTCTATAAATAGAGCTTGCCTCTATTGAATAGGGATCCACCTTTTCAAAGTAAACTTATGCTACTAAAACTCATCCATCCACATTTTAATAGTAAACTTATGCTGTTGAAATCAATCTCATCTGGCACTCACATTTTATGTTATAAAAAGTATTTTTAGGTTAATTACTTGCATAATAGCTTAAATCACCCATTAATGGCTTCCACAACAACTTAGTTGCATCCATTTAGCATATTTAAGAATTAGGGTTTTAATCTTTCACATCTTGCATACATTTATAATAGCTTTGCATACACTCATATTGATCATCTTATAATTCATCATGTTTTTGATAAGGAAAATAAAATTTTGAAGGAACCCTGAAACCCTTTACAAAGACAAAAAAGATGAAAAATAAATTAAAAACTAAACCCAACAGTCCAAAAAACCAAAAAGATGACAAAAGATGAGACAATAGCAACCCGTCAGCAGACCCAACAACAAAAAACATCAGCAAACCTATTTAACCAAAAAAGGAAGCACTAGCTACAATAACTTATCTAATACATTAGTCAGGGCCATGTTCTCCATAATGACCTCCTCATGCATATTGATAACATCCTTCATCTCTTCAACAACCACAACAACCCTCTTCTTTGTCTTACTTCTCATCCTAAGGTACAGACCAACCTACAAGTCTTTATCTAGCGTAGGAGTAGAAGCCTCAGCTTTCTCCACTAGGTGAGAGCCACTAACCTCTTCAATCATATTCTCCATATCACCCATGTTAAGAGGTTTACCCATCCAATTTAGCACTTTCTCATTCAGAATAGAAAGAACCATCGCAATGGTCTTCAAAGAATTATTACTAATATTGACCACTATTTTTAAGTCCTCTAACATCTTTCCAATTTTATCCTCCAAGCTAGCAACTCTGTTTCCAAAATTTTATTAACAATACCTTCCAAAGAGGATATCCTTTCCTCATGTGTAGCCCCCAAACAACCAACATCCATCAGAAAGTTATCAAGCTTAACATTCATAGATTTCACTTTTCCTTTTATATCACCTTTTGGATGCTCCTAAGAATAGCAACACAAACATCCTGCTAGTTTTTCATTTGAAGATTAAGTTCCTTAACCTTAGTAAATAACCACTTAACCAAAGAAAGCAGGTTTCTAGTCCCACCTTCAACCATCCTACAAAACATATTCATATTATAGACATGTCAAAATTACAGCATGCATAATCATATTCCATTCATCAAATAATCAGGACTTTATTTAAATCAAACCCAAATCATACTTCATCCTTTTCTAAATCAAGTATTTAAGTCATAAAAGTCAAAGCATCATAATCATCATCCTAGCTAATTAATCCTGATTAAATCTAATCTAATGCATGTCACATCCTAACCACTTGCATTCTCTAGATTTGGCCACTTGCACATGAAATTGCATTTAATTGATTTATCAAAATATTTATTTTCAACTTGGCATAAAGGGAGAATATTCTCCAAGTTTGAATCTCCCCCCTAGTGGACATGTACACCCAACAGAGCATTTATGAGGCCTTATATGTCTCTTACATGTCCCCTTCCAAAGTCAAAATCAGCATTTATTGCCAATTTGAATTCAAATTTTCCCTCTCATGGGCACTCTTCCCAAATCTTGCACAACCATTGGCCTATCATCACTTGACAAGTGGCCTTATCTTATTGGCTTGATCTTTGTCCTGCATTGGTCCATTTTCAACACTCTTAGCATTTTGAAAATCTATAAAATAGAGGCTTCATCTCTTATCAAATCCTTCACAACCTCCACAATCTCTCCACAATCTTACAAGGTCACTCTCTTCATTTGATATTTGATCTTGTCCATTTCACTCCATCATCTCCATCATTTACACAACTTGAGCTTTGATCAAGGGTTGGGAAAGGGTCACTAGCACATGTGACACCAATCCACTATGGGATAGGTTTAATGTCATGTTTTTGTATGCTTTTATTTGGTTTCCCTTGTTTCATTTATGGCATGATTAACATGGCTTATTATTCCATAGGGATGTTGAAATGTTGTTTTAGTTTAAACTGACCATTTGTAGATTTTAGCATCCACAAAATGGCGCTAGAAGGAGGGCTTGAACTCTAAGATCATACAATTACATTCATATATTTTGTTTTCCATTAAAATGTCTACATTAACATCTTTGAACTGCTAGGATTTACTTATGGATTCCCATCTCATTCTATAGAAGTTATTCTTTTGAATAAAGTGCATTTTTTTTTTGGTATTCTAGGAGCCTCTTGGGAAATTTTATCAAATGGTTCATGTACCCTGCCTGTATTTCTGCATTTTACTTATCACTGCATTAAAAAATAAATAAATAAATAAATTTTTGCTACTGGAAAGAAAAAATACTCTCTGTTATTTCACCAGAATTATTCTCAGCTCTTTTTTTATTGCACGCTAATATCATATTGAATCATTATCTTTTGTAGAATCCTGCAGGCTCGTTAATGAAGGTCTTAAAGAGGAGAAGCTTACTGCGGGATCAAATTGATGGCCAACTATCTCAACAATGGAGACACCCAAAGCTCTCATGGTTTGAACAAACTGTCTATATATGCTCTGGTAGTTGTTGTTAATCTTCTCCTCTCCTTCTGTTTCTAGCTTGATCTGCATTTTAGCTATTTCAAAACTGTCTACCAGGGGATAGAGACTCTTAATAACTTCCCCTTTGATTTCTGATGCAAAAGAAAGTCATTCTCTCTCTGATCTTTTCCTGAAATTGGCAAAGTCTGCATTCAAGCGAAGAAATCTATCCTTATCTGCTAATAACTCTTCATTCTCAATGGAGTGAAGTTGATTTTCTATATCTGTTATTATGCTTTCATCATTAACAGCAATAGCTTCTTTGTAGGAGCGCAACAATGCTTCTATAGCTGACCTAGGTGCCTGGTCAGCATCTGCGCCATCTGAGATTTCATTGCCACTTTCTCCAACTTCATCATCAATATTTTCCACCTCTCAGTTACAGGTTGCCTCAATGCCAAAGCATGGTGAATGAGAAGGATATGGCGCAGCTTCAAAGCCTGCATAACAGGAATGATTGTAAAATGTAAACAAAATAGATTCCTCTGTAAGACTTTAGAAACTTTAAAGCAAATACGACTGACAGGTGTAAAACCAACTTCCATAGCCTTTACCAGCATCCTCGGGCTGTTTCACTAAAATAGCTCTGAAACCAAGGTGTGATTCCCATCGCCCCATAGTGCTGTCATCTTAACTTCTGTGGTCGACCATGCAGGCTAAATAGGGAAACACAGACCCGAATCTTATTCTGACTTTCTCGCAATCTGCTCTTTGTTTTCTGACTTTCTCACAATCTGCTCTTTGTCAAGCATTCTATCAAATGATCCGCGTACATAAGAGACCACGAGAACAACTTTTAGTCAGTGTGTGAAGTGGTTTGCTGCTTGTATACTGGTGTGTCAAGTGGTAGACGTAGATGGAACTTTTCAAACAATCGATAGCTAATACAACATTACTATATTCAACAACTTATCACTCGAATGATCAACACTGTCAGGAAAATAAATTGTAGGATCAATAGAACAAATGAAAAATTGAAATAACAGATGAAATCCCCCCCGCTAGTTGCTACTGACAAAAGTTGTTTCCTTTCAAAGAACAAGATCAAATCCAGTGGTTGGGAGTATAAGACATTCAATAGGATTGGTGTGCATTTAAAGGTTGTTATTTTCGGAGTGAATCATCTCTTGTGACCAAACCTGTCACATCTTATTGGGCAATGGATAATAATGACTGATAACTCATACGCATTTATTAGGAGGCAACCTTTCTAAGATTAGTTTCTTGTCATGTTCTTTGACTAATGTGATATTGATTTATGGCGTAACTTCTTTCATAAGTCCAAGACTTAAATTCTAATCTACTATTAATGGCTTTTGCAGGAGCTGAGCTAGCATAATAACTGACAGAGGTTGAAAAATCACGAAGTCTTCAAATCTGCTTGCTATGTTAATGACATTGTGAATGCATAGCTGGAATAATCATAATGTCAATAACTTTGGCTTGTGAGATCCACATGATTTTAAAGAGATGAAGTATTTCTAAATGATTGTGTTTGGAAGAAGATAGGGGAAAATTTATGATTTTGTGATATGATTAAATGCATTTAATGTTTGTGATATTCTTGTTAGCAAGGTCTTTCACATTTTAGAGAAATTTTTCATTGATAGAAAAGACTTTTGCTTGTTGTTAGGCAAACTCTTTACTTCTGATTAAGGCTTGCTTTAAAATTTGTGAAAAATAAAGGTTCACTTATAAATGTTCTTTTATTGTCATGATCATCCAAATTGTTTGTTCTTGCAATTAAGATTATGTTATTTGAAGTTAATGATCTAAGCAAATTTAATGTTTTGACTCACACATAATTGTCTTTTTATCTTATAGGTACAAAAAATCAAATGAAGGGCAACCAAGGTACAAGGAAAAGCAAAGGCGAAAAGGTACAAAGCGAAAGAGAAGGCTATCAAACGAAAACGAAAGGAGGGGAAATTTTTTTTGAAAACACAATGTGTTTTTAAACACTTTAGTGTTTGATCAACACTACTTCACGAAGTTGTTTATCTTTTCGCTTTAGAACACTAATTTTCATGTGGGTCTAAAATGAACAATTTGATTTTCATTGCAAAGGGCTTAAAATAAATCTTAGGACAAACTCACTAGATTTTGTTTGAGGTTAAGAATTGAACAATCAAAACTCACACTTCATTTTGGTGCTTAAAACAAAATCACAATTGCTTTGAAGGCTATAAAACGAACAAGTGCTTGAATTTTGTGATGTATTTTGAGTGCGTATCCTCTCCCCTTGCGCTTCGTGCGATCTAGGGTGCAAGAGAAACACTCAAAATACATTTTATTGCTTTGAAACACTTCGATTTGGGCTTAAAAATTGAACATCTTGTGCGAGTGTGAGTAGGAGCATTTTCGCGTACATTCTCTTTCTTTGTGCCATCAAAGATTGATCGAGTTATGGATTGTGTCTTTGCTTGCTTTTGTTTATCTTAGAGGGCCTGCCTTGGGGAAAAAGTACTCACCCAAGGGAACGACTCAACCGGTAACACTCTAAAGCCAAGAGTATTTCCAGCCAGGATATAAATGTGGGTTTTGGTTAAACACCATAATCACGCGGTTGGCTCCGACAGGATGGATCCGAAAGGGGACTCTTCCGTATGGGTCAATCTCCACGAACGGAAAGTCCTTACTAGAACCCATGTGCTAGAATTTTTCCAAAATCCTTAATCTATTTGTTGGTGCAAGAACGGTGGATTCAAGCCACCCACACTCTTCTGGTCTTCTAGTAGAGATAGAAAGCACGCCATGGGAGTTTCATGGGTGTTGATGCTTAGCTGCCCTGATTGGCGTTAATGAGCCGTGGAGGGAGCCATGGGGTCAAGCATCTAACCATCCGCTAGAGATAAGCGTAGCTAGACTTGTCCAAGTGGGAATCCAACAAATATTGTCTTACACATCCATAGGGCTTGTAATTGTTCTTCATTTGAAAACACAGTGTTGTATTCGAAAACATTTTGCAAACAAACATTCAACATGATTCTAAAAATTTCAAACCCTCTTGAAGACAAATATCATTGACTCAATCCATATGTTACTACTTTCCCTGGGGATTCACATCCGTAGAGGTTCCTAAGCATTGGATTATACCTCAATTTGTCTTCTTGAGTAAACAATAGGAAAACCCTTGCCTTAAGTTCATTGAATTTCCACATAAAATATCTTGTGGGGTTTAAAGAAATTAAGACATTGGACATCTTAGTTTGAAACTTTAATCAAGAGTGTGTTTGTGGTAAAAAGAACTCATTAAGCAAAGATAACAATTGGACCCCACACATGTGCTTGATATCTCTTGGTCATATTGGTCTTTTGATTGCTCTTAGAGAAAAGTGTGTTCTTCAATACCTTGGCCTAGTAAACAAAGTCTCTCTAAGTCTCTTAGGATCATCAAAACTTTCATCTATCTTCCAAACATTCATCAATCCATCTCACCAAAACAACTTTAGATCTTTGCAAACATCATTCTAGACTTAGGCACATCATCAAAATCAAAATCACCTTGTTTAGTTAGGGGGCATGGGAATGTATCCTTTCTCATACCTCTAGTTAAATTAGCAATCCTTTGAACAAGTTCATCCTAAGATCACATCCAACATCTTAGGGTTTACAAGTTCATCATCCAAATCAAACAATCAAAATCAAAATCCCTAAGTCTAGCATTGATACAAAGTCCCTAAACGTTCATCATTCATATCATTTACACCTTTCATCCTTCATCTCATCATTGGTCCTAAGAACCTTAGAGGTTACTTTTGCAACAAGGTCAAAACACAAGAAGAACATGGAATATAAACTAGATTCATACATCATGAGCGGTCCAAACCAACCAAACTATCCAAGCCTCATGAAACCATGGGATTATGGAAACTCACATCCATACATAGGATCACTATCTCCTACAAATATCAATAGCACAACGAATGTGAGTATTCCCAATCTGAATTTTGGAACACATCTCCCCATGATAGATTTAAATCAAAGTCCAAACTTACAAGTCTATCCTCCAAACAATCAATACATGAGTCTTCAAATGAGCAACATCATCCCACCAAATCCCTACTTGCCAAATGTGGATGTACCAAGTGCAAGTTTTCGAAACATGAATCCTAACTCAGAAAACTTTGGAAAAATGATTCCCAATATCAACAATGTTCATCCTCTCATGCCAAATCTGAACATCATCCCAAATCAGAACATTATCCAAAGTCAATTTTCCCATAATCCCATTCAAAAACCGCAAGCATGCATGCCAAAACTACTTGAACACAAGCCAAATCAACTATCTCAAGTGAGTCAAGATCAAAATCAAGAACAAATTTGGTGAGATCAAATTGCAGAACTTTCCAAAATAGTTGAGGCATTGTGCCAAGGGAAATCTCCACCACCATTACCTACATCATTCCTTGGTTTAGGGCTTCCCCCTTTACCTAACACCAATCATGCCATCCAAATCAATCCACCTACCATCAATCAAACCATCACGACAAATCCTTTGAATATACCATCGACATCACACCAATGGATGGTATCCAATCAAGCAACAATGATGATCCCAACCAATCAAAATATGGTCTCCCAAGTACCTATCACCTCGGTCATTCCAACCATCACTATCCCTTCAATCATTCCAAACACCACTATCACACCCATCACATCTCAACCTCTCACTACCATGATCACTCTGAGTGTATCTCAAACACTTGTCACTACATCCAACATGATTTCGAATCCACCACCACCCCCACCACCAACAATTTCCACCACATCAAGCAAATATGACACGACATTACAAGCTGCTTTTCAAAAGGGATTCCAACAATATCTAGCCATGCAACAAGCAACACAAGCTCAACAAGTGCAACAATCCTCTCAAGTTTCCCAAGCCTCTCAAGCTACCCAACCAACACGAGCACAAACACAAAAGATGACAACTATTGAAAACAAGGATCAAGATCAATCCATCACTGAGCACACATTTACTTCATCCAATAATCAAATTGACATATGTCAAGAGTCACTTTTCAATCACGATCAAAATCCACCAACAAAACTCAATGATGAGCCAATTCAAGAAATATCAACATCACTTGACTCTATGGTAGAAGACATTCACAATCTCTCCACTGCAATTGTTGAAAACAATCATCAAAACTTCTCCATCGAGGAACACATTGAGGATGTATCTACACAATCTGATGATCAAATCACCATACATCAAGAGTCACTTTTTAGTGATCTCTCTCAAGGAGTGTTAGGACTATTTATCCAATTGACATAATGCATGATCCGTTGACCAATGATCATATTGAAAATGTCTCTACATCGCCTTATGAGTTAGAGGACATATCTCAAGAAATTATTCCAAAGCAAGATCAAAATCTTTCACTAAGGTCTAGCAATGGTCATTTTCAAAACATGTTGATCCCCTTTGACCTCATGGTTACAGATGCTAAAGGAACCTTGAACTTGACCATGCCTAATGTCAACATCCAAAAGTCCTTTGTAAGAAATCCATCCTTTGAAGCTGCCCCATGTCAAGAACTTGATCCAAAGCATGTCGAAAGCAACTCCGAAATTAATCAAGATCAAGAATTTGTATCTTCAAGATACTACAATAATCTAATGAACACTCTCTTATCCATGCAAGATGATCATATCCATGTAGCACATACTCCTCCATCTACCCATGAGATGCTTTCTACAAATGGGCACGTATATGATCTTCATCTAGAACAAGATTTTGTTACACAAAAAGAGCAGATTCTTAACTCCTATAATCAAACAGAGTTGTCAACATCAGGATCAAATATGTCCCAAACTCATATTGAGGACATCATGAATAAAGATATCCATCATTATCCGCTCAACAAAACAAGTCAAATAGAACATCCAAAGTTAGTAGAGCAGCAAATTGAAAGAACGTCAACTACAGTGGTCATTTGTCAGAGCATGTTTACTGAAAAAGATATCTCAAAACAAGAAAAATCAAGGAATAAAGATGATACTACCACCATACTGGGGGCAACTATGTCTCAAGCAAATGTCAACATAGGGAGCACAAAGAATCCTTATGGTGAAACTGATGTCAATACTACAACCAGTGACGCCATGAATCTTCATCCACCCATTACCCTATCCACAAATTGGGACCAATGTCAAAAGGAAGATTTGAATCAAAGTATGAAGAACATTATCAAAGCAAAAGAAGCTGAGAAGCATAATGGACAAATCAAATACAAATGGATATCGAAGAATACAAAGAAAGATCATCCCTATCAAACTCCATCAGTCAAAGAAACTGTGGGGAAAATTAAAAGAGGGAAAGGTATCCATCAAAAATGTCTACAAAATCAAAAGCAGGCTTTTCAAGCGACTTACAAAGTATATCAAGCAGTTGGTCCTAATTCCACACACACTTCCATATCCACCCATCATTTCTCATCTTCCCAAGTTTGGAGAGTCAAAGGTTCCAAACTGTCAACCAATCCATCTCTTATCCCTAAACACACTCCATCCACGCCTCCACGCATAATATCCAATTCTTACATTGACCGTGTATTGGCAACAACCCTTCATCATAAGGATTTAGAAGGCAATCTATCGTGATGTGCTCACAAAGATAAAGTTAACTCCAGTATCGACGAAGCAAATCAAGAATCCCAAAAATTGTATTCAAGTGCACGTATCTTGGCAAAGCAGCTTCTTCAAGCAAGATATCGATGGCACGTCATGACAAGGGAATTTACGTCAATACCACCAGGTGGTTCAGCATGAATCTTTCAGAAAAAACCAAAAAAAAATCAAAAAAATATGAAAATCCAAAAAAGAAAAAAAGAAAAAGTATTGAAAATAGTAAAGAAAAAAAAATCATCCTCTAGTGAAAACCGCATGGGCGGCGCTTTGGGCAAGACCGTGATGAAAACCTGGAAAACAGGCGTCATGAGTAGAATCGAGCATCTACGTGCACCAGTTTAGATGAAAGCATCTCATCTCATCCCATCCATAATAAATCGAGCATTCCATCCATCTTATCCATAATAAATCCATCCTTCCATGAACCATTTATCCAATCCATTTTCATCCATCTGCATCCATCATCCAAGTTATCTTGATCTTGATGAAATTTTGGGGCACACCTTATGCTTGCTTATGACAAACATCTTGACATGGGTCGTTTTCATTAATCCTATCCTATGCAGCATTATCTGAGCTATGAACACTATCCAAATGAGCATTCTTTATTCGAGCACCTTATCTTATCGCAAGATAAATCCTTGGCATACTTTGTGTGCTTACAATATCCATCCATCCATACACTTATCCAAGCATCCATCCATTGCATTCCATACGTTGCTAGACATTGGGGGCAGATATGTACATCTTGCTTTGAGAATAAATCTTGGTCTATATCCTCCAGCTTATGTGGCGATCCAAACATTGGAAAACATGAAATCAAATTGGTCAAGCATCTGCAATCCAAAATCCGAATCACTAGCCCATGGCATATTTTGATGAACAAACATTCCTTATCAAAGCTTTATCTTTCATCAAACATCAATCGATATTAGTCGCATCTAAGTTGCACGTCAAACATCACATCAAATCATCCAAACATCTTTTGTTCGAAACCAAGCTTCATCAAACATGATCAATCAAATCCAATCAAAAAATCATCATCTTGGGATATCCTTGTGTTGCTTGACACTATCCTTGCATTGTCATGTATCCTCGACAATGTTATCATTATCAATCCTAATCAATCTATCCTTGCATTGTTGTGCATCCTCAACAATGTTATCATCGTCAATCTTGATAAATCAATCATTGCATTGTTGTGCATCCTCAACAATGTTATCATCATCATCAATCCATCGACTCGATCATTCAAACTTAGCTTGGTTTTCAACAAAATCCCAAACAGAGTACTGATATCATCATTCACATCCATATCCAAATCATCAAAATGATGTGAAAAAATCCAAAAACATCCAAAACACATCAAAAATCCAAAAACATTCGAAAAACATCAAAAAAATCCAAAAACATTCAAAACATATCAAAATCCAAAAAACAGTCAAAAATAGAAAACATCAAAAACATTGGAATCTGAACTACGTCGTCTCTGAGCTTAAACGTAGGCAAGGCTAATCTTTGATCAGCCCTCGAGACATCAAAATCTAAAAACATTCGAAAAACATCAAAATCCAAAAACATTGAAAATTTGAAAATCAAAACATTTGAAAACCTCGAAAATACCAAAAACAGCCTCAAAACATTGCAAAACTCCAAAAACATCCAAATATTTGAAAAAAATCCATCCGCCTCATTTCGCTTTCACCCGCAATAATCAATCATCCACAATAAACTAATCATCACCTTCATCCTTTGGCAACGCAAACAGAAACAATCACAACAGTCAGCAAATGCAAGCTTCAATCATAAAATCAAAAGAAAACAACAAATCTTTAAAACAAAATCAAAGTCTTGATCATTTTCAAACATGTCAGTCAACCTTATATCAACAGCCTATCAATCAACTTATCAACCATCATCATCCTCCATAATGCATGTCCTAGGATATATCGTTCCGACAATGGGCATCATTTTGGATATCACCTTGGATTCTTATCCTATCAAAACACATCCCTTTGGCTGAAGGTATGAAGAACATTGGCTTGTTTGTGTACTTGATCTTTTCTTTTGATTTATCTTATTGCGCTCATTCCAAGGACCTCTCGATGATATCCAAACGAAGGATTTAGAGAGATAGGAATGGGGCAACGATCATTATTATTTTGTCTGTTATGCTTGTTGGACGCTCTTGTAATATAACTTGGCAAATACTTGCTTTGTTAGGTACACCCTAGCAAGGTTTTCGTATGTCAAGTGTGAACAAGAATACTCCTATCTGCTTGTTGAGTCAAAGTCCATCACACTAGGTACAACGCCATCCTAGTCCTTCATACCTTGATGCATCGTACTTAGGTGTGTTATCAAACATAAAGTAAGTGACCCTTTGAAAATCCCAATCCTTGATAAGCAAATCATCATTTATCATCATCATCAGCATTTATCTATCATCATCATCATCTCTAATAAAGTCTTGACCAATCATGGACTTGTGGGATCCTCTTGTCATATCTGATTTCTGCGCTAACATCATGCATCCGTCATACATCCATCATACATCTTGCATCCTGCATACATCTTGTATCCACAAACCGTCATCATACCACATATCATTCATATCATACATAGTAGGAAACATCAATCATTTCACATACATTGCATTTGCATCATCATCATAATATAGATCTGTTAGTCTAAGCATCTCATAAATCATCCATTGCATAATCATAGCATATCACATCATCAATCTCATCCATCTCGCATCATATAATCATTTAAGTTGTTTAGGATAATATAGATTTGTTATTCTAAGCATCTAAAAACCATCTCATTTGCAACATCATCCATAACCACCCATTTTGAACCTCTTTATCGTGAGATCGACCCTCAAATTGAATCTTTTCGCCCAATCTCTCGAGGGGGCAATGTACCAGTGTACTTCTTTCCGCTGGGGCATCCAAAAAATCAGAAAAATTTTAAATTTCGATCGCGGCAAGTTTATTCTTTGAACCAACGCAACAAGTACATTGCTTCAAAGAGGGGAAAAATGTAGACATGTCAAAATTACATCATGCATAATCATATTCCATTCATCAAATAAATCAGGACTTTATTTAAATCAAACCCAAATTATACTTCATCCTTTTCTAAATCAAGTATTTAAGTCATAAAAGTCAAAGCATCCTAATCATCATCCTAGCTAATTAATCCTGATTAAATCTAATCTAATGCATGTCACATCCTAACCACTTGCATTCTCTAGATTTGGCCACTTGCACATGAAATTGCATTTAATTGATTTATCAAAATCTTTATTTTCAACTTGGCATAAAGGAAGAATATTCTCCAAGTTTGAATCTCCCCCCAAGTGGACATGTACACCCAACAGAGCATTTATGAGGCCTTACATGTCTCTTACATGTCCCCTTCCAAAGTCAAAATCAGCATTTATTGCCAATTTGAATTCAAATTTTCCCTCTCATGGGCACTCTTCCCAAATCTTGCACAACCATTGGCCTATCATCACTTAACAAGTGGCCTTATCTTATTGGCTTGATCTTTGTCCCACATTGGTCCATTTTCAACACTCTTAGCATTTTGAAAATCTATAAAATAGAGGCTTCATCTCTTATCAAATCCTTCACAACATCCACAATCTCTCCACAATCTTACAAGTCCACTCTCTTCATTTGAGATTTGATCTTGTCCATTTCACTCCATCATCTCCATCATTTACACAACTTGAGCTTTGATCAAGGGTTGGGAAAGGGTCACTAGCACATGTGACACCAATCCACTATGGGATAGGTTTAATGTCATGTTTTTGTATGCTTTTATTTGGTTTCCCTTGTTTCATTTATGGCATGATTATCATGGCTTATTATTCCATAGGGATGTTGAAATGTTGCTTTATTTTAAACTGACCATTTGCATATTTTAGCATCCACACATATCAATTTCATCCTAGTTAACTAGAGGCTGATCATTCTACTCCAAGTCACCAGGGGCATCAACACAATCCCTATTGTGGCCATCCTCTTCTTCGGAGGGGGAATCCTTGACCTCCATAATGTCCACCTTGATCCTCTCCTTGTTTGTCACATCAGCCAAATTAGCTAACACTTCCAGATGCTCCTTCTTCACTTCCCTCTCAACCGAAGAAATAACTTGAGAACAATTAACCATTTCAATCCCCTGCATTTCAATAGGAATTGTATCAATCAACTTATTCTCCATCATAGAATTACCCAAAACAATAGGATCATTTGATTGATCACCCACATTTTCCAGAACCTCAAGCTCTAACACAGGGGAGCTCTCCAGTTGACCAGTCTTACCAGGAACAAGGTTCTCCAAAACAACATCCTAAACACAATCAACATTCGAAGGATCCACACCCTTAGGAGGACATCCCTTCAAACCCTCATTACCCAAAGACAACACAGGAATCACATTCGGACCAGGGGTTTTCACTTCATCAGCTATCACAAGATTCCTTTTAGCTAAATCTTTAACTTTCTTCAAGCCTTTAGTTTTCCCCTTCAAAGAGTTTCTACCATAATTAGCCAAAGACTCCTGTAACTCCACATCTGTCTCATAACCCTTACCCCACTCTTCCAAATCCTCTTCCCCTTCCTCAAATCCTTATTCATCAACAGACATAACCTCATAATCTAACTCTTCCTCCTTAGAACTACCAACCCATTCACTAGTAGAATCCCCAGTATCATAACCATCATTTTTAACCCCCTTCTACCCAGGAGTTTTAGGGGAAACCAAAATCAATTTAACCTTCATATGAGAAAATAACAAACTCATAAGCCCTTTGTGAAGAACCGTCTTCGTAGGGTTCTTTCTATGGTCTTCAATACTCTTCTCCATAGAGAGTAATAAATAAAAAAGAAAGGAGATAGGAACCTTGTGCCTAAATGGTCCAAAAGAACAAAGTGATAAGCATAAACCACAAAGAATCGACCTTCAAGGGTGAAGTTGTACTTGATGGCCTTCACGAGGTCCCTCCAAAGTGGCTTCAGATACTTCCTAGCATAACCGTCACTCCCAATTTCCCTAAGCAGATTCTTCTTATCATGTTTGAAAAATTTCACAAAAGCCTTCTTGGCCACACCCTTGTCTCTGAAAAACTTCCTCCTAGTAACTGAAGACCAGTTACCTCCGTAATAAAAGCCTCATCAATATGAAACTCAACACCCTTGTACCATAGAGACCTCGCATTCCAGCCTTTCACAAAGAAATTAGTGGCATCAAGGTCGGGGCCTTGAATTCTCTACATAAATTGTGTAACCCCCCCAATTCCAACTACTACCACATAGTATCATTCTTTTGAAACTCTTCATAGGAACTCATCTCAATTCTGGAACAATCACCAACCATGGTAACAAGCAACAACCCAGAGCACAACAAAACCTAGAAGAAATGTAATAGAAAAAAGAGCCAGGCACTATTCAAAACAATACAACAAACACCCACAATACGTATGGGCTTATCATTCCATGTACTTCCTTGCCAAAACTGCTAGTCCATCCTTCTACGAAAACTAAGGAAAAAATAATTTATCAAATGGGGCAAAGGTTTGAAGTTCCAAAACCAACTCAAAATCATGATGAAAAACCTTTCTTGAGGACACCACCCCTATAAACAAGCCATCTGGTCATGATTAGAAACACAATTCAAATTAATAGGTAGCGATTCAAAAGAATCCCACTCAGACCTCTCCAACACTCCCACATTGGCAACACCATCAACCAACATGTTGGCTTCATGAAAAACATGTGTGATTTTGATCTCCTCAAAATAGTTTATAATGGCAAAATAATCATTAATAAAATGGGAAATAGACCACGAAGGGGGAAACTTCACTAGAAGAAAATTTATCACATTAAGAGAGTCCCCCTCTAGCCAAAGCTTAGAAACCCCTTGTGACTTAGCTAAAACAAGGCCATAGTAAGTTGTTGCATCCTTTGCAAAATGGTTTGTCTAGATTCCCAAGGGGAGCACCATAGCAGAGACAAACTTACCATTTTCATCGTGTAACACTCCCCCACAACCCGCTGGCCCTAATTAGAATTCATCATGTTAAAATAGCTTTTATCACATCTTATCACACATCTCTCACTAGTTTCATTGATTCTCTTCAATAGAATTGATCGAAACAAGCTCATTATCCAAGGGATTGGGAAAGGGTTGCCATTCCACATCATTGTGACACCACTCCCCCAATAGGATAAGTTTCAATGGATTAAAATAGATGTATGTGAAGCTTTTGTATTTTAATATGTTAGTTTTAATGGCTTCTTAGCTTAGTTTACATTGAATGATCTTATTGGGACTAATGCATAGTGGCTTAAATACACTTTGAATCTATATGGATCAAGTGTAGCTAGCCTATACTACATCGTTGGTCACAATTTGTTCCAAGTTTGTATGTGGTTGTACAAGTGGGTAAAGGACCAATTCTTTGGTCACATTTCCATTGGAAATTATTTTGTTTCCAAACCTACATCAAATGAATGCATCTGTAGGGGATAGCCATTGTCTTCCTAAGATTAAGGATATCTTGCAAGGTTGGTTTTGGGCTATAAAACCATAAAATCTATTGGATATTCCCATGAATCTAGTGTGATAACCAAATCCTCAATAATACCCTTTCGCTTGACAACTAACTTATCTGCTAGCTGCAAAACAATAGGTGTGGGTCATAGATCCATCAATTGAAGTTGTTGCATGGTTTATCCTATCATTACATTGATGGTTGCCTCTAAGTCAATTAGAATGTGCATATGGCCACCACAACCATACCATACCAGAATATATTTTTTTTTCCATTAATAGCCCAATCACCTAATTGAGAATTGTAGTTTGAGGTTTGGTATGGTTGTGGTGGCCATATCCCCTATTATGGAGCCCAATTAGGTGATTGGGCTATTATCCATGATTGATTATGTATATTATTCCATGGCTGATTATTCCAATTAGAGAAGTTTGTATTACCCCCAAGAAAGGACATATTGTAATACAAGGGGTCTTGAGGCATACCTTGTCTTTTTTTTCCATGGCTTATGTTGGGAAATGTAGAATACATGGCCTTCCTCATCCTCCAAGGTTCGAATTTCATGTCTCCCTTGCTTCTCCTCAAAAATACTAGCAAGCTTTTTGCATTTATAGTTCACCTTCTTCTAATGACAATATGGAAAATATTCAAAAAGGGTAGCCTCAACTTACTCTTTTTTCTTTTTGATGTGCAAGGTATCCAATTGGGTAGCTAGGTGGTTGATTATGTTATCCTTCATGTTGGACAAAAGTTACACCCTAGAGACACCATTGGATGCTTTTATGGAAGAGAAGGTCATATCAACCATGATATTCTTCATAGATGACCTTGAATAATTTCTACATACTTGGAAGATTTCTTCAAAAGGTAATTTAGAGAAATATCCCTTCCCATATGACATTTAAATCATCTATGCCGTATTCATTAACTCCTCACAAAAAGAGTAGCTTTAGTGACTAGAGAGAGATCCTATTTTGGTGTGATTTCTTTAGAAAAAAATAAAACCTTTCCATAGAATCCTCACATGGTTCATTGATCTAGGAGGATCCAAAAGACCTCTAAAATTCACAATTTTGAAATCCGATGAACCATCGTCATTGCATAGAGCTCGGTGACACGATCTTGACGTAGCTTAAATCACATCAAACATAGTTCGTATGTACAAGATATGGCCGATCAAAGTTGTATAGAAAAAGGTTGATCAAGTACAAATGATGATGTCAACATGACACGTGGCTACCTTACAAGGTGACACATGGTAGATGATGATGTTAGCATGTTGATGTAGTAGTGCAACAACATCACAGGCTAACTAGGCATTGGGTGTGACATGGACCAATCAGATGGCACCACGTGTCAAGAGGAGTGTGAATAAAATGGTGCCATATGGCCCAATGGATGGGTGCCATGTGGCACCCTTGCGGAGCTCTGAGAAGTTTGTTTGATTGTTAAAATTTGGTGGAGGGGGTTGAAACCCTAACCACCCAGTTCCAATCTTTCCTCTCTACCAACAAGCCAAGCGGGCTTCTCATAATATAAGAGTGATCAGTATTCTATTTAAATCTTGGAAAACATCCTTTGAACTAAATAGAAGAGGCCAACGGACTTGAAACCCCAACCTCCTCTTTGTGTTTTACACTCCCTACCAACATGACAACACACGATTCAGAAAGATAAATGGCAAGTGTTTGTTTTGTTGCTTAATTTCTATGGTGGATCAAAAGAGAAGTGCTTGGGTTTAACTGCAATCCCTCCCTCAATAAAATTCTAAAGCAATATTCATGCAACCTAAAAATTGGGAAATGCTAATGACTTAAGGGGGAACCATAATAATTTAAATAAGCCTGATTATTAAAATCTTAAAGGCTTAATTTAGAGATATGGATAATATATGAAAATATTATGGTTAAGCTCCATTGCAACAAATGAAGTTGTATATAAAGGGGATTTTTTCTCTTGTGGAGGAAATCAATTTCATTTTGGGGAGGAAAATAGGCAAAGGAAATTTGGAGATTGATATAAACATAGACACTTTTTATTGTATTTCTTTAAGTGTAATTGGGATTTTAAGGAATTTGAAGCCTACCCCATGGATGCAAGTAAAAGAGAATACATAGGAGTCTTAAGGTGTTGAGAGAGATTGTGTGAGAAGTTGTAATGCAGGTATAAAGATTTGATGATGTAATAAGGTAATTTATGCTTGGCGTCATTAATAAAGTGGTCCTACATTGAGAAATAAACCAACAAATGTAGCCCGAACACATGGGTGAACTTCGTTAACAAACTTCTCATCATCTCTTTATTCTCTCTTATTTCTTTCAATATTTGATTCCTTCTTTGATTATTAATTATGAAAAATTAAAGTAATTAATCAAGGTTTCATTAATTTATGTAATGAATAAGTGCACCTAGTTCTGCAATTTTAATTGCAAATGAACATAGCCATGCAATTCTGTTGATCGAGAAGTTATATATCTGAATTAAGTGCAATATAAATTTTTAAGCCTTTAATTACAAATCATGTTAGGTATCAGAGTAGTTTAATAGGAAAAATTGCAAGTGGTGGATGTTAACCAGGTCAAAATTAAAGAAAGGAGAAGGTGCACTTGAGGAGATTAATCCAGAGATCAGATCAAGGTGAGTTACTCAAAGAAAAACCATGGCACAACCGAAAGAAGGAAAGTTTCCCAGTTCTAAAATATTTGAGAATGAAGAACAATTTCGCAAAATGTTCCTATACATGAAGGTGTTGTTGGAAGATTTGTACAAGGACAAAAAGAAGAAGGAGAAAGGTGAATCCTCTTCAAAAAATTACAAAGGTAAAGGAGTAGGAGGTGGTGGTGACCTTCCTAAACCTCTGTCTACATCTTCATCTTTTTCATCTTCTGCACCATATTTTTCTACTTCATCTTCAAAGAAGAAACAATTTGTGCAACCTGAATCTAATACACCTTTGTTAAAGCTTGATGTTAAATTTGAATTACCAACTTATAATGGAGAACTAGATGCAGAGAAACTTGATAATTGGATAAAGAAGATTGAAGTTTATTGTAGGATCCAGAAGTTTACTTATGATACTTCCAAGATTCAATTAGCCACTCTTTGCCTAGGAGGCACAACCTTAATCTGGTGGGAGAGAAAAACTCAAGAAGATCTTAGTTGATATGGTAAAATTATTTCTTCTTGGTTTGAGTTTATAGCTGCACTTAAGAAAATAATGTATCCATTAGTTCACATGTAACAAGTAGTAATGAATTAGCAGTCATTAAGGAAAGAGAAAGGGAAAAGTGTATAGGAATATACACTTGAATTTAGGAAAAGAGCTTTAATTTTGGGAATTCCATTATATACACAAGAAACTTTGCTGAAGTATATAGGTGGATTACATGAAAATTTGAGGCATACTATACTTATGTTCAATCCAACTAACCTTGAAAAAGTTAGTATGCAAGCTATCCATCCTGAAACATGCATGAAGAATAGCCATGACAATTTATTAATGGAATCCATTAAACAAAAAGGAATCAAGAAAGGGAAGGAGAAAATGCAATAGATAGCTTCCGTAAAGAAAGAGGAGGAAAAGCCTTATTTCTTACACTACAAAAGGAAAGGGCATGAAGATGCAAAAAGTTGGAAATTGCATCCTGATAAAAAACCAAAGTGGTTCAAGGATTGAAAGGGTAAGCAAAAGACCACAACTATTGTGCAAGACCTCGGATTAGATTTCAATGATGAAACCGAGATAACAATTGTAGGTATAAAAGGTATCATTCTTGTTTCTAGTACTAGTTTCCATGCTTCTTCTTTAAAGGATAATGAGGTCCCTATTGAAAGTAAAAGGAACAAATTGGTCATGTAAGGACTATTGCAAAACAAAGTAAAATAGATACACTCATAGATAGTGGATCACAAGTGAACTTAATCTCTGCTCAAGTTGTTAAGCAATTGGGATTAAAAACAACACTTCATCCAAAACCATATCCATTGGGTTGGGTGCATGATAATGCTCGGTTACATGTGTTAAGACAATGTAAACTCGGATTTGTAATCACATCCAAGTTTGTAGATGAGGTAGAGTTAGATGTAATTCCACTTGACATTTGTGAGATGGTTTTAGAGAGTCCTTACTTGTATGAAAGAAAGGCCATTTTCTATAGGGAACATAACATGTATCATTTGTTTAAAGATGGAATTGAATTTATTGTGAAAGCTCATTGCATGAAGAATAATAGATCTGTTGTAAACATAGGGCATTTGAAGATGATTGTGAATGCAAGAAGCACATTAACCCTCATCTCTATAACAACTAGTAGGAAAAGTGATATTAACCATGAAGATGAAAAAATCATATGTAGTTATAACCATGATAAGGTATCACATACAACATAGTATGAGGATCCATTGCAAGCACATTTAAGCCTTCAGCCAAAGGTGGTAAAAGAGGGTTTGAAAAATTAATTTTCTAATGGTGTTCCTATTTAGGAGATCCAACACATTGATTCTTTTTCTTTTGCATCAATTTATTCAGTTTTGTTGCTTTCTATTCTATTAGTTAGTTCTATGTGGATGGTGAATGAAACAGTGAATATTAATAAGTATATAATTTATTGTATCAACAATACTACCTCATTTTTTATCTTATTTGTGATGGGTCGAATGATCAAAATTCCAGCAAAGTGGATAGATGATATTGGGCAAGTGAGGCAAGGATTCTCTCACTTAAATTCTACATAAGAACATAATTTTGGTGGTCCAAAAGCTTCTCAATTGGGAAGAATGATTAGGAGGATCCAAAAGGCCTAAAAAATTCATAATTTCAAAATCTACAAAAACCATCATGATTGTGTAGAGCTTGTTGACACGATCTTGATGCAACTTGAATCACATCAAACAAAGTCCACATGTGTGAGATATGGATGATCAAAGTTATGTAGAAAAAGGTTAACTAGGTACAAATGATGACATCAACATGACATGTGACTGGCTCAGAAGGCAACACATGGTAGATGATTCAATGTCAGCATGCTGATGTGGTAGTGAAGTGATGTGGTAGGCTAACTCAGCATTAGGTGTGATGAGGACCAATCGGATGGCTCCACGTGACAAGATGAATGTGAAAAATGGTGCCACGTGGCACCCTTGCAGAGCTCTGAGCAATTTGTTTGGTTGCTAAAAGTTGGTGGAGGGGGTCAAACCCCTAACCACCTAGTTCTGATCTTTCCTCTCCATCAACAAGCCACACAAGCTTCTTGGAATATAGGAGGAATGATATTCTATTTAAAGCTTGGAAAATATCCTATGGAACTAAATAAAAGAGGTCAGTAGGCTTGAACCCCCGACCTCCTCTCTGCATTTTACTCTTCTTACCAACACAATAGTGCACGATTCAAAAAGATAAATGGAAAGAGTTTTTTTTTGTTGTTTAATTTCTATGGTGGATCGAAAGAGAAGGGATCGGGTTTAACCCAAGCCCCTCCCTCAATAAAAGTCTAAAAAAATATTCATGCAACCTAAAAATTGGGAAATGATGACTTAAGGGGAACCATAATAATTTAAATAAGCATGATTATTAAAATATTAAGGGCTTAATTTAGAGATATGGATAATATATGAAAATATTATAGTTAAGCTCCATTATAGAAAATGAAGTTGTATATAAGGGGGATTTTTTCTCTTGTGGAGGCAATCAATTTAATTTTGGGGAGGAAATTAGGCAAAGGAATTTTGGAGATTGATATAAACATAGACTTTGAATTTTGGATTTCTTTAAGTGTAATTGGGATTTTAAGGCATTTGAAGCCTACCCCATGAACACAAGTAAAAGAGAATATAGAGGATTCTTAAGGTGTTGAGAGAGACTATGTGAGAATTTGTAAATCAGGTCTGAAGCTTTGATGATGTAATAAGGTGTTTTATGCTTGGCATCATTAATAAAGCGGTCCTACATTGAGAAGCAAACTCAGAGACATAGATCAAACACATGGGTGAACTCTGTTAACAAAATTGTTATCATCAATTTATTCTCTCTTATTTCTTTTAGTATTTGATTCCTTCTTTGAATTATTAATTATGAAAATTAAAGTAATTAATCAATGTTTCATTAATTTATGTAATGAATAAGTGCACCTAGTTCTACAATTTCAACTGCAAATGAACATAGCCATGCAATTCTGTTGATTGAGAATTTATATATCCGAATTAAGTGCAATATAAGTTGTTAAGCCTTTAATTATAGATCATTCATCTTCCTTTTGTGACATCCTTAAGATGTCATCTCCCTATTTGGTTGTCCCTTGGCAATAATCTTAATACTTTTATAAGAATTTTTATTTCATCATCTCCTAATTTGGTATTTCATTTCTTCCTAACCCCATAAACCATCTTAAAGTAACATCTTTCAATGTGGCTAGAATTTTTTTTAATCTATGAGCATCCATGGTATAATCATAGCTTTTGTACAAAACATCAAATTCTAATAGAAATGTTTCTAGGTCTTTGATAACCATTCCATAGAAAATTGGCAAGGTTGAGGGGGGAATACTCTTAAGAGTAGTGACCCATTATTGGTTTGTGATTGGAAATTCAAATATAGCATGTTATGTTGGCTTTTCTACTAATTCCTTTGTCATAGTGTGAAGATTCCTTATGGGAGTCCCCCCTAAGTCTAGAATTTAGGTATTGGTGTGAGGGTTGGTTCTATATCATTGATTCCCTCAATTGGTTTTACGCTTGCACTGACATCTTCAAATTCTTTATGGGTTGAGGGGAGGAATCTTCCCAAAGAACCTCTCTACCTCCACATACTTGATAATATCTTGATCTTTAAATGGATTCCCCTAAACACTATTATTGAATAGTTCTTGGTTGATTTTTAAGTGTCTATTGGTCTTGATGCTCTAAATGAAAACTTCTTGATTTATAAAAGAAATGAAAGTAAACTTAAAACATAATTAGGAATTTTGAACTTAGCACCATCCCCAACAACAATTCCAAAAAATGCAAAGCTTCCCTAATTTCTAATTAACTGATGTGGATAATTATACATATAGATTAACAAACCTAAGGATCCCCAAATTAAGCAATTCATTATTTAGAAGGGAGCTTCATTAAATTATCAATCAAGGAATCATGAACTTGAGATGATGTTGGCACTATACATGCAATTGAGAATCTTAAAATTTCTTAATTAATTGAGTACAAGTGATTGAACAAGAATAAACTCAATTGAAAGCTTCTCACTAAAAATAACTCTTATTTAGATAACATGGTAAGCAAATGCTAGTTACTATAATTGATATAAATACCTATCATTCATGGATTGTAACTAATGACCCTTTATGTTGTAGTGCAACCTATTCAACTAATCGCCTAATAGCATCAAATATAATGTAACTTAGGAACTTCAATTTAGAAATTATAGTATAACATTAATACAATAGAAAATGGAAACTATAATTTAGAAAATACAATTCATAATCTAGCTAACCACCTAAATTAATTTGGACTTTGTAGCACCTCAAGTGGCCCTTACTTGAGTTGTTTCATTCCATAGTATCTCCTTCAATTACTAACTCAAAAACCATGCAATTGAAATATCTTCCTTTATTATAATCCAACATATGTAGAGCTTAGAACATAATGTAACAAATTTGGTATTCAATCTAATTCCATGCCAAAATCTAGAGAGTGGCATCTCACAAGAGTATCCCCATATATAGGGTCTGTGAGAGTCATGTTATTTCAAAACTATAAATAAATTGAGCACCTATCAACTCTTCCAAGAAAATAGGAAGATGTCTGGGTCTTTTAACTTAATAGAAAATAACAACTAATGAAGGTAGAAGTGTTAGAATCTTAGAAAGACTCTACAACAATCAAGAATATTGTTTTAACAAAAACATGCCTAATAGGGAAATCTTTATTATAACTGATATCTCCTATTATAACAAGCTTATTCTTCCTCTATGGTTTATTGAAAAGATAGAGCGACACATGAATATTTGCATCCATATATCCTCAAACCATTTTTTTCATATTATTTTGGAAATATGCTCATATTGTAGCTGATTGACTCTTTTTTCTATGTTAAACTATCATCCTTCTGCTATGGGTTGATAATCCTTTTGTTGTTGGTTGATTGGTTCTTCACTTCATGGGTTAGGACCTTATTTCTTAAGGCATATTTTCATTATTAGAAATTATAATTAATCATCAAATTCTACTAAATAGCATATAATTTCAAAGTTCACACACATTCATTAATATAATATATCATCTTCAAATGCTTTGAAATACTTAAAGTATATAAAAAAGGTTTGAAGTATTTTGAGGTTTTAAAAAAATGAGATAAAAACATGAAAATAAAACAAGGAAATATGTTATTCTTAGGGCTTATCAACAAGTACAACAATGAATAGATTATATGCACAACACAAGTACAATAGTTACTAGCTCAAGCATATATCACATATACATATCTAGTGTGAATGATCCACACATACATCATGTGTTCACATAAAGATCAACTAATAAAGTGGAAATGGGTGCAACTTGTTGCATTCACCATTTGACTACCTAGTTCAATGCTACACCTTGGGTCCCATCCTATTCCCAAATCCACCACCATCTATGACAAAAATCAAGCATCTCATACTACTCAATGCCATCACTGATAAGAGTATTAGCATATATCTTCAATACTCACAATACCCAAGGCCATTTACATAGGTACATAGTGAGTGACTAACACCTACCCTTCTAGTTCATCCCAACCAAAAAAGGAATGCTGGTGCAACTCATACTACACCATGGATCCTGTTATTTTCCTTAGTCTTTTACACCAACCATAATGATGGGAAAGTACATCCCATACTACTTTCAATCATCATTGGTAAGGAGTAAGTATAACAAACACATCACATAATACCATTAACAATATTCCTATAGCCCACTAATCCATCTAGTTGGTGGATTCCAACATCTATTGCCCCTAGCCATTAACAACAAGTTTCTCCACCTAGGAAAGAGTAGTATCTAACATACACCACCTAGTGACCTTAGTGATATTATCAACTAACCCCTTCACAATATGGGTGGTATCTATAAAAAATCAGTTTTGTTATTTATGTGACAACTTACTAATCCTCTTGATATAATGGTTAGTTCATGTTTTTCATTACTTGCATGGTAGGTGTAACACCTAGCTCAATCACTCTAGTATCAAATATCAAATAGCCCTTAGAAATACTTCACCTCCATGATATATAGGTAAATGTTGGTATATCCATAAGATACAACAATAGCTCTAGCAATGCATTATTGTATAGATTCAATGACAACTTACTAACTTCTCCAATATCAAAGTTAGTATTTACATGTGGTGGTCTTTTAGCCATATACACATGATTTAGATATCACAAGGTTTCACAAGTATTGGTCAAGTGAGCCTAGATATGTATATCACATTCAAGTGATTCAAGATCTGATACATATATTCTTAAAGTTTTGGATTTGAATTATACAACACATAGTAATCATATTAAACACCCACATGAGATTGCATCTACTCAACACATACACATAAAAACTTGACTAACTTATAAAGTAATCAATCACACTCGTTTCATTTGAATTGATAACCAGATCACACTATTAATAAATATATTCTATATTAGAAAGATACAAGGGAAAATATCCAACCTTTCTCAATAATACTTATAGTTTTTTTCCAATAGATACCATATGCAATACTTAGGAATGTCATCCCAAGCTCAACCCAAAACCAAGCACGTAGCTACAACAAGTTGACCATCATTGTTCACCTCATTAGATCCTATTAGCCTAATTTTACATCATTATTAGATATAATTTATCAAGTTTCCTTAACTTATTCATAACCATATAACATCAATTTCAACTTCAAACTAAATCCTACTAAAGAGGGAAGGTTAAACAAGTTTAGGAACAATTCCAATCTTAGAGTTATCCCCTAAACCCCCCTACAAACTTGAGGTCACAAGGGAACCCTTTTCCTAAGGAATACCTACATAGGTCCTCTTCCAAATGAGATCAAAGTCACACATATTTATCCTAACAATCTCTCTCTCTCTGATGGAACATACATTTGGAATTTTTACACAAAAGAATCCTTGTCTAATTAATAAATAAGGGTAATATGATTTTCCACCTAAGGAAATTGATTAAACCTTAGAAAACTAGTAGTAATCCTTCCTTGCAAACATATAAAGTTCTATACTAAAAAATATTCTCTTACACAAGAGAATATGGGTTAGGGTCCTACCACAATTGTGTGTTCCACTTCTAGGAGATCCTGATTTTTACTTAAAATTAAACATATATATTTTTTTAAATAATGATTTAAGCTTTGAGGGGTTCCATCTAAAAGGTTTTAATTGAAGAGGGTTAGATATTACCCCCTTAAATAGAACCCCTCTAGTCTTAAATCATACCCACGATGGAGTTTCCTTCGCACCTATCAAAATGTTGACAAAAAACTAATTCTTCTTTATTTGTTGAGAGATCAAATAAAGTCATTTAGAAATTATGTTTTGTAATTATGTATAAATTATTATAAGTTCCACATAAGTATAATTTTGAGCTTTCTAATTTTATTATTATATATTTTTTTAATTTCTTGTTAATGTACATTTCTCATCAAACATCAAGGTATTTGTTTCACACACGTAGAAAAATAGAAAAAAAGTGCCTTAGGTACTAATTTTATTTTTTTATAAAAATAAAAAATATCTTTGATACATATGAAACAAGTTTGTGTTATGACATACACCTATGTCCAAATTATAAGTACTATGACTTCAAAAATTAATTTTAAAAAATATACAACAAAAGGTTATGAAATTTTTTCATGCAATAGACATTGATATTACAAATCTATACTTAAAAAATTACAATTTTATTCTTTCAAAATAAAATTATGTGTTACAACATATATATCACTTTCTAAAAATGTTGTTTACTATAAAAATAAATTATTAGAAATTGCATTAAAAAAATTATAATTTATTGGAGCGGTGGGCCTAGCTCGATTGGCTAAAGCATCTTGTTGCAGGCAAGAGGTCACAAGGTCTAGTCTCCCCTCCATCCCCCGTGGTACCGAAGGGTGTGTTGCGCTTGCACCACTAGTCATGTGAAAAAAAAATTACCAGACACCCATTCTTGCACTCTAAAAAATCATAATTTATTTCATATATATATATATATATAATCTACACACAAGTGCTCACAAATGTTTACACCATCTCTAAATTATTAATGGTTTAATTGCTATAGGTTTTATAAAGTGAAAATTTAGTGAAAATGTTTGTTTCAATGTCCTACTTTGGTCAAAAGTGGGACAAGTATTGTGGGTTGACCCATTAGCTAGGTTTTTCCAAGAAATATGGTTATCCGTGCAATATATTTTTGCAATCATGGAGATGCAAACACACCTAGGAACAATTTTCCTTGCAATACAAAATTAATCTAAGAATATACTATCAATAAAGAGTGTGCATCCTTAGATTGTAGTAGTCATAATATCGATATGATGGCATAGTAATACAAAACCTCGGTAGGCTCCCAGTGGGGTCACACTACAATATGGTTAAATGATAACGAGTATGATCATGTAATAATATATGATATCATCCTATAAACAAGGCCACACAAAATCCTTTTGAGCATCAAAACACATATGTTGATAGTTACAAACTTGTGTTAAGCATGATCAATGTTTGATTCATACTCAAGAAAATTGGCAACAATATGCTCATCACATCTTCATATAAAAATATTCAATTAATTTACAGTAATAATATTCTTAACCTCATGATTTCATTTACCTTATGGTTTGACACATTATTTTTGTAATAGCTTGGTTCTCAAACTAGATAATATTTGCACTTAACACTTGAAACTAAATACTTCTTGTAATTGCAAATACCAACATTCTAGGATACAAAACCATATCATAACATGTTTTTTGATATAATTACCAAATATAAGGAACCCACTCTTAAAATTCATTCAATAATCTTATACTTAGACTTATTAAACGAACTTAATATCATGTATCATTGTCATGTAGTCTTTAAAATTGTTGTCTTCAAGATAAACACACCATGTAAACTATAGTGCATTATCTAACTATAAAGAGGCATGCAATAATAATTGTAAACTTGTTGTATGTATAATTTATACCAAAGTCATACTCAAGATCTAGTCACAATATGACAATCATGTGAAGATCCACTATGGCTCCGAATAACAGGCTACATATTTTGACTAACATAAAATACTCAAGATCTCTTAGGATAGCCACATCTATGTTTAGGAAAAACATGTAGATTGTTGACAAAATGTCATAAAGAAGTGTAAAACATACATGAAAGATGGGAAAGTATCCAATATTTCATAGAAATAGGTCTAAATCAACTATATACATACCTTTTAGTTGGGAGAATGAATAATTTATAAATAAATATTATCTTTATAAAATAATGGATATGAAGTATACTTAACGAAGATATTTCTATTGTAGGCACAAATATTCACTCTTACCACCTCTATATTGAAGTTTTTTTTCCCATGTCCAACAAAGACATGAATTCTAACTTGCTAAATCCATTACCATAAACTGCTAAAATTATTTCAGTAGGATCTTTGAATGTGTATTCATTGCCTCGTTAAATAGTATGACCAAGTTAGAATTACTCATCAATAAAGTACACTCGCCCAAAGCAATCACAACTTTGTGAGTGTGCATTAAAATAATGGGAGTCAACGCACGTGTTGTGTTGCTTCTTTGTCATCTTTGTCTTTGACAAACCACAATGAAATAGGCAAAAGATCATATTAATGAGGAAATTGGGTAGTAGAGTTTGAGATTAAATGCCACTAGGGGCCAAAAGTAAGAGTATGTGGGAGAAGGGGAAGATATATATCCAACAAATTCCTTTATGGAAGGCATCGATTTAGATCCACATTAGGCAATAATGTCCAAAAGTTCTAATTATGTGACCCATTGCAACACCAATGAATATGCAAATTTGAACATGAGCTTCCATTAACACTTGTAGGTCACATTAGACTCCATACCCAATAATAAAAGCCTTCCTCACATGCCACAATGCTGGTCGCTTCTTCCCACACCCTTCCTCTACATTTTCTCCACTTGAACTCTGTCCAAAACATGTTTTAAAGATGTCACGATCATGTTCCTTCCCTGCATGCCATTCATTTTCTTTAACCTACGATTTGGATGGCTAGAGGTGGGACGCCATGCCCTACAGACTGGGAATCCCTTTCACTACATATTTGACTTCTTCTCATTCATTTTCCCTTCTTTTCCTATCAATAGGATTTCTACTACCATCCCCTCCTCCCTTCTTGGTGGAGTGGGGGATGTCATTCTTGGACAACATAGTGTGGAGGACAAGCTTCCCTCTTCATCCTTAGTAGGATCCCATGCTTGTGCCTTATCTCCTCATCCCTTTTCCTATTTCAAAAGAATTTTTTTAATTGTTTTATTTATTTTTTAATTCCACTTCTATCCCCCATTGTTAATATCTTCAAAATTTTATGTTATTAGTCAAGTTAATTTCACTTGAACCCTTTATCTTCACATTGCAAATGGTTCCATTTTCTTAATTTGATCAAATTGGAATAATTTCTATAATATTTAAGAGGGTGCATACTAAAAATATACCCTCAAGTAAGCATTTTCACTTAATCCCATCCTCCATTTTGAATTTATGGGTTGATTTTTCTTAAGAGAGGTTAATATTATACCATCGAGTACACACATTTACCAGTAAACACATGCAAGGTATTCAAGTATCAAGAATTAAGGACGATTCTTCATAGTCTAGTACACAACCTATTTTAAAATTACTTTTAAATATGCCATGATAGTTACCACATGACAAGGTGTGAAATAACATCCAACAATTGGTTTGTGGGAAATAGCAACCATCAAATATCTTAACCTTTCACTACACACTCTAATTTTCCTTTATAATTTATATATTGAGATTCCCACTCATACTCATTTAAGAATTTTGGGTGAGGATTAGCCAACCATTCTCATGAGTCTAGGATTAATTTAATAAATTCAAGACAAATCCACATGTATTAAGTGACCAACTTAATTATAGAAGGTTAGCAATGTAAGAAAATCTACTTTATCTAGAGTCAAGTGAGCATCTTAGGTCTACTGTTTGAACCATGCTCTAATAACAATTTAACAACTTCCCCTCAGTTCTACAATTTTTTTTAAAATCAATTCACATCAACTACCAACTTAGTCAGCTACAAATATTCAAAATAATCTAGAAGAGTTGGCTTCATAACTCCCACAACCATAAGCATGGTGATGACTCCATGCCACCACTCATATGCTCACACTAGAAGGTCGTAAGCTCCCCAAAGTCAAGGTCATTCCTAGACCGATACCTACACTTTGAGGGTTCATTCATGATGGTCCCCTACCTACATATCCATTTTGGGAATCAAAGGCTTCATTATTTGTATACCAATGTTAGAGAGAGTTCATCATATTATCTTATATGATATCTCTAATCTCACCTTTAAATCATGACTATTCATTAGGCATAAGCTATCAACTTAATCAATTATGATATAATGGTAAAAATTTATCATCAAATGTTGGTTCCATACCAATCATTAATGTACACACACCCACAAATCCACACCAAGGTCACAAGTAGAATAGTCACTAGAACATACATAGGTCACACAAACAACATTGACTAGTAATATATGTACATCACAAATACAACAATGACTAGCTTGAATACACACATCATAGGTATGACAATGACTATATGCATAATAGAAGTACAACAATGACTAGCTTAAGCATGTACATCAAATTTATCTAATGTGAATGGTCCCCATACATACATCATATGTTTACATAAATATCAACTAATAAAGTGGAAATGGATGCAACCTACTGCATACATCATGCCACTATCTCATTCACTTTACACATAAACCCATAAGTAGATCCCCTTTGAAAAAGAAATATCGATTCATCCCAAACTACACCTTGGGTTCCATCCTTTTCCCAAATTCCCCACCATCTATAATGAAAATCAAGTATTCCATACTACTTGATGTCATCATTGGCAAGGGAATTACTATAACAATACACACAATGCTTGAGGCCATTTACATAGGTACACAGTAAGTGACTAACATATACATAATGAGTGATTGACACATCCATAATGAATGAGTAACACCTACTCGTTTTAGTACATCCTGTATACACCTAAAAATGGTCACATCACGTTGTCTGGTAATTAATTAAATATTTTTAAATATTTAATTAAATCTTTGAATTCCATCTGCGTATAAATAAATTTCAATAATTTATTTATATTGTTCATTCTTTCATTTCGATTAAATAAATAAGTTTATTTAATCATCTTTTCTTATTCATTTCTTAATTAATTAAATAAACATTATGATTTATTTATATTAATTATCAATAATCTTAGCTTGAATATTTTATTCAAATAAAGATTAAACCATTTCAAATTCTTCAAATATATATTCATAATTAAATATCTCAAAATATTTAATTAATTCTTCTAATATTTCATATTCTTCTAAAGTCACATCACAATTAAATATTTCAAAATATTTAATTTAATCTTCCATAGTGCTAAAATTAAAAAATCAAACTCAATAAATGAAATTAAATAAATTTATTTATTTAATTAATTTGGGAATTATCTTCAACAGCCATGAAGGAAACTACCGAAACAGAAAAATTAAATTCCTCTATTTTTGTGCGAGCTTGTTCCCGTGGGTTGAAGACAATGCTCCATTCTTCTCTCCAACCCCCCAACATTCTCCATCTTCCTCTCAACCTCTCCATCTCTCACCTTTCAATTCTACCAGACAATCTTACAGCCGTTGATCTTTGCCAGCCAGGATTTTTCCTGAGAAAAACTATAAATAGGACTGCCGAGTCTTTGAAATGAATATAGAAGCTTTCAACAGAAAAATTAAAGTCAATTTGTAATAGCATAGCCTTCATAAGCCTTTTCATTTACAGTATTCATAGCAATAGAATCATGGCATATCATAGCATATCCATAGCATCCTCCATTTACAGCCCTTGTGCATAATCCACAGCCCCTGTCCATATCCGTTAGCATTCTCACCTTCACCAACATATAGAATAGAGAAGCTTTATCACTTTGCATACTCATTCTGCAAACTGCCATTTGGAGAAGCCAAGCTTACATAATCTGAGAGCAGCAACTTCGAACAAATCTCTGGAGATAGAGGAAGATGGAATGCTTCTAAAGAATTTCTGTTTTATTTTAATTTCACTTCAATTTCTTTAGTTTAAAGTTCTTTCAATTGTGTTTATTGTTTTCAATTAGACTACATATTAACATATACACATTTTTGGCGCCCATCGTGGGGCTCTTGCCCCTAAATCTAACATCTTTTTGCAGGTTTCTTTGATAGGTTACGGCCAAAAACATCGGATTAGTGCAAGAAACACGTTTCAAAAAGATCATACCCAGTTTAGCGCCCGTGAAGAATCCTGCAGCGCATTTGAGCAATCCTGCAGCGCTCTTAAGACATCTTGTAGCACTTTTAAGGAATCCTGTAGCACATTTGAGATATCTTGCAGTGCTCCTAATTTATCCTGCAACACTCCTGAGCCATCCTGCAGCGCCTATAAAGATTTTTGCAGCGCCCTTAAGGATTTTTGCAGCGCCTGTAAAGAATCCTGCAGCACCGGTAAGGTCTGTTATAGCGCATGTTTCACAGACCTGCAAATTATAATTTGTACTTTGAAAATAGTTTAACTGAATCCGACGCAACTGCGGACAGTTAATAGCTTTAAAGTAAAACAAAGCAATCCTAGGGTAGTCATATAAAGTAAAACGAAGCAATCCTAGGGTAGACATATAAAGTAAAACGAAGCAATCCTAGGTTAGTCACATAAATTAAAATGAAGCAATCCTAGGGTAGACAGTTCATATTTTATTTTGGGACTAAAATGAATTCTATGTTTGTGTGAAGCAACATCTTCACTTAGCATAACAAAATCTTTATTTTGGGCTTAAAATAAATCCTTGTTTGCTTTGTTTTTTGGTGATAGGCCTATGCTCTCCCCTTAACTGGGTGATCAAAATGCCAAACTCACCTATTTTATTTTATGCAATTTTCTATTTTATTAACACCTTTTAGAAGGCCTGCCGTAGTGGGAAAAAGTACTCACCCTATGAGAACGACCTAAGTGGGAACAACTAAAGCCAAGTTTTCCAACCCACTTTAATCAAATGCGGATGGTTGATGAAAATCCCATTCGACGGTAGTGTGCATTGATAACCATTCCCAAAGCCTTTGTTCTAAAGGTAGGGAGGTCTCTTGAGGGAGTCTATCATTTGCCGCACCGAACGAAAACCCTTACTACGAACCTAGTGTAGTATCTAACTTGTCAGTTTCCAAACATCATAATAATCACAGTGCAAGGGAGGGAAGAATCTACCCCAAGATACTCACCATATAACTGCCAAGGATTGTTTGCTTAGGGGATCCGGTATCCACTTCTGTCACTTTGAGTACGTACTTGGAAAAGACAAAAACACGGGCGCCCTTTCGGGGGTGACACAGCTGTGTGAGTCGACGCAGTTTTAAGATGTGGGCTGTTGATTACTATGATGACCTACTTGAGAACTAAGAGTGAGTCTGTTTGCAATGCTTATCATATGTAAAACCCGTTAAAACAATTTTTGAAAAACATTTTGATCATACACTGGATGTTTAGCATAGGACTTAAGATAACTATTCTACAAATTGTTTGATGTGTTTTCAATACACTAATCTAGATAAGATCATCCAACACTCACAATCACATTGATTACTCCCATGTTACGAGATTGGAAATCCACAACGTTTGTAAAGAAATCCATTTTCAAAAGGATTAAAAAGCCAAAGAAACCCCTTAACCACAAGAAACTATTGAAGAAGAGACGATTCTTGTATCAAAGCTGAAAAGTTTTACTCAAATATAGAACCTTTCTTCATAGGTATCATGATTGTGTTAGAGGTCTTTCTGATGATTATGCTATAGAACCCCTGTATTCACAAGCTTTCTTTCAAAGAAGAGCCCTTTCTCAAAGGCATAACCATAGTCAACGCATTCGTTTCAGTTATATTCCCCAACCTGCAATTGAATATTCTACTCGTCCAAATCAAATTTTGCAATAGAGAACTTAGATTGCATTAGGCATTCATCACTAAATCCATCCTTTTACAAAGCTATGATCAAAACTTTATAAAGTGCAAAATGATCTTTTTCTTGATCTTTTGCTTAAATTCCCTCCAACAGGATTTTCATCCTTTCACTTAGGGAACAACACAAGCTAAAGGTTAGAAACTTTTCAAGTCATAGAATTTTCATTCTATTCTGACTTTTATATCTATCACAAATTGCACTATTTCACTCTTTTGATCAAAAGTGAGTAGAATTTGGAACAAAACTTATGCCTGTCTTCACGAGATCTCAAAAACACATGGAGAAAGACGAGGGAGAAACCACTACAAGAAAAATGGGTGACCATACTGAAAAGTAAGAGGATACATTTAATGTTGACCAATTAACAAAAGAAAAGCTTCAAGAAGCGGAGCAAGATCCTCAATTCCATACTCTTATGGAAAGGATTTTAGAATGAAACAAAGAAAGATATTTTCTTTCATTAGCTAATCAAGGAGCTAAGTTACCTTACAATTTTGACATAGAAGGGATTAAGCAGAATCCTGAAACTCCTCCTACTGACTTTAGTGCCCTTACTCAGCAGATAAAAGAATTACAAGGGCAAATAAAAAGAGATGCAAGGGGGTACAACAAAGAAGTATTTTTTGGAAGACATATCTCCTTATCCATTCGATAGGAGTCTTCAAATGATCCCATTTCCAAAACATTGCGAAATCCTTAAGTATGATAGGTATAATGGAAAAACTGATCCAATTGACCATGTGAGGGATTTTCAAAATATGAGTCTAGAATTCACCTATGACGATACCTACTTAATGCGATTATTTCCACGAATTCTAGGTGTACAATCCATGGAGTGGCTTTCTAAGATCACTCCACCCATCAAAACCTTTGAGGAGTTAATAAATCAGTTTATAACACAATACGCCTACAACATTCAACACCCGATAACAATGCTTGATCTTTGTAAAGTGAAACAAAAAGTAGGAGAACCCTTCACTACATTTTTGCAAAGGTGGAGAAGGTTATTCGCACGATATTCCCATCCTATTCCTAAAAAGGAAAAGATGGATATCTTCATCAATAGCCTAGAACAATAATTAAGCTATAGGCTTAATCTTCATTGTCCTCATAACTTTGAAAAGTTGATTGAAAACACAATCACCATTGAAGGGGCTTTGGTTAAACGAGGAGTGATAAAACTTGATAATCCAAGTACATCAAATCAAAACAACAACGATAAAGCAAGGTTTTGGAACCGAAATAAAAATGTTGTCAATGATGGTATAGTAGATGCAAATAATCTACGAACAAGACCATCTGTCTTCAATCTATCAAGTGCTCCACAAACCAATCAACAAGCAAATACCAACCAACAAGGAAACAATAATCAACAAGGACAAACCTCCAAGCAAGAAACCATGACCAATAAAAAAACTAAGGATAATCGTGGTAATTTCAATAACAATCTTGGCAATACTCAAACATCAAATCCGTCTAGACCTTCATTCTTTTCAAATCAACATAATTTTACCGCTTTGGGTCAATCTCTTGAGTCCGCTCTCAAGGAGCTTCTTGATAATAAGGTTATCACCTTACCTCCACAAAGAGATTATGAGCCACGAGTCAAACCACCATCATGGAATGACTTGTATTATTGCAATTATCATCAATGTAAAGGTCATAGAACGAATAATTGTCAAGATTTGAAAAATAAAGTACAAGATTTAATTGACAATGGCACCATTACAATCGAAGGACATCATACCAATGATGATCATCAAGCATTCAAAGATCCTTTACCAAATTATCAAAAGGGAGAAACATCAGATGCAAAAGCCAAAAGTATACATAATGTTGAAGACAATATAATCCATCACCTTTATGTTGATGATCAACAGGTTAATGTTATCAAAATCAAGGGAAAACAAGAGTATCAATAGGTTAATGTGACTATGAGAGGAAAAGCAAAGGTTGTTCTAAAAGGAAGTTCATCTAAAGCAACTATTCCTTCTCCAAGTCAATATAATCTGGTTGATCAATTGCGAAAAACATCAGCTCAAATCTCCATCCTTGAACTTCTTAAAATATCTCCCATACACAAGAATATTTTAGAAGAAGCTCTCGTAAACACAACTGTCGATACTAATTTGGATGTAAACAAATTTCAAGCCATGGTGGGACATTTGTCTTCCCCCACTTGTCTTTCATTTTCTGATAAAGATGATGCCTCCATGACACATCCACATAATTCCTCGCTCTATCTCGAAGTCATGATCCATAAACACCGAATTAGACGTGTCTTAATAGATGGAGGAGCTAGTTAAAACATTTGTACCTTAAAGCTAATACATGCCTTGGGAATTTCAGAAAATTCTATTGATCCACGAAGGAAAATAACTATCAAGGCATATGATGATGAAGAAAGAGCTTCTAAAGGATTAATATTGTTGCCTATCAGAGTGGGACCTGTTGTGAAGAACACATTTTGTTAGGTTCTAGATCAGGATCTTTCTTATAACATACTTTTGGTTCATCCGTGGATTCATGATATGCAAGCAGTACCATCAACATATCATCAATGCATCAAGTTTCCATATGATGGATAGGAAATAACTATACAAGCTGATTACAATAGTACCCAAACTTGTTCAAATCTTCAAGCAACTCAAGATGTCTTTGTGCCACACAATAGGGAGGCTCTTGCTATTTCTTCTTCTAATCTACAAGGCCAATTGCAAGAATTGACAAAGAATCTTGACACTAGGTTAAAATTTAAAGACAAAGGGGTAGGTGAATATTCACTGTCTCTTTCTACTTTACCCCCTTCTCCGAGGTCACATGGTCAGCCTACCTTATCAAATCAAAAGATTGCAACAGCCGCTACATCCCAAGCTTCTGTGCCAATCACAAAGTTTGACAGAAAATTCATTAGAGCCAATACCACTGAAGAAGAAGCTGAAGATAGGGACATCCTAAATTGGCTATATAAAGATGAAGATGAATCTCTCTTGCACGTTAAGTTACCGATAGAACAATATGGTAAGGGATACGCTATCATGCAGAAGATGGGCTATGAAGGAAATGGTCCTATAGGAAAGAGAAGAGAAGGAATTGTGGAACCAATTCAACCTATTTCAATACATCCAAGTGATAAAACAGGACTTGGATATGGTAAAGATAAAGAAGAATCTACTTCACAGCAAGCACAATCAACTCATGAAGCAGGGTCAATGTCAGATAAACCACATGAATCAGTTTTCCAATTGCAGAATAGTTCAGATACTGATTCTAATCAATATGAATGGGACACCATTTATAATGATGAATTTTTGAGAGAGAAACAAGTTGATACCATACACAAATATGCACCTATTCTCATTCAAGGAGAAGGTTCAAAGCCTCCACTTGATTATGTTTTACAAAGCGATCATGACTCGAGTGAGGACGATTCAAATTTTAACGAGATTGATGATCAATAGGAGAATACCATCATAGACCTTGTCTACCATGAAGATGATAGCCACATCATGACTTTGACAATTCAAGATCTTACCCAACCTAATGATCCCATGCCTTTAGTTTATCCAGAACTTATTGATTGGGACATTGATGCACCTATCCATATCCCTACGTTCCATGATGATGAGGATATTATAAATTTCCTTTGTTCCTCTAATGAAGAAAACAATTGTTTCATCCAAGAATTTCATATTCATGATTTTGATAAGGAGGGTGTCAAGTCTCTTAGCTACAAAATAAATGAAATAAAACATGGATCTATCGGTGAAAACAAAAAAATGGCAGTGGTAGATCACAACAAGAGAAAAATAAAGAGCGAATCTGACAGTGAAAACCTTTCTGAGGCATTGAAGGATGAGAAACTTGACACTCTTCCCAAGTATTATCACAAAAGATCTTCTATTTTGATCGAACCAACATAATCAATCAATATAAGTACAACAGAGCAACCAAAAATTTTGGAACTTGCAACGTCATTAACAGTTGAAGAAGTCCTGAAATTCATGGAGTTCTTGAAAGAGAATCAAATTAACTTTGCTTGGTCATATGCTGATATGCCAGGGTTAGATCTTAATCTGATAATGCATCATTTATCTATCAAACCAGGGACAAAACCTGTGAAGAAAAAACTCAGAAAAATGCATCCACATGTTGCATTATTGGTCAAAGAAGAATTAAAGAAGCTTTTGGATGTTGGATTCATTCAAAATATTGACTATGCAGAATGGATTTCCAATATTGTACCTGTTTCAAAGCCAGATGGAAGAATCAGAGTTTGTACATATTTCAGAGATTTGAATAAGGCTTGTCCTAAAGATGACTTCCCTTTGCCCAACATAGATATGATTGTTGATTTAACTACTAGCCATGCAATATATTCATTAATGGATGGATTTTCAAGATACAACCAAATAAAGATTGCACCAGAGGATCAAGATAAAACAACATTCACATGTCCTTGGGGTACCTATTGCTGGAATGTAATGCCATTTGGGTTAAAGAACGCTGGAGCCACTTATCAAAGAGCAATGACAACAATTTTTCATGATATGATGCATACATTCATGGAAGACTATGTTGATGATTTACTTGCCAAATCTCACACACGAGAAGAACATCTAGAAATCTTATCAAAAAAATTTACCAGAATGGAGAAATTCAATGTTCGACTCAATCCAAAGAAATGTGTCTTCGGCGTTACATCTGGAAAACTCCTAAGATACATTGTTTCAGAAAAAGGCATAGAGGTTGATCCAGAAAAAGTACAAGCTATAATGGACATTCCACCACCACGATATATCAGTCAGCTTTGATCATTGCAAGGGTGACTATAGTCCATCAGGTGGTTTATAGCTCAACTGGCAGACAAAAGCTTACCCTTTACACATTTATTGCATAAAAATGTCCCATTTAAATGGGAAGAAAAATGTGAATCAGCATTCAATCAGATTAAGCAATATCTTATGCACCCACCAGTTTTAATTCCACCCATTCCAGGAAAGCCACTCATACTCTATATTTCAACAACAGAAGTATCCTTGGGAGCATTGCTAGCACAAGAAGATTCTACAGGCAAAGAAAGGGCTATATATTATATCAGCAGAACTCTAACAAGTCATGAATTAAACTACAGTTTCATTGAAAAAGCTTGCCTTGCAGTGGTGGTGGCTTCTCAAAAGTTGCGACACTATATGTTGGCTCATACAATTAAGCTGATAACCAAGATTGATCCATTGAAATACCTTTTAAGCAGAGCTACTTTAACAGGAAGACTTGCAAAATGGGTAATGATCTTAAGTGAGTTTGACATTCATTATGTAGATCGAAAAGCTATTAAAGGACAGGTCATTGCAGATCAGTTGGCCAAAGCACCTTTACAAGAAGAAAATCCAATGCACATTGAGTTTCCTGATGCGGATGTCTTCACAGCAACAATTCAGAAATCATGGACATTGTACTTTGATGGATCTTATACACAATATGGCTCGGGGGCAGGGATTCTCTTTGTTACACTTGAAAGACATACTATTTCACGATCATATCGGTTGATGTTTCCTTGCACAAATAACATAGTTGAATATGAGGCATTGCTCATAGGATTGAAAATAGCCTTGGAATGGCGGATTACAGAGCTGCAAGTTTATGGTGATTCACAACTTGTCATTAATCAAATTAATGATGATTATCAAACTAAAGATGATAAGTTGTTACCTTACAAGAATATGGTGGATGATTATAAAAAGTATTTTGTGTCAATTAAGTTTTCACAAATCTCAAGGATTGATAATAAAGCTGCAGACGCAATGGCTACCATTGCTTCCTTATTACAACTATGAGAAGATCAAACCAAGTATGAATTCTTGGTGGAACAATTGTTTTCTCCCACTTATGATAATCCTGAGACTCAAGTCATATGTTATTTAACCGGTTCTGATTCACCTTTATATGGCAAGACTTATACCTATTTGAAATATAACATCTTACCTCCAAATTTATCCCGCAACCAAAAAAGGAACTTCATACGCCAATCATCCCGTTATATCTTAATTGTCGATATCCTTTATCGACGTGGTCTTGATGGTACACTCCTTCGATGTCTTGAACGTGACAAATCTGAAAAAGCCTTACAAGAGGTTCATGGTGGTATTTGTGGAACTCATTCAAGTGGTTTGACCTTAGCCAAGAAACTTGTTAGAATGGGATACTATTGGCCTACCATGGAGAAATATTCTTTTACTTTTGTCAAGAAGTATTCTAAATGCCAGATCCACGAGAATCTTATTCATGCACCTGCACAAGAACTGCAACCTTTCACTTTGACATGGCCTTTTTCTTAGTGGGGACTAGATCTTGTTGGTAAAATTCATCCTTCATCGTCAAATGGGCATAAATTCATCATTACAGCTACGGAGTATTTTACAAAATGGATTGAAGTTGTTCCTTTGACAACAGTGTCTGGTAAACAAATATCTTCATTTATCCTGAATTATATCATTTGCTGATATGGAATTCCTAATTCTATCATCACTGATAATGGAAGGCCTATCAAGAATCAAGATGTTAATGAACTTTTGTGAAAGATTTCACATCCAACACAGGTTCCCTACACCTTACTATCCACAGGGTAATGGTCAAGCAGAAGCTTCCAACAAAACAATCTTGAAGATCTTGAAGAAGACAATAAATGACGCTAGTCATGATTGGCATGTCTAATTAAATCCAGCTTTGTGGGCATACAGAACTAGCATTCGCACACCAACAGGAGCTACCCCATATGCCTTGGTCTATGGAGCAGAAGCAATCTTACCACTAGAGGTTGAAATACCTTCGCTTAGGGTCTCACTCAAGGGATTGATAAGTGATGAGGACTACAGAGTTTCTCATCTGCAAGAGTTGGAACTGTTAGATGAAAGACGTCAACATGTAGCTAATCATTTGAAGGGTTATCAACAGGTTACGTCTTGTAGTTACAATCACAGAGTTAAACCACAGACATTTCAAGTAGGTGACTTAGTCTTGAGAGAAAATCCACGTAATCAGCAAGACAGAGAAAAGAAAGGGAAATTTGAACCTAACTAGCTTGGTCCATTTGTCATCATTGCAGCATACGGTTCTGGTGCATATCAGTTATCCACGTCAGAAGGGGACCTGTTTGAAGAGCCGATTAATAGCATTCATCTGAAGAAATTCTATGTCTAAAATCAGAAAAAGTCCTGAAAAAATCCAAAAAAAATCTGAAAAAGTCCTGAAAAAATCCAAAAAAAAATCAGAAAAAGTCTTGAAAAAACCAAAAAAATCAGAAAAATGAAAAATCCAAAAATTAGAAAAGTCCTAAAAAAAAAAAATTAGAAAAATCCTGAAAAAGTGCAATAAAAACAAGTGGTGAAAAACCTGGTAAACAGGTGCTACTTATGATCAAAATGGGCTCCTCCATATATTATCTTATGTCTTGCATTCACTTTAGGCATCATCCATTCATATCTATCATTTGTAGTTATCTATCATATCCATATCATGCAACGAGAATCCTTATGTTTCATCATGGCTTGATGAAATTTGTACATATCCTTAATCTTTAGGTTGTGTTCACACTAGGGGCAAAAGTTGAAACATAGACTAAACAAAAGAGGGGCAACGAGTTTTTTTTTAGAACATCACAAACAGACACAAGACGGTTTGTCAAAACACAACAAACATTGTCATATCAAATCAACCACAACATGCTCATTCAATGCCAATGGAAATCAAAACAAAATGATCCAAACAAACTATCCAAATGAGAATATCAATGATGATAACCAACTTGGATGATCTTAATCCGAATAAATGTTTGAAATACTTTAAACAAAATTTGAATTGTTGTTTGATTTTCTATCATATCTCTGGAGCAATTCAATGATGTACTGAACTAGAAAAGCAAGGAAGGAGTATGATTTTTCTTTGTCTGTTGTTTGCGAGGAAATCATTAGTACTATGCAAATTGGTCGCGAGACATGCTCTACTAAGTATCATTGATGACATTTCAGAATTTGCATGGGAAAAGGGTTAACTCTTGTTTGTTTATGCAAGCAATACTCAGGTCATCTCGGTTCAATTATACCTAGATGCTTGTATTAACTTGCTATAATAAAAATCATGAAAGTAATACTTAGGTCATCACTGGTGCTAACATACCCTTTGATGCTTGTATTAACTTTCAACATTTCAATGCTCTATGATGATACAAAAAGCAAAAATAAGCTCTCTACATGGCAATATTGTATGAATATCCTGCATGGTTAGTATAGATTACATTTATGTTAGAATCTGCATTTTGCATTCATAGATTTCCCAAAAAGCTGGCAAAGTATCAAATGGTTCATATCTTTTCGATTACATGACTGAGTATATTTTGACATTCACAAAACAACATTTCATACATCATTTCATACATGTTTGCATTAAAAAAATCATAAAAATAAAGCATACATCATAAACATTCATAAACATGTATAAATTGTATTGTACATCATGTTTATACAATCATGCATTAATAAATTTTCACTCATCTCATAAATCATGCATACATATATATCATAATCATAAACACAGGGAAACCATCATATCATAAACATCATGCCTATAAGAAAATAGACGCATTTATCTCATCATAAATTATTGTTGCATTTCATATATCTCAAAAATGAATGTCAAAATGTACAAGGATGTCAACTATACATGATATAACATCATCAAAAATGAGATCATCTCAGGGTGTATACAAATGTCTCAAAAGAGTATCACAAAAAAAATCATCTACAATGCACTATGCAGTGCTATCCTCTGATGGAGCTAGTTTGGGACCTGTACCACTTGCCCCTAATGGACCTACTCCACCTGTCCTTGATGGCCCTCCTGGAGGTAATGGCTGTGTGACACCCCTGCTGGTAGTACGAGAGTGACTATGAGTAGGCCGTCACTGAGTATAACTCTCCCTCCGCTCAGGTGGAACAACATCATGATATCTGGTCCTGTAAAACTCGGCCTCTTGGGTGGCTCTAGTCACCTCTCTCATCATGTCATCAGGTAAGGTGCTAGCTGCTACTCTCTATAGACTATCCACCAAAGCAATGGCCTGCTCACCCCGCTGTCTGGCTATATCCCTCGCAGCAGTAACTGAAGTCAACTGTCCCTACGACTGTGTAATCAAGGCTTGTGCATGTGCTAGCTGAGTCTGTAAACTTTGTACTGTACTCTGTAGAGAGGATATCTGACCTGATACTGCTGGATCTACTGAAGAAGAGGGATTTGTGTGTCTCATCCGTGGTCCACCTCTACCACCTCTCCTACCACCTCTCCTACCTCTTCTACCACCACTACCACTACCCCTACCTCCACCCTCCTCATCATCATCTCCCTCTGAATCATCATCTCCTCCAGTCTCATCATCATCCCCTCCCTCTGAATCATCACCCTATAAAGCTGAATCTCTCTGTCATCGTCTCTGTGTAGCAACAGGAGCTATAGGCTCATTAGGATCAAACATACATGGTGTAGGATGCTCTAGGACATACTGGCTATACTCTGGGGTCGTCCCTGCGTCAAGGACATCAACTCGGTAATCCCACATCACCATTCCTAAACTGGTGAACTTTGCCACCGCTGTCTCATAGGAAATCCGTGGAGCCCACACTGCAAGCTCTGGCTGTCGTCATGCATAAATGGAAGAACCTGTAGGCATACCCTGAATCCGACCAAATTGCCGACATACTCATCCAGCAAAAAATCTCTCAATGATCCATGAAGTACGCCCAATCAAAAATCTGGATGTACAAACATAGGGCATCTCCCTCGCATCCTCTGGCCATGCCTCACAATCTAAATATGGCTGCCAACATACTGTATCTAGATAATCTAAGAGACACTGCCAATGCTCCAGTTTTCCCAGTCTCGGCTGAGCAATAATATCCGCATATCTCCATCTATACGATCGACTAGCTGGTCGATGTCCTCGAGTCAATGGTCACAAAATAGCAAAGTGCTCCCATGCCCATATCTATAATAACGAGCAACCAACATCAAAACTCTGGCCTCTACCATAAACAATATGATGTAACTCATCATATAAGTGAGCAAGCATGCATGTACCCCACGCATATCGTGTCCCCTGCATCACCATACTCTCCAAAACATGACCCCACCCAATCGCGAACCCCTTCAACCTATGGTCAGAGCACAAAACAACTCCAATGAATCCTGCAAGTATAGCTGGTAAAGGTGGATATGTATGTGTCATCTCAGCCCATGGGATGAAATATTTGGCAATCTGATCATCTCTGAAAATTCGTCTCAAAGCATCAATGCCTCCAACCTCTCGGTTATCAAATACCACTATCTCTCCCATCACTGGGATCCTCAGGATACGATATATGTCCTCAGGGGTCACTGTAATCTCTCTGGTTGGTAAATGAAATGTGTTGGTGTCACTATGCCACTGCTCAGCGAGTGCTGTCAATAAAGCCTTGTTGAGGCGAACCTCAGGCATGTCAAGAAATGAACTCAATCCACACGCATCAATCACATCTCGATCTGACTGTAACAGATGTGGAATCAAACCCCATGTACTCGGGAAAGTCTCCTGTGACTACAAAACGCCCAATCTCTACTGTTGACACATCATCAAAGCAAAATCAATATCAAATCATCATGATTTATCAATCAAATCTAAATATCAAACTATTTGTTTTTCATTTTCATGGAAGGCAGATAATCAACATCACGTTTGTTTTTAACAACCTTAGAAGCAAACAAATCAATCAAATTGTTTGTTTTTCATCATCATGAAAGAAAATAATCAAAATCACGTTTGTTTTTAACAACTTTAATAATAAATTTATCAGCTATTATTTGTTTTCCAACAACTTTGGGAACAAATTTATTTATCACAACAACATCCAATTAAAGGCGCTATAGAAAGTATCATATGCGCTACGCTTTTTATCATAGGCGCTACTGTATCAAATGCGCTACAAAAATGATTAAGGGCGCTACAGGAATACATGCGCTACAGAAAATGTTAAGAGCGCTACATAATCTATCATATGCGCTACGAAAACAAATGCGCTACAGAAAAAATCAAATGTGCTATGAAAACTATTAAGGGTGCTAAAACACATAATTTCACAGTCAAAACATCGAAGAACGTGCAACGAATGAATTTTTTTCAAAAAGTAGGAGTTTCACGGGGTACATACTGGGGGTCCATAGTGTGCCGGCCATTGATGTCGTCGGATGCGCTCGAAACGGTGTTGGTGAATCAGAGTGCCATAATTATCTCTCTAGAGCTCAAAATTTGCAAATTTTACTAGGTTAAAATGGAAAATGACATTTTTAACCTATATAATGGCAAAATTGGGGCATTTTTATCACATTTTAACATAGCAGGGGCAATTTTAGTCATTAATTTTTATTTCACATCTCTCCGGGTCAGTTTCTTCATATTATTATATTCGAACGATGAATCGACATCTTCAAAAATCTAAAAATTCAAAAAATAAAAGTCAAAAAAATTCAATTTTTTTTTTTCAAATCTTATCGATTTATTGTTCGAGGGGGCATATACCTATCAACATTCAACATTCAAATTTCTGGGGCAAATTTCAAAATTCTTTGAAGCAATGCGTAAAACACATCACTTCAAAGAGGGGCAAAATGTATACACCTAAAAATGGTCACATCACGTTGTGGTAATTAATTAAATATTTTTAAATATTTAATTAAATCTTTGAATTCCATCTGCGTATAAATAAATTTCAATAATTTATTTATATTGTTCATTCTTTCATTTCGATTAAATAAATAAGTTTATTTAATCATCTTTTCTTATTCATTTCTTAATTAATTAAATAAACATTATGATTTATTTATATTAATTATCAATAATCTTAGCTTGAATATTTTATTCAAATAAAGATTAAACCATTTCAAATTCTTCAAATATATATTCATAATTAAATATCTCAAAATATTTAATTAATTCTTCTAATATTTCATATTCTTCTAAAGTCACATCACAATTAAATATTTCAAAATATTTAATTTAATCTTCCATAGTGCTAAAATTAAAAAATCAAACTCAATAAATGAAATTAAATAAATTTATTTATTTAATTAATTTGGGAATTATCTTCAACAGCCGTGAAGCAAACTGCCGAAATAGAAAAATTAAATTCCTCTGTTTTTGTGCGAGCTTGTTCTCGTGGGTTGAAGAAAAGGCTCCATTCTTCTCTCCAACCTCCCAACATTCTCCATCTTCCTTTCAACCTCTCCATCTCTCACCTTTCAATTCTACCAGACAATCTCATAGCCGTTGATTTTTTCCAGCTAGGATTTTGCCTGAGAAAAACTATAAATAGGACTGCCGAGTCTTTGAAATGAATATAGAAGCTTTCAGCAGAAAAATTATAGTCAATTTGTAATAGCATAGCCTTCATAAGCCTTTTCATTTACAGCATTCTCATTTCATAGCAATAGAATCATGGTATATCATAGCATATCCATAGCATCCTCCATTTACAGCCCCTGTGCATAATCCACAGCCCCTGTCCATATTCGTTAGCATTCTCACCTTCACCAGCATATAGGATAGAGAAGCTTTATCACTTTGCTTACTCATTCTGCAGACTGCCATTTGGAGAAGCCAAGCTTACATAATCTAAGAGCAGCAGCTTCGAACAAATCTTTGGAGATAGAGAAAGATGGAACGCTTCTAAAGAATTTATGTTTTATTTTAATTTCACTTCAATTTCTTTAGTTTAAAGTTCTTTCAATTGTGTTTATTGTTTTCAATTAGACTACATATTAACATATACACACATCCCAACTAGAAAAAGAATGTTGGTGTACCCCATACTACGCACATGAGTTCCATCCTTTTTCCTTGTCTTCTACACCAACCGTAATAATGGAAAGTACCTCATACTACTTGTGATCATCATTAGATAAAGAGTAAGTATAACAAACACATCACATTAGGTCATTAGCAATATTCCCACTATCCACTAAGCCATTAAGGACTAGTGGATTCTAACATCTATCACTCTAGGCCACTAATGACGAGTTTGTCAACCCAACAAAGAGTAGCATTTGACATATACCACTAAGTGACCTTGGCAATATTATTAACTAACCCCTTCACAATATGAGTGGTAGATCTATCATCAATCACCTTTGTGCTATATATGACTACATACTAATCCTCTTGTTACAATTATTAGCTCAAGTTTTTGTTACCTACATCATAGGGTAACAACGAGCTCAACCATTTTAGTATCACATCTCGAATATCCCCTATCAATCCTTCACCTTTGTGATATAGTTGAATGTTAGCTCATACATAAGATACAATAATAGCTCTATTCATCCCTCATTGGCATGATCTAATGACAACCTGCTAATTGCTCCAATATCATACTCACTTCTTATATGTGGGGGTCTTATAGCCATGTACACAAACTACACATCATAGGGGTTGAAAAATATTGTTCAAGTGGACCTAGATATTTGAATCACAATTAAGTGATTCAAGAGCCTATACATAGAGTCCTATAGGTTTGGAGTTGAATTCTACAACATAAGAGAATCATCTTGCACCCACATGAGATGTCATCAACTCAACACATAAACATTATAAATACTAAATTATAAATTAACCAAACACACTCACTTTATTCAAAGTATTAACCAGATCACATTATTCATAAACACATTCTTTATTAGAAAGATAGAAGGGTAAAATACCCAACATTACTCAATAATACTTAGGCCATTTTCCTATAAATGACATACACAATCTTTAGGAACGCCATCCCAAACTCAACCCAAAACCAAACACAGATACAATAAGTGGACTATTTATAGGAAATAAGAATACTCATTGTTCACATCATTAGATCCTACTAGCATGATTTTACATCATTATTAGATACAAGTGATCAAGTTTCCTTAACTCATTCATAACTATCTAAGACCAATTCCAGCCTTAAATTGAAGCCTACTGAAGAGGGAAAGTAAAAAATGTTTTTGAACAACCACAACCTTGGAGTTATCCCCTAAACCCTCCATCTACAAACTTGAGGTTACAAGGGAATCCTTCACCCAAGGATTGACACCTACATACCCTCTTTCAAATGAGATTGTTCAATCGAATAGTTCTCCTAACAAGGTCCCTCTCAAGGAACATACACCTATAATTCCTAACAAAAGATAATTTTCCAACCTTAGAAAACTAATATTATTTATTCTTTGCAAATACACCAAGGTTCTATACACAATAATATTCTCTTACATGGGAGAATAAGGGTTAGCTAGGTTTTGCCAAGAATATTGTTATCCACGATATATCTCTCCAAACATGAAGATCTAAACATTCCTAGGCACAAGTTTCAATGCAATCCAAATCAATCTAAGAAGATGATATCAATAGAGAATGTACATCCTTAGATAATAGTAGTCACAATATCAATATGATGCCACAATAATGCAAAAGTCTAAGTAAGCCTCCCAATGGGGTCCCACTATAGTATTGTTCAATGATATTGACTATCATAATAATATATGGCATAATGCTATCAACAAAGCTGGATATAATCACTTTGTACCTCGAAAGACATATACATCAATTATTACAAACTTGTGTTAAGCATGATCAACGTTTAAGCCATACTCAAGACAATTTACAACAGTATGATCATCATATCTTCATATAAAGATATACACTCCATAACATTAGTAGTAATAATATTTTTAACCTCGTGATTTCATTTACCCTATGATGTAACACATTATTCTTTTAGTAGCTTGGTTCTTGGACTAGATAATATTTGGAATTGACACTTCTAACTAAATACTTCTGTAATTGTAGATACCAACATGCTAGGATACCAACCATATCATAACATGTTTTTTGATATAATTACCAAATATTATAAACTCATGTTTAAAACTCATCCACTAATCTTATACTTATTAAACAAACTTCATATCACATACCATTGGCATAGTCTTAAAACATATTGTCTTCAAAATAAATACACCATGTGAACTATAGTGCATTATCCAACTATAAGAAGGTGTGAAATAGTAATGGTAAACTTTCTTTAGGTGTAATTAATACCAAAGTCATACTCAAGATTTAATCACAATGTCACAATCATGTGAAGCCCCAATATGACTCCAAATAACAAGCTACATATTTTGACTAACATAAAATGCTTAAGATCTCTTAAGATCCACATCTATGCTTAAATAAAACATCTAGACTATTTACAAAATATCATAAAGAAATGTAAAACATACATGAAAGATGGAAAGTATCCAATATTACATTCAAATAGACGTAAACAACTATATGTACATGTCTTTTAATTGGGAGAGTGAATAATTTATAAATAAATACTATCTTTGAAAAGCAATGGTCAAGAAATGTACTTAGCTTTTAGGAATGATATTGAATATATTTCTTTTGTAGGCACACATATTCTCTCTACCACCTCCCCATTGGAATCTTTGTAAATATAGCATGTGTCTCTTCTTTTTTTCCACCCATGTCCACCAGATACATGTGTTGAATTAAAAAACAAGCAAAGAAAACCTAAAATAGAAGAAAGAGACAAGACAAAATAAAGCACACTAAAATTTTATAGCGGTTCGGAAATTGCCTACATCCACTTTCAATAGCAGGGGAAACTCTTTTATTAATTTTCAAGTACAATAATATTCACACAACAACAGTATTTATAAAATGGTCTCAACTCCAATAAATGGAAAAATCAGTCTGTAAGAGAAACTTGCCAATTTAGACAAAAGGCATCCTTATTCAATTTGTTTGAGAATCTTGCCAATTTGGACTTCGCCAAACCCAACAATCTCCCACTTGAAGACCAAATTGTTGCTCAGAGATATCCCCCCACTGTAGGCATTTACATCAGCCACAACGAAGATTTGAGCTTGGCCAAATTTTGTTCACGAACACACCAAATAAATCGCTTCCAGGCTTCCCAATCAAGTGCAACACCTTCCCTTGTTACTTCTCCGATTGTCAAAAGGGAAACATCAAAAGTACCACCCTCGAAATAAAAAAATCAACACATTTTTCTCTTCCATTCTGGTCTCCTGCTTCCTCACCCGGGCAATTAAATTTTTCTCCTCTATATACAACTGATTCAGGGCGTCCTCAGTCTGAGGATCTCTACGAACTTCAATTGCCAATTGACCTGAATACTGAAATCTCCATCCATGGCAACATTGGACAAGTCCTCAAACATAAACTGCAAGTAATCTGCAGAATCGAGGTTTCCCTCCATCATCATCTGCTTTTGGCACTGATCCAAATCCACTGCATTGCTTGCCAAATCCAGCTCAGTGAATAACGACCCCTGCAAAATAGTATTCACATAGTGAATTGCGCACAATTTCGACTCCTGCAGCTCATGGTACAGTGGACCCCATTTGTAACATCTTGTCTTGCTCCCTTATACTTCTTACCAATACTCATCATCGGGAGCCCCATCAACTCCTCTTCTACGATCACCACCAGATTCCAACATGCCTATGAAATCCTCCATAACAAATTCAGTTTCAGCATCTAATTTATCCAAAAACTTTATTCAGGCAGCCCTGAAATCAAATGATGGTGAATCTTCTGTAGGATGAAAAACTTCATCATAAAATTCTCCAGAGCCACAAGACCAAGACATGAGAGCTCAGGCCCAATCATTCAAAGCTTCCATATCCATTTTCCTGGAAATTCTAGAAGAAGAATTTTGCCTCCATTAATCACTGCTTCCTTTGCTCAACCTCACCAAGCTCTGATACCAATTGTTGAATTAAAAAACAAGCAAAGAAAACATAAAACAGAAGAAAGAGACAAGACAAAACAAATAACATAGAAATTTTATAGTGGTTCGGCAATTGCCTACATCCACTTTCAACAGTAGTAGGGGAAACTCTTATTAATTCTCAAGTATAATAATATTCACACGGCAGCAGTATTTATAAAATGGTCTCCACTCCAATAAAAGGAAAAATCAGTCTGTGATAAAAACTTGCCAATTTAGACAAAAAGCATCCTTATCCAATTTGTTTGAGAATCTTGCCAATTTGAACTTCACCAAACCCAACAACATGAATTTCAACTTGCTAAATCCATCACCATTAAACTGCTAAAAGCATTTCTAATTTTATGACCCATTGCAGCACCAATGAATATGCAAAACCGAACATGAGCTTCCATAAATCAACAAAACCTTGCAACTCCTACTTCTAGTTATGAGGGTGTGATACACCTGTAGGTCGCATTAGACTCCACCCATGGTCTCCAAAACACCTTCCTCACATGCCACAATCTCGGTCGCTTCTTACGTGCCCTTCCTCTGCATTTTCTCTCCTTGAACTCTGTCCAAAACATGTTTTAAAGAGGTCACGGTAGCTTAGGTTTTTCCGACCAATTTACCCGACTGCCACAACTAATAATCAACCACCTTGTGATTCTTCATGATGGCAGTTCTTACATCATTGTAATTGTCTAATGAATCACAGAAAGGTAAAAGTTTGTACAATTCTCTGTCATCCAATCTAGCCTCAAAGTATTTTATAGCAACTGCATTTCGAGGCCGCATACTATAGCACAATGGGTTATCATCAATGACAAGTACACTCCTCAAATCATTCCCTGGAACACTGAGGTCCTTCACTACACAATTACCACTGATGGATTTGCATGAGTCTCAATAAAAACGCCGAGTAATATGATGAGTAATATGATGGTTATATGATGGTTAGTATCTAATCTGTCCAGAATGCATTCAGTAGTTTCTCTGGGTGATTCAGTAAAAACAACCAGTTCATATTTTTTGGCCAACTTGGACAAGAACTGATTCAACCCAGGCCTTTTCAAAACATACTTGCTTACTGGAAGGTCATGGAAATCAACATAAAAAACATAGCCTGGAAGAGTGCAATAGGAGATGCTTCTCTTTATTAAAGTGCCCTCCAAATCTAACATAATGGTTTTCTTGGCCTTTTTGAAGGGAAAAGAAATTTAGGATTCTGTGATTTTTTTTCTCTAGGTTGAACATCATAAGGGCTACATTGAGATGTCTCTTTTTTTGGTTGTTTGGGATAAGCCATATCATGGCCAAATTTGCAGGCCTCTTCATTTGGGTCATTATAATTCAACCTGTAAGGGCTATCTTTAGAAATTTATGCAACTTCTGAGTCACTAATCTAGAAGCTATCGACTTCTGAGTGACTAGTTTGGAAGCTATTGATGCTAATATTAGAACTTTTTGCTACTTTTGAGTCACTATTATGGAAATTATCACTGCTAACATTAGAAGTTCCTTGTTCTAGTTCATTATGATTGAGCATGTCAAGCCCATCAATGTAATTCCCACCTTCTCGGTCTTTAAGAGCACACAATGTAAGAACTAACTCTAGAAGTCTCTGATACTTTTGACTCAGGTACATTGAATGCTATCATTGCTAACATCGGGTATAGCATTAGAAGACTCTAGTTTGTCTTCAATAAGTTGAAAAATATCACTGCTAACTTTGCAATTATTTTTCTCATTAAGTTGAAACTTATTAGAGTCACAACCATCAAGGCCAACTATATCAGCTTTGGATTCTTGCTTTCTTGATTTAAACCCATCAAGGTTGGTTTTGGAAGTTTTGAATCTAATTTTTCTGACATAGCCATATCCATATCCATATCCTGGCAACCTTGGGAATTCTCTTGTTCAAAAACATTCATATTATCCCTTTCTGGTTCTTCTATAGACTGCAAATTATTATCAAATACAATAATATCATTAGATGTCTTCATTTCTACAGCACTAGTTTGAATCCTATTGAGGCCAACCTCTGATGTTCCCCTTTCTAGTTCACCAGGTTGAACCCTGTCAAGTCCATTGCTAAGAGTTTTCTTTTCTAGTTGTCTACATTGAACCACAGTATCAGAAGTCCGTCTTTGAGGTTCTTTATATTGAACCCCAATATTACAAGTTCATTTATGTGGCTCTCTACATCAACCTTTACCAAGACTAAGGCTAGAACTTCTTTCTACTTGCAAAGATTCAACCTTAGCAACACGATTATTAGAATTTTGTCTTTCTGACTCTACCTTGTTGGGGCCCACGTTAGAAGTTTATTTATTTACTGTTTTTTAGGACGAACTTTAGTAGTCCCAACAGTAGGAAGACGTCTTTGTGGTTTCCTTCCTTGAACCTTATCAAGGTCAGCATGAGGACCCCATCTCTGTTGTTCTCTTCTTTGAACATGTCTACCAGTAGCCTTCAATATTACTCCTTTCTTATCTTTAGATTTAGCCATGTCATTACTATCCTTGGAAGTTTCAGAGGCTAGTTTCTTAGGTTCGAACACTGAGTTTAGAATATCTTTTCACTTTTTCTTTAGGTTGATTTCTACGCACACCAACTTTAGGAGTCTCTCTTTCTCTATCTCTAGGTTGAGCCATATCAACACTTATTTTTTAAGCCTCACTTTTTTGTTCCCTTAGTGTAACACTTTCTCTTTCTTGTTTCCCTGTTGTAAACTTTTCAATCTCTGAGCAACATTTTAGGGCTTCTCGTACATCTTCATATTTTGTTGCTTTTTCAGCCATTTCCATAACTCTAATTAGTTCCCTGTCATTTGGACAACCCAAAAATGGCTTCACAAGAAACCCATTTTCCGCCTAGAGTTGATAACAATCAGGACAATCATCTGCCATGAAAACTTTCTTCATATCTCTGCCAAGCTCCCAAGGACTGAACTGCAAGAATCTCCATAAAGTCAGTGATCAACGCCTCCATCTATGTTGAATCCTTTTAAAATAGCATCTGCATACTCCTTACTGGCTGATCTGAAAATGATGATTTCATATTTATAAATCGTCAAGTAAAAGAAGAGACAATTGATACCAAACCTCTACTGCACATAGCAAGTTAATGGTTTCTCATCATTCTTCCGAACAGAAATGGTGAAGTCATACTTTGGAGGACAAGATAAGGTTGCATTGACAAGGGTGTGACCCAAATCTAATACAATTGTTCTCTCATGCCATTTTGAAATTGGTTGGAGAAGAATCTGAGAAGGATCAAATATTTTTTTTTGAGATTTAACCAATTTTTCTACCGTTCATGTGATTGTCATCTTTGTTGTCTTTATCTCATGTGTTAATTTCACTTTATACAAAGATTTGCATACTATTGCAATTAGATCAATATTATTGTACATTATTGATAAGACATTAGATTATTGAATTGATTTGAATTATATGTTAGAATTAAGATGTTATATATGTTAGAATTAGGATGTTATAAAACATAAATCTATAGGATATGCTTTCTTTCTTCATAATAAATATATATTTTTTGAGTAGATTAGTAAATTGGTTTTTATATATCTTAAATCTCTTCAAATCAATATAATTCATACCTGAAAAGTGTAATAAATTTAAAATATTACTCTTTTAAAAAAATATATATTTAAAAATAAATAAATTAATAATTATTATTAATTTGAGTGAAGAGCTAAGATATAGACTAATTTTAATACCTTCTTAAATCTATATTTCTTTGACAAATATTGAAGAACCTCACTATTTTTCTTAACTTTTCCACATTACATCAACAAATTGATTCCTTGTGCAAATATGTTAAAAACTTACCAACAAATTGTCCACCAAACCAACCCCACACCAACAAATTGATTCCTTGTACTAATATGTCAAAATCTTACCAACAAATTGTCTAATAAACCAACCCTACATCAACAAATTGATTCCTCATACAAATATGTCAAAAGCTTACCAACAAATTGTCCATATACATACACATACATACACATATATATATATATATATCCACCAGACCAACCCTACACCAACAAATTTTTGCCGGCCAGCGATATTTAAATTTTGGTCAATGGAAGCTTCTTCCTCGTTTCTTCGAGAAGGCTTCGCCTACTTTTTTTAATCTTTATATAAACTCCCCTGTTTCTCTCTACTCTACCAAGTTTGAGTAATTTGACTTCCTCACCATTGCCCCTGCTTCCATTGCTTTCCTCTGTCTCTGTGTTCAGTTGAATCAGATTCCATGGCTTCCACTTCTTGTCAATCAGAAATTGACAGTGTAAATGCTTTTGATGGGCTTGCTCCACCATCTGCATCTACTTCTGCTACATCCTCATCACCATTACAGAAGCTGACCTACGATGTTTTTATTAATCATCGAGGACCCGATGTAAAACATGAGCTGGCCAGAGATATCTACAATGCCCTCCATGCTATGGGTCTGAAGGTCTTTCTTGATTCCCAGGATCTTGAGTTGGGACTTGGGGGATTTGTTCCCTAGAGAACTACAAGAAGCAATGTCTCGTGCTTCTCTTCATGTAGCAATATTTTCTCCCACATATGCACAGTCACCTTGGTGTCTTGCCGAGCTATCTTTTATGCTCAAGACTGGCACACCTTTTATTCCTGTTTTCTACCGAGTCCAACCTGAAGATCTCCGCCATTTGGTTCATGGGAAAGGAATCTACGCTGATTTCTTTTTGAAGCATCAAGAGAAGGGTAGATATAACACAGACAAGCTTGAGGAGTGGAAGATGGCACTCCACAGTGTCTCCTTTTATATGGGCGAAAGTGTCAATAGTAATGAGTAAGCAACACACAATCTCTCTTTCTGTACATCTGTTATCATACCTTCCATTTCATGCAATATTTCTCTATTTTATATGTATTTATCTTTATTAAATCATCACTGTTTAGTAATGCTTCTTCGTTTCATGTTTCATCATTGTTTAGAGAGAAGCAAAGGGTGTTGAAGAATATTGTGAATCGTGTATCAAAAATAATGAAAATAGTACCATTGGAGGTAGCAACACATCCTGTGGGTCTTGAAGAAGCTGTAATAGATTTTGAAATGACAATTAGTGAAGAGAAATCTTATTCTGATGTTCAAATTGTGGGAATTTGGGGTATGGGCGGATCCGGAAAAACCACTTTAGCAAAAGAATTATATAATCAGAAATGTTCATCTATACAAAAATCCAGTTTTCTTTTTGATATTAGAAATGCTGCAAGTACAAATAAGTTACATAAAATGCAGATACAACTCCTTGAAGATTTAGAATTCAGATTCAATAATCAGCCGCCTACTAATGTAGAGCAAGGCAAAAAGATTATCTCTAATTATTTGAGATCTGTTCCTGTATTTATCATTTTGGATGATGTGGATCATAGGGATCAACTAGAAGCTTTACTGCCGGAAAAGGGAAGCCTTGCATCTGGGAGTTTGATCATTGTTACAACACGGGACAAGGAAGTCCTCAGGGTTTGGGGCATCTCCTGCATTTATGAAATGAAATCAATGAATCAGTCTCATGCCAGGGAGCTTTTTTGTTGGCATGCATTCATACAACCTTCTCCATTGTTGCGATTCGAAGATCTTGTTGAAAAATTCATAAGAGCCAGTAATGGGTTGCCTTTGTCTTTAAAGGTATTTGGAGGTCAGCTTTATGGATGCTCTAATAAAAATTTATGGGAAGTTGTATTGCATAAAATTTCTAGAATATTGCCCGATGACATTATAAATAGGCTGAGGGTTAGCTATGATGCTCTAGATAAAGAAGAGCAAGAAATGTTCTTCGACATTGCCTGTTTCTTCATTGGCAAAAACAAGACGACAGCTATTGCTGTATGGGAAGGATCTGGCTGGAGTGGTCTGTGGGGTTGGGAGAGGCTTGTAAATAAGTGTCTTGTTGAGCTTGTTCATGAGAATGAAATAAGAATGCATGACCACCTAAGAGATTTAGGTAGGGAAATTGCAGGTTCTCTTTCACCTCATCGTCTATGGTCTCCTGATCAGTAATTCTATGGTCTCCTGATCAGCTTACTGTGATTAACAAACAGGAGGAGGTGAGGTTAATCATTTGTTTTCTGTGCCGCTAGAAAATTAGAAATCATGGAATTGAAACTTGAAGCTTGTTTATTTTGTTTGTTTGTCAGTTTGTATGTTTACCTCATTCTATTTTAAGTTTGTTGTGTTTGCTTTTCTCTATCTAGATAAGAGGAATAATATTGAATGCAGCAACTAATGACGTCCAGAAGTTTTCCAATTCCCTGTTGAGTACAAGCATATGGCTTTGTGGCTTCAGAAAAACTCGAAAACCTTGTCCTTATGGATTAAAATTTTTCGTGGTAGGGAAAGACTTTGGGAACAATTTATACATTGCCAAATTATCAAGAGAGTTGGCATGGGTAGCTGCACCGGAATTGCTCATAGAAATCTTCCATCATGGATTCCATCGAAAAAATTAAGAGTTTTAGAACTTTATGACTGCGACAAGATAGTAGGCTTGTGGAAGGATGGGGTGGAAGTAAGTATATTTCCTCTACAGTTCTCTTCAATCTTTATAATTTGAATTAAATATTCTTTGCAATCTTTATCTTTCCCTTAATTAAATTCAATATGGGTTGCAGGCTCCAGTACAGTTAAGAGTGTTGATTATTTCTGGGTGCCCTAAATTACAAAGAATTCCAAAGTCCATAGGATATCTCGTGAATTTGAAAAAGATATGCCTGTCTAGATGCAACGCGGAGAGTCCGCCAGAGGAATTTTGTCATCTTCAATCACTGAAGCACCTGCAATTACGATTTTCTTTTAGGTTATCATCATTGCCTAGCTGTTTGGCAATTTGAGAGACCTGCGACATCTAGATATGAGGGGTTGCCAAGCATTGAGGATATTGCCAGATTCTTTTAAGCAGCTCACACTCCTGCAACATCTTGATTTAGACCAGTGTGTGGAGCTCACCTTACAGCCAGACATCCTCGAAAACATGAGAATGCTACAGTATTTGAATCTTAATTGGTGCACACAATTGGAGTTGCTGCCTCGTCACATCACAAATCAGGCTTCCTTGAGTGAGCTCTATTTAAACAAAACCAGGTTAAGGGAGCTCCCAATTAACATCGGTCAACTCAGCAAGTTGAGAGAGATGGAGATACGTCCAGTTGCAGGGTGTTTCCAGATGCAATCTTTACCAGACTCTATGGGGAATCTTACTCTTTTAGAGCGATTGGTATTAATAAATTTACAAGTGCAATCTTCACCAATATCATTGAAGCAACTGATTAATCTTCAGACTCTGCATATACAAAGATGCCCAATCAGCGAATTTGATTTTGGGCAGGGGCTATTTACTTCTCCGTTGAGCAATCTCAAGGAAATAGATCTGTGTGAAACAGGAGTGTCAAAGATTTCAATTTCTGACGACTGTTGTCCCGGCCTTAAAACTCTCTGTCTTTGGTATAATGACTATTTAACGGAGGTCAACACTCAACCAACAGCAGTGGAGGATATTACGGTGTCCTGTTGTAAATTGCTAAGGAACATACGTGGTATTGGTGGCGTAATAAACCTTCGCCGCCTGAACATAAGCGACTGTCCAGAGTTGGACACGCTTCCAAGTTTTGATAAATTAGTTTCGCTGGAAAGATTTAAACTAGAAAAGAGCAACAAAGTTGAGACGATACAAGGCTTACAAAACTGCACATCATTGGAGGTCCTAATGATAGTTGGTAACTGTTGGGAGGTGTCGGGTATAGAAAGTTGGGAGCACCTGCAAAGACTGAGAAGCGTGCAACTCGTAGCAAAGAAGAGATCAGCTGTGGAGCGTTGCATTCAAAAGATTCAGGTAATAATTGTTTCCAAAATGTATAATTCTAATTTTTGTTTCTTATCATTATCATGATTAATGTTTGCTTTCCTTTTTGGGCAGAAATGGCCAGATGAAGTGATTATATGTACAAAGGCAGTAGCTGGTGCGGGATCACTTTTAAACTCTTCAGCCTTTCCCAATCTCTCTGTCGTGCACTCAGTTGCTAACAAGAAATTCAGCTCTAAAGAAAAAATCAAATTTGACCTCTTCAACAGTTCCTCCGATGGCAATGCCATGATGCTCTGTTTTTTTAATAAATTCTGGCTCTCCGAGAATGCGATTGTGTGCTGATAATTCCAACATATATTGGTGGGGAGAACTTGTGGACGCAGCCAAATGTCCATGGATAGGTGTGTTAACCCAACATTGTGAATGGCTAACTGCACGGGAGATTACCATATGCGGGTTCCAAGATGATAAAAAGACTAATGAAGTGGAGAAAGGAATGATTATGAGGGGCGACCAAGAGACCGTGCTGGAGGGTTTCCACCGCTTATTGCCTCTTCTATCAAATAATTAAATGGAATTATATTTGTCCGTGTAAATTGAACAATTTAATTAAATGCTCGATTAATTGTATATTTCAAATTTTTTATGTAAAATATCTTCTTTTATTTTTTAAATAGAAATTTAAAAGTAGTAAATTTTTTCATTAAAAAATTTATAAATTACAAATAAAATATACATTTTGTTTTTAGACTAGAGGAATCTAGAGGAATCGATTGAGTATCCGTCCCCCTGCAACCTCTGATACCACAGGGGTGGTGGGGAGACTAGACCTCATGACCTCTTGCTTACAACAGGATGCTTTAGCCAATTGAGTTAGACCCACCACCCCAAAAACATATTTACTTTTATAATGATATAAGATTTTTAAATTTTACTAAGAAAAACATTATATATTGATTCTTAATTATTCTTAATTATTTTTCTAATATATTTTATTGTAATTGTTTAATAGATAGATTTTTTTTAAATAATTATTCATTTAATTGAGTTTAATTTGGATATTATATTAATCTTTGATTGTTGATTGAGTTGATAATATTAATTTATAGTTGTTGACTTATTACAAAATGTATAAGATTGTATATAGTTTGCCTTTCATTCAATTAATTTGGATATTATATTAATCTTTGATTGTTGATTGAGTTGGTAATATTATTTTATAGTTGTTGACTTATTACAAAATGTATAAGATTGTATACAAAATTTCTTTCATTCATTCATAAATAAATAAATATTAAAATATTTTACTAACATTACAAGACATTATTTTTTAGGATGGTAAAATTATTGGTATGAAATTTATGGAATGGTGAAATCTAGATACCCATACTATTACCCATTTAGTTGTGCCCATTATGAGGAAATATCTTGATACATGAACATGGTGACAATGAGTGCAATCTTCCATAAAGTTAGGCTCATTTATCTAAGCCTTTATCTAATTCTATATATACACATTTTTATATTTAGTATTTACCTCATCCATATGTCCACAAATCCTTGTGTTTTCACCTTATCCACTTGATTATCAAACATATGCAAACTTATATGAACATATGGTTGTTGTGCACTCTAATTTGACCCATTATTTGCTCCAAGATAGGTTGCAAGGACATCCTTTTATTTATGAACTTGTCCATCTGTAATTAAAATTAAAAATTTGGTTGACTAATCCCTTTTACCTTTCCTTCCTATATCTAACCAAGCACATATTATGTGATTTGATATCATGTACTAGCATTTAAAGATATTTATTTCAATTAATTTAATCATTAAAGACCCCACACATTAAAGTGTTATCTCTAGAGCATTTCAAGAGAAATTAATAGTGAAACACTTATATTTTGTGCACTAAAAAGAGTAACAAACTATTTTATTTGATCTTTGTATACTTTTAAATGGATTGATCTAGGTGAATCATCTTTATGACCTAATTACAACCCATCAAAGGCATTTGAAAATATCACTAATCCTAAAGTTGATAGAAAGAATAGAGAAAATTTATATCAATAGTGGACAAAAGAGCCACTTTATAACATTGAGAGATATTACTATTTCTCTCTATCACATTGGGAGCTATGCATGTTTCCTTTTATTATATTGGGAGGTTTCAACCTTTTACCTTTATTATATCTGGAATCATCATACTTTTCTCTATCTCATCAAGGGAAATTCAATCTTCTCATTTGGAAGCAACATTCTTCCTCTGTATGTATTATTCCTACATAAACACATCTTTCTATTTAGGGGAATCTTTCTATGTAATGGTGACGATGAACATTATGCATTGCTACATACATGCCTTGGAACGCTACTACAAAGGGTTGACAACATGGAATATATTCATGTGAAGTTAGATTGGATGCACAAAAAGCAAAATATAGAAGATAAGACAAATAGGATAGGACTTGCGAAGGGCGTGGGGTTGGTTATTGTAGCATATTTGGATACAATTTTGTAAAATATAAGAAAAAGGATCTTGAAGCTTGTAATAAATTTCAAATATTTATTACCAATACTGGCATGGTATGATGGTTAAGTTGGTGTGGTACTGTTCTTGCCATCAAGGTTTGAACTCCATTGGGGTGTAATTGTTGAATGTTTAAATTAGGGGTGAGGTCTCGTGTTTGTGACTTCACCAGTTCATAGCTTTGGGTCAAATGTGTTTACCCCTTAATAAAAAAAAAAAATTCAAAGATTTATTTCTTTGTTCGTGGGTAGTGGTAAAACTAGATCTAGTTGATATATACATGATATGCTTAATATATGGCTATATAGCCATCTATGTACCAATGACTATTGTTGAATTCAAAATTAATACACTTGTGGGAACTAACATGCTTTTGAGACTTCTTGATGTGTGGAAGTCAGAAGCAAAGAAAGCAGTCATCATTGCAATTGACTTATTAGGGTGTGTTTTTATTAAGACTGCTGAAAGGGGGGTTTCTTTTCCACTGAAAAAAAGAGACCAAATGTTAGACTATACTCTAACATTAATGGTTGCAAATGGTTTTGAGAATCTGAAATATTTTGATCTTGAACTTCTTCATATACAAACTCTTCATTTGAATACATGCACTACTCTTGTTTCTATAGAGCCAAAACTAATATTTAAAATGAGGAATCATATTCTAAAGGCAACACATGGATTTTTTTACCTTGCAAATTGATCCTCTTATTAACAATATTATTACTTCTCTTTGTGAAGTATTACTTACAAGTGGAGTAAGTAATTATCAAAGAGGACAATCCTTCGTGAAAATGATAGTTCTAGTGTAAAGAAAAATGGCAATGACAAATGAAATGGATAGTAATAAGATAAATAAGGTAATGATGGAAAACATGGGTGTTCAAATTGGGGAGAGAAACCCTAGGTTTATCAACTCTTGTGATGTTCCCAAAGGGAGCCAACACTTGTAGAATGAACGACCAAAGATCTAGGGGTACACCCTTAATAAGAAGCCACCTAGGGCACAACAGTGTCATGATTTAATCTCCACTGGCCGTGTGAGACCAAGTAGGAACCCTAAAAATGCTTTTCCTTACACTCCAGTAGGGTTTTTCAAAACCTTTTCTTGTATTTCATGATTCTTAAGAAAAATTTAAAAAAGACCACACTAAAACATTATACAAAAGGAAATTTGCACATTTAATTTATTTTTCCAAACATTATTAAGCCAACTAACTGAGAATTTTCTTACATGAAGATTAGCACAATCAATGGCAACCATGAAAATGGCAACACTAGACAATCTTTTCCTCTCTTTGCAATAGAATTAAACATTTCTTTATTTGGAGCAATAATCATAGAGTCTGGAGGGCCAAAGAGGTACTTACCTTGCCTCCCTCCATCAGTTACGGTTTCCCTTTCACCACCACTTGGTTGGATAAAGAGCTTTGATTCCATAGAGCAAGGAAAGGGCTCATCGACAAGAGATCCAGAAAGGATTTAGTGTGGTTAGCATTGCTATCCACATCCTTTAAGATTTTTTCATAGGAAGCGAGTGGGGTTCGTACCCCCCTCCATTAACACACACATGCTTGAGACAACCCTTCAAGCCTGAGAATAACCAAGCCCAAAGAAAAATAGAATGCCCCATACAATGAAAGCAAGAAAACACACATAAACAAGGATGGCAATAAATGAGGTCATAAATATGGGAGTACGGAGGACCTGCAAGAAGCCAACCCTATGTGGGGGAGGGTCATTCCTACCCCACCACCACTGCATGAAAAAACCCTAGCAACCACTGCTCACTTATGCCTGCCTCAATCTTCAAACCCCTCCCTCTTCCAAGTTTTCATCATTATGATAATTCTAGCATCATTGTAATTATCTAATGAATCATAGAAAGGTAAAAGTTTGTACAATTCTCTATCATCCAATCTAGCCTTAAAGGATTTTATAGCAACTACATTTCAAGGTTGCATACTATAGCACAATGGGTTATCCAAAATGATAAGTACACTCCTCAAGTCTTTCCCAAGAACATTGAGGTCCTTCACTACACAATTACCATTGATGGATTTGCATGAATCTCCATAAAAATGCCAAGTAATATGATGGTTAGTATCTAATTTGTCAATAATGCATTTAGTAGTTGTTGTTCCTTCTGCACACACACCCCGTTTGGATTGAGGACCCCCTCTTTTTGTTTT
>VDFB02000003.1:215698480-215799254 GCA_007258455.2 Sequoia sempervirens | reverse complement strand
ATCATAGGGATCAACTAGAAGCTTTACTGCCGGAAAAGGGAAGCCTTGCATCTGGGAGTTTGATCATTGTTACAACACGGGACAAGGAAGTCCTCAGGGTTTGGGGCATCTCCTGCATTTATGAAATGAAATCAATGAATCAGTCTCATGCCAGGGAGCTTTTTTGTTGGCATGCATTCATACAACCTTCTCCATTGTTGCGATTCGAAGATCTTGTTGAAAAATTCATAAGAGCCAGTAATGGGTTGCCTTTGTCTTTAAAGGTATTTGGAGGTCAGCTTTATGGATGCTCTAATAAAAATTTATGGGAAGTTGTATTGCATAAAATTTCTAGAATATTGCCCGATGACATTATAAATAGGCTGAGGGTTAGCTATGATGCTCTAGATAAAGAAGAGCAAGAAATGTTCTTCGACATTGCCTGTTTCTTCATTGGCAAAAACAAGACGACAGCTATTGCTGTATGGGAAGGATCTGGCTGGAGTGGTCTGTGGGGTTGGGAGAGGCTTGTAAATAAGTGTCTTGTTGAGCTTGTTCATGAGAATGAAATAAGAATGCATGACCACCTAAGAGATTTAGGTAGGGAAATTGCAGGTTCTCTTTCACCTCATCGTCTATGGTCTCCTGATCAGTAATTCTATGGTCTCCTGATCAGCTTACTGTGATTAACAAACAGGAGGAGGTGAGGTTAATCATTTGTTTTCTGTGCCGCTAGAAAATTAGAAATCATGGAATTGAAACTTGAAGCTTGTTTATTTTGTTTGTTTGTCAGTTTGTATGTTTACCTCATTCTATTTTAAGTTTGTTGTGTTTGCTTTTCTCTATCTAGATAAGAGGAATAATATTGAATGCAGCAACTAATGACGTCCAGAAGTTTTCCAATTCCCTGTTGAGTACAAGCATATGGCTTTGTGGCTTCAGAAAAACTCGAAAACCTTGTCCTTATGGATTAAAATTTTTCGTGGTAGGGAAAGACTTTGGGAACAATTTATACATTGCCAAATTATCAAGAGAGTTGGCATGGGTAGCTGCACCGGAATTGCTCATAGAAATCTTCCATCATGGATTCCATCGAAAAAATTAAGAGTTTTAGAACTTTATGACTGCGACAAGATAGTAGGCTTGTGGAAGGATGGGGTGGAAGTAAGTATATTTCCTCTACAGTTCTCTTCAATCTTTATAATTTGAATTAAATATTCTTTGCAATCTTTATCTTTCCCTTAATTAAATTCAATATGGGTTGCAGGCTCCAGTACAGTTAAGAGTGTTGATTATTTCTGGGTGCCCTAAATTACAAAGAATTCCAAAGTCCATAGGATATCTCGTGAATTTGAAAAAGATATGCCTGTCTAGATGCAACGCGGAGAGTCCGCCAGAGGAATTTTGTCATCTTCAATCACTGAAGCACCTGCAATTACGATTTTCTTTTAGGTTATCATCATTGCCTAGCTGTTTGGCAATTTGAGAGACCTGCGACATCTAGATATGAGGGGTTGCCAAGCATTGAGGATATTGCCAGATTCTTTTAAGCAGCTCACACTCCTGCAACATCTTGATTTAGACCAGTGTGTGGAGCTCACCTTACAGCCAGACATCCTCGAAAACATGAGAATGCTACAGTATTTGAATCTTAATTGGTGCACACAATTGGAGTTGCTGCCTCGTCACATCACAAATCAGGCTTCCTTGAGTGAGCTCTATTTAAACAAAACCAGGTTAAGGGAGCTCCCAATTAACATCGGTCAACTCAGCAAGTTGAGAGAGATGGAGATACGTCCAGTTGCAGGGTGTTTCCAGATGCAATCTTTACCAGACTCTATGGGGAATCTTACTCTTTTAGAGCGATTGGTATTAATAAATTTACAAGTGCAATCTTCACCAATATCATTGAAGCAACTGATTAATCTTCAGACTCTGCATATACAAAGATGCCCAATCAGCGAATTTGATTTTGGGCAGGGGCTATTTACTTCTCCGTTGAGCAATCTCAAGGAAATAGATCTGTGTGAAACAGGAGTGTCAAAGATTTCAATTTCTGACGACTGTTGTCCCGGCCTTAAAACTCTCTGTCTTTGGTATAATGACTATTTAACGGAGGTCAACACTCAACCAACAGCAGTGGAGGATATTACGGTGTCCTGTTGTAAATTGCTAAGGAACATACGTGGTATTGGTGGCGTAATAAACCTTCGCCGCCTGAACATAAGCGACTGTCCAGAGTTGGACACGCTTCCAAGTTTTGATAAATTAGTTTCGCTGGAAAGATTTAAACTAGAAAAGAGCAACAAAGTTGAGACGATACAAGGCTTACAAAACTGCACATCATTGGAGGTCCTAATGATAGTTGGTAACTGTTGGGAGGTGTCGGGTATAGAAAGTTGGGAGCACCTGCAAAGACTGAGAAGCGTGCAACTCGTAGCAAAGAAGAGATCAGCTGTGGAGCGTTGCATTCAAAAGATTCAGGTAATAATTGTTTCCAAAATGTATAATTCTAATTTTTGTTTCTTATCATTATCATGATTAATGTTTGCTTTCCTTTTTGGGCAGAAATGGCCAGATGAAGTGATTATATGTACAAAGGCAGTAGCTGGTGCGGGATCACTTTTAAACTCTTCAGCCTTTCCCAATCTCTCTGTCGTGCACTCAGTTGCTAACAAGAAATTCAGCTCTAAAGAAAAAATCAAATTTGACCTCTTCAACAGTTCCTCCGATGGCAATGCCATGATGCTCTGTTTTTTTAATAAATTCTGGCTCTCCGAGAATGCGATTGTGTGCTGATAATTCCAACATATATTGGTGGGGAGAACTTGTGGACGCAGCCAAATGTCCATGGATAGGTGTGTTAACCCAACATTGTGAATGGCTAACTGCACGGGAGATTACCATATGCGGGTTCCAAGATGATAAAAAGACTAATGAAGTGGAGAAAGGAATGATTATGAGGGGCGACCAAGAGACCGTGCTGGAGGGTTTCCACCGCTTATTGCCTCTTCTATCAAATAATTAAATGGAATTATATTTGTCCGTGTAAATTGAACAATTTAATTAAATGCTCGATTAATTGTATATTTCAAATTTTTTATGTAAAATATCTTCTTTTATTTTTTAAATAGAAATTTAAAAGTAGTAAATTTTTTCATTAAAAAATTTATAAATTACAAATAAAATATACATTTTGTTTTTAGACTAGAGGAATCTAGAGGAATCGATTGAGTATCCGTCCCCCTGCAACCTCTGATACCACAGGGGTGGTGGGGAGACTAGACCTCATGACCTCTTGCTTACAACAGGATGCTTTAGCCAATTGAGTTAGACCCACCACCCCAAAAACATATTTACTTTTATAATGATATAAGATTTTTAAATTTTACTAAGAAAAACATTATATATTGATTCTTAATTATTCTTAATTATTTTTCTAATATATTTTATTGTAATTGTTTAATAGATAGATTTTTTTTAAATAATTATTCATTTAATTGAGTTTAATTTGGATATTATATTAATCTTTGATTGTTGATTGAGTTGATAATATTAATTTATAGTTGTTGACTTATTACAAAATGTATAAGATTGTATATAGTTTGCCTTTCATTCAATTAATTTGGATATTATATTAATCTTTGATTGTTGATTGAGTTGGTAATATTATTTTATAGTTGTTGACTTATTACAAAATGTATAAGATTGTATACAAAATTTCTTTCATTCATTCATAAATAAATAAATATTAAAATATTTTACTAACATTACAAGACATTATTTTTTAGGATGGTAAAATTATTGGTATGAAATTTATGGAATGGTGAAATCTAGATACCCATACTATTACCCATTTAGTTGTGCCCATTATGAGGAAATATCTTGATACATGAACATGGTGACAATGAGTGCAATCTTCCATAAAGTTAGGCTCATTTATCTAAGCCTTTATCTAATTCTATATATACACATTTTTATATTTAGTATTTACCTCATCCATATGTCCACAAATCCTTGTGTTTTCACCTTATCCACTTGATTATCAAACATATGCAAACTTATATGAACATATGGTTGTTGTGCACTCTAATTTGACCCATTATTTGCTCCAAGATAGGTTGCAAGGACATCCTTTTATTTATGAACTTGTCCATCTGTAATTAAAATTAAAAATTTGGTTGACTAATCCCTTTTACCTTTCCTTCCTATATCTAACCAAGCACATATTATGTGATTTGATATCATGTACTAGCATTTAAAGATATTTATTTCAATTAATTTAATCATTAAAGACCCCACACATTAAAGTGTTATCTCTAGAGCATTTCAAGAGAAATTAATAGTGAAACACTTATATTTTGTGCACTAAAAAGAGTAACAAACTATTTTATTTGATCTTTGTATACTTTTAAATGGATTGATCTAGGTGAATCATCTTTATGACCTAATTACAACCCATCAAAGGCATTTGAAAATATCACTAATCCTAAAGTTGATAGAAAGAATAGAGAAAATTTATATCAATAGTGGACAAAAGAGCCACTTTATAACATTGAGAGATATTACTATTTCTCTCTATCACATTGGGAGCTATGCATGTTTCCTTTTATTATATTGGGAGGTTTCAACCTTTTACCTTTATTATATCTGGAATCATCATACTTTTCTCTATCTCATCAAGGGAAATTCAATCTTCTCATTTGGAAGCAACATTCTTCCTCTGTATGTATTATTCCTACATAAACACATCTTTCTATTTAGGGGAATCTTTCTATGTAATGGTGACGATGAACATTATGCATTGCTACATACATGCCTTGGAACGCTACTACAAAGGGTTGACAACATGGAATATATTCATGTGAAGTTAGATTGGATGCACAAAAAGCAAAATATAGAAGATAAGACAAATAGGATAGGACTTGCGAAGGGCGTGGGGTTGGTTATTGTAGCATATTTGGATACAATTTTGTAAAATATAAGAAAAAGGATCTTGAAGCTTGTAATAAATTTCAAATATTTATTACCAATACTGGCATGGTATGATGGTTAAGTTGGTGTGGTACTGTTCTTGCCATCAAGGTTTGAACTCCATTGGGGTGTAATTGTTGAATGTTTAAATTAGGGGTGAGGTCTCGTGTTTGTGACTTCACCAGTTCATAGCTTTGGGTCAAATGTGTTTACCCCTTAATAAAAAAAAAAAATTCAAAGATTTATTTCTTTGTTCGTGGGTAGTGGTAAAACTAGATCTAGTTGATATATACATGATATGCTTAATATATGGCTATATAGCCATCTATGTACCAATGACTATTGTTGAATTCAAAATTAATACACTTGTGGGAACTAACATGCTTTTGAGACTTCTTGATGTGTGGAAGTCAGAAGCAAAGAAAGCAGTCATCATTGCAATTGACTTATTAGGGTGTGTTTTTATTAAGACTGCTGAAAGGGGGGTTTCTTTTCCACTGAAAAAAAGAGACCAAATGTTAGACTATACTCTAACATTAATGGTTGCAAATGGTTTTGAGAATCTGAAATATTTTGATCTTGAACTTCTTCATATACAAACTCTTCATTTGAATACATGCACTACTCTTGTTTCTATAGAGCCAAAACTAATATTTAAAATGAGGAATCATATTCTAAAGGCAACACATGGATTTTTTTACCTTGCAAATTGATCCTCTTATTAACAATATTATTACTTCTCTTTGTGAAGTATTACTTACAAGTGGAGTAAGTAATTATCAAAGAGGACAATCCTTCGTGAAAATGATAGTTCTAGTGTAAAGAAAAATGGCAATGACAAATGAAATGGATAGTAATAAGATAAATAAGGTAATGATGGAAAACATGGGTGTTCAAATTGGGGAGAGAAACCCTAGGTTTATCAACTCTTGTGATGTTCCCAAAGGGAGCCAACACTTGTAGAATGAACGACCAAAGATCTAGGGGTACACCCTTAATAAGAAGCCACCTAGGGCACAACAGTGTCATGATTTAATCTCCACTGGCCGTGTGAGACCAAGTAGGAACCCTAAAAATGCTTTTCCTTACACTCCAGTAGGGTTTTTCAAAACCTTTTCTTGTATTTCATGATTCTTAAGAAAAATTTAAAAAAGACCACACTAAAACATTATACAAAAGGAAATTTGCACATTTAATTTATTTTTCCAAACATTATTAAGCCAACTAACTGAGAATTTTCTTACATGAAGATTAGCACAATCAATGGCAACCATGAAAATGGCAACACTAGACAATCTTTTCCTCTCTTTGCAATAGAATTAAACATTTCTTTATTTGGAGCAATAATCATAGAGTCTGGAGGGCCAAAGAGGTACTTACCTTGCCTCCCTCCATCAGTTACGGTTTCCCTTTCACCACCACTTGGTTGGATAAAGAGCTTTGATTCCATAGAGCAAGGAAAGGGCTCATCGACAAGAGATCCAGAAAGGATTTAGTGTGGTTAGCATTGCTATCCACATCCTTTAAGATTTTTTCATAGGAAGCGAGTGGGGTTCGTACCCCCCTCCATTAACACACACATGCTTGAGACAACCCTTCAAGCCTGAGAATAACCAAGCCCAAAGAAAAATAGAATGCCCCATACAATGAAAGCAAGAAAACACACATAAACAAGGATGGCAATAAATGAGGTCATAAATATGGGAGTACGGAGGACCTGCAAGAAGCCAACCCTATGTGGGGGAGGGTCATTCCTACCCCACCACCACTGCATGAAAAAACCCTAGCAACCACTGCTCACTTATGCCTGCCTCAATCTTCAAACCCCTCCCTCTTCCAAGTTTTCATCATTATGATAATTCTAGCATCATTGTAATTATCTAATGAATCATAGAAAGGTAAAAGTTTGTACAATTCTCTATCATCCAATCTAGCCTTAAAGGATTTTATAGCAACTACATTTCAAGGTTGCATACTATAGCACAATGGGTTATCCAAAATGATAAGTACACTCCTCAAGTCTTTCCCAAGAACATTGAGGTCCTTCACTACACAATTACCATTGATGGATTTGCATGAATCTCCATAAAAATGCCAAGTAATATGATGGTTAGTATCTAATTTGTCAATAATGCATTTAGTAGTTGTTGTTCCTTCTGCACACACACCCCGTTTGGATTGAGGACCCCCTCTTTTTGTTTTTCCTCTACCAGGTTGTTCACATTCGCCTCGCTTTCTATGCCCATGTTTTAGATCTAGGTTGATTAAGTACCTTGAAATTGCAAAATCCTAGCATGAATAACTCAAGGTCATTACTTATAGCACCCGCCATTTTCCTTTTTGCATGGACTTCTTGCACATTGCTTTTGCACCTCGTTTCTCTGCATGGACTTCTCGCACGTGTCTTTTGCTCCTTGTGTTTCTGCACTCTGTACCCCACGCCTACTTTTCAAAAACCCTACATTTAATTCTCACATTAATGGTGTCGATGTTTATAAATAGGAGGGCCATGACCTGCCATTTTCACCTTAGAGCATTTGAAATTTGAAAGTGAGTGAGTTGCTGCTTGTGCTAAGAAGTTTGGTGATTGGAGTGTGATCATTCATCTCCCCCCCATGCGGCAGCAGGTAGGAATTGCTCACCTCATTCCTCATTTCTATGTTATTCCATGATTGTCGAGTGATTAGAGTTTTAAAGGAAAGTATTTAAAGGCTATTGGTGGGTTAAAATGCACAATAGGGTTACACCAAATGTGGCTAAATTGAAAGTCAGTGACACTGTTCTAAACCCTAGTTACTAGTGGAACCTAAAGTTTCCAACTGTGAAATTTCTCATGGGTTTTCACCTACATGAAGATGCTATTCTTGAAATGGCTTAGGCATGAGCAGCTCCCACTTTTTCTGTTGTTGCAACCAAATCATCACTATTAAAGTTTAAGAGTAATAAACACTTTAAATTTAAACCCTCACAGACACATCCATGTGGATGTCCACTGGCAGAATGTCATCTGGCTCAATTCATTTTCCAATGGTGAATTACAAGTGGCTTTCCCATCAACGACTTCCGCCCTAACCATGTCCACACACATTAAACCAAAACATTGAAAATTACCGAGTCCAAAGTCTTTGGGGGTCCATCCTTGTAGGTCATCCTTGACAAGGGACCGTTCACCCTAAGCTGTTGTTTAATATAAAATCATGCATGATATTTTTCTCGACAGCTTTCGCTCATGAACTCTCCACATTTTCTTAAATCTAATCCCTGACGACGAAAGCACCAAAGTTGGCATTGTCACTTTGACTCTCTCAATCGTAAAGTGAAAACCCTAAGTGAAGCGCTATGCAAGTTCCTCTATACAGGACTCCATCCAAAAAACACCGTCCACCTTAAGCCGTTATCTAATGGAAAAACCTGAACTACATTCTACCTTGTGACTTCTTCCTCTATCCTTCCCACATCACTTTGATTGTCACTCGAAGCTCAAAGACAAATCCAACCATGTCTTCCCACATGCCAAAATGATTCATTCAACTAAACAAACTTAGAGTATTGATGTGTTAGGCCTTTGTGAGGTGAAATCACAATACTGTGTCTCACTTTTTGCCCAAGATGGACATTTACATCAATATTTTTATCTGAATCTTCATCTTCTGAGACCTATAGTAGCTAAACCATAAAGAATTTGAAGATGATGTGAACTAGTGATTTATGGAAATTTGTGTGTAGATTCTAGATATTATTTTTTTCAAATTTTCCAAAATAAATCATGAATCTTTCAACATCTCCTTTCATAACTGGTTTTAGACAGAAAATAACATTTTTAGAAAATAACGTTTTTGTCGTACAACATAAAATTTTTTCTAAAAAGGATTAAATTTTAACTTTTGGAATATAGATTCTCAACATCAATATCTAGGGAAAGGATATTTTTTCATAATTTTTTGTTTCATTTTTTTTTAAAATTAATTTTTGAAGTCACTATAACTATAATTTAGACATATGTGTGTGTCGTAAAACCTAACTTTTTATGTATATATTGAAATCTTTTTTTTCTTTTTTAGGTGAAACAAGGAAATCAATATCTAGGGAATGGTTATTTTTTGAAATTTTTTTACAATGGTTTACTAATTTTCCACCTCTGCACAACAAAAAGCTTGATGTTCAGAGAAACACCTATGTTTAGTAAAAATTGAAAATTAAATACATGATGAAATGAAAATATATCAAACCTATACTTTTTGGAAAGCTAGTTTTTAAGGGCTACAATCTTGAAAAATATAATTTTTAAATGATGTTATTTAATTCCTCAAAAGGTAAATAAAAAGTTTTTTTTTCCAACATTTTGATAGTTGTGAAGGAGACTCCATTGTGGGTATGATTTAATACTATAGGGGTTCTATCCAAGGGGGTTTGATCTAAGGGGGTCTTATCTATCCCTCTTCAATTAAAACCCTTTAGATGGAGCCTCTTAAGAATTAAATAGTTAATTTTTCTAAAAACAATAAATTCAAGAAAAAATCAGCACATCCCAAAAGTGAGACACAATATTGTGGCAGCACCCTATGGGATTCCCCATGCAGAGTTTCACTTGTGGATCTCTGTAAGCCCAGAGCCATATCCTAACTATAGAACACCTAATGGCATCCAAATGGATGACACCCACACAACAAATTTATACAATTCATGAAAGTGATGAAATTTTCAAAGGGGTGATCAAACATGGTCTTCCATCCTATTCTCAACATGTTAAAGTTAACTTAACTAGAATTGGCCAAGTGAAAGTCATTGCGGGTTTCTTCATGTGGAACTCCATTTGCAGAATGTCATAGCCTCAAGGCCATTGTTAATGGCAGAACTTAAACGGTTTCCCAAATGGCGGCTTTCACACTATAATTTTCTACATGAGCCAAAGAAGCAAGTTTGACCTAGAAAAATGATCCCAAATTCTCTAATTTGCATCCCCCACATGACCTAATTAGTTCACATCCAAAATAGCTTGGAGTTTTGTCAGTGAGTAGGTTCCCCTATGGAAATCTGATTGTGGGTTGACATGCTCCCTGAGTCGTTTCTAACAACCATAGCTTGAGTGGTTTCCACAGGGCAGAAACCCACACCATCAGACCTACAAAACTACAAACTTTACAAACGAGCATAAAATTATGAAATTTGATGAATGAAAGGATCTTTTTGAGGTATGTGGATGCATTTAATGACATTTTAGCATGATTTAATTAAACGTTTCACTCTTTTTATTTATCAAGGAATTTACTACACACTTTTTGTGCAAGATTTATGTAACCAACTGAGAAAAGTGATAAGGGTAAGAAGACCATGAAAGCTATGAGAGGAGAAAAGGAAAATTCCAAAGTGAAGTACGAGTTCCATAGGGTAGAATGCAACTCAAATATTACCTCCGATTGGGACAAGGTAATGGATACAAACTTAGGTCATGTCAGCATAGACAAATTCAGGCAACGGTTCTTGGTTAATTCAAAGACTAAAGAGGCTTTGAGGATAAAGAAAAGTGAGATTGAAAAAGTGGTAGGTTTCCCTCTAGCTCTAATAAGCCTACAGTTGATCTTCACATGCTGAGAGTGCTATCATCAACCAACGAGAACAATAGTTATTGTGGATGGAAGAGTGATAGCTAATTTGACCCCTCTATCAATCAGAAGAACATTTGGAATCCCCATATTTGACAACATGAAAGAGACTAAAAAAGAGTATGCTTTGAAGGTGTGGAAAGTAGATCCAATAGGCTGCAAAAGAACCATAAACTAGACATGACTACTCAAGAAAAGGGGCAGTGCCAACAAAGTACCTCGAAAGCTATACCAAAGTGATTTCACAGAGGAGGTCAATGACCTTGTAATAGTCTTGAGAAAGGTAATGGGGCTCCCCACTTCAACAATCTTTGAGGAATGGATGTTGTACTTTGTAGAAGAAATCCTTTGAGGTGAAGCTAGGTTTCACTAGGCAAAGATAATCAACGATAATTTGCACAAAAAATTTGTTGCAGTAAAGAAGAAAAGGGAGTTCTATATGACTTCCTACATCGTATATCTTTTGGAAGTCACTTTTCTATACAAAGGATTGGATTGTGTTGGTGAATTAGGAACAAAGAAGGGGAAAAACCCCATTTATGACTGCCACCCTCAACTAGAATACCGAAATTACAAGAAAGATTACAAGCTGGTCAATGATGCTTTCATAATGCACATCATTTGCACCTTATCAAAATGATTATCATATAAGAATGTCTCACAGTGAAAAGGAATTGGTTAAAATTTTTGGGTATTGGTTTATTCAGCTCCCCAAGTTTATTTATATAAGGGTTGAAGGATTCTCAGGGTTCTCGTATCACTTGCTAAGGTACCCTAATGATAGGATAATTTTGTTGGAGTTAACTCGACAATTCTAAACTAGCCATTCCTTAATGCATGACAACCATCATGTTGGGGTTCCATACCCCATTGTCTTTGGCCAAGGAGTATATTTGTGCCCTGTTGTCCCATGTGCAAAAAAAATAGAAAAGGAACTTGTGGAATACAACCTAGAACTACACATAGAGAGAGGAGGCTTGGATCCTCTAGGGAAACTAAAGAAGCAGGTTGGAAGACATTATGCTTATAGGCCCCATATTGAAGGATTTTGGGCCAACTGTGGTAAAGACCATGAGGTTAGAAGAAGACAATATATGAGAATGACAACGAAATTTCTGAAATCTATTATTTTGTTCTCGGTCCCTCACCAAATAGTTGAAGATGATGATGTTCTTGATGAGAGATACAATGCTCTTGCTAATGTGTCATTTTCGATGATCGACTGGATAGAGCTGAAGGTTACAGATTTGGACATAGTCACCCATCCAATAGAGCAAAGGATGAGAAAGTGATTGGATGATCAAGTGGACCAATTACAGCAATAGGGCATGGAGCTAACATATGGAGAATTAGAAGATAACATTCAAAGAAAAATAGATAGTGGTGTTGGTGCAAGTTCTTCAGGCAAGGCTTCTAAGTCTCCACCTATCACCCGATCAAAGAAGAGAAAAGAGGTATTAGAGCAGTAGCCCAAGCATAAGGTATATACCAGAAATACAGTTGAGGGGAAAAGGCCACCTAATAAGGCTAAGAGAATGGGAACCTTCATTCTTGATATACTTGTTATTCAAGAAGAAGGGTCCCCGCCCCAAGAGGAGGAAGTTGAGCAACCACAATCACCTCCATGCATCACTTCCATGATTCTAGCTACCACCACTGCACCATCTTCATCTAATCCACCATCATTTCCCATTTCATCCCCACCCACTGTGGACATCTCTATCCATCTCACCTCTACTTCCTTGACCGCTCCCGTGGTTGCGGTTGATTCCTCTTCCTCCACCATTTCTCTGCTATCATATTTTTAGCACCCACCTCTATTATCAACTCTCTCCACCTTTCCACCCTCTATTCCCACCACGTTTATGGCACCTCTTTCCTTACACCATACTTTCGTCTCTTATCTACAAAACATGCCACCTCAAATTTTAGAAGTTATTTTGAATGCCCAAGTCAAACTACTTATGGCTCAACTCACTGTATCATTTCCCATCCCGCCACCTCTTACTAAGCACACAAAATGGATGCAATAATGTAGATATGCGAAGAAATGGATAATAGGAGTGAGGAAAACTTAAATAAATAACTGAAATTACTAAGGAGCATGACGATTTAGACCACAAGGATTACTTCAAACATGTTGAAGAGGGCTTAAGGATTGATTTAGATGAGGAAGGGTAGCAATCACCCAAGGATGGGGAAATGAGTGGGTTTGATACCCATTATGATGTGGAGACCTTAGATCATGAGCCTGAGGATGAACAAAATGAAGAACATGACAACAAAGAAGCAAGTCCAAAGGAGCACTGCTCCAAGGGAGAAAGAATTAAGACATAAGTCAATGTGGAGAAAAGTGATGAACTCCCTGAGGATGACCAAGATAAGGGCCTAAAGAATGGAGAAGTTCCTCTAGAAGGAGAGCGGGATAAAGAGAAGGAAATGAGGGTGAAAAGAAAGACAAGCTCATCCGAGAGGAAGAAAATAACGATGAAAGAAATGTAGAGTCCATTGAGCTCGATAAAGGAAAATTAATAATGGAAGATGGGAAATATGAAAGAGAAAAGAATATTGAAGATGGTCCTAGGCATGAGGAGGAGGAGCTTTCATAAGGTCAAGAGAATACAAATAATGAATTCAATACTACATCCCATGACCAAAAAATAGAAATCCTCTCTTGGTTGGAGCAATAATTGAAGGGAAAAGCTCCTATGCTCCTTGATCCAAAATCCCACCTAAAGGACATACTGGCTCAAGCCCAGGTGAAGATGCAAGAGAAGAAAAATTGAAGGTCAGGTCTTACATCACAAAAAATTTCTTGGGCTCCTGCATATTGTAGGTAGCAACTTCATTTTTAGGCAAGGATGTTGACACCCTTCAAGCTAGAGATTACCAAGTAACAACCATCAACTTAGGCCCTACCTCTCAAGTCCAACAAATTGATGAATTCCAAGGATCTATCACCACAATTCTATAGTAGTGGACCACAATCAGAGAAGAAGCTTCAGTACAATCCCCAACACCTACCCTACTATCAAAAGAAGAAATTAATAAAATGGCCGAGAATGAGGAATTGGACCTTGACTCCACATCGAACTGGTTCAAAAGTTTATAGACATGGTCAATAAGGGAATTCACTATGCTATCAAAATGCATAAAAATTATTTGGTTTTACAAAAAGAGGTTGAGAAGGAGGCACATGTATGTAAAGATTTCCCTAGCCTTTATAACAAGACATACCCCAAATTGAAGAGCATTCTGAAGCTACTTGTAGAGGTTTGGGAAAAACAATTGGCTCTACCAAAAGAAGAAAACTAGCTACTTGAGGCATGGTTACTTAATTTTGAAATTAGAAAGGGAATTATAGAGAAATATTTGATTGAATTGGATGCTCTTCATGCCTGTGTTGCTTCCCACTTGGCTGAAAGTGATGACCTGTTAGAATTGTTGATAGGAACCAAGATTCCAGCCCAAGAACTAGATCGTGAATCTACAAAGTGAGAATTCCATAAGAAAATAGAACAAGGAATTGATGACACTTTGTTAGTGTACTTTATGGATTTCATTGCATGAGCTTTCTCTGAATTGAAAGAGATGGTTCAGGTGGAGATACATGTGTAAGGAATCATGATTAAATAGTGGAGGAATTCAAAAGGATCGCCTTCTAGATCTCCAAATCTGATTTCCCAAACCAGGACAAGCTCTTGGTGATTCTAAAGATTTTTTTTCAATATGTTGTTTTGCAACAGGATGTTGGAAATATTATAATAGATGAGAAATACTTATAGTTTCCAACTAAAGGAAAAAGTAGCTAAAAGACAAAATTAGCTACAGGATAAATTAGCTACAGGACAAAATAGGGAAACTTAGACAAAATAGCCAATTTTATATTGTAAAATATTATACTTATATTGGGTGATGTGAAAACCCTAGGTTAGAATGAATCCAGGCCATTCATTGTGAATTAATTTTGGCCATTCATTCTACCTTTTGAAAGCTATAAATAGGGGCATCCTATCATTTTCAAGAGAGAGATGAGTTGTGTAAAGACACTCTACAACAATATATAAGAAAACAATAAAGTTTGGTGTTTCTTTGATTTTTCTCATTGTGTTTGCATGATTCAACCTCCATATTTTATTCTATTTTAGCTTATCTATTGTTTATGTTTCATTTTTAGCATGTTAGTTAGTGGACAACTTTAATGGTGATTGTAGGTTGTAGTATTTGATGCACTTCCAACTCATAATTTTAGTAATTTATTGATGATAAATTGTTGTGTAAAGTTAGTCTGAGCTTGTTTACTTGTTGCACTTAAGCTCAATTGTGTGTTCATGCTTAATTGGTGAATGTTGCAGCCTAAAAATCTGTAAAGAACCTTAGAATATTGCACTGGTTTTGTGGTACTATAGATTGCTCTTGGTTAAGAAAAATCTAGTTTTGGGAAGTCTGTCTACTATAATATTGTCCATTGTTGTTGTTTTTCATAGATTTAGAATTAGAATAACTTCTAAACCCTTCAACCTTAAGCTCTTTCTTTTAAATCTAAATTAAACACACAATCATAGCATCACAGTAATGTTAAATATGCTAAACAAGATGAGTTTTAGGCTATTGTCATAAAATTGTTGCTACTGTTCATTATTTTCATAATTATGAAACTTCATTACAGACCCAAAACTTCCATAATTTTGGAACCATAAAGGCCCCTTGTGATTACCAACAAATCACATATCCACACTGAGTCATTTTTGCATAGTCATGACCTTACATTCAAGAGACCTTGAGATATTTTTTGCAACTTATTTACAGGGAATTATATTTTAAGAGATACATTACACTTGTTCTTTTTCTATGTTGAGAAGGTGCAAAAATGCCAATCAACAGAACTGGCACTAGAAGGAGGGTGTCCATTAGATGAAGCTGGATTGAATAGGGTCATTCTCTCCACAAAGATTCTATAGTGTAACTAGATCCACACCAGATAAAGGATAATTTCAAGAATTAAAGACCCCTACTAGGGCTAGGGGAGCCAAGAAAGGGGAAGCTTTAGCATTAGCACCACTCATTCAACCTCCATCTCCTCCATCCCCACCATCTCCAACTTCTCCTTCACTCCAACTAGCTTTTTCTCTATTTACCAGCCACATCCAAAACATTGTAGCCACCATATCTCAACCACAAGTTGTTGTAGCGCAACCATTACCACCCCCACCTCCACAAATGGCTTGGTTGGGAAAAAATCCCTCACTAGATTATCCTTCAATGACTACCATGACATGTGGAAAAATACTAAAAAATTCTACTTAAAGTTCTACACAAATGATCCTCAGAGAACAGCCGAAGAACACATTAAGATCTTCCAAATTACCCTAAAAGATAAACAAATTGAACTTGAAGATGTTGCTTGTAGACTCTTCCATTGTTCATTAGGAGAGGAGTCATTTTATTGGTACATACATCTACCTATGGGATCAATCACTTCATGGAACCTCATGAAGGATACATTCTTATAGAAATTCAAAATTCCAATCAGCCCCACAAACTTATACCAGTAGTTCATGTTTGTCAAGAGGGAAGTTAATGAGCCAATCAGATCCTTCAACAATAGATTTCATCGAGCATATATGATATTATAGCCACCCTATATTGTTGATGATGCTCTAGAAAGAAAAATATATTATGCTACCTTAGACAATCTCACATCAACCTCCTGCACATTTGGTGGATGCTTACACAGAAGAAGTGAAGGAAAGCACAAATTTGGGACAACATTTGGCTAGTCCACTACCTTCATTGGGACCTACTACTAATCTAGGACAAGTACATGGGCTCAACCATGCCTTAGCCAATCAAACACCATTGATGAACCAGGTTCCCCAGTTGCCCATTGTGCCACATCTAGGGCCTCCATTGAATCAGGCTCCACCCATAACCAATTAGCTGCAAACTTCAAATAAGTAGACCTTTCCACAACAATCCAACATACCTTCATATCTACATAATTCTGAAGCTTCAATGGCTTAGCAGAACCCATCTGTAGCTCATCTCATTTTTCTCCAAAATTTTGTACCAATGCATAGCAATTCAGACAAGGAACTAATTGATGAATTAGTTGAGAAAGTAAAGAAGTTGACCACTGAAGTTACTCAATTGAAAAACCAGAACAATCAGCTACAAGAATCTTAAAGAAGCATTCAAGTGAACTAACATAGAGAACTGCGACTCAAGCCTAGCTTCGGGACAAAATTATGAACAAGGTCAGAATTTTGGCCAAAGCTTTGAAAGAAGCCCCAAAGGAAAAATAAAACATGGAATACTAGGCCCAACAATGGAGGAGTTCCTACACCGCTCGACCCACCTAGTAGTGTAGATAAGTCAATGACTAGAGTATACTTGGCTAAGGTGACATTATCTGAATGGTGTAGGATCCATCAAACCAACATGCATTCCAACCTTGAATGTCCAGAGTTTCAAACTGTTGCTGCTATCTTTCAAGTGGAGGTGCAAAACATTGTTGATAGTTCAAGCTATAGAAAAATAGTACCCTCAAAACCTTATGATTTAGTCTTGGTTGTCAACCAGGTGCCCTTCCCTCAAGGTGAAAAGAAAAAACCTGAAAAGAAGGTTGCAGAAAAGGAAGGAAAAGAAAATGAGGTATGTAATAAAGGAAATTTATCTCAAATGTTTGATTCGACACATAATGGTCCTAAAGATGATGAAGAACAAAGAGAGGAAGAGGATCACATGTTCCACCAATTCCCAACCCCTTATAACTTGAGAAATGGGCAAGCTAGTGGTCCATTCACAAAATCTATACCACCAAACAATTTCAATACGCCACCTAATCCAAATGCTAGAAATAACTCGCCTTACCCTAGGGTGCCGCCCAATACTTTAATAGGAATAGGAAATATGATCCTACCAAAGAACAACATACTGATCTCACTAAAAGCAATCCATCCAAGGAAGATGTTGAATAGATGGGAGAGTATGTGGAAGAAGAGTTAAAGAAGGTGAAAGTGATCCTATCATCTTTTGAGCTGCTAAGAGTACCCACTATTAGGAATTGCTTCTTCCTCTCATTGAATGGGACTGCACCATCAAAACCATCTCAAGATGTAGCAACAAAGAGGGTCTCATTAGATACCTCTAATAATGAGCTAGTGATCAAAGAAATCATAGGGGAAAAACTTGATCATTAACCCAATAAGGATCAATGACTGGATAAGCAGCCAACTAGGGAACAAAATTAGATACAAACAAAGGATAGAGGAAATGAGAAGGATAAGGCCTAGATAGCTCAAGTTGATGCTTCTGTAGGTTTTTTACAAGGAAGGATAGAAACCCCTCCTTTCTTGATAACGATTCTTGTGTTTGGAAAAAATATACATGACTGCCTACTAGATTTCAGGGCCTCTAATAATGTCATGCCCTTTGCAGTATGCCAGGTGTTGGGGATAGCCCCTACCCCATCCAAGTGTAAGTTAACCCAACTAGATAAGACTGAGGTCAATATGGTGGGAGAGCTAAACATAATCCCAATGCAGATTGCAGTAGAACCAAGGGTATAGTGGGTCATTGATATCCAAGTAGTAGACATCCCTAATACTTATGGTATCATATTAGGAAGAGACTTCACTTAGGCTCTCAATAGGTATACTTCAACTGATTATTCACACATGTTGTTGTCATGGAGGGGCCTACCCAATCAAATTTGGATCGAACATGAGGCCAGGATGAGATTTATGATAACTGAGTAAAATAAGACAAATGAAGTATTGTTCACTGAAATAGAATGGGGAACTATCTCTCAGTTAGATATGAGAGTGAAGAAGAGGAGGTAGAAGAAGTTCTTGTATTGTGTCACACCTCTCCCAACTTGACTACCCTTCCTAGTAGCATGGGAGCATTGATTGAATTTGATAATGAAGATTTTTAGGAAGATGACAACCTAGGTTTGTTTGATGGATTTCAAGAGTTCGTGTAGAAGTGCCTACAAGATTAGCTCAGTCTAGGAGTTAAAATGGATTTCAAGGAGCTATTGTTTCCTAGTTGGTATCAAATACATGATGTGTCTCATTCTGAGTTTGAGTGTTATCTTATGCAAATAGCGGTGGACCACATCAAGAGGTGGATCACTCCAATATAATCTTTTGTGGAAAAGAAACAAAACCAAAATTAGTTTGGATGCAAACTGCTTGAGGGTAAATGACTGGATGCGCTTCCCAAAAAGGAGATATACTATGTTATTTCCAAAGGCAGGAGCCTTTACAAGTTTTGGATGTTGAGCTTTGATTAATCCAAATCCAAGTAAGGAGTAGGAGTAGGTTTCAAGCTAATTAGCCCATTGGGTAAGACTTTCTTTGCAGCACATAGATTGCAATTTTATTGTACCAATAATGTAGTTGAATATGGGGCATTAGTTCACGAGCTACTTATGGCATTAAGAAAAAGAGTTAAAATGTTGCAAGTATTTGGGGATTCAGACCTATTCATAAAACATGTCAAAAAATTTTCCTCATGTCACAACTACAGGCTAGCTAATTATAGGCATAGAGTGTGGGACCTAATAGAGGGGTTTGATGCATTTAATATCTAGTTAATTCCACAAGAAAAAAACCAAACTGGTAATGCATTAGCACAAATAGCAAGCACCTTGTAGCCTTTGTCATTAATTGGCTTGAAGAAATTCATAGTAGAACTCAGCCCCACCCCATTAGTCCTAGATAACGTGACCAATTTCCAAGTGTTTGAGGATGAAAAACATGTCCTAGACTTCATTATCAACTCAGATCTATTTGCTTCTTAAATTATAGATGAAGTAGAACCTGAGGAAGTAGAGCTTAATATAGACGAGGTCATTAATCTGAAGACCAACACAATACCTAGGAGTATGGTTTAGTTATAAATAATATTCAACCTCAACCATATAACAGATCATAACCAATAGACCAAGAGGGGCTCCATTAATAGTCAATGTGATGTGCATAATTTGGGTATAACAAAAGATGCAAAGAACTTTTTTATTGGTAAATTCTGCACTCTGGAAGAAAGGAAAGGAATAATTGATGCTCTACATATTTACCATGATGTGATATCCTGGGGATATGATGACCTCAAGATGTATGATACTTCAATCATTACCCACACCATTCCCCTCAAGCCAAGTGCGAAGCCATTCAGGCAGTAACAACGTCTAATCAATGCACTTCTAGAACCCATTATTTTTAAAGAAGTAAAGAAGTTGTTAGAATGCATCATCTTCCCTATCTAGCATTCCACTTGATTGGCCAATTTGATCCTAGTCCAAAAGAAGAATGGGGAGATCAAGTTGTGTGTGGATTTCAGGAACTTAAATTGAACCTCTAAAAAGGATAATTACCTAGTGCCTTCACTGGATGAAGTGTTGCAGATTGTTAATGGCTCACAGATGATGTCTTTCCTCGATGGCTACTCGGGCTACAATCAAGTGATGGTGTAGTATGAAGATAGAAACAAGACTTCCTTCACCACAAAACATGGTATATTTTAATATAGAAGGATTTTGTTTAGTTTGATCAACATGGGAGCTACATTTTAGCATTCCATGGACATTGCCTTTAAGGATATGATAGGTAAATGCATCATCATCTACATGGATGATCTCACTATGTTTTAAAAGAAGAGAGGAGATAATTTCTCCAACTTATGCAAGGTTTTCCAAAAATTCAAAGAGTTTGGCATTTCATTAAATCCAAAAAAGTGTAGCTTTGGAGTAACTGAGGGAAAACTACTAGGACATGTAATTTTAGAGAATGGCATATCAATTGATCTAGAATGTATTCAGGCTATCTTAAGGATTTATCCTCCCAAAAGCAAGAAATAAATGAATTCCTTTGGGAAGATTAACTTTGTAAGGAAGTTTATCATAGGGTTTGTTGAGATCGTGAAACCATTAAATGTTATGCCTAAGCAGGATGCAAAGGTTGAATGGATTCTAAAGGCCAAACAAGATTTTGTGAAAATAAAGAAAGACATCGCAAATGCTCCCATCTTAGTAAGCCCAAATTATTATAAACCATTCTATATATATTCATTTTCCTTAGATCACTCATGTGCCAACATGCTAACATAGAAAGATGAAAAAGGAAGTGAGCATCCTATTTCCTTCATGAGTGCTCCATTGAAGGATGTTGAGTTGCATTATCCCAATGTTGAAAAGTAGACATATTCCCTAGTGTATGGAGTCAAGAGGTTCAGGAACTACATCCTAAGAAATAATGTATTTTCTATTGTCCCAGACCCTGCTGTTAAGATATTGTTGATGCAAAATAAGCCAAGGGAAAGTCAAGCAAAGTGGGTTACACTACTGCAAGAGTATGATATGGAGATAAAAACTGATGAAGCTAGTTCAAGGATAGGCTCTTACACACATAATGGTAGAAACAAAATCAGAGCTCACTACCCAGTAGTATCACTTGGAGGATGTCTCTCTAGATGGATGGTATGATGACATTGTGTATTATTTGTTGAACCACAAGTGCATGCCATGCTTGCAAGGAATCCATAAATGATCCATGTGATTGAAAATTAATAGTTATATGTTGAAGGGTGTCATATTGTACAAAAAGAATCGTGAATGGATTTACCTTCGATGCCTCAAAAAAGTTGAGGTAGTTAAAGTGCTCAGGTAATTTCATGATAAATTTGGAATGGGGCATGGATCGGGTCCTTCAACAACTCACCAGATCTTATGATCCAGATACTATTGATTGACACTGTTCAAGGATGCTCACAATCATGTTTGGGCATGTCATTTTTTCCAAACTGACACCACCTGGGAGAGGTATGTTGTTCCATTATAGCTTGTTATCTAGGTAAGGTTGTTCACCTAGTGGGGACTAGACTTCATTGGTCTAGTCAACCCACCATCCTCTACATGACATGGGTACATTCTAACCACAACTAAATATTGTACTAGATGAACAGAGGCTATTTCTTATAGATAATGTACAACATAGTTAGTGATTAATTTTCTTGAAAGTTACATTATCAATCATTTTGGATGCCCATTTGCATTTGTGTGTGATAATGGTCTGGCCTTCACTTCTCTCAAATTTGTGGTTGGGATTTTGTTTATGGAATTGTGCTAAAATTTTCATCAAACTACTATCCCTAGAGTAACGAGTTAGATAAATCCACTAACAAAAATATATTGACTAACATCTGCAAGCTCCTAGATAAGAACCCAAAGGATTGGCACACCCAATTATGGTTTGCTCTATGGGCAGATTGTACCCGACACAAAGCAACCTTAGGAAATTCCCCATACCACCTTATTTATGGGCTAGAACTTTTTTTTTGGTTAATCTCAATATTTCTAGGTTATAATTTATTAACACCTAGTATGAGGAGGGAGAACATCTTGAAGCCCATCTAGCTAAGTTGCTACACTTAGAAGAAAAATGAGATGAAGCATAGAAAATTTCACCAAACATCAGGGCATAGCTAAATGATGATTCAATCGTAAAGCCAAAGTCAAGGCATTTAGAATTGTTGATCTATTGTTATATTGGGATAAGGCCCATGAGAAGAAAGGGGGACATGATAAATTTGATAGGCTTTGGCTTGGCCCCTTTCAGATTTTTGAAATCCTAGGAGACAATGCCTTTTGCCTGAAGACCCTTGTTGGAGAAAATGTCCCATTGCCAGCCAACGAGAAATACCTAAAGCATTATTTCCTTGCTTGAGCTATTCTAGCTCACTCATGTACATAGTTAGAGTAGGTGCTTTTCTTTGTTTTTATTTCGCTGGTTTTGCCAATTTTTGTTGAGGGAATTATTTGGTCTTAATGTGGTCGTTGTGCTTGGCCTACTTAAAGGGCCCACTTTGTTGCATGTTCATGTTTGTTCCTTGGATAACTATTCATGAGTTACTAGGGATTTTTTTTTTGCTTCCTTAGGTCAGGTTTCATCAACCAAACTATTTCTTGACATGAATGAAACCCTTGTCTAAATCCTTTCATATGTATCTTAGATCTTATGTTTAACCCATATCTTTAATGCTCCTAACCGGCTATATGGTGGTCATTATGAGGCCTTGGAAAGTGAAAAAATCTTAAATCTACTTCAGTGACCACTGCAATCTCCAAACCCTACTATAAGCTTCACAATTTATTCAGTTGAGAAAGAAAGTACAAAAACAAAAGCATAAAAGAAAGAAAAGAGAAAAGGAAAATAAGGAAATAGATAATTAGGAAACTGTGTGGGTGTGTGAAAAACTCTATTGGGGCTATAGACACCTAGCTGGAAGTAGAAAATTTTTCATGGGGATTGCAATGACAACCCCATCAGGGCTATGGACACTTGACTTGCAGCGAGGCAATGTCTAGGTTACTTTTGGAGTTAGATTACTCACATAGCTTGTCTTGGCTGACTGGTCACTCATCTCTATAGTTTCTGAGGGAGGGGAATTAACTCACCATGCACACACACTTATGAGATTCTTGTGGATTGGTTCCATTAAGGATTTCACTCTCCTTTGAGCCTTGATTTCACTTGATGATGCTTGTTCCTAGTCTACGAAACCAAATATTCTGGGTTCTAGATGAATCCTTATCCCTGGAATGCTCAAAAGCATTCCCCCAACATAGTCGCCATTTGTTGTGCCTTCTACACACATGCCCCATTTAGACTAGGGACCCCCTCTTTTCATTTTTTGTCGCTTTTTGTTCCCTTGTTTTGGATCTAGGTTGATTAAGTGCATTGAAATTGCTAGATCCTACCAAGACTGACCATTTTCCAAATTTTCAAGAGGTCTAGAGCATTTGTGAGAAAATCTTTGAGGATTTCTACCATGTCGAAGCTGCTCATCCTTTGGTTATCCACAAGTTTCTAGTTGTGAGTGTCTACTCATGGGTCACCTCGTGCAAGACGTTGTCTCCTCAACACAGTTCCTTACATCACTCGAGTTTTTCCTTTCTGCATGGACTTCTCGCACGCTGCTTCCGCACCTCGTTTCTCTACACAGACTTCTCACACACATATTTTTCTCCTCATGTTTCTGCACTCTGTACCCCACACCCACTTTTTAAAAACCCTCCATTTAATGCTCACATTAATGGCACCGATGTTTATAAATAGGGGGTCGGTCCATGACCTATCATTTTCACCTTGCGCATTTGAAATTTGAAAGTGATTGAGTTTATGTCTGTGCTAAGAATTTTGGAGATTGGAGCATGATCATTCATCTTCCCCCTCGCACATGGAAACAGGTAGGAATTGCTTACCTCATTCCTCGTTTCTGTGTTATTCCATGATTGTCGAGTGATTAGAGTTTTAAAGGAAAGTATTTAAAGGCTATTTGGTGGGTTAAAAAACACAATAGGATTACACCAAATGTAGCTGAATTGAAAGTCAATGACATCGCTCCAAACCCTAGTTGCTAGCGGAACCTAAAGTCACCAATTATGAGATTTCTCATGGGTTTTCACCCACGTGAATAAGCCTTTGAGGTTCCATTTAAAATGGCTTAGGCTTGAGTGACTCCTAATGTTTTTTTTATCATAGCCAAATCATCACTATTGAAGTTTAAGAGTAATAAACACTTTAAATTTAAACCCTCGTGGAAAAATCAATGCAGATGTTCACTGGCAGAATTCCATCTGGCTCAAGCCATTATCCATTAGCTAATTACATGTGGCTTTCCAATCAACGGCTTCCACCCTAACCATGTCCACACGTATTAAACTAAAACATTGAAAATTACCTATTCTAAATTCTTTTTAGGCACATCCTTGCAGGTCGCCGTCGGTAGGGTATCGTCCACCCTAAGCCTCCGTTTAATGAAAAATCATACACAAAATTCCACCTAGCGGCTTCTGCTCATGAACTATCTACATGTGCTTAAAGTTAATCCCTAATGACGTAAGAACCAAAGTTGGCATTATCAATTTGGCTCTCTCGAGCATAAAGTGAAAACCCTAAGTCAAAATGCTATGTGGGTTCCTCTATATGAGACTCTATCCACGAAACATCATCCGCCTTAAGCCGTTATTTAATGGAAAACATGAACTGCATTCCACCTTGCGGCTACCGCCTCGTGCCTTCCTACATCACTCTTATTGTCACCTGAAGCTCAAAGTCAAATCCAAACCTATCGTCCCACATGCCAAAATGAGTCATTCAACTAAAAAAACTTAGAGTATTGATGCATTAGGCCTTTGCAAGATTCCCCATGTGGAGCTCCGCTTGTGGATCTCCATAAGCTCAGAGCCATATCCTAGCTACAAAACACATAATGACATCCACATAGATGGACCCGCATGCTAAATTTCTATAATTCACGAAAGTGATGAAATTCTCAAAGGTGTGATCAAACATGATCTTTCATCCTATCCTCATCATGTTAAAGTTAACTTAAGTAGAATTAGCCAAGTTAAATTCATTGTGGGTTTCGTCATGCATAACTCCATTTGTGGAATCTCGTAGCCTCAAGGTCATTGTTAGTAACAAAACTTAAATGGTTTCCCAAATGGTGGCTTCCACACCATAATTTTTTGCTATAGCCAAAGAAGAAATTTTGACCAAGAAAAATGATCCCAAATGCTATAATTCACATCCCCCACATGACCTAATGAGTTCACATCCAAAATAACTTTGGGTTTTCTCAATGCGGAGGTTCCCCTGGGTAACTCCATTTATGGGTTGTCATGCTCCCTGAGCCGTTTCTAACAACCATAACCCCAGTGGTTTCTATAGGGTAGAAATTCACACCATCAAACCTGCAAAGTTGCAAACTTTACAAACAAGCATAAAATGATGAAATTTAATGAATGAAAGGATATTTTTGAGGTATTTGGATGCATTTAATGATATTTTAGCATGATTTAATTAATCATTTCATTTTCTTGATTTATCGAGGCATTTACTACATGCTTTTTGTGCAAGAATGATGGAACCAACCAAGAAGAATGATAAGGGAAAGAAGATCATGAAAGATACAAAAGGAGAAAAGGAAAAGGCCAAAATGAAGTACAAGTTCCACAAGGTAAAATGTAGCTCAAAGGTTACCTCCAATTGGGACAAGGTAATGGATACAAAATTAGGTCACGTCAACATAGATGAATTGAGGCAACATGTCTTGGTTAATCTAAAGATTAAAGAGGCTCTTAAGATAAAGAAGAGTGGAATTGCAAAAGCAGTAGGTTTCCCTCTAGCTCTAATCAGCCTAGAGTTGATCTCCTACATGTTGAGAATGATATCATCAACAAACTAGAAGAATAGTTATTGTGGATGGAAGAGTGCATTTTGTTGGACTTAAATTGACAATTGTAAATTGGCCATTGCTTGCTGCGTGAAAAGCATCGTGTTGTGGTTCCATACCCCATTGTCTTTGGCCAAGGAGTATATTTGTGCCCTGCTGCCCCATGTGCAGAAAATTCAAGAAAGGAACTTGTGGAGTACAACCTAGAACTACACATAGAGAGAGGAGGCTTGGATCCTCTAGGGAAACTAAAGAAGGTTGGAAGATAGTATGCTCATAGACCCCATATCGAATATTTTTGGGCCAACTGTGATGATGACCATGAGGTCAGAAGAAGACATTAAATGAGAATGACAACAAAATTTGTGAAATCTATTAATTTGTTCCTAGTCCTTGACCAGATAGTTGAAGACAATTTAATGTTCTTGATGAGAGATATAATGTTCTTGCCAATGTGCCATTGTTGGTGATTGACTAGGCAGAGTCAGAGGTTGCAAATTTGGACATAGTCACTCATCCAATAGAGAAAAGGACGAGGAAGTGGTTGGATGATCAAGTGGCCCAATTACAACAACAGGGCATGGAGCTAACATATGGAGAATTAGAAGATGATATTGAAAGAAAAATGGATAATGGTGTTGGTGTAGGTTCTTTAGGCGAGGCTCCTAAGTCTCCACCTATCACCCAATCAAAGAAGAGGAAAGAGGTATCAGAGCGGTAGCCCAAGAAAAAGGTATATACCAGAAAGATAGTTGAGGGGAAAAGGCCGACTAAGAAGGCTAAGAGAATAGGAACCTTCGTTCCCAATATGCCCGCTATTCAAGAAGAAAGTTCCCCACCTTAGGAGGAGGAAGCTAAGCAACCACAATCACCTCCATGCACTTCTTCCACGCTTGTTACACCCCACTAAAGTGTGGTTACTATTTACTATTACTACATAGGGTAAATATGAATGTAATTTGAATTTTGGAGATGAATAAATTGTGCTCGTACCTTGTTATCAATATGAATGTTATCTCATTTGATGTTATCTCATTTGAAGTTATCTTAGTTGATGTTATTTCATGGGGAAATACTACATATATGTGAATAAATGGTTATTGAATTATTATTCTAGCTTTGGAGATGTTTTATGTATACTGCATATGTTGTGAACAATTAATTTTCGTGTGCATGTGTTAGTGGATGCACATATATGTTCCATTCCTTCAAGTGGAGGGGAAGAATCACTCAGGAGAAGACCTTGGTCGAGTAGCCAGTTAAAGTAAACTATGTGAGTATATACACACCCTACATTAGAATGATTGAGTTGAGTCAATTTGTGGGCAATTGGTAAGTCATCCTTAGTTGATATGTTTGTATTTGAGAGTCTTGTTTACTACTGCATGCATTATGGGGTGATGTTTATCTATTGAGCTATTGAGATCTTTCTTGTACTATTAATATTGTATTGACAAGTGGAATGTATGTGGAAGTATGTGTATATATGTACATACATGTCAATCAATGGGATCTAATAACATGTATATACACATGTATAGATGTACCACACAAACACTTATCAATATGATGGTGATTGTAAATTGCTAAATGTGAATCAAATGTGAACTTGTATATATACATATTTGTGTCTGTGTGTGTGTATCTATGTGTGTGTGTGTATGTATGTATGTATGTATGTATGTATGAATGTATGTATGTATGTATAGTATATTATATCCATATGTATATGTATATCGATACATGTGTATGTTGGTGAATGGACACCCTCATACAGATGCATCGATATAGATATACCTATGTATACATGTACATAGAGGCATCATATATATATATATATGTATGTATGTACATGTATGCTTACATTATTGGTTTATGATATATATATGTAAATATATATTAACGATTATATATATACATGTGTATATATATATATGTATATAATATATAATATATATATAATAATATATATTTAACATATTATACATGTTAATAGAAACTATCACTTGTTTTATAAGACAATTTATAAAGGCTTATTATAGTTGATAAAGACTGATATTGGAGGTTGACTAAAGTCATTTTAGACTATATTTTAAGAGGTCGATAGAATAGCTTATGACTATTGTGTGAAGTTGATTATCACTCTAAATGTCACGTGATATAAAGACATTTGTATTGCATTTGATGTTGCTATCTCATGTCAATATTTAAGCATGGACTGGGTCAACACCTTGGATAAGATTAACTTTGAATTTTTCAAACATTTTAAATGCTTTAGTTGACTCACCCTCTTAAGAAAATTGATGGATGTTTGTTGTTATGAAATGGGAGTTGACTATTTCTTTTGGAAATGAGACCGCGCCAAACAAGAAGGAGAAAGAATGGATTGGAACCACCTCTAAAATCAAGTTTTTATAGATGTCTATTTTATGAGACAATTTGAATTGGGAAAATGTAGATTGAATAAGTCTTGCAATTGTTGTCATTACTGCAAGTCGACCTATTGGTCATTATGTTGAGTATTAACTTAAGAAGTCACCACCTTTTTGCTATGTTTCATGTGTTTCTTTGCATGGAGCTTGTTGTCCATTAACATGCCTAAACTGGATGTTGTGAGGTTATCAAACTACTCTATAAATAGTTGAGCCATTTCATTTGGAATGGACACATTCTTCCACAAAATTACACATCTTTTGCAATTTTGTAGTCTGCATTATTACAAACCATACTCTATTTTACATTGAGAGAGAGAAAGGGAGTGAGTTTTATTTAGTTTGTGAGGAATTTGTTTTTGAGAGGAGTGAGCTATCAACTTGAGAGATAGAGTTTATTTGTAACATTCTTGAGAATTTGTTTATCAAGCTTGTTGCTATTGGAAAGGGCTACATTTCTGCCATTTCACTGGATAAGTGATAACAGGCATGGGGATCTCTTCTTCTTTGTTATTTTACTTTTGAATGATGTGTCTTGCATGCATGTTTGAAATGTCTTTTCCAATGTTTGTATTAGAGAAATTAGAGTGTCTTGAAAAGTAAATTGAAGCTTATATGTTATTTCCATATGGTGCTTGTAAGTACTTCATAATAGGAGATGAGTGTTTATCATAGGTATTATATACTACATATGATTGAACATGAAAGGTACATATGATACACTTAGCTAAGTTATTGATTTAACTAGGAAATTTTGTGTTTATTCCTAGGATAGATAATCCAGTATGGGCGGGAGTTTGTGTACTATTTGTTAGTAAGTTTATTCCAAAAATTTAGGTTATCTTTGGGATGATAAACTATCCATTGAAGGAAATACCTAGCTTCTGTACTCACTAGTTAAGTAGGTTTATTCCAAGTAGATTAATATGGTGATAGGTTATCTCTAGGATGATGGACTATCCATTGAAGGAAATACCTATGTGTAGCTTAAGATAGCCTTAAGTCAAATCGGACTTGAGTAGTGTATGTGATAGATGACCCTCAATAGAAAATACTAAATGGAAGACTTTGGACAAAGTAGTGGGAATGTCCGAAGACTCCACTAAAAATTGCGTACATTGATACTCCACTATCAATTCACTGTGGTCCAATATTACATGCTAGTTCAAGATTGTGGGATTATAAGGGTCTAGTTATGTAGGACATGCAACACTATGCATAGTTAGTTGTCATTATTGATTACTCTACCAATCTATTCATCAAAAGTGCTTGAGTGATGCTTCTTCTCCACAACAAGTGACAGAAGAACTAATATTTGAAAGGAAGGATCTTGGACCATCTTACAACTATTTGTTCTAAAGCTCATTGAGTTATGTATGTAAATGTATGCTTTCTTGTATTGTTGCATTCTATGGAATTGTTTAAAAGAAAAGGAATTCATGTTGTATTATGTTATGCATCTTGAATGAAAATTATCAATAAAGAAAAGATTTTTTATTGCAATAGCTTGTTAGTTAATTTACTCAAAAGGTGAAAACTTAGAAATTTTTACTTCAACCAAGGGTTGGTATGTTACATGTGGTATTAGAGCTACTAGGTTTAGCTCTAGAACCTATGAGCTCATCATTCTTCCCATCCAACATTATCTAATGTTGTGAATTCTTGTGCCAGGATGGTGCATCTCATATTAACGGCTCAAAATTTAGTAATAAAAAATGGGTGCTACCTTAAGGCCAAGAAGGAAAGGGAATCCATCATTAGAACCATAGAGGGAACCAACTATGACAATGTCATATAGTTGAGTGACATTGAAACTTTGTCACGCACTTTCTTAGATCTATGATGTGAAAAGGAAAATGAAGATGGAGGTTGTGTACAACTACCTACTAATCATCTCATCCAAAAAGTATGTCATTACCACTTTCCAGGGATATTCCTTCAGAAGAAAGTGTTAGTCCAACATTCATTTTTAGCGATCCTAGAGTTCTACCACTAGTTGAAGTAATAGTAATTTCTTCGAGTAACGAGTCTGAGGGATATGTACCATGAAAATTTCCAGATGAGAAATGATCTCATTAAAAAATGTATCTAAAAAGGGTAGACTACATTGTTGATGAACACCATATTGATATTGCTTCTCATAATTATGTATCAAATGATAAATCCAAAGGTTATTATCCTTTTTGGGATAGGTATGAACAAATGAGAGATGAATAGAAAGATAGGGAACAATAATTGTCTCATTTTGTAGGTTATACTCCTTTAAGTTATGTGTCAGAGAGTGAATCTGAAGGATACTATCCACTATAGTATCTAAATATTCACTCCATGTAATCAACCATATTGAAATCCTCATGAAATGAATAAAATTATGTTTTTATCAAAAAAAAGTGTGTGCATAGTCTTATATGGAATTATTTGTGTGCATATGAATGTTATTTTTAATGTTTTCCATAAGATAGTTGATAACATAGTTTATTCTAACATGGATAAACATTTAAGCAAAAACCAATAATGTAAGGATGGTGAGGACTCGAACTAATCCCAAAGGAAGTCAGGAGTTTGGACAAGGAACCACTGGAGTTGAGGCTAGGCTTGACCAAATCTTAGTAAGGTTGGATGACCTTGAACAAGAAAGAGTTAAGGATAGGGTAGAAAAGGAAGTACCCATTAATGAGAATGAGGGAGAAAACTCTTCCCATGAGCATAATGAAACCTGTAATAATGATAAGGAAAAATCACCTACGCCATCTGTTGAAAGTAATAAGAAGCTTGTGGATTCTGAACTTTCACTTTCTAGGGACATGAAGAAGGTATTCCACCTAAGTTTTATGGTAGTGATGGAGGTGATGAGGTTGAAGTGTGGCTTGTCCAAATGGAAGAGTATTTTGAAATATGAAACTATGATAAAGTTACTAAAGCCACATGGGGTGCATATCAATTAGCGGGAGAAGCCTCTAACTAGTAGATGAACAAGAAGTTAGAACTTAATATCAACTCATGGAACCTAACATGGGGAGAATTTGTGGAGATTTTCCACAAAATATGGTTACCTCAACTATACTATGACCAAAAAATCTCAGATTTCTAGGGTTTGAAACAAGGTAAAATGATAGTCAATAATTTTGGGAGAAGTTCACCCTACTTTTGTGCTATGCTCCCATATATCATAAGGACGAGCACTTCCATATTAGGAAATTTATAATGGGAATTAAAAATTAGATTGGAGGAGAAGTGGATATGCATGGTCCAACAACAATGGATCTTGTATATGAGAAAGCAATTAAGAAAGAGCAAAAGCTTAGGGAAAACTCCACCCATCAAGAAAGAAGGGAGAAAAAGAAGTATGTGGAAGTTCCTGAAAAGATAGCTCCAAAGAAGTTGGAATTAGTGTAATATGTGTCAAGTCAAAAGGGAAAGATATTCCATAATAATAGAAAGGATTCTAGTAGAGAGCATAAAAGGAATGATTCTAGCATGGGTAATACCAACAAGGCTAATGAAAATGTCAACAAGTCTGGAGAAACCATAGGGAAAAGAGCGTCAGCTACAAGATGTTTTATATGTAGAGGGGACCACTTTGCTAGTGAGTTTCCTAATAAAATTTCTAGATCACGACCATGTGGTAAATCATTACCCACCCAACAAGCAATGTTTCAACATAAGATACATGCAATAGTGATGATCATCAAGCAAAGTACCAAGTAACTTCAGTTGAAACACCAAGTATTTTGTTTGGATTACCTATTTTTGTTCTTATTGATACTGGTGTGACTAAGAATTTCATTTCACCTAGAATAGTTAAACAATTATCTAGGAATGTGGGACACATGGAAATGTCTTGGGATGTAGAATATGAAAACTAGACAAGAAAAGGTGGATCAATGTCTATTCAAGGATAGGATAGAACTACCTAGTTTTTCTATAGAAATAAACCTTTATGTCACACCTCTAGTATCATATGATGTAATCCTAGGTATGAATTGGTTATGGAAACATAGGGCTAAAGTAGATTTCCATGCAAAAACTATAGAATGCCTAAGATGATTTTGGAAATCAAGTTAAATTCCAAGGGATACCTAGAGAAGTTAGGATTCAACAAATCACAACAATGCAACTTATAAGAGCTAAGAAGAAAGGGTGTAAACTCTTTTCCATAAAGATTGAAGAACTTGGGAAGGATAGTGATGATGCAGAGTTCTAGAGTTTACAGGAACTAGAAGATGGTGAAATAGACAAAACTATAAAATGGATATAGAGAAATATCCAATATTAAGAAAGTTTTTGAATGTGTTTCTAGATGAGTTACTAGGATTACCTCTAAAAATAATTTTTGATTTCTCTATTGATATAGTTCTATGGTCAAAACCTATTTCTAAGGTACCCTATAAGATGACAACCATTGAACTTATGGAACTTAAGACACAACTAGACGAATTGTTGGTGAAAGGACTGATAAAACCAAGTTTATCACCTTGGGGAGTGCCAGTTATCTTTGTCAAAAAGATGGATGGTACCTTGAGTTTTTGCATCGACTATGGTATGCTTAAAAAAGCTACGGTTAAGAACAAGTATATGTTTACACACATTGAAAACCTTTTTTATTAAATGAGGGGAGCCACCATGTTCTCTAAAATAGATCTGAGATTTGGATATCACCAATTGAGGATTAAGGATGAAGATATCTTTAAAACTGCATTTAGAACCAAATATGGACACTATGAGTTCATTGTTTTACTCTTCGGTTTAAAAAATGCACCTACAACATTCATGAACTTGATGAATAATGCATTTAGGGATTACCTCGACAAATTTGCATTATTTTTTCTAGATGATATTTTCATTTACTTAGAAATGAGGAAGAACATTGCAAGCATTTAGAAATGGTCCTACAATTTCTAAGAGAACATAGGTTATATTGTAAACTTTCCAAGTGTAATTTCTTCCAAAAGAGGGTACATTATTTAGGTCATGTGATCTGAGTAGATGGAATTGTTGTGGATCTAGCTAAAATCAAAGCAGTACTTGAGTGGCTTGTACCTAAGAATGTGTCAGAGGTAAGAAGTTTCATGGGTTTAGTAGGGTATTATAGGAAGTTTTTTGCAAACTTCTCTAAAATCGCTTTCTCGATTACTTCTTTACAAAACAAAGGAAAGATATTTGAATGGATTGAGAAGTTTTAAGAGGATTTTGACCTACTCAAAGAAAAGTTAACCATGACATCGATATTAAAAGTACCAGATCCTGAGGGTAACTTTATGGTTATCACGGATGCATGCAGAGAAGGGTTAAGAGGTGTATTAATGCAAGATGGACAAGTAATTTCTTATGAATTTAGAAATTTGAAACCTTATGAGATGAATTATGCACTGCATGATTTAGAATTGGTAGCTATGGTTCACGCATTAAAAATGTGGAGGCACTATTTGTTAGGAAAACCCTTTGAGATGAAAACTGACCATAATGGGTTAAAGTAGCTTTTTACTCAACCTAATCTAAATGCTAGATGGTGAAGATGGTTAGAGTTAATAGTTGAGTATGATTTTAATATCAATTATATTAAAGGGAAAGAAAATTAGGTTGTCAATGCATTAAGTCAAATACGTCATATTGTTTCTATGGTAACAATTCAAACCAATTTTAAGGGGAAAGTAATTCAAAAGTGCAAGGAGGATGAGTTTTACTTGCAAGTCAAGCAAGCACTCGTTGATAATCCACAAGATTCTATGTATGAAGGTTTTCAATTTGAACCTAATGGATTACTTAGATATAAAGGTAGAATGTACATTCCTAATGTAAAGGAATTGAGAAATCTGGTATGTAAGGAAATACATGAAGCACCATAATTTGGACATCCTGGAGTGACAAAAAAGATGACTAATGTATGTAAGGAAAGCTAAGGTGTGGAAACAACTCTCCTAACGTTAAAACCTCAGGGAAGAATGTTGAGATACTTTTAAATTTTCAATTACAGACCAATTAAGATACACTTGAAAGCAATAACAGAAAAAAAGAAATAATTATACACAGATGAACACCGGATTTATGTGGGAAAACTCTTATGGGAGAAAAACCTACCACACCAAAAAAAACCCCTTTGTATTATAGTAAACAAATTACATACAGAGTACAGGCTTCAATCTCTGATGTCAATTTACAACAGCATTCACAATGATCAACCTTGTATAAAATATTCAAGTTACAATACTCTTAGAATTGAATTCACATTGATCATACATTGGACTATTCATCCAAGTGTTCATGCAACCATCGAACCGAACAACGTCTGCAATTCCTAAGTATATCCATGTCATCACTAGTTTGTTGAAATTCCTCACAGAACAACCACAACAAACTAACTTCCAACGGTTCCCATTCAACTTCTCTGATTGGTCGTAGACTCACCACATGGGATAGTCATCACTCGGTCAAAGGCATTCAAAAAGTATTCGCATGTCGGTGAGACACTAACCATGTCTCCCCGATGCCACAAGACCTGATTGTCATTATCACCAAGAGTCCTAACCATCGGCAAGACATTACATCAAGTTCACAAGTCACATCAACCTCAACATTCTCATCAACGAGACATCATACCGATGTTCAAAGGTCACATAGATATCAGCTTTCCCTTTGGTGAGACTATCGCTCTTTGCTAAGAGATCATACCGATGCCTTCAAGTTACACCGCAATGTTCCACTGTTGGCGAGACTTCGTTCATCGCTAAGACTTCATATCGAAGCCTCCATGTTACCCTGAGACCACCTTTCACTAGGAGTCATATCGAAGACATCCGATAACAAACACATGTTGCATTGTTGGGAAGCCTTACAACTATCGCTGAGAGTTCTTACCGAAATCTTCAAGTCACCCCAAGATCAACATTCAACAGGAGTTATATCGAAGACACCCCACAACATCAATGAGACCAACACCCATAGCCAAGAGTTCACACAGAAGCCTTTATGTTACCGCGAAGACTCCAAGTGTAAAGTTGTCGGCGAGACTTTCCATATCGACAAGACTTCATACCGAAGCATATGAGTTACTCCGATGACACAGTCACCACAAGTCTCCCCAAGCAAAGTGAGATAGAAATTGTCACAGCGATAGGTCCATTCGGCAAGACTAAAACAAGGTCTCAGTGACCAGAACTTTTCACAAGGTTCCAAAGCTGCTAGTCAGCCAGACAATATGGATGTCACACCGACTTAGATCTTTCAGAGGTTTCAGCCTATGAGATTGAGACACATATTTCCAACAATCTCCCACTTGAAGAAGATCACATAGGAACCTCCAAAGCACAAAAAAACTATTGACATTCATGGGCACTAAAGCCCATCCAACTGGCACACCACCTGAACTTGTCTATTCTCACTGGCTTCGTCAATGCATCTGCAACATTCTCCAGAGTATCCACTTTTTCTAGCGAAACCTTCCCATCCTCCACCGTATCTCGTATAAAGTGATACTGTACATCTATATGTTTCGTCCAAGCATGGAAAGTAGGATTCTTTTCCAAACAGATAACACTCTGACTATCACAGTAAATTGTTATTTTCCCTGCATCAAAACCAATATTAGAAAACAATTTTTTTAACCAGATTGCTTCTTTATAGGTGTGTGTTGCTGCCATGTATTCTGCCTCTATAGTGGACAAAGTGACTACAACCTACCGCTTACTCATCCAACTAACTGTACCAGCATTCAACATGAAAGTATATCCACTGGTGGATCTTCTGCTGTCAATGTCCCCTGCCCAATCAAAATCCACATAACCTTGAATACTGAGAGTCCTCTGTGATTCAACCAAGTTCCTATGGTAACATAAAGCATATTCTGAAGTGCCCTTCAAATATCTAAACACTCTCTTCATAGCTTCCCAATGTGTCCTTCCAGGATTAGCCATAAACTGACTAAGTACTCCCACTGCTTGGGCAATGTCTGGCCTTGTACAGACCATTGCATACATTAGACTACCAATCGAACTAGCATAAGGTAGACTAGTCATGTCCTCCATCCTAGTAGGAGATTTTGGACAATCTTCAATAGATAGCTTCGTTCCCTGCAAAACTAGAACAACTAGCTGCTTGCAATCATTCATACAAAATTTCTCTAGAACAGTCTTAACATACTTGCTCTGACTAAGCCAAACCTTTCTACTCTTCCTATCCCTAGTTATTTCCATTCCCATAATATACCTTGCTACACCAAGATCTTTCATTTCGAACTTTGCAGACAATAGAGACTTAAGATCATAAATCATTAACTTACTATTGCCTATGAACAACATATCATCAACATAGAGAGCAATAATAATAACTTGATCACTTTCAGCTTTGTAATAGACACAATGATCAAATTTTGATCTTACAAATCCCAATGACAAAACAAAAGTGTCAAAATTTTGGTACCACATTCTAGGAGACTGCTTTAATCCATACAGAGATTTTTTCAACTTGCAAACCAGTTTTTATTTACCTTTCTCCACAAAGTGCTCAGGCTAGGACATATAAATTTATTCTTCAAGATCACCATGAAGAAATGATGTCTTCACATCCATCTATTCAATCTCTAAGTCATACGCTACTACAAGTGACAAAAGAAATCTAATGGATGTTAGCTTAGCTACAAGAGAAAAATTTTCCCCATAATCAATTCCCTCTACCTGGGAATAACCCTTCACAACCAACCTCACCTTGTACTTTTCCACACTGCCATCTAGACCAATTTTCTTTTTAAATACCCATTTGTAGCCCACAACTTTTCTGCCTTCAGGCAAGGGCACCAAACTCCAAGTATCATTCTTTTCCAATGATGCCATTTCTTCATTCATGGCTTCCAACCAAGAGTTTGAATCAGACATTCTAAATGCCTCTTTCACAGTCCTAAGCTCAGCAGTGCTAGAAATTAAAGCATAGGCACAAGTGGAATCTATCAAAGAAAACCCATACCTATCAGGTTGCTTTCTTTCACGAGTTGACCTCTTCACTTGCTGAGGCTGAGGTTGTTCTTCTTCATCAAAACTCTCAGAACTACTTGAGCTCTCCTCAATTTTAGGTACATTTTGAATTTTCAATTCCTCTTTATCTGGTGTCAGAGGAATTTCAACTACATCCTTTTTGTTTTATGATTTTGTCTTTGATTGCAAATCCAAGGTAGAAGGCTTCAGCTCATGAAAGATAACACTTCTGCTGTATAGAACCTTCTCCGTATTAGGATTCCAAAGCTTGTATCCTTTTATGCTAGCACTATAACCAATAAAAATACATTTGATAGCCTTGTTCTCCAATTTAGATCTTTTCTCATTCGACACATGTGCATATGCCTCACAGCCAAAGACTTGAATGTGTCTCAGAGAGGGCTTCTTACCATACCATGTTTCCAAAGGTGTTTTCTCAACAAGAGCAGAATTAGGAGAACAATTTATCAAGTAACATGTTGTAGCAACTACCTCAACCTAGAACTTCTTCTCCAAGCCAACACTGCTTAGCATAGTTCGTGCTCTTTCCATCATTGTCCTGTTGAACCTTTCTGCAACTCCATTTTGCTACGGAGTGTAAGGTGTAGTTTTATGTCTTTTAATCCCATGATCCTTACAGTACCTCTCAAAATCATCAGAACAAAATTCACCACCATTATCAGTCCTTAAACATTTTATTTTTCTTCTAGTTTGATTTTCTACAAGGTTCTTAAATTCCTTAAACCGACTGAACACTTCTGATTTACTTTTCAAAAAATAAACAAATGTTCTTCTCAAATAATCATCAATGAATGATACATAGTACCTTTACTTAGACAAAGAAGGAACATTCACTGGACCAAAAACATCATAATGTATATAATCAAGCAAACCAAAAGATTTGTGAGGACTAGAATAAAATGAAACACGATGTTGTTTACCATATATACAATGTTCACAAAACTAAAATTCAAGGTTACAATCTTCAAGCCCCTCAACCAGGTTTTTATTCTTCAAGGTTTTTAAACATTTTTCACCAATGTGGCCTAGCCTATGATGCCAGAGCATAGTCTTTTCTGCTGGAAGTTTAACTTCCATAGAGTTTACACTATCAAGAATTTTTTTCTCTTTTCCTCCATGAGTAGCTTTATGTGACTTTGCAGAGACACTATTGCATTAAATAACATGTGCATCCAGCTTATACAAGGTACCAATACGATAACCCCTTGCTAGCACCATTGAGCCTCTAGTCATCTTGCAGCCATTTTTGGAGAATGTGACTTGCACTCTAATATCATTCATACTAATAGAAAGTAAATTTCATGCCAGACCTGGTATATGCATTACATCATTGATTCCCTTCTCTCTTCCATCAGGGAATTGAATTCTGACTCTTCCATGACCAACTATTTCCAAAGATGAATCACTTGCCAAATACACCTTTCCACCATTGTATTCTTCATACTTCATGAACCAGTCTCGATGAGATGTCATGTGGAAAGATGCTCCAAAATCAATCAGCCAGACATCATCTGATGCTTGTGTAGCCAAGGTTGCAATGAAGGCATTTGCATCACTCTGAGAAGAATCATTGTCAGAAGAATACTTCTTTTTTTCTCCTCTTTACAATCCTTTTGGACATGACTAGGTTGTCCACAATTCCAACACTTCACCTTGGACTTCTTTCTAGGAGACTTTGATCTCCCTTCTAATTTGGATTTAGACTTCTTGTCCTTCTTCTTTCCTTTTTCTTTCGATCTACCTCTAACAACAAGAGCCTCCTTCGCCATCTTAGAAGATTTCCCTCTCATCTCTTCTGATAACAAAGAAGCAACAACATCTTCCATCTTAAAAGTGGATGTTGTATTCCCAATAGCCATCACCAGGTGATCCCAAGAATCTGACAAAGAACATAATAATAGCATACATCGATCTTATTCATCAATCTTCACACCCACAAATGTTAACTATGCAATCAACATGTTGAATGCGTTCAAATGATCAGCAATAGACCCTCCTTCCTACATTCTCAAAGAGTACAACTTCTTCCTTAAGAAAAATTTATTTACCAAGGAATTGCCCTGATAAATAGTTGCCAGTCTTTTCCACAAGGAAGATGCAGTCTTTTCTTCATGAACATTCAGAAGAATAGAGTCTGCTAAATAGAGCTTTATCAGCCCCTTTGATTTTCTGTCTGTAAGGTCCCAATCTTCTTGCTTCATGCCTGTAGGCTTCATTCTAGACACAACAATCCAAAGATCATGATTAATCAACAGATCTTCCATTTTAAGTTTCCACAACTCAAAATTGTTTCCATTGAATTTCTCAATTTCAATCTTTCCTAATGTGCTAGCCATCTTAACCTGTAATTCGAATTACCAAAACTTCTACAAGACTCCCACTGAACAAAAATTGACTCAAAAAACCCAACATACCCACAAGGATAACACAACTAGCTAGGCTTTGATACCACTTGTAAGGAAAGCTAAGGTGCAGAAACAACTCTCCTAACATCAAAACCTTAGGAATTGCAGGCATTGTTCAATTCGATGGTTGCATGAATAGTTGGATGAATAGTTCGATGTATGATCAATGTGAATTCGATTATGAGAGTATTGTAACTTGAATATTCTGTACAAGGTTGATCATTGTGAATGTTGTTGTAAATTGACATCAGAGAGTGAAGCTTGTACTCTGTATGTAATTTGTTTACTGTAATACAAAGGGGTTTTTCTCTTGTAAGGGTTTTCCCACATAAATCTAGTGTTCATTTGTATATAATTATTTCTTTGTTTCTGTTATTGCTTTCAAGTGTATCTTAATTGGTCTGTAATTGAAAATTTAAAAGTATCTCTGCAAATCTAAATGCTAGATAGTGAAGATGGTTAGAGTTAATAATTGAGTATGATTTTAATATCAATTATATTAAAGGGAAAGAAAATTAGGTTGTCAACGCATTAAGTCAAAGACGTTATATTGTTTCTATGGTAACAATTCAAACCAATTTTAAGGGGCAAGTAATTCAAAAGTGCAAGGAGGATGAGTATTACTTGCAAGTCAAGCAAGCACTCGTTGATAATCCACAAGATTCTAGGTATGAAGGTTTTCAATTTGAACCTAATGGATTACTTAGATATAAAGGTAGAATGTACATTCCTAATGTAAAGGAATTGAGAAATCTGGTATGTAAGGAAATACATGAAGCACCATACTCTGGACATCCTGGAGTGACAAAAATGATGACTGATGTAAAACCATTATACTTTTGAAAAGGAATGAAAGGAGATGCCACTAGTTTTGTGGCTAGGTGTCTTGAGTGTCAGAGGGTGAAAGCTAAGCATCATCATCTTGCAGGATTGTTATACCCACATGATATACCAGAAAGGAAGTGGCAATTCATAAGTATGGACTTTGTGCAAGGATTTCCTATGTCAAGGAATAAGCACAACACCATTCTTGCGGTTGTAGATAAGCTTACCAAGGTAGCACATTTTATACCTAGGAATCTAATTGATGGAGCACCTGTCATAGTAAGAAAATTTGTGCAAGAAGTGTTTAGGTTTCATGGGATTCCTAAGCAGATTATCTCAGATAGGGATGTATGAGTCACTTCTAGGTTTTGGAAAACTTTTTTTATTGCACTAGGGACTTGGTTGAATTTTAGCTTAGCTTATCATTTGGAAATGGATGGGAAAGTTGAAAGGGTGAATCAAGTATTGGAAGACCTACTTAGGATGTATTGCATGGATCAATAGTACAAGTGGGAAGATTACTTACCCTTAGTTGAATTTTCTTACAATAACTCTTATCATTCTACAATTAAGATGGTTCCTTTCAAAGCTTTGTATGCCCAAAAGTGTCAAACTCCTATAAGTTGGGATAAACTTGAGGATCGAGTGAGTATTGGGAAAAAGATGTTGGATGAAATGGATGAACAAGTTAGGATTGTTAAGCAAAGGTTAGCTAAAGCTAACGATAGATAGAAAAACTACGTTGATGCTAAGAGAGTGCCCCATAATTTTTCCATAGGTGACAAAGTATTGTTGAGATTGAAACCTCACAAGAGCTCCATTAAATTTGGGAAGTCTTCTAAGTTAGCCCCACGTTACGTTGGACCTTTTGAGATTCTAGAGGAAGTGAATCCAATAGCTTATTGAATCGTGTTACCACGAGCTCTTTCCATAATGCATAATTTCTTCCATGTGTCCTACCTTAAAAAGTACATACTAGGGGATAATCATATAATTGATTGGACTATTTTACAGGTACAAGACCCTAGAGTAGTAACTCTTGAGCCTGTAAAGGTGGTAGGAACATGTAAGCTACGCTTGCATAATAGAGAGGTCTTGCAATGAAATGTCTAGTGGGACTAGTATGCAAAAGACTCAACCACTTTGGAGGACTATGCAGAAATTCAGCAAAAATTTCCTCATATTCTTAATGCTTTTGAGAATGTTTGAACATTGTGTTGTTAGTTGTTATGTTTTAATAATACCTAAATTCATCGGGGATGATGGTTCACAAGGGGGGAGTATATTACACCCCACTTGTGTAGTTACTGTTTACTATCACTACATAAGGTAAATATGAATGTAATGTGAATTCTGGAGATGAATAAATTGTGCCCATACCTTGTTATTAATATGAGTGTTATCTCATTTGAAGTTATCTCAACTAATGTTATTTCATGGGGAATTACTGCATATATGTAAATAAATGGTTATTGAATTATTACTCTAGCTTTAGAGACGTTTTATGTATACTGCATATGTTATGAACATTTAACTGTCATGTGCATGTATAAGTAGATGTAGGTATATGGTCCATTCCTCTAGGTGGAGGGGAAGTATCACTCAAGAGAAGGTCTTGGTTGGGTAACCGATAAAAGTAAACTATCTAAGCATATACACACACGACATTAGAATGATTGAGTTGATTCAATTTGTGGGTAGTTGGTAAGTCATCCTTAGCTGATAAGCCTACATTTGAGAGTCTTGTTTACTACTACATACATTATAGGGTGATGTTTATCTATTGAGATTTTCAGATCTTTCTTGTACTATTATGATTGTATTAACAAGTGGAATTTAGTGGAAGAATGTGTATATATTTGCACATACATGTCAATGGGATCTAACGACATGTATATGCACATGTATAGATGTAGCACACATAAATACTTATCAATATGATGGTGATTTTAAATGGCTATATTTGAAATGGATGTGAGAATATATATATGCATATTGAATATATACGTATCCATATGTATATGTATATTGATACATGTGTACGTTGGTGAATGGGCACGCTCATGTGGATGCATCGATATAGATATACGTATACATGTACATAGAGGCATATGAATTTATACATACATACATACATACATACATACATACATATATATATATATATATATATGCATACATTCAATATAATGTGTTTATTATATATATACTATCCTTGCCTATACTCATATATATGTACATATATATATAAATACATTATCATATTTATATATATAGGTATTTAGTATATTATATATATATATATATATATATATATATATATATATATATATATATAACATATTATACATGTTAATAGAACCAACTATCACTTATTTTATAAGCCAATTTATAAAGGATTATTATAGTTTATATAGACTATGATATTGGAGGTTGATTATAGTCAATTTAAACTATGTTTAAGAGGCCAATAAAATAGCTTATGATTGTTATCTGAAGTCAACTATCACTCTAAATATCACCCGATATAAAGAAATTTGTATTGTGTTTGATGTTGCTATCTCATGTCAATATTTAAGCATGGACTACTTCGATGCCTTGGATAAGATTAACATTGAATTTGTGAAACATTTTAAATTCTTTAGTCGACTCATCCTCTTAAGAAAATACATGGATGTTTGTTGTTATGAAATGGTAGTTGACTATTTCTTTTGGAAATGAAACCAGGCCAAACAAGAAGGAGAAAGAATGGATTGGTGCCACCTTTAAAACCAAGTTGTTGTAGATGTGTATTATATGAGACAATTTAATTTGGGCATATGCGTATTGAATAAGTCTTGCAATTGTTGTCATTGTTTTAAGTCGACCTATAGGTGATTATGTTGATTATTAACTTAAGAAGTCACCACCTTTTTGTTGTGTTTCATGGGTTTCTTTGCATGGAGCTTGTTGTCCATTAACATGCCTAAACTATAGGTTGTGAGGTTATCAAACTACTCTATAAATAGCTAAGTCATTTCATTTGGAATGGACACATTCTTCCACAAGATTAAACATCTTTTGCAATTTTGTAGTCTACATTATTACGAATCATACACTTTTACATTGAGAGAGAGAAAGGGAGTGAGTTTCATTTAGTTTGTGAGGAATATTTTTATGAGAGGAGTAAGCTATCAACTTGAGAGATAGAGTTTATTTGTGACATTCTTGAGAATTTTTTTATCAAGCTTGATGCTATTGAAAAGGGTTGCATTGTTGCCATTTGACTGGATAAGCAATAATAGGCATGGGGATCTCTTCTTCTTTGTTATTTTACTTTTGAATGATGTGTCTTTCATGCATGTTTGAAATGTCTTTTCCAATGTGTTTATTATAGAAATTAGAGTTTCTTGAAAAGGAAATTGAAGCTTATATGTTGTTTTCATATGGTGCTTGTAAGTACTCCATAATTGAAGCAATAATAGGCATGGGGATCTCTTCTTCTTTGTTATGGTGCTTGAAGAGGGCTTAAGGATTGATTTAGATGAAGTAGCTATGGATGAAGAAGGGAAAAAAATGCCCATGCGTAAATGAGTGGGTTTCATACCCATTATGATGTGGAGATCTCGGATCAAGAGACTGAGGATGAACAAAATGAAGAACATGACAACAAAGAACCAAGTCCAAAGGAGCACCGCTCTGAGTGAGACAGAATTGAGATAGAAGTCAATGTGGAGAAAAGTGATGAAATCCCTAAGGATTCCAAGATAAGGGCATGCAGAATGAAGAAGTGCCTCCAGAAGGAGAGTAAGATAAAGAGAAGGAAAGTGAGAGTGAAAAGAAAGATGAGCTCACTCAAGAGGAAGAAAATGTTGACGAAAGAAATGTAGAGTCCATTGAGCTTGATAAGGGAAAAACAATAATGGAAGAGGTGCAAGATGAAAAAGAAAATAATATCAAAGATGCTCCCAGGAATAAGGAGGAGGAGCTTTCAAAAGGTCAAGAGGATAAAAATAATTAATTCAACACTACATTGCATGACTAACATAAATAAATCCCCTTTTGGCTAGAGCAGCAATTGAAGGGCAAAGCTCATGTGCTCCTTGATCCAAAAGCTTTCCTAGAGGCCATACTGGATCGAGCCCAGGTGAAGATGTGAGAGAAGAAAAAATTAAAGTTTGGGTATCACATCAAAATGGAATCCTTGAGCTCCCGCATATTATAGGTAGAAACTTTGGCTACAGACAAGGATGTTGACACCCTTCAGACTAGAGATTACCAAGTAACAACCATAGACTTAGGCTATGCTTCTCAAGCCTAGAAAATTGATGAATTCCAAAGATTTTTCACCATAGTTCTACAATAGCTAGACAAGGATCAAACTATGAAGAAGGAATCTAAAGAACAAGTGGCGGATTTGACTTCTTTCATAGAGCAATGGACCACAATTAAAGAAGAAGCTCAAGTAGAATCCCCAACACTTTCCCTATCGTGAAAAGAAGAAATTAATAAAATGGAGAGAATGAGGAATTGGAAAATGGTCCACATTAGACTAGTTCAAAAGGTTCATAGACATGGGAAATAAGGGCATTCAATCGAATAATAAGCTCTAGTAGAATCCACAACTCTTGCCCTATTGTCAAAACAAGAAATTAATAAAATGGAGAGAATAAGGAATTGGACCAAGTCCACATCAGACTAGTTCAAAATATTTGTAGACATGGGAAATAAGGGCATTCATTATGCTATCAAAATGCATAACCATTATTTGGTTTTACAAAAAGACGTCTAAAAGGAGGTAGAGGTACATAAAGATTTCCCTAGCCTTTATGACAAGACATACCCCAAATTGAAGAGCATTCTGAAGCTACCTGCGGAGGTTTGGGAAAAAGAATTGGCTCTTCCAAAAGAAGACCATTGGTTACCTAAGGCATGGTTATTTAATTTTAAACTCAAAAAGGGGATTCTAGAGAAATCTCTTATTGAATTGGATGCTCTTCATGCCTGTGTTGTCACCCAATTGGATGAAAGTGATGACCTCTTAGAATTTTTGATAGGATCCAACATGCCAGTCCAAGAACTAGATTAAGAGTCTGCAAAGCTAGAATTTCATAAGAAAATAGAACAAGGAATCAACAACACTTTGTCAACGGACTTTATGGATTTTGTTGCACGAGATTTCTCTAAATCAAAACAGATGGTTTGGGTGGGAGATACATGTGTAAGGCATCATGATGGTATGATAGATGAATTCAAAAGGATTGCCTTCCATATCTCCAAATCTAATTTCCAAAACTAGGACAAGTTATCGTTGGTTCTAAAGAATTTTTTTCAATATGTTGTTTTGCAATAGGATGCTAGAAATATTATAATAGATGATAAATACTTATAGTTTCCAACTAAAGGAAAAAGTAGCTAAAAGACAAAATTAGCTACAAGATAAATTGGCTAGAGGGAAAAATAGGGAAAAGACAAAGTAGCCAATTTATATTATAAAATATTATACTTATATTGGATGATGTGAAAACCCTAGGTTAGAATGAATCTGGGTCATTCATTTCGAATTAATCTTGGCCATTCATTCTACTTTTTGAAAGCTATAAATAGGGACATCCTCTCATTTTCAAGAGAGACATGACTTGTGTAAAGACACTCTACAACAATATATAAGAAAACATTAAAGTTTGGTGTTTCTTTGAGTTTTCTCATTGTGTGTGCATGATTTAGCGTCCATATTTCATTCTAGTTTAGCTTATCTACTATTTATTTTTCATTTTCAACATCTTAGTTAGTGGACAACTTTAAGGGTGACTATAGGTTGCAGTATTTGATGTACTTCCAACTTATACTTTTAGTAATTCATTGATGACATTTTTTTGTGTAAAGTTAGTCTAAGCTTGTTTACGTGTTGTAATTAAGTTTAGCTATGTGTTCATGCTTAATAGGTGAATACTACTATCTAAAAATCCACAAAGAACCTTAGAAGATTGCACTAGTTTTGTGATATTGTAGACTACTCTTGGTTAAGAAAAATCTAGTTTTGGGAAGTCTATCTATTGTAATATTGGCCATTTTTGTTGTTGTTTGTAGATTTAGAATTATAATAACTTCTAAACCCTTCAACCTTTTGATATTTCTTTTAAATCTAAATTAAACATACAATCGCAACATCATAGTAATGTTAAATATAATGAACAAGATGAGTTTCAGGCTCCTGTCATAAAATTTTTGCTACTATTCATTATTTCCAAAATTCTAAAACTTCATTATAGATCAAAAAATTCCATGCTTTGTGAACCATAAAGGCCCCTTCTAATTACCAACAAATCACACATGCAAACTGGGTCATTTTTGCACAGTCATGACCTAACATCCGAGAGACCTTGAAATATTTTCTACAACTTATTTGCAAGGAATTATCTTTCAAGAGAAACATTACACTTGTGTTTTTTCTATGTTGAGAAGGTGAAAAAATGCCAATCTACGATAGTTTCTTTGGGTGATTCATTAAAAACAACCTGTTCATTTTTTTTTACCAATCTGGACAAGAACTAATCCATCCCACACCTTTTCAAGAAATACTTGATTATTGGAAGGTGATGGAAATCAATAAAAAAATCATAGATTGGAAGAGTGCAATAGGAGATGTTTCTCTTCATTAATGTGTCCTCTAAATCTAACATAATGGTTTTCTTTTTCGTTTTGAAGGGAAAAGAAGATTTAGGACTCTTGTGTTTTTGTTCTCTTGGTTGGACATCATAAGGACTACATTGAGATGTCTCTTTTTTTGGTTATTTGGGATAAGCCATATCAAGGCCCAATTTATAGGCCTCTTCATTTGGGTCATTATAATTCACCCTATAAGGCTATTTGTAGAAATTTTTGCAACTTCTGAGTCACCAGTTTGGAAGCTATCAACTTTTGGGTCACTAGTTTGGAAGTTATCAATGCTAATTTTATAACTTTTTGCTACTTCTGAATCACTATTGTGGAAGCTATAACTACTAATATTAGAAGTCCCCTATTCTAGTTTATTATTACTGAGTATGTCAAGCCCATCAATGTAATTCCCTCCTCTTAGGTCTTTAGAGTAAACAATGTAAGAACTGTCTCTAGAATTCTCTGATACTTTTGACTCACTACATTGAATGCTATCATTGCTAACATCGAGTAAAGCATTAGAAGACTCTATTTTTTCTTCAAAGAGGTGAAAAATATCATTGCTAACTTTGTAATTATTTTCCTCATTAAGTAGAAACTTATTAGAGTAACAACCATCAAGGTTAGCTATATCAACTTTGGGTTCTTTCTTTCTTGATTTAAACCCATCAAGGATAGTTTTGGAAGTCTCTTAATCTATTTTTTTTGACATATCCATATCCATATCCTGGCTACCTTGGGAGATTTATTGTTCAAAAACATTCACACTATCCATTTTTAGTTCTATAGACTGAAAATTATTATCAAATACAAAAAAATCATCAAATGTCTTTATTTCTACTGCACTATATTGAATCCTATTGAAGCCAACCTCTGATGTTCCCCTTTCTACTTCACCAGATTGAACCATGTCAATTCCAACACTAAGAGTTTTCTTTTCTAGTTGTCTACATTGAACCACAATATCATAAGTATGTCTTTGGAGGTTCTTTAAGTTGAACCCCAATATTACAAGTTCATTTATGTGGCTCTCTACATTGACCTTTACCAGCAACCTTCAATATTACTCCTTTTTTCTCTTTAGATTTAGCCATGTCATTACTATCCTTGGAAGTTTCAAAGGCTAGCTTCCTAGGTTGGAACCTTCCAACACTAAGTTTAGAATATTTTTTCTTTTTCTTTAGGTTGATTTCTATGAACGCCAACTTTAGGAGTCTCTCTTTCTCTATCTCTAGGTTGAGACATATCAAAACTTATTTAAATTGAAGCCTCACTTTCTTGTTCCCTTAGTGTATCACTTTCTCTTTCTTTTTTCCCTGTTGTACACCTTTCAATCTCTGAGCAACGTTTTAGGGCTTCTCTTACATCTTCACATTTTACTTCCTTTCTAGCCATTTCCATAACTTTAATTAGTTCCCTATCATTTGGAAAACCCAAAAATGGCTTCACAAGAAACCCATTTTCTAGCTAGAGTCGATAACAATTAGGACAATCATCAACCATGAAAACTTTCTTCATATCCCTACCAAGCTTTCTAAGGTCTTTCACACATCTTCCAAGGACTGAATTGCAAGAATCTCCATCATGAAAAATGATCAACACCTCCAGCAATGTTGAATCCATTTTAAATAGCATCTTCATACTCCTTGTTGGCTAATGTAAAAATGATGATTTCATTTCTATAAATCTTCAAGTAAAAGAAGAGAAGATTGATACCAAACCTCTATTGCACATAGTAAGTTAATGTTTTCTCATCATTGTGGCAAATAAAAATGGTAAATTCATACTTTGGAGGATGAGATAAGGTTGCATTGGCAAGGGTGTTGTCCAAATCTAACAAAATTTTTCTCTCACGCTATTTTGACGTTGGTCATGGGAGAAGAATATGAGAAGGATCAAATATATTTTGAGATGTATCCAAGCTTTCTACTTCAACATTCTAAAAATTGAATGCAAACATATTGGAATGAGTATATTGTTTCTAAGACATGGATAAAAGATTTAGGGACCTCAAATAAAAGTTTAACAAAAGACCAATTTTTTAGATTCTAGAATTCCTTTATAATATTGTAGAAATTGGGATTGGAGATAACTATTATATGCATAGTCTTGGTGTAAGAGGTGTGATGCTCCATTGCTAACATTTTTTCATCTTGAACTATGTGCCATTCATTTTTGTCTGACCTACAACTTGGATAACCAGATGTGGGACACCATGTCCTATAGACTGGACATCCCTTTCACTGCATATTCGACTTCTTCTCCTCACATTTTTTCCAGTATTTTCCTTCCTACACAATTTCTACTACCCTTCTCTTGTCCCTTCTTATAGGTGGTTAATACATATTGGGAGATGTCATTCGTCCATTATGGTGTGGAGGATGAACCTCCATCTTCATCCTTTCATGTGCCTTATCTCCTCATCCATTTACCTATTTCCTTTAAGAGTGGGGGATGTGACATTATATTTGGCCAAATTTTGAATTTTGAGAAATTTGGAAAATAACATAAGTATAAGGAAAAACACAAAGAGACATTTTAGTTAAAATGAAAAATATTTCCAATTGGGTATAACTGATGGGCATAACAATGTAGGGACTTAAATATTTTTTTGTTAATTCTGAGGTCTTCAAATTTGGGCATTAATACAACCTAGGGCATGCTTCTATTATCTATTTTTACTTACCTTTCCCTTTGGAAATCACTACTTTAGACTCAAGTTGGATTGTTTCAAAACATTTTCTAACCTCTTCTCTAAAATCTCTCTACATCTAAGGGTGTTTCTTGCAATCTTAAGTTTGGTTTAAATGAATCAATAGGAGGGGTGTTTTCTTTTTGCATTGTACTATGGTCTTGAAGGAGTCTTCTATATAATTTTGTCATGATGTTGGGGCTCTTAAGGGTCCTTCTACCCCGTTAAACCTATAGTTGAAGTTTCTTCTTCTAATCATCATGTCCCTATGTGTTTCATGTTAGTTTTATGATCAGATATAAAATCATAAATTTAATCTAAATTCAAACACATAAACACAACATATACCCTAGGAAAACTCTCCATTTGAGGGAGAAACACCCAACAACAAATATCTCTCTTATATATATATAGATAATGGAAACAATTATCTTTACAATGAGGCCAATCACAAGGCCAATATCCAACACCAACTCTAGATGAAATGACAAATAATAATCTGCTCTTAGAGAACCTTCAACCTGCTCTTAATGAAATTCGCACATGAAGGAATGAATGAACTTGCTTGATGTCAAATGGATGGAAATGACCTTGTATTAATACAATGTGTGGTAGAGGTTGCACCTGTTTAAGAACAAGTTTAGCCACAATATTAGAAATATAATTACAATTAAATTATGTGAATTACAAGGAAGGTTGGCCCAATTAAAAAATAATATTGTTGCCAAGTGAAGCGCCTCTTCACTTTGATTTACTCAATAAATGAATAGTCGTTAGGCTATATTAATTTATTATTCACAATAAGGTGGAAGTATGTAGCCTGTAGCTACAACAACATTTCATTAACAAATATAATAGTTCTTCTATGGTTATTTTTGGGGATGGAGGTTGTGGAAGATATTGTAAACTATTGTGATGTTGGCTTGGTTTGCACATCCTTTAAAAATTGGCCCAACCTTACTAATCTACATGCTTGGGTTTCAAAATATTAGCAACCATTACTACATTAAGTATTTTGGTTCTTCATCCTTCTGCACAAGGGTTCTTTATAACAACAAGTGATTTATATGAAGATATTCAAGCTTTATTGAAAAGTAGTATATGATACTAGTGTTCGAACCTTTTTGAGTTTAAAGAAATGGTATCCATATTTTCATTTGCCTATAGCTTCCTTTTCATTAAGCTTAGTGTGGGTTCAACTTCCTAATCTCCCACTTTATCTTTGGCACCTAAAAATCAAGGAAAACTTTAGTAGTGAATCTTTGCCAATTGGTGAACTTTAGATATTAGCCAAGTCAAAATTGGTGAATTAATTGCACCCAACAGGGTGGCCAAATCACCCGGATTTTATGAATTATTGGTCCAATGCATGTCCATTTTCCATCGATTTTTTTATGAGGCATATTTAAGTAAGAAATTCACCATAACAAACTATGCATTTCAAATGGACCGATTAATATTTTTGCCTGGAATCTCATAAGCATGTAATAAAACAACTACATATTCACCAATACTATTAAAACAACATTGTGTATCAGGACCCATTTCGCCAATTAACATTTATAAATAGTTTCTTGTGAGGACCCATTTCGCCAATTAAAATTTATAAATAGTTGCTTATGAGGGCCCATTTCACCAATAACGTTAAAAAATAATTGCATTTGAGGACACATTTTTCCAATTGTCGTGACACCTCCATGCTAATTGTAGGGCCATAATCACCTTGAAAACTATAACGTATCATTGCATAATCATGTAGGATTCACCAAATTTTTAATATACCATTTAAAAATCCCATAGAATTTTCCAAATATGGTTTTGATATAAATACAATTAAAACTATTATTTATTCATACACATTTTTTCAGTTCTAAAATTGTGAGCTCTCAATTTGAAAGTTGGACTTGGAACTTTGAAGTTGATCATAGGAAAGTTACAAAATTACAACACAATAATTCTTGCATTAGCGAATAGAAAGTCAGTGAAAACCTAAACTTAAAGGTGAGTAATCATTTCTTCATAGTGTTATAAGATTTCTTTATCTCTTTTTTGGTTCTTGCTTCAATCTTAAATATGATATAGAGTAGGGAATGGGTTCTATATTCTCTTTCCTTCTTAAACAAGAAGACATTTTTTTCTATCTTTTATTCGAAGTGAAAGACTAATATGTTGAGCAACAAGTGCAACAACAGTAAGACTCCTCAAAGTGGTGAAGGGACTGGGAGGCCATCAAAATGCCCAAAATGTAGAGTTACCATAAAATCTTACTTTGGAATTGGCAATGCTTCTGATCCATCAGATCAAGATGGAGCTACATCATGAACTTTTCCACCAAATATTAATGAAGAAGGAATTCACAATACCTCACCACCACCGGAAGGTCAAGGTGAGATTTTCATTGAGTTAAATGAGTCAAATGAGGATGGTAATACTGTAGAAGATGTTCCAAGGGATACCCTAGTTATCCAAAATGAGATAATTGACTTGGATGATGTTGGTAGCAAGAAAAGAAAAGGAAAATCAAAAGTGGGGCATGAGTGGGAAATAATAAGGAATTTTCAACTTGGTTAGTTTTCAAAGTACCCATTCATTGTACCAGTGGAGAAATAAAACAAAGATGAAACTGCAATAGAATGCATGTTTATGATTTGTAGTTGGAAATGTAAAAGAGACAAGAAGTTGCAGCTAAAGCTTGACACTATAGAAAATCATATCAGTAAAGTTTATGAAAAATAAATCATAGACAGAAAGGAACAATCACTTGTACGATGGAAATAAAAGGAATAATGTCTTCATGTTAAGTATGTCGTGGAATATGAAGAGCATAAGCAAAGAATTTCAAAGCTTGTTGCATGTTGAGGTACAATTGAGGCTCAATTTGGAAAAGCAATAGAAGGATCACATCTATCAAAAACTATTCAGATGAGTGTTGTTTTTCATATTTTATCTAGAGGGAATCCTATGATAGAATACCTAGAATATTTTAATTTATTCTTTTTTGGGTGTTCCTCACTTTTCTAGCTCACATTGGTTAGTAAATGTTAGATGGGAATGGAAAAATTGTCTTGTGTAGTGGAAAAGTGATATTTAAAGGAGAAAGTAAAAGAGTCAAAATTCATTGCATTATCTTTAGATGAAGTTACTGCATTAGATAATACTTCTTGGGTCTATATTCATGTGTATACTGTAAAACAACATGTCTACCAAGCTCATCTTCTATGTGTTCATAAAATGAAGGACAATTCAACATCACAAAATCTATTTGAACTAGTTAAGAAATATTTGAATGAAACTGCAAGTATGGATGACTTGAATATTTCCAAAAAGTTGGTGTGTGTAGGAGTTGATGGAGTTGTAGTGATGCAAGGTCACAGGAGTGGTGTTTGCACAAAGTTACAAACTACTTGTTCACCTTACATGCTTGGCATTCGCTGCATGGCCCACCGAATGAATTTAGCATTCAAAATTGTAAGAAAGTTTCCTACAGTGTCAAAAGTTCTACATCTAGTATGTGAGCTCTACGCATACTTCTGTCGAAGTCCTAAGTGTTTGCAGAATTTTAAATTTTGCTGAGGGAATAATAGTAGGAAACAAGCTTCTCAAGGATTTCAATACCATATGGATCTCCCTACATGGACCAATGCAATGAGTTCTTTCAAAACATCAATCCTTGATTGGAGTAATGTACGAGCATCACAACACAATAGACAAAGCTCCTGACCTCTTACATAGGTTAAGTGATATAGAAACACTCTTGACTTTAGCTAGTCTTCTCCCCATGTTGGATGAAATGAACAATCTTGTGAAGAAAGCCCAATACAAAACTATGTATGTTTATGAATATTCCAAACTACATAGACATACGTACATGGCCCTCAATCATCTATATCTAAATCTAATTTTTGAAAGCCCAATTTTTTTATCTGGCAGAAAATTACTGATTTGAATAAGCCTGATAATTATTTATAGTTTAATGCAAGTGAGAACTTATGTATCTCTATACATGGATTTGAGATACCAATGTACCATTGTACGACAATCAGGCGCTCTATTAGATAAGTACCTATTAGAAAGGAATATTTTAATAACATTGTTATTTATTTGTTAGTGATAATTTGAAGGAAATTTCAAAATGCCTTTCCACAGATATTTACGATAGATTCCCTTGACAAGAAATACTTGAAACTATGGGTATTGTGTATCCTCAATTTTGGGTAAACTGAGATAGCCCAACCTATTTTCATGATAAAGTAAATATCTCGATTGAACACTTTTCAAAAAGTGTAAAATACAATGAGTAGACAATAGAAGGAATTATAAATACAGATAAGCTTAGACAACAATGTAAGAATTTTGCAAGAAGTATGATGGACCAATTTGATTCCATGGGAATGGAGAAGTCCTTTGAACTAGGATCAATAAAAAAGGCTTGGAAAAAATTAGGTTAAAGTGAAATATTGTATGGCTCAATATTAGAATATTTTAAACTTGCTAATTTACATCAAACAATGATATTGGGGTTGGTGGAGGATGAGATAGTTCTCAGTTCATTGGCATTTTTGAAATCAAAGTTAAGAAACAAACTAGACAAGAATTTAGAAAAATTCTTGAGGATGAAAGGAATTGTGTATAATGTCAAAAAAATTCCTTTTGAAAGGGCACTCACAATTTGGAGGTCCATATGCAAAAGAAGAGGGTTGTGCAACACTCCAATTCCAAATGTTGGTACTAGTGGAACTGGCAGTGGTAGTGGGACAAATGACAAATGACAAAGACATAATGAATGTTGAATTTGAGACGTAGGCCAAAGAAAATGAAGAACAAACTCAGAATCAAGATAACTCTTTTACTTTATCTCAAGTTGAATGCTAGTTTCAAGAGCCTGACTCCATTTGGAAAATAGAAGTGAATTAACAAGTTTTAGGTATTTATTACTGCGCTTCATGAATCATTTTCCAAACTCTAGTTGATGATATTTTATATTGTATTCCATTAAATTGTGAATCATTGAACTTCATGATATTTTATTTTATATTGCACTTCATGAATCATATTCCAAATTGTAGTTGATGACATTTTATATTGTATTCCATGAAATTGTGATATTTTATATTTTATATTTTATATTGTATTCCATGGTATTGAATTTGATATGTGATTCTGCATCATTTTTAAAGAACAAAACTTATCACACTACTTATAAATTCCTATTGCATTTCCATTCACACAATATTTGATAAATAACTAAAAGGAATATTAATCCATTCCTTGAACAAAAGCTAAAAATTCAAAATCCATAACATAAATGTTCACACGATGTGATATGACAACTTAAAAAAACCATTGCTTATTTTGAGTTAGAAGAAAGTGAATACAATACTAGAGAGCAAGATAGGTCGATATTATATTCAAAATTATAGAAATACACTTAAGTATTTCAGTCATCTTTTGTTATTATAGAGAAAAATTACAACATTTCCTATATGTGCTATCAAATAGCTTACAATAGGCATCCCAAAAAAATGCTTAATTTTGGTTGTCTTTCTTATCTAAGTGTTCTATTGATTTGGAATGTTTCATAAGCCTTAGGGTTATACTCATTCTTATGTTCTAGGTTTTATGTGTGTTCTAAACCCTCTCAAAAACCCTAGATGTCTTTTCCTTTTAACTAAATTCTAATTCAAAGTTGACTATATTTTACCCATTCTTGGTCTCTTAAGTCATATCTTATGCCTTTGCATTCGTTTAATCACTGGCCCCTTGAACCTTGTATTCTCAGTTGCTAGTCGTAGAATCCTTATAAATCTTGCCTTGTCTTATGCGGGTCATAAAATTCTTTAATTCTTGTTCTTTCCCTAAGTTTGGGTTTTAATATTAGCTCAATATCATTCATGTTATAAACCTAGATAGGCAACCACTTTTCAGTCATGTAATAAGTGCACTTGCTTATTAAAATCCTTTTTTATGCCTTGTCAGTCCCATTGACTAATTTCTATTGGTTCCCCTCCATCCCATGGGATTAAAATAATCAAATTAAGGAGTTGGAGGGATAGCAGGCAGGTGACACCTGGCCATCCTTTTGGTGGGTCCTACCACTGCTCGAGGGCACTGATGACTCAAGGTGTTCAAATAAAAGGTAGTATACACTTTGTTTGAGTGAGATCAATGGCTGAGATAGGGTGACATGGTTGAATTTGAACCCTTCCTTGCTAGCCTGTGGGGGACCCACCCCTATCTCCCGTCTCTCAATGGGGAAGCAGGAGAGTACCACATAAAGAAATCAAAGCAATTGAAAGAACATTATATAGGATTAAATATTAATGAAATATTTAAGCGTAGGGGTATGGATGGTAAAGCATGTGCTACTAAAGGGACTTTTAATCATGTGTTACAAAAGTAAACAAGATATTTTAATCTTGCACGTTCATTATGTCTGAAGGTTATGTGCATGACAAAGTAGTCTTATAGTAAAGCACACATATGTTGAAGATTTTAGATCCAATCTGAGCCCTTCCTCGCTGCTCAAAGTTGCACACTAGTTAAGACCAATAGGAAAGCGGGGAAGCTGACATGTGGAGGTTTCCTTAGCGCTTAAGAAGTGGTGGAGCCTACGGATGACTTAGAGGATGGGTCCACACAATAATTTTTTCATTGGTCGATGGGAGTAGTGGTCTATAGTTAGCTTTTTCAAACTCTATTGACCTGATATGAGCCATTCATTGAGCCATCTCACTGTGCAATCAATGACCAGTATTCAAAGTTGAGATTGAAGGAGAATGAGTCATTCTAGTTTGCACTAGAGAACCATAATGGTGAACAAGACACAAATCTATTGAATTGGAAGGTTTTAAATCCATTAAAAATTGTTTTAAAGCATAATTGGATATTGTTAAAGGCATTGTGCGCATTCAAGGAGTTCATGCTATAATTTTTAGGCTTGTTCGATAATAAAATTATGGTTTTCAAGTATTTTTCAAACTAGTAAGTAAAATATCTTCCTTGCATCTAAAATTTCTTAGAACTTGTATAATTGTGCTCACTCAATCATTTTATCATTAGGGTTCTCTTGTTTATGCATTTATTTTAAGGTTTGACATAAATTCAAAACAATTAGCTTATTTGGTCCTGTTATTTTCTAAGTCAAACCCTTGCCTAAGTTGTAAGTTTCTAGTTTGCTAAAAGGAGCCATATTTTGTAAAAACCCTAGAATCATGGCCCCAAAAGTAAAAGCATCTTCGTCTAAGGAGCAAGCCTCTAGTTTGAAACCTCCTTTCATACCTATAGTCCAAGAGATAATTGATTAACATAAACCCTCGACTTCTAAAAAACCTAAAGGTCAATTATTGTTATGAGGAAATTTTTTTTTAGGACTAATAAACAAGAAAAGTGCTATCAAGGATGCCACATTTCCCTACATTGGGCATAATTTTTTTCTTGTTGGTTTGGGAATAGGAATTGTGCCATTCCTATGGGCAACCCATGGAACTTGGAATTGGGAAAGTTGATAGTCACAAATGTCTACATGGATGTGGACTTACTGAAGGTAGTGGCTAGAAATTATGATCCAATCACAAGGACTGTGAGGACATTTGGTGGGATGGACATGGTCAAGATAACAAGAGAAGAGATTGTAAAAGTCTTCAAGCTCACATAATGGAGTGAGGATATGGTGCCTATTGACGAGAAGAATCTCAGGGAAAAATATGAGAAGGTGAGACACACTCTTAAAATTTCAATACTACTGAATTATTTGGCATATGTGGATGGTAGAAGGGTAGCCTTGGGTCCATCAGACAAAGAGCCCTACCCAAAATTAGCTAGTTTTTGTCCTACTTTTAAAGGAATTTCTATTCTATATACCAAATCATTGGTTATGACTCGATTACAGGCATGGCGATGGCCTGGATGTATATGGTAGCACATATCTAGCATCCCAAATATTGCACACTATATAATTATGGAGGGTACTTGGCAGAAAGGATTCATGAGGGCTTGGTTGAATTGAAAAAGGGTAAAGATGGAGTCAAATTATTTTGGTACTCATTATTTATGCACATGTTATTGTACAAAGGAGCCCCCTATTTTGGACAACATATGACATTGGAGTAGAAGAAAGGTAAATTGGAGCTTCCTGTTCAACATTGGACTACGATCCTTGAAAAATGTGATAGAAAATTTGATTATGTCATGTTTGAGAGCTTATTTTCCTCCAAGTTGAGGAGAGTGCTAATCATGAACATGCCAAGGATTCCTACAACCTTGCATGATTTTTTGAGGCCTAAGGAAATGAGGCCAAATCTAGGTGTTGATCACAATTGGGGGGATGCTATCCCTTATCCTAGCTATACTTTTTTGAGAATTTATGGCACAATTGTTTCACCCGACCTATTGCCTAAGAATTTTTGAGAGAGAATTGGCTTTTTAGAGGTGATATGGAAACTTGGGAATGTGGAGAATAATCACTTGAAGGATCATGGAAAGGGAACATTCTTCCCTTCATACACTTGCTTTTCTGATTTTGTAATGATCAAAGGAGGATGGGACAATATTAATGACATACTCAAGCCTCTAGGAATGAGAAGAGCAGCAACAAGAAACCATGATCCCAATGGATTCATGGCATGGTTGAAAATGAGAAATAAAAGCTCAAAATTTATTCATAATTTCTATTTCCCTAAGGATGTGATTAGAAACATTTTTTATTTTCAAAAATAGGAGGACAAAAAAGCAAAATGGATTGCTTTAAATAAATTGCAAAATGAAATAAGGGAAATGGATCCACAATTCACTGCTCTTGCTGAAATTCCAAATGAGATGTAGAGGATAGAATATGTTTTCAAAAACTTTGAAATAGTGGTTGGGCACCTACAAGGTGAGAGACTGATTCAAGAAAAGGGAAATTCCATTGCTATAGAGGAACAAGGTGAGGAGAAAACCCTTGTAATGGAAAAATAACCAGCTCACCAACCCCTTGAGGAAAAGAAAGTCATTGTTTTTAGAAGGAAGAAGAATAAGGCAAAGGGAAAGGATACAACTGCTCACTCTTCTCAACTAGAGAAGTAAAGAAGTCCTTTTCCAGTGTCAAAAATGCCACCACCATCTCCCCCTAGTTCAACAAGACTTGAATTTATTGATATTGACTCTCCACCAAGACAAGCATCACCACCAAGAGAGCTACATTTGAAGAAGAAAAAGGTTCAATCAGTTGGCTTGGTGGATTATGAAGAGGATTCTAAGGAAGAGATCTTGGTAACACAAGAAGAAATGCAACAATGGATGCCTTCTCCACCCAGGGAGATTGTGCCACAATACCTTGGTTTGAGTTTAAGGAAGGTTGACCTCATTGGCTTAAATAGCCAAAATGATGTTAGAGAAGAAGCATGCAAAAAATTTATGGATGATGATTCTTTTGTGAAGTCTAAAGACTTCATGGAATTTTTTGGAGGGAAAAGAAGGATGAATTTGTAAATAAAGTTGTAGAATAGAGGAGCCTTCATCCTAAGATACCCGATGCAATTATCCAAGCCCAGGTAATAAAATAAATGAAAGAGAAATATCAAGAAATAATTGTTGAGGAAAGCAGAGCATTGGTAAGAAAAATTAGAATTCTTTTATTTCCCGAATGGGGCTTATCTTCTACCATTGCATTTGATACAATAAAGAGATATGATAGACCTCTCTAAAATTCAGAGGAATAAGCTACAATTGCACTACAAGGATTTGCATTTAGAGCAATGGGACACATTGGCCATCTGGGCCCTAGCTCCCAATACCAAGAAGCCATACATTGTAGAGGCTGCTACAGATTATAGGGGGGATTAATTATAAAAAGATTGTACGATACTTTAGCAATTGAGGTTGCAACAATGTCAGTCAATGTTGCTCAATTCACAAAAGCAATATTGGAGTAAGTAACTACTGAGAAAGAATGTTAGATAAAAAAATATAATGATTTATTGGTTGATTATGGAAAGAACCAACAACAAAATATGCAGTTACATACTGAATTGGCATTGTTAAAGGAGAAACTACAAAATTTATAGTCAAATGAGCTAAGGTAAATTGATATTGCTTCTCCCTCTACCTCTCAAGAGCTAAAAACTATTACCACTACACCCCTATAAGTTTTTCATGGGAAATTGTGCCCTACAACGTGAGAAATGTGCCCATTGTTGTGGAGGGACCAAGTACTTCAGATACAACACAAGCAAAAGACATCAGAAAAGAAGAACTACTCCAAAAGTTGAAAGAATGTGAAGAAAAGGTCAATCAACATGATAAATACATTCTTGATAGAAAATTGAACATTGTGACTGTAGTTTTGGAACACTTGAATAGAGGAGTGGATAAAAGGTTAATTAGCATACATGCTAATTACTCCTCAATGGTGAATGCAATAAACAACTTAGATATTGACAAAGAGGTAGCTATTCCACTTATGGAGACATGGATCCATAGGCTTTAGGACTTATGAATAATGGTTGTGGGAGCCAATCATGATGTCAATAGACCTGCGAATATTAAATCAACCCTTAGCAATGTGATCAGAATCCAAGAGTTCTAGGAAATATTTAGCCTTTAGAGGCTAAGATAAGGGAATTGGTGAATATTTTTCATGAGATGAATCATGGGCTATTACCTAATATGCTAAAGAATGATGGTAATATCAAGTCCCTGCAGGAGTGGAAACAAGAGACCAATGAGTTGATATCAAATCAAGTGGCCAAGATTTGTAAGGAAAATAATATGGGCATGTTAAAGAAGAATATGGATACACTTGCTCAAGCTAGGGTTGCTTTGGAGGAGTTTGATAAGGAGGAAAATCAAGTTGTAACCAAATATTCTCCTTACAAGAAAAAGGTTAATGATATCATTATATTTGATTGACCTACAAAAGAAGAATTTCAAGCCTAGAAAGAAATATTTGGATGTTATTGAGGATTGAGCTATAGTCATGGGATGGTGAGAAATGTTGGTCTTAAGTTTGCAAATATGGTGAGTAATGGATGGGAGAATACAATGAATAGCCTGGAACTAGTATAGATTAGGCTTTTGATGAAGTATGGATAAAATATTGTCTTCTCCCCAATTTGAATTTGATGACAAGGTTGCAGACATGGATAAGTCTTTTGTCTCTTTTTCCTTTTACACTTTATGCTTTTATTTCACTTTATTCTTGAGTACGTGGGTATAATTTTGAGCATGTGGATATTGCTACATCAAATTAAAGATGTGATTTGGAAGGTGGGGTGAGATCTTCATTGAAAAATGAAAATAGGTTTTGTCTCATGGAATATTTCCCTCCATATGAAAATTTAAATATAGTTGCAAAGGGAATATTTTGTATCTGTCCAACAGAAAAGGAATATGTGTACTATCTGGCTCGAAGCTTGTTTTCTCCTTCATTTCTATAAGGAATTCAAGGCCAGAAGTACAGGTTTAATTGATCATAGAGAATTTTGTAAAGGAATATAGAGAGAATTTTAGATTCTCTTCTTTGGTTTTGAGTCTATCAATATGCATATGTAATTTTGATAAAAATACTAGCAATTGAATACAAAATTAATTAAAATGCTCTGATGGAATCATAGGTTTGTATGACTAAATTAACATATTACTAATAATTTCATATTTTAATTGTGTTAAAACTTAAACATGTACTCAGTGATTCATCACTCAACTCAATGCTTAATAAATTATTAACAATAGTAGAATATACAAAAATGAACATCAACAATCATTTAATGTGTATCTAGTAGTTGAAACCAAATTTTTTCTTCAAATGATAAAATAAATAATACATATAATTGAACATCAACAAATTATTGTATTTGAGATTTTTTTTTGATTTTCACATGAAGGAATACATAGAGGCATTGGCAATGCAAAATATTTCTCAAAGACAACTCTGCACAGAGCTGAGTTGGAACTTGGAAACTCATATTATCAAATATCAAATCATTGTATCACATTTTCTAGCAACTTCCATTGTACAAGTGGTGGAATTTTCATTTGTTCTAACTGATGTTGTTTGACTTGAATATTTGTTAACAATTCATGATTGAAATTGGAACCTGTCTTTAATGCTTCAATCAAAATTGCATTCAAGGTTATCAATGGTTTGATGGAATACAAATAGTTCACCACATATAGGTTCTGAAGAAACTGGTCCAAATCAATCTTCCTTGCACCCTCCATCTTCTCTCTAAAATCAACATTTCCAATGAATCACTCATTTGTGTCAAAATCCTCTGTAAAACCAAGCTTTGTGAAGTTCCTTACCTTTTCATCCAGCTTCATCTTGTTTGTAGCCAGATGCACAAATTCCTTTGTTTCACACATTCTCAAAGAATTTTGAATGATATCATTAAGGTAGCAAGTTGATTATTAATCCCTTTTGATTTCAAATCATTGTCACTGGATTTGTAGACTATTTGTTGAACTTGATTTGTAAATTTCTCCAATCCTAGCACACTTTTTTTGTCCACTAAATATTTTTTGAGCTTCTTATAATGTAGTCTAATAGCATCAGTAAATTGAAACAATTCACACAAATAATCAATCCTCTACATTATTTCATCCCAGATCTTTTGTTTCATATGCCTCATGATTTCTCTATAAAATGTAGTTAACTTATTTTGACAAGAGTTAATTTCATTTTTTGCTTCCATCAACTTTTCCTCCAATCTTTCATTTATTCTTTTCTCTTTCTCCAATTTTTGTTCCCACTATGCATTTCCTTTCCCAATGCTATGTCTTAATTTTTATGAAGTGGATTTTTTCTCATCATATTTTTTTTTCTCTCATCTAACCTTTGCTTCAATTCATTCACTTCTCTCTCATATTATTTATCCTCTTTTCTTGTTGATGTAGAGGCAATTTTTTTATTTTTTTTCTAATTCATTGCTCTTGTTATTTGTTGCTTTCCTCTTTACTTTCTCATTTGCTAGGTCTTCCTATAACTTTTCTAATTGAGTCTGCAACCTTTTTTTCTCTATATATTTCTTTAGCAATGATGTGTACACCAATTCATTGTTCTTCTTTGATACATTAATTTTGTTAATATTTTTGAGTCCAAAAAAATCCAATTGTAATTTGCTCACTTGAAATTCAAATCAATCCATCTAATTTATTGGTTTATTTGGAACTGTGGGAACAACAATTGTGTACTCCATGATTTCTTTATTTTTATCAAATGTGGGTAATACCATGGTTGTTGCAGGCTCTAAATTCATAGCAAATTCACTCTCCATCATTTTCTTCTTTCCTTTTTTTTATCTAATTTTTATTTCTTTTTAAACTCTTCAATGTAATCAAAACCTGGGAATGCAGGAACAATGGAATTCTTGAATGGAAAAGGAATAGGAGTACTTGTAGTTTCTAATGATGTTATAGCCACACTAAATATGGGAGTGGGAGTGATTTGAAATAACTCCTTTGTGGTGGAAATGGTAGTTGATGTTGGACTTTGACCTATCAAAATCCTTTGCCTCTTCTATGTGCCTTGATCACTTGGTGTGGTAACTTGTATGGTTGTGGACTCTTGTGTGTAGTTTGTTGTTGTATCACATGTTGACCACTAATATTACTACTACCCATACCATCACCACCAGTGGCAGTGGCAATTGCACTGGGTTCTCCACCATAGGCATGTCTAAGTTGTGATTGTATCCGACCTTGAGGATCAGGATTTGAAGCTCTAACAAAATGAATTCTTTCGGTTGTACTTGTATGCCCTTGGTCTACTTCATCAACTCCAAGGCCTCACTTATCAATAGGTTTTATATGGTCTACATCTATTACTGTACAAATTCCTTGTCCTTGGGACCCCAAACCACAACCTTCATAACCCATTTTTTCAGCTATGGATGCTCTTGAAGTATATGCTTCTTTTGTGGCCTCACTTAAACCTTTGACATGGCTTTGTTCTTCCCTAACATCATTAGATTTATCATCACTTTCTTGATCTTCATGTTCATCGATATGCTCTATATTCCATAATTTGCTAAACTCATGATCTTCTTCATTATCTCCATAGTCTGGAAGAGTTCTTGGTTCACCTAGCTCCTTCCTCATAGACCAAAAGGCAATAATTTTTTTATCGTGACCAATTTTTAGCTGTAACTTTCTTATCTAAAGAATTTGGAATTTTTACTCTACTAGATAGTTTATCACTTTTTTCATAAAAATTGGTGTACCTCCTGATTATCTTTCAATGCAATGCCAAATTTTCTGTTGACAATTGTTCAAAAGAAATACCTTTCTCAACGACACTTTTCTCCATTGCTATTTTGATCTAATCCCAAGAATCCTTGTTTCTCAAGTTTTCAAGCAAGGGTTTACTTTGATCTTGAATTCTACTTGCAACATTCCTATTGGCCACAATCATTGATTTAATGGTGTCACATGGATCATGTTGCCAGTCAAAGACAACATCAAAATTAAAAAAATTCGAAAGATCATGTGAACCCTCCACATGAAAAGGTAAAGAAGGAAATAAGGTCTTCTTTTGATGATCGGAAAAGTGTAGTTCATCAGTACTTTGTATCTTCCTTGCATATTTCAATGCAAAATCCCTTTCTGTCACATGTATTGGAAGTTTGTATGGATCTATTCCCAATCCATAAAATCTTAACATAGTATATTCTCCCATCAAGTACCAATCAACCAATTGTTTTTCTTTTCCTATTTGAATACAATCTCTACATGACATAAGCAATCTAGGCATTGGAGTATTTGTAATTGCTTGATGCAATGGAGCCAAAAAAGTAGTCTACAAAATGAATATAGCTCCTTCAAGAATCATGCATCCTTATCTCAATGGTCCAATCATATACTAGAGCCATTTTATTTTCCTCAACATTACTATAGGGCTGAATCTAAAGCTTGTTGGTCTGAAACACTCCTCTAAATTTGAAAAGAAAAAAATAGCATAAGTAGGTTGTGAACCTAAATGTCTTAGTGGGCTTTGAGTGTGCACCTCCTTTAATCATTAAAAATTGTTCATGCATGGATTCTACAATGTGCTCAATAAAGTTATATTTGACATTTGGAACACCATGATGGATATTATGTACCATTTCAAGGAGGCTTGCACCCACTTCCCAATTGTTATCCAGTCCTAGGAAAAATGCAAGCATGGAATTAGTATCCTGAACCCATGATCTAAAAATATAAAATTCATAAGGAGGCTTATGATTACCTTTCAATTTGTTTCTAACTTGTATATATCCTGAACTATTTTATTTATGTGAATTTGTTTCCCTTTCATCCACTGATTCATAATCACTAGCAAGCTTTTCTAGGTCAATGTGCACATTTCCAAATTCTTCAGTTGTAAACCCCAACACTTTTCCAAGTTCTTCTACATTAATGGATAACAATTCTTCTTTGCTATCTTTATTAACAATTTCTCTTTTGTTATCATCATAATTTTGGGCACAAACCATGATAAATAATGGGTAAGGGAAAACCTCATGTAACATCATGCACCCTAATCAACTTACCCACGATGCACTGAAATTATTAATTTCTTTCATTTTTTTTGTAGCCTTATGATCAGATGAAAATATAAGTTCTGAGGTATGCCTACCATAGATTTCAGGATCATAAATATCATGGTATTCATTAGTGAAACCTAGGGTTTTAAGAAATCCAACATAATGTATTTTTTAATCCAATTTTTCTCTACCTTTCCCAACAACTTTCTTTGGTTTTCTAGTGTACTGGTGGTAGATGCTTATACAATATGAAATTATGAAATCCCTCTTAGTCCTCCTTAATTTTTCTAAGTCTCTCAATCCTAAACCAAAACTTCAAAGTTTGACAAAATAATATTTTAAGAAACAATGAAACATAGCCATAGGAATTTTGTCTTTCACTTACCCGGATTTTGATTCTTGAAAATATTAATATTGGTTGGCTTTGTTGGAAACTAGAATCTCCTTGGTGCACTACAATGAGCAATCTAAAATCTCCTTGTGTGATAACTCTATCATTTATAAATAAAATCACTTAGCAATAGAAAGCTCACTTTTTTTTTTAATATTAAAGTGAATGAAACGTCAATGTGTTGCTACTGGAGTACACAATTATTACATTACATTTTCGTAATGACACTGAGAAATAAATTTTCAAATAGATTATCAACCATTGATCTTTGTAAATCTAATGTCTATAGGGTCATTTTGTGAATAAGTTGAGAATTCAAACCTAACAAACCCCAAGAATCACCTGCATGCAATTACCTATCACATACACAAGATATTCAAAACCAAAGAAGATGTTTTGTAAAACCTCAAGAAAATATGCATTAAGAGAATCTAATAATTACAATGAGATAAATCCTTATGAAGGAGATCATGAAACCCTAAAGAAAACCTAAAAAGGAAAACCCTAGTGTGCACACTTAATAATTAATAAATAAATAATTAATTATTAATGTGCCTAAGTTTAGCCTAAGCAAACCTAAAGTAAAAAGTGACTTAATTAATTAACCAATATGATTAAATTAATTAAGTGAGATGCCTTATTACTCTAACACCTCCACTTCATATGAACTTAGGAAGTAGCTAAAACACTAGCAAAAGTGCAAGAAAGAAAATATGGGTCTCGACAACAAGGCCTGATTAGGTACCTATGTACAAATGCAATGCAAACTAAATCAAACAGGGTAAAGGGGAAAACCACATGGGAACAAAACTCCTCCCAAAAATAGAATGCAAACAATAGCTAAGTGATGAAAGATGGAGGACTCCATAAGACCCCCCAAGGACACCATCCATCAAAAAGATACATGAATGAACTCCTGCAGAAGAGAGGAATGAAGAGACCACATAGCCCCCCTAGAATGAAGTAGCTCCAAAAAAACTAAAGAAACTGCATCTCCTGAAAGAAGTGAGAGGGAAGAAGCCTAATGAATGCAATCTTTGAAGGTGAAGTAGGTGTAGCCCAAGATGTCTCCATAGAAGTAGGTGTGACCTCAACCAATGAAGAAGTCAAAGTAGGTGAAAACTGAAGAGACACCCCCAAAGATGAATGATCAAATAGGTTCTATAGCATTGAAATAGAAGAAACCACATCTATAGTCATAGAAGTATCAACAACTGCAACAAAAGGTGGAACAAACGGCTCAAGAATTAGATCTGAAGTGATAACTCCAATTTTCAAGAAGCCAAATGTCTCCTCTGAATGATGATTCACACTAGAAGTGTGATGAACAACTGTAGGAACATAAGCACCATCGGTAGAAAAATTGATAAAGGAATACAACGGAGATGAGTGATCCACCACCCCAGTAGCAATAACTGCTCTACTCTCCAAGTCTTTGATTATAACATAATCAGGGGTGAACTCCATAGATCTCCCATTGCCTCCATGTGTGATCTGATAGATGGAAAGTAGGTTGTTTGTCAAGTGAGGAACACACAAGACATCGTGAAAGGTGTTGTCCCCAAAACTAATAGACCCCTTCCCTATAACACTCATGTAGGTATTGTTTCCCATCAAAATAGGAGACATAGTGCAAGGCTCAAAGGAAGTGAACATCGACTGTGAAGATGCCATATGATGAGATGCTCCTGAATCTAGAAGCCATCTCCCTGATCCAAGACCTGAAGTAGCAAAAAGTGCATGTCCCTTTATATCAGATGAAGTATGTAAACCAGTTGTGCCCCTATCATGCTACTCTGAAGAAGAAGCATAATGAGAGGAAGGAGATGATGTAGACATCCTAGAAGGCAAATCAATCTGATGTTTTTGAAGAAGATGCTTTAGCTCATCAATGTCCTTCTTGTAGCAACTATGTTCTACATGTCTTTCCCTTTTGCAATATGTACATGGACCCTTCTTCTTCCTAGATGATTTTCCCTTAGAAGAGGAGGATGAATCTGAGCACTCCTTTTGTTGCTCATGATTTTTGGAATCCTTTTTTTTTTATTTCTTGCCTTTTCCTGTAGAAGCCTTTAGATATTTGGGCTCCTAGGATGCAATAAGTGCCTATGATGAAGAGGGCTTCAAATTTATCATGCTATCCAACTTGTCTTGAGTGAGAGAAGATGCAAAATAATCAAAAGAAGGCATGGTAAATCTACTACCAAGTGCATCCCTAGTGGCATAAAAGGTAGATACAAAAACTGAATAATCTGGTCCAAGCTTAGAAAGAATGGACAATATCAACTGAGAGTATTCCTTCTAAACACCACACTATGACAACTACAATCTAAGAGACTTGAGTTTGGTGAAAAACTCCTGGATGTTGTCAAAATCCCTAGGATTTAAGTCAATAATCTCATTCTCTAACTGAAACCCTCTCATAGTATCATGCTTCCCAAACAAAGACTCTAAAGTAGTCTAGATCTCATTGGGTGTAGTGCAAGATTCAACATAAAAAATAAGATCAGAAGAAATAGATAGGCATAAAGTACCAAAAGCTTCATCACACCTATTAAACCATTTTCTCTTTTCAGTACCTGTAGGCTCAATTTATGTACCCATGGTTACCCTATACAACCCTTGATGCTTCAAATGAATCTCCATTTGTTTTTTCAAACCAAAATAGTTGAATAGAGTAAGGGGTGCAATTTTAAGTGTATCCATGACAAAACATAGTAGAATATACTCTCAAAGCAAAAAACAATGCTCGATGATCTAAAAAAAAATAGCTTGATTGCATGCTTCCAAGAAAATAACTCAAAAGGTAAAGGCTGAGATCAAATAATATTATCAGATACTTGGTAAATATTTTGGAAAAATAGGTCTCAGATCTGTGTAGAGCACTGAACCAACTTTCTGACGCCTATTTTTTTTCGCAAAATGGAGTCCGGATGCAAAAGTTATGCCTCTCAGAGTGAAAACAACAACTTCGTACTTCACAGGCCGAAAAAAGAATTAAAAAATCAAAACCAAAAAATCACACCTACACCACTAGATAGAGTGTCGAACCAGCTTTCCAACGATATCTCATTTGCGTAAAAGGGCCTTTGTTTGCAAAATTTATGAGAAAATGAAAAAAAGCCTATAAAAGGCACTTTCAATGGTAAACAAGTGCAAAATGTTAGCTGCCAGGGGCTGGCCCTTGGTCCTCCATATGACTGCCCGCTGCAGAGTGCAAAAAAAATCACCCAAGGTTTAGGTCGGTGGCTCCTAGTCCTCTAAAGGACCATGACCTAGGGCTAAGAGACCCAGCGGGGGCTTAACCTGGCGGAGCTCCTAGTTCCCGATAAGACCATGAGCTTGGTGCTTGGAGCCCACAGGGGGTGGAAGAGGGCTGAGCGATGGATCAAAACCCCACTGGTGGCACATGGCAAAAGGGTGGTCCTGCGGAGGCCACTTGGTGGAGTGGGTCCGTTATAACTGGCCATGCAAAAAAAATTCAAAAAAAAAAGAAGTTTTTTTATTATTTTTTCTATTTTTTTTGCAATTTTCACCTTGAATTGCGTGCCATGGGGCCGTACGGCCATGGGGAATTTTTTTTCCCTTTTCAGATGACTGTGTCCAAAATCGACAAACTTTATATGAAAATAGGGGTTTTTGGGCACTATGGACTCAATGGCAAGGTTTGTTTTGTCCAAAAATGCCCAAAAAATTAGGCAACCCCCAGGTCCACAAAAAACAAGCTTGGCTAGAAACCCTTGCACAAACAAAAAATGTTGTGAGGAAATATCTTCAAATCACAAACAGGTAGCCACAAATCTAGAGCTTTGATACCATGAAGAAGTTGAGAAGCCCAACCTCACAAACCCCAAGAAACACCTACATGCAATCACCTATCACATACACAAGATATTCAAAACCAAAGAAGATGTTTTGTAAAACCTCAAGCAAATATTCATTAAGAGAATCTGATAATTACAATGAGATCAATCCTTATGAAGGAGATCATGAAACCCTAAAGAAAACCTAAAAATGCAAACCCTAGTGTGCACACTTAATAATTAATTAATAAATAATTAATTATTAATGTGCCTAAGTTTAGCTTAAGAAAACCTAAAGTAATAAGTGACTTAATTAATTAACCAATATGATTAAATTAATTAAGTGAGATGTCTTATTCCTCTAACACCCCCCCCCCTTAAGATGAACTTAGGGAGTAGCTAAAACACTAGGAAAAGGTGCATGAAAGCAAAGATGGGTCCCAACAACAATGCCTGATCAGGTACCCATGTACAAATGCAATGCAAACTAAATCAAACGGGGTAAAATGGAAAACCACATAGGAACAAAACTCCTCCCCAAAATAGAATGCAAAAAACAACTAAGTGATGAAAGATGGAGGACTCCATAAGACCCCCCAAGGACACCATCCATCACAAAGATACATGAATGAACCATCCAAAAGAGAGGAATGAAGAGACCACAGAGCCCCCCACAATGAAGTAGCTCCAAAAAAATGAAGAAACTACATCTCCTGAAAGAAGTGAGAGAGAAGAGGCTTGATGAATGCAATCTCTAAAGGTGAAGTAGGTGTAGCCCAAGATGTCTCCATAGAAATAGGTGTGACCTTAACCAATGAAGAATTCAAAGTAGGTGAAGACTGAAGAGACACCCCCAAAGATGAATGATCAACTAGGTTTTGCTGCACTGAAACAGAAGAAACCACATCTGTGGTAATAGAAGTATCAGCAACTGCAACAAGAGGTGGAACAAAAGGCTCAAGAACTAGATCCAAACTAAGAACTACAATGTTCAAGAATCCAAATGTCTCCTTTGAATGATAATTCACAATAGAAGTGTGGTGAATAGTTGTAGGAACAAAAGCACCATCGGTAGCAAAATCGGTAAATGAATACAATCAAGATGAGTGATCCACCACCTTAGTAGTAATAACTACTCTAATCTCCAAGTCTCTGATGATCTAACATCATCAGGTGTGAACTCCATAGATCTCCCATTGCCTCCATGTGTGATCTGATAAATGGAAAGTAGGTTGTTCGTCAAGTGAGGAACACACAAGACATCCTGAAAGGTGTTGTCTCCAAAACTAATAGACCCCTTCCCGGTAACACTCAATGTAGGTATTGTTTCCCATTAAAATAGGAGACATAGTGCAAGGCTCAAAGGAAGTGAACATAGAATGTGAAGATTCCATAAGATGAGATGCTCCTGAATCTAGAAGCCATCTCCCTGATCCAAGACCTAAAGTAGCACAAAGTGCATGTCCCTTCATATCTGATGAAGTATGTAAACGAGTTGTGCTACTATCATGCTACTCTGAAGAAGAAGAAGAATGAGAGGAAGGAGATGATGCAAACATCCTAGAAGGAAAATCAATCTGATGTTTCTAAAGAAGATGCTTCAGCTCATCAATGTCCTTGTAGCAACTATGTTCTGCATGTCCTTCCCTCTTGCAATATGCACATGGACCCTTTTCCTTCCTAGATGATTTCCCCTTAGAATAGGAGGATGAATCTGAGGACTCCTTTTGCTACTCATGAGTTTTGGAATCCTTTTGTTTTTGTTTCTTTCCTTTTCCTATAGAAGCCTTTGGATCTTTGGGCTCTTAGGATGCAATAAGTTCCTATGATGAAGAGGGCTTCAACTTTCCCATGCTATCCAACTTGGTATGCTCTTGAGTGAGAGAAGATGTAAAATCATCAAAAGAAGGCATGGTAAATCTAGTACCAAGTGAATTCCTAGTGGCAGAAAAGGTAGACACAAAAACTGAATAATCTAGTCCAAGCTTAGAAAGAATGGACAATATCAACTAAGAGTCTTCCTTCTAAACACCACACTATGACAACTGTAATCTAAGAGACTTGAGTTTGGTGAAAAACTCCTGGATGTTGTCAAAATCCCTAGGATTTAAACCAATAAGCTCATTCTCTAATTGAAACCCTCTCACAGTATCATGCTTCCCAAACAAAGACTCTAAAGTAGTCCAGATCTCATTGGGTGTAGTGCAAGACTCAACATGAAAAGAAGATCAGAAGAAGGAGATAGACATAAAGTACCAAAAGCTTAATCACACCTATTAAACCATTTCCTCTTTTCAGTAGCACCTGTAGGCTCAATTTTTGTACCCATGGTTACCCTATACAACCCTTGATGCTTCAAATGAATATGAGTCATTTGTTTTTTCCAAACAAAATATTTGAATGAAGTAAGGGGTGCAATTTTAAGTGTATCCATGATAAAACGCAACAGAATATACTCTCAAAGAAAAAAACAATGCTCGTTGATCTCAAACAAATAGCCCGACTGCATGCTTCCCAAGAAAATAACTCAAAAGGTAAAGGTTGAGATCAAATAAGAATATCAAATACCTAGTAATTATTCTAGAAAAGTAGGTCTAAGATCTATGTAGAGCACTAAACCAACTTTCCAACGCCTATTTGTTTTTGCAAAACGTAGTTTGGACACAAAAGTTATGCCTCCCATAGTGAAAACAACAACTTCAAAATTCAGAGGCCAAAAAAATCATCAAAAATTCAAAACCAAAAAATCACACCTATGCCACTGGATAGAGCATTGAACCAACTTTCCGACAATATCGCGTTTGCGAAAAAAGGCCTCTATTTGCAAAAGTTATGAGAAAATGAAAGAAAGGCTTGTAAAAGGAACTTTCAATGCTAAACAGGTGCAGAACATTAGCTCCTAGGGGCTGGCCCTTGGTCCTCCATATGACCACCCACTGTAGACTGCAAAAAAATTCACCAAGGGTTTAGGTTGGCGGCTTTTGGTCCTCCAAAGGATCACAGCCTGGGGCTAAGAGACCCGCTAGGGGCTTGACCTGGGGGAGCTCCTGGTTCCCGATGGGACCACGAGCTCAGCGCTTGGAGCTCATGGGGGCGGAAGAGGGTTGAGCTGCGGATCAAAACCCCATTGGTGGCAGGTGGCAGAAGGGTGGTCCTACGGAGGCTGCTTGGTGGAGAGGTGGTGGCGGGTCCGTTATAACTAGCTACACAAAAAAAATTCAAAACAACTTTGATTTTTTTGTTTTTTTTTTTGTAATTTTCACCTCAAAATGAATGCCCTAGGGTCGTATGACCTTGGGGAATTTTTTTTTGCTTTTTGGACAACTGTGTCCAAAATCGACAAACTTTATATGAAAATAGGGGTTTTTGGGTGTTGCGGACTCAATGGAGAGGTTTGTTTTGTCCAAAAATGCCCAAAAATTTAGATGACCCCCAGATCCACAAAAAAGCATGGCTAGAAACCCTTGCACAAAAAAAAATGCTGTGAGGAAATATTTTCAAATCATGAATAGTCAGCCACAAGTATGGAGCTCTGATACCATGAAGAAGTTGAGAAGCCAACCTCACAAACCCCAAGAATCACCTACATGCAATTACCTATCACATACACAAGATATTCAGAACCAAAGAAGATGTTCTATCAAACCTCAAGCAAATATGCACTAAGAGAATCTGATAATTACAATGAGATCAATCCTTATGAAGGAGATCATGAAACCCTAATGAAAACCTAAAAAGGAAAACCCTAGTGTGCACACTTAATAATTAATAAATAATTTATTAATTATTAATGTGCCTAAGTTTAGCTTAAGAAAAACTAAAGTAATAAGTCACTTTTAAAATTAATTAGCCAATATGATTAAATTAATTAAGTGAGATTCCTTATTACTCTAACATTTTGGAGGTTTGAGTTTGTAAGCCTAGCGCTCTATGCATTTCATTCTAGAATTTAACTACAACCATCCATCAAATGTTCATTGAACGATTGAGTAATTTAAGATATAAACAATAAACATGTGTTTTAAAGTTGTTTTAAACTTTACTACACTAGGATTGACATCAAGGCCAAGGGGTCGGTAACTTAATGTTGCAAAGGACTCAATAAAATGAATAATGATATTGGGAATCGGGGAAGAAGGTCAACAAAAAAATTAGAAATCAATAAAATTTTGATAACCCCTAGCAAGAGTGACAACTTTTAGCATTTATTTAATGTTTTTTGTCAATTTGATGGCAACTTTCTTTTTCCATTTATATTACTTTATGTTTTAAATTTGCATACAAATATTTCATAGATAGATAATACTTAATTTCTTAAAGGAGAAAAAATTGATTTGAATAGAGTCATACACACTAAACTCAAAAAATAATTATTTACTGTAAATGAATAATGAAAAATAACACAACCATTTATTTTATTATAACTAAATTACAATGTTACATTATTACGTATCTTTTTAAAGATGAGTAGAGCGTGCAAGCTCCTATTTTGTATAAATGACATATGTCACTTTACATAGACACAATTGATTCCAAGTTGTTGCTTGTGACAATGGATTACAAATTGATTCCAAGATTTTGTTGGTGACAACGTAATACATCTGTGGCTCTAAAAATAAATGAAAAGGGGGCTTTTTTGGCCAACCATGTTGGGGAAATGGGAGTTTTGAAGGTACAAAATGTACTTATCCTCTTTGAGAACTAGAGTCATGCAGAAGATGAGGGATATTAAATCTTCTCCCATCTTTTGCACGCAACTTTGATGCACTGGGATAACAATTATCTCCAACAGAGCTCCTCATCCTAGTTCAAAATCGGTCTTAGAAGTCAGGTGAACCAGATCAACTTCTTTCTAATTCCACCCATTCTGAACTTGAAGGAAATTTTTCTTTTACTCTGTAACTACATAACTAGAGGCAAGAGAATTTAGAGTATCCCCAATAATAACATAATTAGAGAATTTAGAGTATCCCCAATAATTATGTAAACCAAAAAACCAACTTAATCTATTTGTGTAACTTAAGCCTTACATTTACAATTAAAATGTTTAATTTGATTGACATCTGGCTACATGCAAACTATACCTCAAGATGACAAGTTAACAAAATCACCACTCAAACGATATGAAATAATTATAAATCTTGTTTTGATTGATCAATAGATTAATGGAATCATCATCTACAATACGTCGTGCAATTTTCAATATCAAATTATCCGATCAATCGCTTCGGATTGACATATGGCATTAATCTGCAATACCACAACCACATTTTTTTTCAAAAAACAAAAAAATTGAGAATTAAATGAAAGGTAGAGTACTTCAAGGCATTGAAAAGAGAGAATAAGATGGCTTGTTGTACCTTAATCATTATCAATGTTCACTAATAAGTCACAATATATTTTGCTCACTTATGATCAAAACTATATGTTGATAATACCTTAATCATTATCAATGTTCACTAATAAGTCACAATAATTTTTTCCCACTTATGATCAGAACTATATGTTGATAATTACTATTAGTTTCAAATGCCACATTTTTTTAAAACAAAGCAAAAAGGATTTACAAGAATGGAGTCATGAAAAGTATTTTAATTTAAGTGGCTAAAGACTGAAGTACAACTGTACATACTACATAGCCAGCCTGGCCAAAAATCCACTAACCATGACAAAAAAAATAGTCACAAAATACATATTACAAGAATTGTTACATTTAATTCACCACTTGATGTGACAATTTTTTTTTTTATATAGTTAAATAGTTGCTATATGGGGTAGCACCCTATATTGATCAAAAAGAGTTTGTACATATTCTTGGAATTTTACCATTCTTCAATAACAACTATCTACCCACTGCCTACTAATTTATAGTCATCCATTGTGTACCACTAAAGCCCACTTGCAGCCAAAACATTACCAAAATGGCTTGACTGGCCACAAACAAACAACTAGAAACTACAGTAAACCCAACTACTAGACACTTTCATACTTTAAGTATATTTGATTAAACATTACAACAAAACATAGACCAAAGGAACCCCACCAACACCAATGGATCTATTCTTCACCGTCATCAGCCGCATGCATCTTCCTTGCTTCAATTGCATTCAAGACAATTGGGAACTTCGTGCCGCAACCATTGTGTGTAGGGTGATTAGCCTACTCCTCCATATCCTTGTAGTCATTCTCATGCCACTCTTATCCCATGCCTAGCTTCCAATCCTCATCATCTATAGCCCACACTTTTCCTTCCAAACCTTCTACCTTCACAAATTCCCACACCTAGCCTGTCAATTGATTATTGGTAATTTCCACAACACACATCAAGAAAGTGATGTTCCTGTCAATCTTCCCCCAATGCTTTTCAAGCTCTGCAGGTTTCAATGATTGCACCATGAGGAATTTTGGCACCTCCAACCCATTCCCTAGAGACATGTAGTAATTTTGTGGGAGTGGGATGAGCAAGTTACCATCTACATTGTCTAGTGCCTCGCCAATTTCTCCCAGTAGTGAGTGAGAAAATACCATTTGGAAGAGCTTCTTCCCTTTCACTTTCGAAACCCCCATGTAAAGAAGCATCGCTAGAAACATGGCTGCAATATCAATGTTAGACCTAAATTTGTGGTGTACCAGTGGGAATTTCAGACCCAATATCTTCTTGACTACCCGGAGCACTAACGGATGTGAAGACACCACTATCCCTTTTAGTTGCTTATCAGTAATTTCGTCATAGAAAGCTTTTTGTTGCTTGGTGGTGTTCAAGAAGAGTGGCATCTCCATTGCTCTTAGACGAGCATGAGAAGTTATGAAGTGACCAACTTTGTGAAACAATGCAACCACCTTCCCCTATTTAAATGAAATTTCCTTACCACATCATGATAGACATATCAGGAAATGTACCACTGAAGACCATTCGCCACCTGCACTAATGGATGTGATAATATTATTTCAAAAAAATTGTGAAAATATTATTCCAAGTTACCTGTGGGCTCCACCATCTTCATGAACGCTAATAAAATCCACGTGTCAGCCTCCCCACTTCCCAGTTGGGTTTAACCCATGTGCAACATTCAGCAATGGGGAGGTGGGGAGTGGCCCAGATTAAATCTAGTGCTTCACATTTGTGTGTTCTTTACCTTAAGACCATTCATCTGTTCATAACCCTTAGACCAAATGGATGGCCCATATTAAGATGTCTTGCTTACCTTTAAAACATGTGCTTAAAAGTCTCCTTTAGTAGTGAAAACTTTAACACTACTCAACCTTATATCGAAATATTTCCTTAATATTTTACACCTTGCTATAGTTCCTTCGACAGTTCTAATCATTTCACATGGTACTTCCACACATCCCTGTTGAGTGACGGGAGATGTAGGTGGGTCCCCCATGGGCTTGCAAGGAGTAGTCAGGGTTGACCCATGTCACCGTATCTTGACCGTTCATTTCTCAAACCCATCGTTTTCCTAGGTTGAGGGGTTGGTCACCATGATGACTCCAAAGGCTTAAGTCATAACTTAAGCGACCTTCAACTTTCGATAGCTAATCAACAATAAAATATTATTTTGGTTGTCATGACTTTAAGTGATTTAATAAGTAATAAAATTTCAACCATTGATTTTTGGAAATCTAATAGTTCTAGTGTTATTCCAGAGGTTTGAATTCTCAATTCTAGTGCTTCAGACATTTTCTTCTAGAATGCAACTATAGTCATCCATTAAAAATTCATTGAATGGTCATGGGTTATATTGATTTGCGCTGACATCTAGCTTCAGACATAATGAATATGTTGACACTTGTCCCATTCCAGACACTTTATGAAGGAATTTGGATGTGTGGAAAAATTTTCCCGGAATAGAACAATATGTAGCATTTGATATTTTTGGCACCCACGCTATGATTTATTATTGGCATACCAGTTTATTTCACCAATGAATTTTTCTATTGGTTTGAGATTAAGTATAATTCACCAATGGTTTTTTTCCTTCACTTGAAAAAAGGTTTAATAATTCACCAATGAAAATAATTTTTTTGGCTTGAAATTTTTTTTGAAGCACCAACAAAAACATTTTATTTGTTTGAGCACAACTTTAATTCGTCAATAGAAATATCTTGTTGTTTTGAAACATGTTTAATTTGCCAATGGAAATATTTTACTGGTTTGAAAATAGGTTTTAATCGCCAATGAAAATATTTTATTGGTTTAAAAAAATTGCAATTCACCAAGATTTTCCATAGACTTCTAGTGATTACAAAAGATTCGCCAATTGGGATTTTTTTCCCCCAAAAAAAAAAAATCACCAATAAAATTAATATTTTTATTAGGAATTATACAAGATTTGCTAGGATTTTACACCTTCTCCTAGGGGGGGTTCTTAAAGTTATCCCTGCTAAAAAAAATTATCATCATTAGTAACACTTTGGAGCAACTCATTTGCATAGGCTTGAAAACTTTATCCTTGACCACTTATGCTCACCTTCTAATTAATATTGGCCTAAAAACTTGTCTACTAGTGAAGAATGTCAACAACTATTTGATTATGAAAAGTTAGTTTTATTTTTGTTTGCTTTCTTTTCTCATAGGTATATATGGTAGAAGATTATCCATAAAGAGAGCTTATTGTAGTCCATAATCCACCTACCTATCCATAAAGAGAGCTTATTGTAGTCAACAACATTTGGAATGATGCTTTGTGGGAGGGGGGTCCCTAGTAAGTAGATTCCCCTCTACTTTTTATTACATGGTCTTCTCAAGATATCCCTTCAATTCCCTTCTTGAGCTCCATCAATTCCTCAATATTCAATATCTCTAGCTTCCCCTCTTCATCAACTTCCTATCTCTTCATCTACTTTGTCTCCTTTAGAGTTGATGCAGGGGCTACATATTCACTCACCTACACTATTCTTGAATACGGTGTACATGAAGCCTCTTTCTACCTTTTCTACATTTCATTGGTTTGAATGTTTATCTTGGAAGGTCCCTCAAATCTTGGGTAAATTAAGGAAGCTTTAAAAGGTTTTCTCTCCTAGATGCTTTATAGTGGCCCAATTAAATAGGTTGATCCTACATATGCTAAGGGAATTACAGGAAAGTTTTGTTAACACATTTTTTCTATAAATATTAAAAACCAAGGGTTTGGATCATTCTCATCAATATTCTTCTCAGGCTTTAGATTCATCAAATAACAATGATGATAACACATTTAACATCATCAAGTTTCCACAATCCATGATAAGGCTTTGCTCAAATTTCTAGATTGAAACTGTGTGAATTTTTTAAATCAACGTTTCGAATCAAACTCCATGGTATTTCTACTATCTTGTTGCATGCTTATTCATGATGATGGAGTTTGATCTGAAACATTTATTTAAAAAATTTACACAGTTTCAATCCAGAAATTTGAGCATAGCAATAACGCATTTATTTGAAAGAATTTTGTAGTAAATAGGAAGGTTGCTAATGAAAAACTTTGAATTGTTTTAATCCATATGACCATACGTTCCCATAAAAATTAATCTTGGGTCAAGTTGGAGTGGATTTTTGTGGTGATTTTCAAATAATTTTTGGTTGTGTCTCTATATTAAGATTCCCTTTTACTTTTTAATTTTGTACATATACATTTTTCTTTTACTTCAAATCAACTATATGCAAGTAATCTATGTTTTATTTATTATTTAAGAACCTACAAATTTGATAATAATAAAATCTAAAAGATAATGAGTAATAGTTGGTACATGAATAGCCCTCATGAGTAGTGGAGTTGGATTGGGCCGTGGATTTCTCCCCGTTGCTTTTGGGTTTGACTCTGCTCTCGAATTTACCTAGTTGGGACTGGCTTGCGAGTTGTTGGGTCTGCCCACAGGGGACTAGTCTCGCCTCAGCTCGTCATGTTGGATGTTGGGTTGGGTCATAGGTATACCCATGTCGTTAGCAAAAACAAATAGTTGGTACATGAATTTTGTTCAAACTCGACTTTAAATATTAATAGTCATGGGAAAAGAATTGAAAAAGTGTATCACATATAATATTTAGATTAACTAATACATTTTATGTTTTACTACACATTTATCTTTTGTACTAGATCATCCTTGTATGCGGTTTTTTTTTTTTATCATATGGCAAACATTGTCAATAGGCTATTAGAGTCGTATATTTAATACTCTATACACATTTTGAGAATGTATTTAGAAAAATATTTGTCTTATCAAATATGTAAATACAATTATAGATGTTAGTTCTTATGTCTAAATATAATCCCTAGTTGCATGTTTATAATTTAATTTCTCTTAGTAATTTAATCCCTAGCTGCACCTATTTTACTTGTCCCATATTTAAAGCTTTGTAAAAGGGTTGGGGGCCTTTCAAAAATCCCTTTTTCCTAATAAAAAATACCGAGTACGAGTATGAATGATAAAATATAAAAATAGAATTAATTAATATTTATTCAATTTTAAAAAAATATTATTATTTTTATGTGGAAAGATATTTTGGTCATTAAAAATATATTATATGTTAAATTAATGTGATAAGTATAGTAGATTAAAATATTATGAGAAAACGGGGTTGGGGCCCTAGCTCGGTTGGCTAAATCTTTCCTATTGCAGGAGGTTGGTCATGAGGTCTAGTCTCCCCCACCCCCGTGGTACCAGAGGGCTTGTCGCGTCAGTGCCGCTGGTCACGTTAAAAAGTTACCAGGTGTACTACAGTTTATATTTGTGTATATTTATTTGATTATAAAAATAAAAAGAAATGATGAGATGAAGGAATTAGAGGGTAAAAGAAGGGAAAAGTGGTATATGGAAATATTTCAAACTTTTATTTTTGTATATTTATTTGATTATAATGATAAGGAGAAATGAAGGAATTAAAGGCTAAATCAAGGAAAAAATTTATATTCATTAATGTATAGTGATTTCAATTCTCATGTCAGTATGATTCAACCAATGTTGAGTTTTGAATCTAAGGAGCAACGAAATCAATATCATAGAGAATATTAAATGGAATATTGAAAACAACATAGAGAATAAATGATAGATGTTGAGAGAAGAAGACATAGTGAAGCTAAAAAAGAAATATGTTCTAGGCATAGGGTTCAATTAATAGTAGAAAAAATAGAAATACAAAATAAAGAAAAAATATTATGAGAATAGGGACCATTATTTTGGTCAACACCCATGATTTAGATATTACATGATGAACACAATAATGAGACATCATGCAAAAGCTATAATGTTTGTGAAAAGAAGTCTTCATGAAGATATGTAAATCACCATCAATGAGTTATGTGAACATATGAAAAGCATGCACCCCACTTGTAATGCCTCTCTGCGCTCCTTACTGACTATGTCGTTGGGTGCGACTTGGTCTATCCTTGCTGATGTCGCTTTGTATTTTGTTTTGCCGTTTGGTCTAGTAATATTTGAGAGTAAGTCTCTTGGAGTTATGTTTATGTTTGTGGTTGGTTTGATTATTTTGTTATGGTCGAAAACAATGAAATTTAAAACCTTGGTATAATTAAATAAAATTTTGTATGTAATTGAGTATTTATTAAATAAGTTATTAATCAATATTTACTTGTTTTTAATAAATTAAATTTTATGATTTAAAATGAAGTGTTTAAATAAATATAATAAATTTAAAGAAGAAATTAAATCAACAAACTAAATAAGATTAAATAGTTAATTAGGTGTGTGCAGTTGCAAAATATGATTTAAAAAAATCTGAAATAAATTATAGGTGGAGGAAGTGGTTAAGAGTGGGGAAGTAATGAAAATAAATTAATAATTGTTGATTATTGTGGGATTATTGTGTGTAATCTTGAGAGAGTGGAGAAAAGAATTAAATAAAATAATTAATTTTGTACAGTTACGAAGAGTGGGAAAATAAGTTACTTGGAGGTGAATAAATGAATACGCAGTGGAAGTTAACTAAGGGAGAAAAATGGGAGTATTTTTCTGGTAGACAACAACTAATTCTGGAGGCTGGGCCATGAACTTTCTTTGGGGGAAAACAACTCATCTGAGAAGAGGATTGTATGGTAGATAGTTTAAGGATGCCAATACCAAGAGAGAACGAAAGCAGAGGCCAACCTATTGGAAGAAGCAACTCAATTCATAGGAGGCGAAAGGAGATCAAAGAGGGAGGAGATCCCAAAGTTGCGCAGAGGTCTGAGGCGTGAGAATAGGGTAGAAACAATCAGGTGCAAATCTATATTATCCATTTGACATTCTGTGTTTCGATAACTGAATGTTGGATGTATATTTTCCTTTAGTGCCCAGCGAATATGTTATATAGTCTTATTTGATTTTAAATTCTCTCTGAGGAAATAATTTTGATTAGTTGTATAGCTGGTGCAATGGCTTTGAGGCTTTCCTAATCTTTGTATGTCAAAGCATAGTTATATATTTCACTAGCATTCACATGCACAAGCATGCAACGATCAGTCAATAGGGTGAACCGCGAATGGCTATTGGCCGATTGTGAATCTTTTTTTATAGGATGCAATCAGTGGGGTAAAGAGCCAATATGAAACAATATGAAGCTAGTTCATATTGGAAGGTGGATGATATGAATTTGAACTCAATCTACAATTAACTTTCACATAAAAATTATTTTTCCTATAAAAATTAACTTTGTAATTTTGTGAATGCAATGAAAGGAAACACATACTCTATAGTGTAATTTTAATTGAATTAGAAGGCACACATTGTTCTTCGAGAAAGATGTTACCAAATTTATACAACGATTTGTGCACAATAGAGAATTTTTAAAAGAACTATTGCATGATAGATCATCTCCACAATTTAGTCGACAGAGAACCCGTTGAAAACTTTAAACAAATAAATTGAATAGATAGAAGGGATATTAGAAACAATAACATTAGAAGGTGGATGTTATGAATTTGAAATCTATGTACAATTGAAGGCTATAAATGAAATAATTTCCACACAAAGATTATTTTTCATATATATATTCATTGACTATGAGTATAGTAAAGTATTATAAACTCAAATCTAATGTGAAGAACTATTTGCATGACATGGGTAAATCGTTTTTGTGTTTTGGAATGAAAATCCATTAGTTGGAAATTGGCTATCAAATTCTAGAATAAAATTGTATGCCATCTTGAAGGAATGGTTTTAAATTTATTAAAGGCTTTTGTTTTTTTAAAGACTTATTAGTCATGTGTTTTATCACTAAGATTGAATTAACAAGAGTGTTTTTGGAAAAGTGGCCCCATTAGTATAGTTATGTCTTGTATTAGTAAGATTAGGGAAAAAATTATTCTTTTAAAAATTTATTTTGTTTTTGTTTTTATTAGTTACAATGGTCATGGGAAATGAGTTTTCCAAATAGGAAAGATGTTATAAATACTATCTACTTTGTAATTTTGTGAATGTAATAAAAGGAAACACATACTTTGTATTGTAATTTTAATTGAATTACAACGATTTGTGTACATGTGTATATATATGTAACAACAGATATTGTGGAGATTCATCATACACTATTGTTTTACTTGAATTAAAAGGTACACCTTGTTTTGAAGGAACATGAATAACATGATACTAAATCTATACAAGAATTTTTGCACAAATGTATGTATGTAAGAACAAATATATGATGTGATATGTAAAACCACAAACCCCATGCTCATTTTCCTCCCTACCATATTGGCATCATGGATCCCCATGGACTCTAGCCAAACCCCCAAGCAAGACAAAGATGAAACATGCATGGGAGATCTCATGCAGTTCCATCGTACATCATAGAATAGAAATCATGGGCAAACTCAAGTGTTTCCATATATAATATCTGATATTGTTGTGTTTTCTTTGATGTTGCAACTTGAAAGCAAGAATGTATCCTGTTTTTGAATCCCTTTGCATGCTTAAACCTAGTTTGTGCAAAAGAAATATAAGGGTATGTTAGTGGACAAGGAAGCAAAATAAAAAAGGAAGGATAAAAAGCAAATATAGAGGTAAAATAAATATTTACAATGTGAGGCTAAAAATAATGAATAATTTTTACAACTAGTTACCTAGAGCTATATAGTAAGAATGGGAAAGTGTCATATGTACATTGTTGATTGTCTTCAATGAGGATGAGATGTAGTGGAGCAAGTCCTAGGGGCACGAAAGAATTTGAGATAGAGAGTGCAAAATATAGTAATTTTCTTCAATGTGTATTATACTTTTGGTGGAATATAAACAAAATAATATACATATACAATAATACAAGTTAGCACCACTTGCTGAAAATAGGAATAGGTAAAGTGGAATATTTTGAATACATGGCATCTTGGCAATGGATTGTCTATAAGCAATCTACTGGAGAAACTAAAAAGAGAGCTACGAAAACAATGAGAAATGCAACTATGGGTATGATGGGATTTGAAGGCAATAAAAAATAGTCATATACAAAATGAAAACCAACTCAACCATGACATTGTAAACGGTTTAGTTGAAAGGAGCAATAAACACCATTCTCATGTGCTTCTGGGGATAAACAATGTGATGGTATCAACAAATTATTTATTCAAGCCGAAGCATATTAGAGCATGGTTTTGTTGTTGTCGACAACCACGTAACCCAACGATCATTGTGCTCCCTTCCATAGTGGCATCATGAAGCCTCGTGGGCTCTAGCCAAACCCCCGAGAAAAAAAAGAGTCAAGGTTCGTGTACAATCCCATGGACACTTATCCTATACTAGACAAGAAGGGACTTGGCAAAGGAAATGTGTTTTAAATCAAATTTTGTAATATTGTAGTGTTTTCTTTTGGCCTGAGAAGCTTGTCAAAAGTAGACATCCTAGGAAAGAATTAGCATAATGGGGTTTGTAGGCCGCTATAAGAAGATGGATAAAAGAAATACATAGAACAATGCACAATAAGTAAAAAGGTCCATGTCTAAGTTCACAATGGAAGTTTAAATCTACCTATATTAAAAATACAATTGCAATGTAAGGAAGAATGTAGTAAAAATAGTCAACAAATTGACATGTCAATTGTTATATTATAGATTGGCTACTCATAGATATGGTTTTTGAATCCCTTTGCATGGTTAAGCCTAGTTCCTGCAAATGCAATATAAGGGTACGTTAGTGGAAAAGCATGGAAAATCAAGAAGAAAGGATAAAAATTAAGTACACAGGTAAAATTAATATATACAATGTGAGGCTAAAAGCAATGAATAATTTTAATAGTTAGGTAACCAAATCTATCTATTGACAGTGGGAGAGTGACGTACTTACAAACACTGTTGATCGTATTCAAGAACAGTGAGCTACATTAGACTAACTCACAGGAGTAGGAAAGAATTTGAAATAGAGAGTGCACAACACACTAATTTTCTTGAATGTGTATTATATTTCTGTAATAATCTAAAACAAAATAATATACATATAGAATAAAAGAGGTTAGAACTATTCATTGTAAATAGAAATAGATAAAGTGGAATATTTTGAATGCACCATATCTTGGCAAGGAATTATCTATAAGTAATCTATTAGAGAAGTCTAAAAGAGAGATGTGGAAACAATGACAAGTACAATTATTGACTTGATGGGATTTGAGGGTAGAAAATGTAATCAAATACAAAATGAAAACCAAGCCAACCATGATAGTGCAAATGGTTTAGTGGAATGGAGCAATATGCACCACTCTCATGTGCTTGTGGGGATAAACAGTGTGATGCTATTAACAGTTTGTTTGTCTTCTCAAAAGCACATGAGAGCATTGTTTGGTTGCTATTCATAACCACATAAATCAATGTATATTTTCCTCCCTACCATATTGGCATCATGAAACCTCATGGGCTCTAGCCAAACCCCTGAGCGAAAGAAGGAGTTAAGGTCCATAGAAAATCCCATGGAGTCTTACCATACGCCACAATGAAAAGGAACTTGGGGAAAGATGGGTGTTTTGAACCAAATTCTGTAACATTGTACTATTTTTTATAGGTTATGAAGTACACGGAAAACAAATATCCTAGTAAAGGAAAAGCATAATGGGATTTGTAAACAGTTAGAAGATGGGTAAATGGAATACATAGAAGAATAGACAATAAAGGAAAGAATAACATAAAACATATTCACACAACACAAGTAATGTATGTAACAATTGGTTGAATGGGTTTGCAGCTTTAACTGCAAAGGATAGTGATCTAGTTGCATTCTCTTTTATCTGTTCAACTTTATATCTTTAGTTGATAGGCTATTTGTTTGAAGTTTCTATTTGTTGAGAAGCCAACATTTAATCGTGGAGTATGTGTAAAGCTTGAAACGGGTGAGAGAAAAATAATATCTTGAAACATATTGATATAAGATTCAAGGTACATTGTTTCGTAGTAGATATTGAAAACAAATAGAGGAATTATATAATAGGTATTAGAATAACACTTGTCTGGTAGTAAATATTGTAGATAGGAATAAAATCAAATAGGTTTAAATGCATTGAAGACAATAAACAAATTAAATCCTATCAAGCACCATGAAGTACAAACTAGAATGAAAAATAAAAATAATAGACAAATAACATGCAAACCGATTTTCAAACTAGTGTTGATTGATCTCCATGGCTCTTCTCCACCTACACAAGGATGCAAGATTTCAAAGGTTGATAATAGAGGAGTGTTGAGTGCTCATTCCTGCAGCATAACGATGTGAGGAAAGTGATAGATGAAGATGGATGGAAGATTGGTTTTGACAGAGTGAAGATACTAGATGAAGATTCGATCCAAATGGCTTGTGAAAGGTTAGATTTATAGATCTTTTGAAGACAAAACCTTAGTTGGAAAAGATCAACGGTTGAGATTCAGTCTGGTAAGATGAACGGTAAGAGATTTTCGAAAGTCAAGTGAGAGAAGTAGAAGGTTTCCTCTTCTTCAATTTTCGTCATTGAGATCCGAAGGGAATTTGCCATTTTGAAGAATGAGTTAAAATGAGTTTATAATTAAATAAAATAAATTTATTTAATTTATAAGTGAAGATGGATATAGAAACTCGCATAATTATATTTAATTATGTTTTAGAAGTAAATTTAGAGTGTAATTAAATATTAAAAAAATATTTAATTATTTGTAAAGTGAGAAGGAAATATTAAATTAAATATTTAATATTTAATTTAATTATGGGATGAAGAGAATATTCCATATTTGAATTTAAATGTTCAACTTTAGAATAATATGATAATCAATATAAATAAATTATGAAAATTTATTTAATTTAATTAAGAAGAATATGGGAAATGTCAATAATTAAAAAAAGTTATTTATTTAATTAAGGTAGAAGAATTATAAGAATGAACAATATAAATAAATAATTAAATTTATTTATATGTAGATGACTTTAGGAGAATTAATTAAATAATTTATATTTAATTAATTAACAAGCTTGATTAATCATGACCATTTTTAGACGTATACATTTTTCCCCTCTTTGAGATGATGTTTGAGATGATGAGATTTTTGTTGAGTAACATCATTTCAAAGAAGTTAAGGTATGGATAGAGGAGAATGGATAATGATATAAAGATAGGATGATGGAATGATGATGCCCCCTCGAGAGGATAGGTGGGTTGAACAAACACGGGTAGGCTCTCGAAATGAAATGATAAAGGGAGGGATAAGACGAATGATGCAAGATAGAAAGAAGGAGGTGAAAGATACATTATGCTGCAATGAAAGTGAGCAACCATGATGTTTGATATAGCACTAGACGTTATGCACCAAGATATAAGGACCAAGGTGACGATGTGTCTCATGCCCCAGCGTAATACAACCTTGTCTAGACGTATGAGGAAGGAGACTTAGAGCATTAAAGTCCTAATGCACAAAAGGTATGATATGACCTTAGATGCAAAGGATAGTGCAAAAAGATACTCCAACATACACAAGATATGAATATTAGCTAGAATGATATGGATTTGAAACAAATGCAAGATAAAATGATAACACACACAAGCAAGCAAGCAAGCATGCACAAATGATACAAAAACATACAAGGTAGTGCCCCTATCAAGCTGTAAACCATTGATTGATTGATTGATTGATGATGATGATAGTGTTGTCATTGTGGGGAGTGACATGTCCCTAGAGCAACACAAGGATGATGATAATTGATTAATTGGTTGATTTGGTTTATGACAAGATTAGGATCAAGACCAAAGGATGTGATTGGATAATTTGACAAGGTTGATTGACTTGATTGGTATGGATTAAGGATTGACGTGCATTTGGATTATTTGCTTGGAATGATTGAAGATGATTTGATGTATAGATGAATGGATTTGATGAAGATGATTGATTTGGTTGAATGGTTGAATGATTGGATTGAGGTGATGGATTAAGTAGATGAAATTGGAAGAATTAATTGGATGGATTGATTTTATTTCTTGGATTTTTGTTGGATATTTGATTTTATTGTATTTTTGGGGATATTTTGATTTTTTTTTTGTTTTGAAATGTTTTGATTTTTTTGGATTTTGAAATGTTTTGATTTTTGGATTTTTGAAATATTTTGATTTTTTTTTGGATTTTTTAAATGTTTTGATTTTTTTTGGATTTTTGAAATATTTTGACATGTCAAAGGATGAAAATTTGAGTAGCCTTTGTGCTAGATACCAATGACAAAAGGAAAACCAAGTCTAGGTGCAAGGAGATAGATGGGATTGATGGATGAAAGGGTGGGTGATGGGATAAGGGATAAAAGGCTCATGATATATGGATGGATGGAAAGGATAGGTCATAGTGAATGGAATGGATGTATGCATCATAAGAGAGCAAGGACGTGATTTCCAAAGACTATGTCACATAGGAATAATATGCCCCATTCTAGGTACAAGACTTAGGATTTTTCATGACAAAGCTTATGACAAAAGGATAATGATAGGCTTGTTTGGAAGGATGAGGTATATCAAGAGATACCCAAAAAACATGTTTCAACATTTTTCCCCTATATCTTCATCAAGATCAAAAGAAGGGTGGATGAATGGACTCAATATGATAGGTATGGATGATGGCTAAAGATGGTAGGTAGGATGGAAATTATAAGACATGAAAAGGATAGGTTGGATAGATAAGACATTGTGCCCCCAAGTGTAAGCGACATAGAAGATCAACCTACACATGATGCCTATTTGCTAGGTTTTCATCATGGTACTTATCCAGGGTGCCTGTTTACCAGGTTTTCACCATTGGACGAAGGGATTTCTCTTTACTTTTTTTTTTGACTTTTTGGATAGGAGAAGTTGAATATGGATAGGAGGGACTCAAATGTCTAGTTGTATGAAATTTGGTAGCCCCACTAGATATGGATGTCATTGCATGGACCATGCCAAATGTCATTATGCTCATAGATGTTGGTAAGGGATTAGGTAGATGGAAAATTATGAAAGGCTTATGCAAGAATGAATTGGGAATAGTGGATGATGATGTGGATTGAATAGGCCTTGTGTAAAAGGATGGATGAAAGGTTTATGCAAAAGTATGGACCATAGGAAGGTGATTAGGAAGATATGTAGGATAGTAGTTGAAGGATGGGGAGGTGGAGGTATGTGCGATTGTTGTGAAATGGAAGGGAACCATGACCAATGGTTGCACACACTGTGATAAATGTTGAATCTTTTGATGTGGATGGGGTGTAGGAAGCAATGAAGAAGTTTTCTTAGGAGGTGGAGGGTGTAGTGATTTTGGTACCCACATAGACTTAGTATTTTTATGATTTTTATTTTGCTTGTGGGTTTTAGGAATTTGAGACTTTTGAATGGAATGAGAGTGTGGGATGGAAGTGGATGGTTGGGATTTTTGTGATGTGAATGCCTCATTTGACTTGATATCTTTTTTCTTAGGTACCCAAAACATTTTAGTTTTGGCCTTTACTTTTGGAGGTATGGGCTTATATAGCTTTTTAGATGTATTTTGCTTTGAATTTTTGTATTGATGTCCTAAGGCACAAGAACCCTTAGAATTTTTGACATTATAGGTAGAGGCATTGAAATTATTGCTTTTGAATCCCATGGGTATGGTGGAATGGGTGGAAGCTTCATGTTTATACAATGTCTGCATTGATTGGTTATGATTAAGATGTTTAGAGGATCTATGGATACATGGATAAGAGGATTGGATGGTAGGGATATTAGGTGTTGGGAGAAGTTGAGGTATATTAGATGGAGGGATATTAGGAGTTGGAAGCAATAGTGGTAAAGTTGATGGTGGAAGTTGTATGGTCACATGATTTTGACATTTGTAGGATGATGGAGGAGGGATGGCAATATATGTTTTAGGGATACGATAGGCTTTATGATGGAAAGTGGAATTAGGAGGCATGGAGGAAATACCAACATCTTTAGGTTGTTGTACTTGGGGTGTATGTCCAAGGCCATAAGAGTGTGGAGGGACTTTGACATGTATAGGCTCGAAAATACTTTGTTTATGAATGTCTAGACCTTTACCTTAGTGGTTCATGTTTTGGAGTGTGCAATGTATAATGGGACTAGGTGTAGGTGGAACACTAGACACGAGTTCCTTATTGGATAGAGAAAATAATGGTTGTTGTTGTTCTAAGGAGGAACATTCATAAATGAGGGTGGAAAGACCAATAGGATATGATGGAGGACTTGCAATGGGGTCAATAGTGGGTGACGAGGGCTCATTAGGATTTTTATTAGCATTGTGTTCACTTAGATCCAAGGTATTTGTTTGATCTTCTATGTGTTCTTGGGAGGCATTTGTCTCATCATGGGAAGTGGATGTTTGTGTATCATGGATGGGTGAGGTGGCAAGCTCTTTACCATGGAATGCATAAAGTTGGCTAAGAGGATCATCATGGTCTTCTTGATCATAAAAGGGGTCTTGATCAAAGATGGAGGATTGATCATGAATAGTATTAGGTATGTTATGAATGGAATCATTGGGAGGGTGTTGATCTTTATGTGGATGAGGGGGTAATGTTTCTGCATGTTTAGGATTGTGCTCTTGAAATACCTCATGACTTATTTGAATGGAGGTGGAAGGGGATGACTCTTGAATTGGATCAAGTGGTTGTGGATGACATGGTTGGCTTGAAGGACTTGGCATGATGTTTGATGACTCTTTTGTATGTTCAATAATATGAGTTGGATGACATGGCGATGTTTGATTCCTTGCTAGTAGCCCTTGGGTCACATCCTTTGTAGGTGTATGGGTGGAAGGTGTTGGCTTAGGGTTTTGGTTTTGATTGGATGATGGTAAGGATGCATGAACTAGATTGGTATTCCCCTTGTCAATGGTTGCATTAGAACATGAAGAATTTTGACCTTGTTGCAAGGTAGATCTTAAAGTCACATGTGTTTGTCGTGATGTGGCATTGACATGCGAAGAAGTGGATGGATTAGATTGGTATGAGGTGGAAGGGTGATAATGAATGGATAGGGGATGATGTTGTGTTTTTTGAATTTGACAAGTGGCCATGAATTGATTGGCTTGAGCTAGGAGGTGTTGGATTTGAGGTGATTTAATTTGTTGAAAATTTTGGAAGAGGGTTTGAAGGCTTTGTATTGTTTGATGGTCTAGGGGTTTGGGTATCTGGTGAAGTGTTTGAAGGAGGTTTTGAAGTTGAGATGTTAGGTATTTGTTTTCCAATGTGGGCATGGTGTCACACATGTGTGTAAGATCTTTCATATTGATTTGTTCCTCAAAGTATGTAACATCATTCATGTCATCATTAGAGGTGGTAGGAGAAGCCCCTCGAAGTCTAATTCTATGTTCTGGTTATGTTTCATGATTTGAACTAGAGAAAGAGACTCCTTGAATTATGACTTTAGGCTTAGGTTTTGTCTCATGATCTGGCCTAGAGGGATAGCCCCCTTGGATTATGATTTTGGGCTTATGATTTGGATTGGGCTTGTTTATGATTATGACCATTTTGACAAGTGGTGATGGTGATGATGTGGAATGATTATATTGGATGACTTGATTGATTAGGATGAAATGGATAGGATGTGAATGTGTTGGAAGAACATGTAGAGTGACTTTTCTTTATGTGTTTGGTGTTTAGCTTGATTTGGTAATGTTTAAATGAATGATCACACATGCACACACATAAATCACTCACACAAGAAACATAAGAAATTTTGAATTTTGGAATTTATGAATGTGATTATTAAGCACACATTTGAAGAAGACACATCAACAAGTCCTAGAACAAGTCAACTGGGTATGGCCAATTAGGTCTTAAGCTAGTCTGCATAAGGTTGACTAAGGATGATTTGAAAACAAAATCTTGCCACACGGCCAGGAGAAAGGGGTAACCCACCCTTCACCTTCACTTCCCAAAGGTATAAAGTTCTTTGGGGCTTAGCCAAGAGTGACAAAATTTTAACTCCCAAACAAGCGTGTCTTTCGATTCACACTTTGATTGAGGTCATCCCCAGGGGTGATGAAATCCCCTAGCAGGCCTCCTATGAAGGGTTTGACAGAAGCAAACCAAGTGCAGTATTTGTGATCACACACACTTGATTCACACTCACAACTATTAATTGACCCTTAGAAAATTGAAATTTGTGCAAGAAAGCAATGAAGCACTCGTTCTTTTTAGATCCCAAATCAAATGTGTAGGAAGACAGTGATTAATTTTAGACCCATTTTTTGAAGTTTGATTGAAGACGAGATTCATTTTAAACCAATTTCAATTATGTGATCAAACAAGATTGATTTTATGCCCCAAATTGAAATGTGTGACAAACAAGATTAAGAGATTAAAAATAGAATGTATGCACCTGATTATTTGCTTTCCAATTATTTTTTTTATTGATCCCAATGCTTTCCCAGCTCAATATGATTCAGCAACAAGTAACCAAGACAAAAGAAACAAATTAAAAATCTGCTAAAACAAAAGTCCTATGTGTTGAAGAATATATGCAAATTTGATAACTTTAACTTTGTAAAAGTTGATAAAAACCTACACCATTGGATAGCTTATGAAATTATACCCCAAATAAAAAAAATTACCAATGAAAAATACCAAAAAGTGACCAAGATATGACCATTTTAAGATTGACTAAAAAAAATGTTGAAATAGTGATATATGTGCTAAAACAGTTCCAGATGCATTAAAATAGTGTTAAATTTTTCAAATTTGATAAACACCTGCACCATTGGATAGCTTATGAAGTTCTACCCCAAATCAAAAAAAAATTTGCTGAAAAAGACCAAAAAATGACCAAGATACAGCCATTTTAAGATTGACTAAAAAAAATGTTGAAACAGTGATATATGCGCTAAAACAGACCCTCTATGCGCTAAAATTTTTCCCAAATGCACTAAAAGAAGTCCTATATGTGCTAAAAAAAAAAAAAGAATTTCTATGAATTTTTTAATGGAATGGTATATGTGCCATTTTGTACCGTATATGCACCGGAACAGTCCCTGGATGACCCGAAACAGCTCCTAAATGCGCCGAAAGACCTGCAAAAGCACTTTTAAAATCCCTGGATGTGTTATAGAAACTCCTAGATGCGCTACAGAAATCCTCGGATGCGCTAAAATGGAAAATTTTGCTAAAAATCTGAATTCCAGAACGCGAAATCTTGTCATAAAACCTGCAAACAAATGTTAAAAATGAGGCAAGGCCCCATGGTGGGCGCCAAAATGTAAATAGGAATAAAATAAAATAGGTTTAAATGCATTGAAGACAATAAAAAAATTAAATCCTATCAAGCACCATGAACTACAAACTAGAATGAAAAATAAAAATAATAAACAAATAACATGCAAATCGATTTTCAAACTAGTGTTGATTGATCTCCATGGATCTTCTCCACCTGCACAAGGATGCAAGATTTCAAAGGTTGATAATAGAGGAGTGTTGAGTGCTCATTCCTGCAGCATAATGATGCGATGAAAGTGATAGATGAAGATGGATGGAAGATTGAAGATACTAGATGAAAATTCGATCCAAATGGCTTGTGAAAGGTTAGATTTATAGATTTTTTTGAAGAAAAAAGCTTAGTTGGCAAAGATCCGGTTGAGATTCAGTCTGGTAAGATGAACAGTAAGAAATTTTTGAAAGTTGAGTGAGAGAAGTAGAAGGTTTCCTCTTCTTCAATTTCTTCATTGAGACTCGAAGGGAATTTGCCGTTTTGAAGAATGAGTTAAAATGAGTTTATAATTAAATAAAATAAATTTATTTAATTTATAAGTGAAGATGGATATAGAAACTCGCATAATTATATTTAATTATGTTTTAGAAGTAAATTTAGAGTGTAATTAAATATTAAAAAAAATATTTAATTATTTGTAGAGTGAGAAGGAAATATTAAATTAAATATTTAATATTTAATTTAATTATGGGATGAAGAGAATATTCCATATTTGAATTTAAATATTCAACTTTAGAATAATATGATAATCAATATAAATAAATTATGAAAATTTATTTAATTTAATTAAGAAGAATATGGGAAATGTCAATAATTAAATAAAGTTATTTATTTAATTAAGGTAGAAGAACTATAAGAATGAACAATATAAATAAATAATTAAATTTATTTATATGTAGATGACTTTAGGAGAATTAATTAAATAATTTATATTTAATTAATTAACAAGCTTGATTAATTATGACCATTTTTAGACATATACAAATATCATAGACAAAGAGGAAAATTGTATTGAGTGCCCTGAAAGATAAACATATACATATGCACATATATATATTTATTCAATTCCCTGATTGATATGTAAAATTACCAGTATAGGCAGATATACATATGCATATATCTAGACAAATATATACATGCATATGTATATCTAAATAGAGTTTAATGTACCATGTATAAGTATTGTCTATGTTGTCTAAAAATCACCACTATAGAATTATAGCATTGAATCATATAGTATTGAGATGTTGATAAGAACATAGTATTTAATTGTGCAGTATGTGTAACATATTCATCATGCCAAAATGGGTCTTCTGGAAATGCAACTAAATCAATATATTTTCTTGCATATTTTGCAATATACTTTCCTAGACTGTAACATTGAATATTGCCTTTACTTCCTGTTGTGCCATTGCACCACAATACATATATATACATATATATATAGATATACATATATATACATGTACATATATATACATATACATCTATACACACACATATATATATAGATATACATATATATACATATATATATACATGCATATATTGTAAAGTTGAGCTCCACTATTTGCAATTAAATATTATAGAGAAATAGGAAAATTGTAAAAGAACTATTAGGGAAACATTGGAGAGGGACATACATCTGATTCTTAAGTATCATCCTCATACCTCTTACAAATATTACATAGACTTCTTGGCTTCTACCAATATGTTGCATGATACTCTTTTTTTGTCATTTGTTCAAACCTTCCTATAACAAATTGTTATTTTTTTCCGTTCTTTTTCTTTGTAAGGAAATAAAATGTATTGGTTAAGTTGAACTGTCGAAAGAGCCATTGTAGTGTTGCTTGTGTATGGGGCTATTGTAAGAATAGTCATCTTTGGTTCCGTTCTATAATAGATTTGAGAGTTTTGAAACTGGTGTGTTGTGAATCGTGTAAGTCATTTTACATGGGTATTTTGTATAAATGTTTTGTCCATAATATTGAATACCAAACAATGTATCTCAAATTTCCAATTAATCCTATGACACTGCTATATGCATTTTGAACAGATCAGTGCATTGTATAATATTTTCCATAACATAGAGAAAATAGGTGCTACCTTGGAGAACTGGGTTTGAATAATTGATTTGGAAAGTTGGAAGGATAGATGCATTTGTCAACATTTATAGAGTTGTGTTACAATTTCCCTACTCTATATGTAAACATGGGTTGGCGGTGGTGGGTTTGGTGTCCTCGATATGTGGAAGCTGAGTGGAAAGTTTTTTTTCGCATGAGGGTGGAGCTTAGCAATTACATGGGTTGGAGGTGCTGGAGTTGGTATCCTCAAACAAGGTAAATACAATATTCAATGTTGCAATATGGGAAAGTATACTTTGATGAAGTTATGTTGTTGAAAGAGACATCGTGGAGTTGGTTTGGTAGCAGACTATTGTTAAAATCATCACATTTGGCTCCATTTTTGGCAGATGGGAGGGTTTTGGAACTGTGGTGGTGCAGAACCTATAAGTGATTTCACATGGGTATTTTTTTAAATCATTGATGATTACTTAATTGAGATTCAAAATAATGCATACATTGTAAATAATGTTTGAACTGAAATACCTCCACCCACACAGAGTGATAATCTCTTCAAAGTCTCCAAGATGGGCATAACGTCAACGATAAAAATATATAACAAGAAGCCATTAACAATAAATTATGTATCATGTACCTCCACCCACACAGAGTGATAATCTCTTTGAAGTCTCCAAGATGGGTATAACGTCAATGATAAAAATATATAACAAGAAGCCATTAACAATAAATTAATCATCTATGCAAAACACCCATGTAAAACAGAGTATAACCCCACAAACTCCATTAAAAATTCTAGATGCATCGCCTCATACTAAATACTATAGAGAAATAGAGAAATTGTAAAAGAGGTATTAGAATAACACTAATGTAGCTTGGATTCTTGACAAAGTCTGAATATATATATATATATATCCCTAACTGGTTTGGTAGCAAAGTATTGTAAAAATCGTTGACTTCGGCTTTGTTTCCTTGTAGGCTACAAGGTTTTAAAACTGTTGTCCTCTTGCGTGTGTAACTAAGTATACATGGGTGTTTTGCAAAAATGATTTATTTATTTGTTTATGTTAAAATTGGTGCAGAATCTGCAAGTCATTTTGCATGGGTGTCTAGTGTTATGTTTTTATATGGATGAAGAAATTGCAATTAAATCTTGTTTCTTTTTCCCAAAAAATATTTGTCTCGAGGAAGACGAAAAGATAACTGTAGGAACATGGAAAAATGTACTGTGTAGAGTAGACTATGGTCACTGAAGTCAAGTGTATGTAAGTATGTGGGTAAAGTTTTCGCTAGTATTTCTGTCAAACCAACAGTGAATTGGATTTTCCAATGCCGGGGATGGCTCAGATGGTGGGAACTTGTGCAGGTTTTTTTTTCCCTTGTGGCGACATGGAGCTTGGTAATTACGTGGGTTGGCAATGGTCTAGTTGGTCAACTCAATACACAAGAACTGAATTCTTGTGTATAATATTTAGTAACAAATAAGTGTTATTCTAATACCTTTCATACAATTCCTTTATTACACTTGAATATATATGTGTGTGTGTGTGTGTGTGTGTACCTGTCTATGCTTTGAAGCATTGTTTTTTAGATACAGTTCACATTGTATGTAAATATATATGCCTAATATGACAAGGAAAGGTAGAAGTGCAAATCACATGTTTGCTCACTTGCCCATGACATTGTCATCATGAAGCCTCATGGGCCCCCGACAAACTGTGAGCCAGGTAAACCATCAAATGCTGACCACAAATGTTATGTAGTCTCATTATATATCATAGAATAGTGAAGTCCTTGAAAAAATATTCTATGTTCCAATACATGTATTCGTTTTCCTAGAGTTTTTTTTGCTCCAATAACTTTCTAGGAAAAGAGAATGCTTGATAAAGAACTGTAGAAGATGGAATTCCACAAATGAAATACACAAATATTTTTTAAAGGAAGACTTCAAAGAAATACCAAAGGTTTTGTTTCAAAGCATACAATGTATAGGAATAACTTTATAGACATACTTGATTTTGCTATGTTTTGGAATGTATCTCACCATGTAGAAAGAAAAGGGTCGAGTGTACAACTTTTCTATGCACTAAAGGATGTCCATCCCTACAATAAGAAAAGGGGTAAATCAACAAGCTAGTAAATTATCAATTTACAAAAGAAAACTATCAAAATATATATTTGTGTTTAGGTGTGTATGAAACAGCCAAAAAGACGAGCAAAACAACTTACAACAACAATATGTGTACGGGATAGTGCAAATTGAAAAACACAACACTTGTTAAACATCGAATCTCCGAAGCAGTGGAAGTACATGGTACGTTTTGACCATCCTACACCCATCGAGCAATGTAACCAACTCCATAACTGCCAACCCATCCAGTCAACAAAGTCCACCATTATTGTGAAGAGGTTTGAGAAAGGGCTCACAAACTGCATGGAATATTATTATATATTAAGAAAAAAATGGAATATATAGAAGACTATATATTTTTAAAGGAATACAGAGGGAGGCAAAAATAGTACAATGTTGAACAGAGAATTCTATACATCAACATTATACATATACATATACACATACATATACATATACATATACATATACATATACATACATATACATATACATACACATACACATATATATACATATACATACATGTACATATACATATAAATATACATATACATATAAATATAAATATACATATACATATACCTACAAACATACTTTTCACCCTGTGTTTATCTCTATGTAGCATTGGCATTATACTCATTACCATATGACTACTTCTAGTTAAATGTTATTTCTTTCATAAAAGAAATATGGTTAGGGTCACTAATCTTTTCACCTCTTCTATTCTTCATGTACCTGGCACTAAATATTATAGACAAATAGAGAACACTTGTCCAGGGCTTTTACTGACAGCCTGGAGCTTACCTCTTAAACAAAGGATCTGCCTAAATGTTCCTCATTAGTCAATAAGCTTTGCAAAGAAATCATAAATTTACAATTGTCAAGGCAACTATTACATAGTAAATGTCTTTTTAATAGGTCTTTGATAGTTTCCTTTCTTACATAGTAAATGTCTTTTTAATAGCTTGAATTTTGAGTTGAGAAGCAAACTATTATATAGATTGGTTCAGGAACGGTATGAGTTTATCTCTGGCTTACTTTTAATATTCATTACACTTGGGAGCACATTTTTTTTTTTTCATTAAATTTGTAGGTGAATAACGACCAAGAACTAAGAGTGATTAGCATTCAAAGAAAGTTTAAATCAAATACAATATCATTAAACTAATGGAATAAATAATTTATGACTCTTGATTTTTGCATAATGAAAAAACTTATAACATTCATGCAGATTTTAAATGTGACATAAATAATTTTTCAACAAAAGGAGAAAGTATATCAAATAAATATAATCTACTAGCAATTCTATATTGGGAATTTTAATATGCAAATATAACAATTATTGTTTTTTTTTCAATAAAAAAATAATACTACTTATATTCAAATTTGATAAAGTTCTTTAGCAATACATTTCAATTATTAGTCATATACAAGATATTTCAAATCTATATGATCAATAATAAATTCTCAATTATTAGCCATACAAAATATTTAATATATATTAAAATATATTGTCAACTATTGCCTAGGTATAGAAAATATTTGAAATATATATGGAAATAAATTGTTCAGTTGTCTTTGAAATTGTAATCTATGTAAACATATCATATAACCATCCAACTGATTTGAAATATTTGAAAGCAACAATGACAAGAAAATTGATGCACCATGCTATAATAAAAAATATGGTAGGTCAATAAATGTGCAAATATGTAGGTGCAAACATAGGTATAAATTATATATCCATATTTCCTAAACATAAGTCTTAGCATCCCATAGTTAGAATTTAAAAGTCAAAGCTATGAGAAATGAATAGAAGTGCAAAAGAGCAGTCAAAGTGTGGGTTGGATAGTGGAGCCTTTTCTGGAGCAGGAGTAGATATCTTCATTATGTCTGCATGCAATAATTTACACTCTGCTTCGAAATCAACTTTCATTGCTTTGACAATCGTTGTTGTCAGTTAGTCCTCAAAATTATAAGTTTTTTTTCTAATCAAAGCAATAAAGATGTATGGTTTACAAACAAGGCCTTTAATAACAACAACAGGATTTGTTGTAGAGTCAGAGTTGTCCTGCAATGTGTAGAGGTCTTTTGCTGGAATTTGCAACAAACTACTAGTAGCTTCATCAAAAGCAATGCACCAAAGGCTGCCTAAATGGTCTTGCAGCTTTAACTACAGAAGATAGCGATAGTTGCATTCCTCAATTTCCATCTAGCAATGATCAAAAAACCAAACATCAGCACAGGGGCGTGTGCATTTCATTTTTTATTCTTTACCATTAACCAACAAGGAGCAAGTAGGGTAAAAAAAAGACTCAGGTTTTGCAATTTGAATGGTTCCTTTAAAAATGGCTTCAATATTTTCTGGCAAACGGAGGCAGTTATTTAAGATAAATGCAATAGTAACTCTATCATTTGAAGGATGCAACCTACGAGGTGCAGAAGAAGATGAAGCCACTTGGTCTACTTTAATTGGTCCCTTGGATCTAAGAGTGTTTGCCTCGGGAATAGAATGGTTAATCTCAAGGAGCGTTCCTATTGATGTGTTTATAACTTTTCCAATAAATTAGCCTACATGGCCACCGTGGACAGCAACAATGACTATTTCACCAGAAAGGTACATCCACTCCAAGGTATCACCTTTTTCTTGACAACTTGGGCCCCACAAATTAACATTAATGAAAGAAGCAAAGATATCATATAGTTTAATGGTTCGTCAGATTGTTTCAATTCCATTTCTCTTACGGAAAGTTGAAATGTACCCAACATGCACTACAATGCCAATAATATCAAAAAAATTGTTATTACTATAGTTGCTTATGTCACTAACTGACACAAAAGTGGAGATTTTTTTTGGGACAAGAATCTTATCTTCACATCGTTTTATTGTTGATTTTTCATCCAAAACAATTTCAAGATTACTATTTAATTTATTGAATCTTTTCTTGGCTTCCTTGACCAATCCCCTCGATATTAAATAAGTTAACCCCACCTCAACTCAACTGTAATTCAATTCAGCAATATCATCAAAACAAGTAATACATATTTTTGTCCCCTCCATATCTATAATTTCTAAACTAAACAATTGCCCTTCACCTCTTTGTTTCTGGAAATGATGCATCTCCCTAATATGTGTTACATTCCCTTTCATTGTCCAAACATTTTGATAAATGTTAAAAGCTTTAATAGGGCTGACCTTTAGAGGGTTGTTTTTTTTTTAGGGGCCTATTTAGAAGGAGAAGGTGAGTTAGGCGCCAACATTTTCTCTTCTTACTACTTGAACAAATACCTAGGGGTCCTAATAATTTGACAATCAGGCATAATTACAAATAAGTTGGATATAATTAAGGTCCTAGAAAAGAAGCAAAACAATATATTGGACAAATTATGAGGCAGAAACGAAAGAGATAATTTTTTAAGATATACAACAAATAACGCAGCCCACCTTGAATCT